>CP129452.1:34595000-35195000 GCA_030445155.1 Quercus variabilis | reverse complement strand
ATAAACATACATAAATATAAGCATGCATAAATACATACACATACACATACATAAGCACACATACACACACATGCATAAACATACACATACAAATACACATAAACATACATACATATACACATAAATATACATATACATAAACATAAACAAATATACACATAAACACGTATAAACTCACATAAACGTAAACATACACATACATAAACTTAAATATAAACACAAACATACATAAAAGCTGGATTTAGCACACCAAAGTAACTAACAAAATTGTTTGAGGATTGATGTTAGTTTGCAATTTTTTCCAGTCTATATGAGGGTTTAATTTTTCTCAGTCTGTATGTGTGTTTATGTCTATGTATGTGTGTTTATGTTTATTTGTTTTTGTTAATGTTTGTTTATGCGTGTTTATGTGTATGTGTATTTTTGTTTGTTTGATTTTGTGTATGTTTGTTTGTGTTTGTGTTCATGTATGTTTATGTGTATGTGTGTTTATGTTTATAAATATAAACATACATAAACATACACACATGCATAAATATGCATAAACATAAATGAACATAAACATCATACACATACATATACATAAACATACACATACACATACACACTCATACACATACACATACATAAACATAAACATACATATATACATAAACATAAATGAACATAAACATAAACACATATGCACATACACATAAGCATAAATATACGCACACACACTCATACACATACACATACATAAACACACATACACATACACATACATTTTTAGTTCTCGCCTTAGGTTCCAAAATGTCTAGGGCCGCCCCTGGATACAAGTATTTGAGCAAAAACATAGTATCAGTGTATCCTAGCCTCTATTTTCCATACTTCACAACAACAACAACAATAACAAAAAATACTACATTATGGGGCTTTTGTGTTTATAAGGAAATGGTACTCACTCAAGTATTTTTATTATTCTTCATCATTCCTTCATGAATATAAATAAAAATTTAAGATTAAAACACTTCAAATGTCTAGGGCCGCTCCTGGCAAAGATAAATCAATTAAACATTAATAAATAAAAATAAACTAGAACTTGAACTAAAAGCGTGAGAGAGAACACTTATGAAAATTTTGTGTTTGAAAAGAGTCCGTACCACCTCCTCGTGTCATGTCGTGTCGTGGCTGCTCTCTCTTTTTCTCTGTTTTGTTTTTTAGGGTTTTCGATCAGACGGATTAGCTTAATATCTATCTAGCTTTTCACTTTCAGACCTTTGCAAATCTTTTTGTTTTTGTTTTATTTTCTTTCTAATAATAATAATATAGAAGATACTTTCAAAAAAAATAATAATATAGAAGTTATTGTTTGTGCGTGCTGAGTTTAAAGTGGAAATAATTGAGTCACACCTAGTTTACAGGCCCACTTTAAGGTCCAGCCCAAAACTAACGTTTATAAAGCTCAGGAATAAAAATAATTGAGTCACTTTAAGCCAAAATAATAATAATAATTGAGTCAGCTCCATCAAATGGGTGGGTTTGAGTTGGTTATAATTAGGTTGGATACATAAAACTCATTCATTACCCATTTAACTAATTACTTCTAACTCAAACTGAACTCAACCCAATTATTAAATTCTACATGGTCATTAAGACCAGGCAGCCTGGACTACATTTTCTAGGCACTTTCACACATTTATTAAACAAAAGCTCCCACAATTTCCTCACGATTCCACTTCCTAGGACCCCTTTTGGAAGACACAAAATCAACAAGTCAATTTTAATTATTAATAAGGATCTATTTTGATCCCTACTTACCAATTAGTTGGAATGGCAATTCATTCATTTCTCCTCGTATAGAAAATAATATTGCTAATGGTAGTAAGGAAAAGACAAAAAGGTATGCTTCCAGCTATAAAGAATACTTTTTTCGTTCTTTTTTGACAAACAGCTATAAAGAATACTTGACTCTACATAGTAATTTGCTTCAAGTTTGCAAACTGAAAAAAAAAAAAAAAAAAAAAAAAAAAAACAACAACAACAACAACAACAACCATTTTGAGTTCATATTTTTGCCAGTTCCTTCTGGTGGTTCTAGAAACACCTGTGCTCCTCGGAATACAATATTGCCCTTACCCTTGTTTTTGTTTTTTTTATTGATTTTTTTTTAGGAACTAATAAAAAAGATTTTATAAATGAACTAAATCAGCTTGGAATATAGCATCCAGCTTAAACAGTAGATTTTCTACTCATATATTAAAATCTGCAGATAAAAACTGTTCTTCTAGCAATAAAATGAGCAAGTTGATTGCCCTTTCTTTTTACATGTCTAAAGCTATATTTACGAAAAACCTCTGACAGTGTCCAAATAACATGATCACTGTCCTATTGATACATACACCCATTGTTCTATTGTTGTTTTAATCTATTTATTAAATGCAGGCAAGAAATGTGAGACGCCCCATTTGAAAGCCCAAGTTCACTGGGGTGACGGTCCTATTCAAACATTCAAATGCATTTTTTGTTAGTTTTTGTTATGCTGATAGTAATGTAATTTAGAAAATATTTTACATCAATTAATTTAATTTAAACCCATTTTAGATTCTCTCTCAAAACATGGTGCCTCTTTAATATTTAAGAATAACCTATAAAAAATCAAGGCGTAATTTTCACTACTCAACTTTATAGGGTCAATTTCATTTTTGTCCTCACAAAATTATTTTTGTCAATTTAGTTTCTAACTGATGTCATTTTGGTCCTCACAAAACTAGTTAATTTGACACAATTAATTCATTAAGTTAAAAAAGTAGGAATTGAGACAATTTTTTTTAGAACTAAATTGTCCTTAAAAATTGAGGGCCTAAAAATATTTTTGCCATCAACTACTAAAGTTTTTTTTTTTTTTTTTTTTTTTTTTTTTTTTTTTTTTAATTATTAAAGGAAGAATCAAGTCTTCTCAAAAAAAAAAAAAAACTCTTATAATGCATTTAACGCCAATCTCCTCCTTGTATATAAAAAGATAAATATTTTTTTTTATATTTTATTATAAAGCTTAGTCAACTGATGGAATTTGATATAGAGAACAATGGTGACCGGTTTTATAGAAATAATAGTATCCTAAACTTTGTGATCCTTGATAACAGAATTAGCAAACCCCTGATGATCAATGAAAGAAGAAATTCTTTTGCTGGATCTGTTGCTTCAAAAAATCTGACAAAAAGAGATCAAGATCTTAATAATTTCTCCAAACTATCTATTCTTGTAAATCTTTGTTCTCTTCTGGTTAGAAAAATTTATTTCTACCACTATTTTTTGTAAGTGTTTATTTTAATAATAATATTCAGTATTCAGTATTACGTGTTATATATATATATATAATCATTTGTTTGTTTCTCAAAAAAACTTTATCATAGTTTTTTTTTTTTTTTTTTAAGAAACAAAACCTTATCATAGTTAAACGATATTGATTCTAAATTTTGGGTGAATTTGGTAGCTATGGCAACCTAAACAATAGTATGTTAGTAAAAAAATAAAGTAAACTAAGAGCTAAATAGAGATTTAAACATGTTTGTTATGTTTATCACAAAAGTCAAAAGGGGACTATTATTTCTATCATTCTTTAAGGATCACTAATATTTCCTTGTATCTAACCAACTCGTGGTGTAAAATAAATAAAGAAATGTAAATTTTTAAGCTAAATAAAGAAAATGAAATGTCTTCCATTTGATTTAGGTGGGATTGTAACCCAATACATGGACATAGAGTATGATAGAGAGAATTTATGACAAGTTAGATCAGTTCGACCTCAAACGAAGTGGTTAATATGGTAGTTCAAACTTCAATGGCACATCGACCAACACATCCAAAGCCCGCAAAATTCATCAAAGACAAAACTTCACAAGGATGTGAACATTGTGAAAGAACCTTCTCCCTTTATCACCGTTGGATTCCTTATCACCAGCCCCTAACAATTAAAGGATAATTCCTAAGTTAGAGTATTTGCGCCAATCAACGCAAAATAATAATAAAAAGACATAAATTTTACACATTTAATTTCGAAAATTACTAATATTAAGCAAGTTAAAAATGTGTAAATTTACAAAATTGCTATAATAATTGTGTAAATTTACACTGATACTATTCACTTTGCATATATTTTTTTATTCTTTTTTTACGTGTCCCGAAACTAAAGGAAAAAAGTGAATGATGATTATTGTGGGGAAGTTTTTTGCTTCAAAGGAAACTTATGAGTAATTCTTTAGGCAATTTTTTGCTCTTGTCCCACATTGGAGGGGTTTCCTTCCTCTTAGCACTTTATAAGGCATGAACCAATGGCATTAGAGTACCATAAGTTTCCTTTGGTGCAAAAAACTCCCCCACAATTATTATATGTGAAGAAATAGATATAATTAAAAAAATAAAACAAAAAATTGATATTTTAACGAATGTAGTATAAAATAGATAATTTGATGTGAGGGTGTTTTGAAAAGTGAGTATATAAAATAAAAAAAGTATGTTCTTATTCTAAAATAGAAAATCTCATGTGGGTATTTTGAAAAATGAGTATGTAAAATAGGAAAAAAACGTTCTTATACTAAAATATACATAATATTTTGCATGAACTGATGTAAATACTTTTAAGTGAGACGAATTGTATGAGATTGAATCCTCCAAAATCTCGACTTAATTCTATCTCTAACAACAATACAAATAGCAACCATTGCAAGTTTTTAGATATACAAATAAATTTCTCAATTTTGGCATACTCACTTTCACCATCTAATCATTTTACTGGCTTAAGCATCAAAGGGCTTCCTCACTAGCACATCCGGGGTGGCAAGACCCTCTTGTTCTTTTCAGTGTTTGTAGACCAAGTCCAACCTTTGATCAAACTAAAATTATCAAAGTGGAACTATAATGTGTTTATATTTTATATGGGAGAATCAAAGTAAATAGTATGAACGAATGTAATCTAAAGTTTGAAATTGCGTTTTTAAAATTTATTATTGGTTTTTTAAATAACCTAATTTGTAAAGGCTAAAACTAATTTTTACTTCTGTTTGGATATATGGACCACGGTTTTCCAAATCATAATACATAGCTTTGTTCCGAGTAGACATATAGGTCCGATTGTTTTCATTGTTGATGTACAATTGTACTTTTGTACAATGTTTTAACATTAATTAAAATAAAATATAATGAAGAGAATTGAATCAAAGTATCAAACGTTAAAGTTTTAAAACTTTGTCACAACCTCAATATATGTCTATTATTGTTTTTATTTTTTATTTTTATTATGTGAATGTTTATTGTGAGGACCTGATTTGGGCAGTGAATTCACTACGTGAAAAAATTTAAACCCAAGAAGCCTAAAACAATAAATTTATAGAGAATTGGTTAAAAAACTGGGCTATAATTTATCAAACAAACATTGGAATAGATTCAAGTAGAAGAATGAAAAGAAGTAGGATTATATTGAAGAAAAAACAGTCCTCGGCAAGATCCAAGGCGAACTATTCTTGTTTATTATCCTCAAATTTGGTTACAAGTTTGATCCCTGAATGCTATAGTGTTTTTCCTTCTAATTTTCGATCCCCCTTCTATGAAGGACCTCTCTCCTTATATCTCTCTTTCTAAAACATTTTGATCTTACACTTGTTGATCACCTGCATTACCACTTGAATATTTGTCCTATCAGACACCCTCACTGGTTGTGTAGGCATTAAGGTAGCCAACTTTGTATTGTTTAGGAGTTTTCTCCACATTAATGCAGTCAAGAAAGTAGCTACAGAACATTAAATACGGTGGTGACAGTTTTCTTCTTAAGATTTTTGAAGCCTTCTCTCAATCTGACGTCTTCACAATGTCTATTCATACTGACATAACTTTCTAGGAAGTTCTCTTCCGATGAGACATTTATCATCTGCTTATCTCACTGAGCTTTTATGGCCAAAATCAACTCTTTCCTAACGATGGAGATTTTTCCTCCTTGGACTAGTCTTAATTCTCAACTTGGACCATACGCCCAATGTACAAATATATAATGAACTCCCAGGCCTAATATCCCAACATCTATCATGGTTAAAAACATTGATAGGCAAGACTTACTATTTCATCACGAGAACCTTTATTTTTACTTTGAACTCCACCCCAATTGGATAACCAATAAACTGAATTCTTTATATAACTGACGTGACAATCTCATAGCTCCCATGCATTGTGTTTTTTGAGTGGAAAGAATCCTAAACAACATTGGCCAATCAGAGCCACAAAAAACAAAGTAATTTTTAAGTTTTATTACACAGATTTTTTTTTTTTTTTTATAGTAATAGCTTTCTACTTTTCACTTTATTATTTATTATTTATACTTTAATAGCCGGCTGCTCCAAAAAGCAAAAGTGTATTGTATAATAAATCTTTATGCAACAAAAGCTTCAATTACACACGTGTCACTTCGTGATTGGGCCTTGGTTTTTCTTCTAGGATAATCAACTAAACTTGGCTTCTGCGTAACAGCCAACACAAAGGAACATGAGCATCAAGATTCGAACTTCAACGGCGGTGGACCGGTGGGACCCCCACCACGTCTCTTACACAACATTTCGTGAAAGACAAAACCAGTCTGCGTTTTGGTTGGGTCACACCATAGAGAATGAAAGAGTATAATAACTAAAACTATATATTTAGGCTACACATTATTGGGGTATATATCCAAAGTTTTTTTTTTCTTTTTATGAGAGTGACATAACCGCTATATCTAATGGCTAAACTCAGCTAAGAAGTTGCTGTCTATGTTTTTCTTTCATCCCCACAAATACCCTCTAGAAAAAATCTGTTTTAACTTCAATTTATTCCGTCCATTTTTTTTTTATATAAAAATGATGGGGACGGATTGTCTCTATTATGAACAGGATTTGGATTTAGATTTGCCACTTTTGTATATCTGAAAGGGTGGCAATTGTGACCTTTGCTACCTACTCTACTATTAGTGCGGCCTGCTATTAATTTTAACCAAATTGAATTTAGCCAGGTGGTTGATTTAAGCCAATTCAAATTGTAAGCACCATGGATAAACAATAAATGTAAATAAATGAGACAATACACGGCTTTAGCTAGACAAGATAGGATTACGGAGATAAACCTTAAAGAAACAAAACAAATTTCCGAGACTACCCACTAAATGGAATCTATTATAAAGATAGTTGCTGTACATAACAACTTACAGAACCTTTAGTTATGTAATGTGCATATACTTGAGCCTCTAGCTCTTACTAGCTACATACTTCACTAGTTGTTTGTCTTTGCATTCTCCAAACGCACATCAAGTACGCTGACCTTAAAACCAATCTCTTGGTTACTTGAAGATCTTCAAGTACGCAAGTCTATGTTCTTCAGCACCAATCAATAGCACTTCAGGTAACAAGGTGTTTGGATGGACTCTCCTCTCAAAGATATTCAATGGGAGATGGTGGGAAGAGGTTAGGAATTTTTAGATCTAGTCTTTCTTTGCTTTGTGGCTGTCTTCCTCTCTTCTAAATTAGGATTACAAAACCAAGTTTATATATGTGTAGGGTATGGGAAAAAAAAAAAAAAAAACTCATTAAAAAGCTTAGGTCGGTTGAACAAGTGTTGCAACTAGTCAAGGGATCTGCTTTTCCACTAGCTTGACCAAGGTGTTTGGTGAGTGTCAAGCGAGCTCCTCTAGAAGCCACACTAATCATCTCGCTTGACCTAGATGACTGGCGAGGGCCAAGCAAACCTCTCTAGTTGAATTTCGCTTGATCCAATTGTATTTTGCTCAACTAAAACTCTCGAATATAGCATACTAAATGGAAACTTGAAAATCAGGAACTGCACAATCAAAATAATGCAAGTAACATTACAGAAAGAACAAAGATGTATCTAAAACAATTAAAGGCATAAATCAACCTAAAAGATTCCTTGTAAAGTAATCCAACTTCCTATATATAAGCAGAATTAAATTATTTATACATTTGGATCCAAATCTAACCATGCATTCCAGTCTAGATAAACTTTATGGTAAGTTCCAAAACTAGTATTCAAATGTCTCTCTCTAACTCTGCCAGTAGTGTAAATGAGCTTTCCCTATAAGCAAATTCCAACATAAAATTATTCAGCTCAACTAGTAGAAGCTCCAGCACCACCAAAAGAGATTACACAGCCAGCCAATTAAAGGGATTGCATGGCTCATGAACCACATTTTGAAAATCAGGAGCTGCACACTCAAAATAGCGCAAGCAACATTACAGAAAGAAGTAAGATGCATAGAGAAGACCAAGAGATGTTAACATAAAGAGTCATTGATAATGTAATCCAACTTTTTTTTTATTTGTAGTTACACACAAACCCAATGGATCTGGAACTGGCAACCTCACCATCACCTAGGAGTCAAGCTGTCTAGGTGCCAGTTGAGCTAGAGTTAATTGGCAATAATGTAATCCAACTTTCTATATATAAGCAAACCTTTATTGTGTATGCCAATGGTTCCAAGTTCAACCAAACAATCCACAGCCAATGTAGAATTTAGAATAAACTCTAAAACAAGAACCTAGGAGCCTTTCTTTGGATCTGCCTATAACATATGTATATAAGCTGACTATATACAGATCGTAACAAAAAGCATAATCATCCAATTAAGGGCCACAGGTTTTAAAACTATGAAAAGCTCAACTGCTTTGAGTAGCATTTCTCAAAAGCCACCTAAAGAGCACAAGCCACTCCACAAATTTGGTGAAATAAAGAATCTTTGATTTACAAAACAAGATGCAAGTAGCTTTTGCTTTTTGAAAGCCGAAGCTTCCTTGGAAAAGCCCCAACAAAAAGGGCCTAAAGTGTGACTAAATTAAATGCCAATTCCTGCAATACAGGAAAATGGACTTCAACAGCAATCACAGAAAAATGGGAAACACATTGTCGGCTTGTGCAGAACTAGTTGTGGTGTTCACTAGCCAACATTTACAGTTAAATTCCAAGTAACCTACTGCTTTTCTTAATAACAATTGGCGATACTTGCACAACTTTCAAATTCGGAAATCTATATACACATTCATTAATTCTCACACTTAAAATAAAAACAAAATCCAAGAGCTCATACCCAAGGCTTCTATCAGCATATTCAGCTTCAATGCCTTCAACTTCTGCACTGTCTCAGTAAAATGCCCACTCCCTTGGTCAGGCAAATCATCCTGGTCCATACTCGTAATCACCACATAATCCAAACCCCAAGACGCAATTGCCTCCGCCACATTCCCCAGTTCATTCGGGTCAGGCAGGGGAGGTGTCCGCGATGTCTTCACATTGCAAAACCTGAGAATTTAACAATTTCAGTTAAAGTTAATTCCAATATCAAACAAAGCAGGACATCCATCCCTCTTCACAAACTTGTAAAATCAATTCCACAGAAATGCCCAACACTATTATCAAAGAAAAGCAGGGGACAATTTAAAAAGTCACACTTTAGCCATATAAGGTCTAATTGTATTTGTTTAAGTTTAAAGTATTCATATTGTCATGAGATTACTAATAATTCGAAGTTGGCATTGCAAATCAAACTCTTGAATCAAAGCATAAAGTGTAATTCACTCAACAAACATAATTTAATATAATCATAAAATTAAGAATTGTTACCGGCAGCCGCGGGTGCAGGTATCGCCGAGGATCATGATAGTGGCGGTGGCGGTGCCGGTTTCGCCGCCGGACCAGCATTCGCCGAGGTTAGGACACCTGGCCTCTTCGCAAACGGTGTGGAGCTTGAGCTCACGGAGCTTCTTCTTGATCTGGACGTACTTTTCGCCTCCCGGTACGGCCTCCTTCATCCATTTAGGCTTGGGCAGGGGTTTCTTCTTGGTGCCGACTTCGACGGAGTACACGAAGTCCGATAGCGTGGGAGATTCACGAGCCAGCCGAGCCCGAAGGCCATCTAGGGTTTTGGGGAATTCAGAGGGCGGCGCTGCTGTTGAAGTTGAGGTCGAGAAGGTTCTGGCGGTTATGGTGGTTAGGGCTCTCAATCTGGATTGCATCGTTGCTTTGCTTCGTTTCTGTTTCTCTCTCTCTCTCACTCACTCGCTGCTGTGTGAGAGAGAAGAGAAGATGGAGATTGGGTAGTGGTGGTTGTTGAAATGTTGAATGTTGAATTTGGAGGGACTCGAGTCGAAAGTCTGGGATCAGATCCTCTCCGTTTACGAATTACGACCGGTGGAGTTGGCGGGTCCCTGAACGAAAGGTGGAAATGCAACTGGACTGGGCCGATCCTGGGCTTCGTAGATTGGGCTTCAATCTGCTCAAATAAAATCCAACTCTCTGCATTAGCCTCGGCTTTTTCTTTTTTAATGTACCAAACCGTATCAAGCCACGGTTAAACCATGAAAACCGTGGACCAAAGTATAATCTAGAATAGTTCAGTGTAAAATTCTAAATATGCAATGACCCATTATTAAATCAGGTAAACTAGTAGATCGTACAGGTTTAATCTTTTTAACCCATAGATAAAACCAAAAAAAATACCATATGTATTTAGTAAACTACTTAAGATTGAAAAGATAATCTGATAAGGACAAGATGATAAAGACTAAAGACTAAAGAGATAAAGTAAGAGTTGTGCCATGACATGAGAGTTGGAATTAAAGGAAGCAATCCAACGGCCTACTCCAACATCTCACAAATATGTAATCTCTAGGGTTTAATGATTAAGCTAAAATTTTTTTTTTATTTTATTTTTTTTTATTGTGGTTGAGAAACTATTTTGAATTTCTATGAGATATGTTGTTTCAAGACTTTTTGAACAATATAACTTGGTTATTGGATGATATATGTGAATGATGTGTTTTTTTTTTTTTTTTTTTTTCTCTAACTCTATGTCATATGATGTAATTTGTTATTGTTATAATTTATTAATTTACCGAAATGAAGTATTTTTATTTTTTTAATTGCATTTTATAATATATTATTTAATTAATTAATAAACCTACAATTCAACCAATAAACAACTAGATGAACCAATAAACCAATTCTTCAACCGGGTCAATCTCCGATACGGTTTTCATAACTATTTAAATCATCATACGTTTGTTTAAATTTTAAAAAAAATATTTAAAACTAATGCATAAATGTACACATTTTAAAAAAGTAGAAGAAAAAATATCCACATTGAAATCAAGAAAATGTATGTGAAAAAATATAGAGCACTCAATCACTCGCATCAATGCTTTTATAATAGAAACATTATCACATTTTAGTTAACTAAACTCAAAATTCACTCACATTAGGTTATGCAAAGTTGTGTAAAATAATATATTCTAAACCCGATTTAAAACATTAGTATTATTGTTTACTAAA
The DNA here is from genome assembly GCA_030445155.1 of Quercus variabilis. NCBI lineage: Eukaryota > Viridiplantae > Streptophyta > Magnoliopsida > Fagales > Fagaceae > Quercus > Quercus variabilis. The sequence continues at coordinate 35,183,663 of CP129452.1, read as the reverse complement.
AAAAAAGTTGTGTACATAGTTATTACAGTAATCGAATAAATTTATACTAGCATTATTCACATTTAGTTTTTTATTTTTCTTTACGTGTCCTAAGGATTAAAAAAAGAATGGATAGTAGTTATTGTGTGTGAAGAAAATAAAAAGTAATTTAAAAAAATCAAGAAAATGTGATATTTTAATAAAGTATAATGAAAAATAAATAATCTAATATGCGATGTTTTGACAAGTATGCAAAATAGGAAAAAAAAATAATTCTTACTCTTAAATAAATAAATATTCACAAGAGCTAACGCAAATTTGCACCGATCAATGAAGCTTTCTATTGTAGGTGTAAACATGTTGCGTGGAGCCGGGTAAAATATACCCTTTTTTTTTTCTTTTCGGGCAAAAAGCCCATCTTCGGTTTTCATGGGTGGGCTAGTTTGAATGAGGTCGAATCACGGACCGTTTTTATAAGGCCCAAAACTCGGGTTGAAAATTTTCACATATTTTGGGCCTACCAAAATGTCCAAATTTTTTCGGGATTACATTTTGCTCTCCAATATTATTTCAAAACATTTCTAGCACAAAAACCAAAACCATTATTTCATGAATGGGAAAGGGGACCCTCCCATTCTGGTAGGACAAACGGGCAGATGAATGATGATTATGCCACACATGTATGAATAAGAAGACACACTTGATGTGTCATGTCTAGTCCTTCCATCAAGGCGACTAAAAACAAACTTATGTGCCAATTATGATACACCATTTGGATTTGATTAGGCAATTATACAACCATACGATAACCTTATGGACATCAATGATGATTAAATTAAGGATTAATACCCATAGAATACACAAATATTTTCTTGGCAATTTCTCTCTTTCACACGTGTTCTTGGAAAATTAGAAGAATTGAAATTCTACATGGTCATTAAGACCAGGCAGCCTGGACTACATCTTCTGGGCACTTTCACACATTTATTAAACAAAAGCTCCCACAATTTCCTCACGTTTCCACTTTCTGGGACCCCTTTTGGAAGACAAAAAATCAACAAGTCAATTTTAATTATTAATAAGGATCTATTTTGATCCCTACATACCAATTAGTTGGAATGGCAATTCATTTCTCCTCGTATAGAAAATAATATTACTAATGGTAATAAAGAAAAGACAAAAAGTTATGCTTCCAGCTATAAAGAATACTTTCTTCGTTCTTTTTTGACAAACAGCTATAAAGAATACTTGACTCTACATAGTAATTTGCTTCAAGTTTGCAAACCGAAAAAAAAAAAAAAAACCATTTTGAGTTCATATTTTTGCCAGTTCCTTCTGGTGGTTCTAGAAACACCTGTGCTCCTTGGAATACAATATTGCCCTTACCCTTGTTTTTGTTTTTTTTATTGATTTTTTTTAGGAACTAATAAAAAAGATTTTATAAATGATCTAAATCAGCTTGGAATATAGCATCCAACTCAAACAGTAGATTTTCTACTCATATATCAAGATTTGCAGATAAAAACTATTCTTCTAGCAATAAAATGAGCAAGTTGATTGCCCTTTCTTTTTACATGTCTAAAGCTATATTTACGAAAAACCTCTGACAGTGTCCAAATAACATGATCACTGTTCTGTTGATACATACACCCATTGTTCTATTGTTGTTTTAATCTATTTATTAAATGCAGGCAAGAAATGTGAGACGCCCCATTTGAAAGCCCAAGTTCACTGGGGTGACGGTCCTATTCAAACATTTAAATGCATTTTTTGTTAGTTTTTGTTATGCTGATAGTAATGTGATTTAGAAAATATGACAGAGACTAATCGAGAGGAGGTAACCGTGATTTTGTTTGAAAAATACAGATAGAAGCACAACCCTACCAAGTACCAACCAAATTTAAGTCAATGGAAACACAGTGGTCCCGGGACATTTGATTCAAAACTCAAAAGAACACATGGTTGAAGATGGTGAGCATATAAACATTGATCTCCTCAGCAAACTGACAATTTTGTGTTGGATCGCGTTGGAGGTTGACACAGTCTGATTATACAATGACATGTGACCAATTCATATGACCGTGGGAACATACAGCCTTCATTTCTGAATCTCGTGGTCCTAACTACTAGTCTATATTTTACATCAATTAATTTAATTTAAACCCATTTTAGATTCTCTCTCAAAACATGGTGTCTCTTTAATATTTAAGAATAACCTATAAAAAATCAAGGCGTAATGCACCTTTCACTACTCAACTTTATAGGGTCAATTTCATTTTGGTCTTCACAACATTATTTTTGTCAATTTAGTTTCTAACCGATGTCATTTTGGTCATGACAAAACTAGTTAATTTGACACAATTAATTCATTAAGTTAAAAAACTAGGAATTGAGACAATTTTTTTTAGAACTAAATTGTCCTTAAAAATTGAGGGCCTAAAAAAGATTTTTGCCATCAACTACTAAAGTTTATTTATTTATTTATTTATTTTTAATTATTAAAGGAAGAATCAAGTCTTCTCAAAAAAAAAAAAAAAAAAAAAAAAAACTCTTATAATGCATTTAACGCCAATCTCCTCCTTGTATATAAAAAGATAAATATTTTTTTTTTTAATTATAAAGCTTAGTCAACTGATGGAACTTGATATAGAGAACAATGGTGAGCGGTTTTATAGAAATAATAGTATCCTAAACTTTGTGATCCTTGATAACAGAATTAGCAAACCCCTGATGATCAATGAAAGAAGAAATTCTTTTGCTGGATCTGTTGCTTCAAAAAAATCTGACAAAAAGAGATCAAGATCTTAATAATTTCTCCAAACTATCTATTCTTGTAAATCTTTGTTCTCTTCTGGTTAGAAAAATTTATTTCTACCACTATTTTTTGTAAGTGTTTATTTTAATAATAATATTCAGTATTCAGTATTACGTGTTATATATATATATATAATCATTTGTTTGTTTCTCAAAAAAACTTTATCATAGTTTTTTTTTTTTTTAGAAACAAAACCTTATCATAGTTAAACGATATTGATTCTAAATTTTGGGTGAATTTGGTAGCTATGGCAACCTAAACAATAGTATGTTAGTAAAAAAATAAAGTAAACTAAGAGCTAAATAGAGATTTAAACATGTTTGTTATGTTTATCACAAAAGTCAAAAGGGGACTATTATTTCTATCATTCTTTAAGGATCACTAATATTTCCTTGTATCTAACCAACTCGTGGTGTAAAATAAATAAAGAAATGTAAATTTTTAAGCTAAATAAAGAAAATGAAATGTCTTCCATTTGATTTAGGTGGGATTGTAACCCAATACATGGACATAGAGTATGATAGAGAGAATTTATGACAAGTTAGATCAGTTCGACCTCAAATGAAGTGGTTAATAAGGTAGTTCAAACTTCAAACCGATGAGATGGCACATCGACCAACACCTCCAAAGCCCGCAAAATTCATCAAAGACAAAACTTCACAAGGATGTGAACATTGTGAAAGAACCTTCTCCCTTTATCACCGTTGGATTCCTTATCACCAGCCCCTAACAATTAAAGGATAATTCCTAAGTTAGAGTATTTGCTCCAATCAACGCAAAATAATAATAAAAAGACATAAATTTTACACATTTAATTTCAAAAATTACTAATATTAAGCAAATGATGATAGTATTCACTTTGCATATATTTTTTTTATTCTTTTTTTACGTGTCCTGAAACTGAAGGAAAAAAGTAAATGATGATTATTGTGGGAGAGTTTTTTGCTTCAAAGGAAACTTATGAGTACTCCTTTAGGCAATTTTTTACTCTTGTCCCACATTGGAAGGGTTTCCTTCCTCTTAGCACCTTATAAGATATGAACCAATGGCATTAGAGTACCATAAGTTTCCTTTTGTGCAAAAAACTCCCCCACAATTATTATATGTGAAGAAATAGATATAATTAAAAAAATAAAATAAAAAAAAAATTGATATTTTAATGAATGTAGTATAAAATAGATAATTTGATGTGGGGGTGTTTTGAAAAGTGAGTATATAAAATAGAAAAAGTATGTTCTTATTCTAAAATAGAAAATCTGATGTGGGTATTTTGAAAAATGAGTATGTAAAATAGGAAAAAAAAGTTTTTATACTAAAATATACATAATATTTTGCATGAGCTGACGTAAATACTTTTAAGTGGGACGAATTGTATGAGATTGAATCCTCCAAAATCTCAACTTAATTCTATCTCTAACAACAATACAAATAGCAACCATTGCAAGTTTTTGGATATACAAATAAATTTCTCAATTTTGGTGTACTCACTTTCACCATCTAATCATTTTACTGGCTTAAGCATCAAAGGGCTTCCTCACTAGCACATCCGGGGTGGCAAGACCCTGTTGTTCTTTTCAGCGTTTGTAGACCAAGTCCAACCCTTGATCAAACTAAAATTATCAAAGTGGAACTATAATGTGTTTATATTTTATATGGGAGAATCAAAGTAAATAGTATGAACGAATGTAATCTAAAGTTTGGAATTGCGTTTTTAAAATTTATCATTGGTTTTTTAAATAACCTAATTTGTAAAGGCTAAAACTAATTTTTACTTCTGTTTGGATATATGGACCACGGTTTTCCAAATCATAATACATAGCTTTGTTCCGAGTAGACATATAGGTCCGTTTGTTTTCATTGTTAATGTACAATTGTACTTTTGTACAATGTTTTAACATTAATTAAAATAAAATATAATGAAGAGAATTGAATCAAAGTATCAAACGTTAAAGTTTTAAAAGTTTGTCACAACCTCAATATATGTCTATTATTGTTTTTATTATGTGAATGTTTATTGTGAGGACTTGATTTGGGCAGTGAATCCACTATGTGAAAGAATTTAAATCCAAGAGGCCCAAAACAATAAATTTTATAGAGAATTGGTTAAAAAACTGGGCTATAATTTATCAAACAAATATTTGAATAGATTCAAGTAGAAGAATGAAAAGAAGTAGGATTATATTTCTTCGGCAAGATCTGAGGTGAACTGTTCTTGTTTATTATCCTCAAATTTGGTTACAAGTTTAATTCTTGAATGCTATAGTGTTTTTCCTTCTGATTTTCGATCCCCCTTCTTTGAAGGACCTCTCTCCTTATATATCTTCTTCTAAAGTATCTTGATCTTACACTTGTTGATCACCTGCATTATCACTTGAGTGTTTGTCCCATTAGACACCCTCACTGGTTGTGAATGCATTGAGGTAGCCAACTTTGTATTGTTTAAGAATCTTTTCCACATTAATGCAGCCAGGAAAGTAGCTACAGAACATTAAATGCGGTGGTGACAGTTTTCTTCTTAAGATTTTTGAAACTTTCTCTCAATCTGACGTCTCCACAATGTCTATTCATATTGACAAAACTTTCTAGGAAGTTCTCTTCCGATGAGACATTTATCATGTGCTTATCTCACTAAGCTTTTTTGGCCAAAATCAATTCCTTTATTAGTTAACACGGTCTCTAACGATAGAGATTCTTTCTCCTTGAACTAGTCCTAATCCTTGACTTGGGTCATACGCCCAATGTACAAATATATAATAGACTTCTAGACCTAATATCCCAACATCTATCATAGTTGAAAACATTGATAGGCAAGACTTACTATTTCATCACGAGAACCTTTATTTTTACTTTGAACTCCACCCCAATTGGATAACCAATAAATTGAATTCTTTATATAACTGACGTGACAATCTCATAGCTCCCATGCGTTGTGTTTTTTGAGTGGAAAGAATCCTAAACAACATTGGCCAATCAGAGCCACTAAAAACAAAGTAATTTTTAAGTTTTATTACACAGATTTTTTTTTATAGTAATAGCTTTCTACTTTTCACTTTATTATTTATTATTTATACTTTAATAGCCGGCTGCTCCAAAAAGCAAAAGTGTATTGTATAATAAATCTTTATGCAACAAAAGCTTCAATTACACACGTGTCACTTCGTGATTGGGCCTTGGTTTTTCTTCTAGGATAATCAACTAAAACTTGGCTTCTGCGTAACAGCCAACACAAAGGAACATGAGCATCAAGATTCGAACTTCAACGGCGGTGGACCGGTGGGACCCCCACCACGTCTCTTACACAACATTTCGTGAAAGACAAAACCAGTCTGCGTTTTGGTTGGGTCACACCATAGAGAATGAAAGAGTATAATAACTAAAACTATATATTTAGGCTACACATTATTGGGGTATATATCCAAAGTTTTTTTTTTCTTTTTATGAGAGTGACATAACCGCTATATCTAATGGCTAAACTCAGCTAAGAAGTTGCTGTCTATGTTTTTCTTTCATCCCCACAAATACCCTCTAGAAAAAATCTGTTTTAACTTCAATTTATTCCGTCCATTTTTTTTTTTATATAAAAATGATGGGGACGGATTGTCTCTATTATGAACAGGATTTGGATTTAGATTTGCCACTTTTGTATATCTGAAAGGGTGGCAATTGTGACCTTTGCTACCTACTCTACTATTAGTGCGGCCTGCTATTAATTTTAACCAAATTGAATTTAGCCAGGTGGTTGATTTAAGCCAATTCAAATTGTAAGCACCATGGATAAACAATAAATGTAAATAAATGAGACAATACACGGCTTTAGCTAGACAAGATAGGATTACGGAGATAAACCTTAAAGAAACAAAACAAATTTCCGAGACTACCCACTAAATGGAATCTATTATAAAGATAGTTGCTGTACATAACAACTTACAGGACCTTTAGTTATGTAATGTGCATATACTTGAGCCTCTAGCTCTTACTAGCTACATACTTCACTAGTTGTTTGTCTTTGCATTCTCCAAACGCACATCAAGTACGCTGACCTTAAAACCAATCTCTTGGTTACTTCAAGACCTCTTGAAGATCTTCAAGTACGCAAGTCTATGTTCTTTAGCACCAATCAATAGCACTTCAGGTAACAAGGTGTTTGGATGGACTCTCCTCTCAAAGATATCCAATGGGAGATGGTAGGAAGAGGTTAGGAATTTTTAGATCTGGTCTTTCTTTGCTTTGTGGCTGTCTTCCTCTCTTCTAAATTAGGATTACAAAACCAAGTTTATACATGTGTAGGGTATGGGAAAACAAAAAAAAAAAAAAAAACTCATTAAAAAGCTTAGGTCGGTTGAACAAGTGTTGCAACTAGCCAAGGGATCTGCTTTTCCACTAGCTTGACCAAGGTGTTTGGCGAGTGTCAAGCGAGCTCCTCTAGAAGCCACACTAATCATCTTGCTTGACCTAGATGACTGGCGAGGGCCAAGCAAACCTCTCTGGTTGAATTTCGCCTGATCCAATTGTATTTTGCTCAACCAAAACTCTCGAATATAGCACACTAAATGGAAACTTCTGGTATCTCCTAGTTTTATATCCAACCCAATTACAACTCAAATAAATTGAGTACAAGAAAAATTTATGATTACATCAAAACTTCTAACACGGAATTAGTCAACACTAAAATAATCAAATGGCAACGTTTGCTAATACGCTTCGTTGGCATCATTATAAGAAGTAGAATTTTAATTCTAGAGCTTTTGCAATGTAGGTTTTTAATTGAAAAGTTCCTTCATTTTGAGTGTTTAGCAAATTACAATGAATGAGTTTTAAAGTTTAAAGTTATAGATTTATAAAATAAGACCAAAAATTGTAGAGATTTTTCTTAAAAGTTTAAAATTTTAACTTTAACCGTAAAGTCGTTTTTAGTTTCAAGAGCCCTTTAAAACTCTTTAATGAAATTGTTTTCTAGACAAATGAAACAATTAAAGCATGTGACTCATATTTGGACTGGGATCCCAAAGCAAATCATTAGCAGCATAACTATTATTGCAACACGAACAATAAAAAATTTAAAACATTTTATTCAGTAATGATGTCCTTCTAATGTGGATATATATTTATTTTATTTTATACAAAATATAAATTCTACTCTAAACTAATATAAGTGTATATATGTGTGATGGTCACTATACAAATATAAATACTTGTAAAGTGTGAAGAGTAAATGCTGAAGTTCAAGTTAGGTCACATAATTTAGTTATCATTCATTCATAATAATTAACTTCTTAATCTCTTATTGAGTTGAAACCCAAAAAAAAAAAAAAAAAAAAAAAACTTATTTGATACGATGCTATTTTTATAATGGAAAATGTTAACAAGCATCGACCAAGAAAGACCAAAAAAAAAAAAAAAAAAAACTCCAAGCGTACTTATAAAGTTGAAAAAATGAGATAAAACTGTAAAAAAGATTTAAAAAAATTATCATAAATTTTTTTTAAAAAGTTGTTGTTAATTGGCACATTGCGGTGCTCGTTAACGCAACTCTTTTATAATTCAAGATACTCATTGATTAACAAGGCTCTCGACAATTATATACTTCATTAGTCAATACAATAGCATAATTAAATACCCATAAAAAACTTAATAAAATTAATCGAACATAAATGTTACTCATATCACATGTAATCAATTGCTAACTTAGTTGGAGTTATGTGTAAAATGGGACGGTGGGTGAGAAATAGAATAGGATAGATTCGTTGACGAGTGAGAATGACATTGAGCACTGAGGATCCGTTTAAAATAGATAAAGACCGCCAACCTTTTAAGACGCAGAATTTTTCCTATATTTATATGACTTTCCTTTTGTCCGCTGAAAGATATCAAAGAAAAATGTGACTTTTGAAAAAGCTCTTTTCTTACCTGAATATTTTCTATGTTATCAATGTGATGGCAGATGCGCCCAAACGGTCCTCAGCCAAGTGGGCTATTGGGAAAGTTTCTCCAGAACAAAACTCTTCCTAGTAATATTTTCCCTTCAATTTTATGAATTGATTTAAGTTGTTATAGGATCATAATATTTTTTTTATATTATTTTCACCATTAATTTATGTGATAAATTATGATTGACTGCCCGTTACTTTTACATAAATTTACTTTTTTTTTAAATGAAAAATACAATAATTACATCTTTTATCACAATTTACTAATGTGACAAGTTACGAGTAATTGAGTAAAAGACTAAAAGAGTCGAGTTTCTACCATTTACACCTTGTCATATGAGTAAGTTGTGATAAAAATTATGACAAAAGTTATGATTCTAATATTCTCTTTTTCTCTATCACTCGCGAACAGTTATTATAAGATAGTGGTGGAAAGATATGTGAGAAATGGTATAGTTGTCCTTATTCCTAAGAGTTATTTGATTGATTTTCTATCAAAACGTGCTTATCTTGATGTAAGAATGATGTGGATTAAGTTACTTGTCCGCAACAAAAGGTACCTGTCCCTTACGTTTTACTAACTAGATTGGTTGAGTCAATGGCGACTAGACCAAGTAGTACTTTCCCTCCTAAATAAAATAGCACGTCTAGATTTCGTAAATCCACTGCACAACTTTACTTGGAAAAAAAGAAAGAGATAACTGATGCCCATATTTATATTTGAAACTCACTTCCAAACTAGTTTATAATTCAAATATATCACCATGCAAACGTTTATGAAGTGATGAAGTTTATCTCTTTGTAATCTTTCATACTAATCCTGATATTAAAAGGTTGGATGGAAATTGAAGGAATTTTTCTATTCAACCATAATAAAATATCAAAATTTTACAATATTTTCATAACAAGTTGAGACAAGTTAAGACATCAACTTATTATAAGTAAAATAATAACATTTAGATCCATCACAATACAAAACAAAGTTGTAAAAATATTATGAGACTTTATTGTGTCCATAAACTTTCTCTTTTATTTTTTGCTTAATCTTTCAAACCACAAAATGGCAACGTTGTCTATTGTTATCCATGTTTTAGTCCAAATGCTATTGATAAATTGTCTTTATATAAAACTTTTTTTTTTCGAGTTTACTTTTGATCAAAATTATGTTCCAACATGTTGTTGATCTTGAATTTGGATAATCATGTTAAATTAATTTGCGTGTTCTAAATCAATACTAAAAGAAATCACTTGTTGATAATTGAGTAATTTTCAAATTATAATTTTTTTTATTACGAGTCTAATATCAAAACTATAATTGATTAATAAAGATTGGTAAAAGATATTCAATATCTTTATTTGCCTTTGGCACATATTTATCCAATTTGATAAAATAGATTTATTAGTTCATGCTCATTGGATTATGAAACACTTTTATCTTTTCCCTTGTCCTCTTTGATTCCAACAACACCTCTCCCTCTCTTTTTGTTCTTTCTCATTAATTTTTGAAAGTAGAAATAAGATATTATCATCATATTTTTAGTCATTTCTTAGTACTTCTTACAAAATTGCTTTAAAAAATAAATAAAGAATTTCTGTGGGCTTCCATTGGCTACGACACAAAGCCCATGACAAGTTAACGACAATTCGACCGACCACGTGAAGCCCATAGAAAAACTGGCGGCTATTATTGACAAGTTACAGTTGAAATATAAAAAAAAAAAAAAATTAAACACATCGCTATGACACGCATAGGACGTACGTGTATAGCACTTCCCATCAAAACAATGACCTATCATCACACTACAAGAATTGCAAGAGAATCTTATGCCTTTATATTGGATAAATTACATTTTATATACAAGAAATTCAAAATTATTAAAGGTGTGTCATAGGTCATTGGTGATAAAAGAAAAAAAATTGATTTAAATTTGGATAAATGGCATTACATGGATTCTTTTCCCCTTTTTTATTTCTAGATTTATTGTTGCATAATAAATTAAATATGCTATAACTATAAATCTTGTTCAATTATAATTTAAAGAAAAATTCTAATCTCAGTTTGGAGGAAACTTTCTTAATCACACTAATTAGTCGTTAAAAAGATCATTCATGTGTACTTTTAGTCACATGTCTTTCTAAATGAGTTTTGTGACTTATTTAAATAATACATATAAATAGTCTTATAAATTGTCATGTAGTAAGTTGAAGGAGATTTTTTTAAACCAAACATTGTCCATAATTTAATATATTACTATCACGCACTCATAAAAATGAGATTCATGGACATTATTATGCATTTTTAAGGGGATTTCTATCTTTCATTATAGCTTAGTAAATTTGCACAAATACAAGAGATATATAATTAATTATAATGGGTATTTTTTATAAAATAACTATGAGTGAGATAGATTATACACAAGAACATATGCTTTTATTAATGAAAAAAAAAAATCTTTAAAAATGTTATTGGTTAAGAGAAATGTTTTAAAAAAAATGTTAAAAGAAGTGTGCAACTATTTCTCAGATTCTCTACAGTAAATGAATGGAAAACACAATAATTAAATATATTACTGGCTAAATTTATTTGTAGGATAAATCTTATTGAAGAATCAACAAAAATAAGAGTTACACACATGATACATACACACACACAGATATATATTAAAAGCCAAAGTTAAGAGAAAATTCAATTTGATTCTAAATTTGATTCAAATTGTTGTCTAATTTTGCGCCATATGTCCTATTTAATTTTTGCCCTAAACGAGTTAATGTTGTGCAAAAGATATATAGCCTAATATAAATAAACCATAAAAAACCCAATAAAAAAAAGTAAATTCATGTGTATATATATATATATATATATATAAACAAGAGAATAAAACTCATGTATATATCTATGGCTTAAAAAATGTAAAACTTTTACCCTATGTATAATTTGATCCCATATATGTATGTAATTGTGATTGTTTTTTAATTATATCATGCATCTGCATGGTATATACACTAATATTATACATAGAAACAAATCTTATAATTAGTTGTTAAGAGTCATATGATTAGTAACAAGTGAAAGTGTGAAACTCTCTTTTATGAGTATAAAGTTGAATCAAATATCTCATTAAGTCATTCAGACTTTTTGTAAGGTAACAAAAATCTAATAAAATGCTATGTAAATTCAATAAACATAAGATTTAGACCAATCGAACCATAACAATAAAGATAAACTTGTTCAAATGCATTCATACAAATTAAAAAGAAAAAATAAATTTTGTTTACATATTTTTATACCCAAAATAATTAAACATAAAAACTTTTTATCACAAACAAAAAAAGATACCAAAAATAGAAAGGTCAACATTATAACACAACACTATTGCTATTGGTACGCGCCTAGAAAGTAGTGTCAATGCCATTTCCAATTCACCGCTTTCACGAAAGATTTACCAAAAGGAAATATGTGTGAATTACACGCACGCACACACATATCCACTGTTCCAAACTCAGTTTAGTTTAGTAGAGATAGAGAGAGAGAGACAAAGAAACAAAGAGAGAGAGAAAAGAGATTTCTGAGTCTGAGTCTGAGTCTGAAGTTTCTCACAGTACTTTTCACGTCTCCTTTTCTCCCTTCTCTTTTCTCTTCTTTTTCCAGCTCTTTTCACAGGTTAGGGCCATACAATTTTATATTGCACATAATTAAGACGCAATATTTGCTTACGTAGCCCACTTGGTTTTACTATGTTCACTGAATCTTAGCTCTTAAGTTTTAGCCTTAGTGTCACATTAAAAAGAAATTTTCTCTCTTTTTTCCTTTTTCTTTTGTTGTTTCTGAATTCTTTTCAACTTTTGTCTCTGCAAATTGCTTCCTTGGCTTCTGTTTTCTTCAGCATTTGCTAAAATTCCTGCTTTTTTGTAAGTTCAGTTCCATCTTTAGTTTTTGTTTTTGTTTTTGTTTTTATATATTTACGTATGATTTTTTTTTTTTTCACTTGTTTTTGTTTTTGTTTTTGTTTTTATTTTTTTTTATTTTTCTGTTTATGTATGTGTCTTAGTGCTTGTTCAGAATTCTGGGTGTTGCTTGTTTTTGGTTTTGCAATTTGGTTTCTGGGTTGTTTTGGATTAGTGGGCTGTGCTAAGATCACTGACTGTCAGCTTGATTTTGCTTGTGGTTTGGTTATTTCAGATTGGGGGATGTTCTTTTGTGGGAGAAGAGTGAATTGAGGAGTAAGGTTGAGTGTGGGATCAATGGGTGGGAAGAGATCTGCTGTAAAGTACAATAATTTGAAGATCTACGCACAGCTTTTGCTGTGGTTCGTGTTGATTTATGCAGCGCAGGTTTCTCGTGGAGAGACTACTCCAAGTGATGGTAAGGGATTTTGTTTTCTGGGTATGCAACTTCAGCATTATGATTCTGTTGTCTGTTTAGTTGCTGAGAAAAATGTGGTAAATTGAATGAAAATCAAATATTAGTGTTATTTTTATGCTGACTTGAAGTTTATTGATTTATTTTTTCATCTAGAACTTGGGCTAAATACATGAGTTTAGTTCAGCTGAGTCGAGTTGTTTGTTTGCCGGGGTAGCAATCATTGATTGTGTATGGCCCAGCAAAGAAAGTCCTTTTACTTGTGTCATTTTGCTTTGAGTTTTCTGGAGATAATCATCTTGTCTTGAATGCTATAGTTTTGTTCGAAGTTATCAACTGCTGGTAAAGTTTCTTGGTGTCGTAGCACATTATCACTGTTGGGGCATTTAGGTTGGGGGAGGGTGCCCAATGTGTGTGTCCCAGCCTCTTAAAAATATGAAGAAGAAGTGTCTGTCACTCTGCAATTTGTGTTCTTTTCTAATTTTATGTTTCTGTCAATTGGACAACACATTAATATCAGCATTGTTTTCTGTTGAATCAGTTGCTGCAATGAATAACCTATATGTTTCACTGGGCCTCCCTACTATTCCTGGTTGGGTTGCTAGTGGTGGAGACCCATGTGGGGAAGCGTGGCAAGGCGTGGTGTGTAACAATACAGTCATAGTGAAAATGTATGGTTGTCCCTATTCTTTACTATTATATATCCATTGATGTTTCTAAACATGTTTAACTATGAGCTCTCATATGGATATGTTGGTTGCAGTGTTCTTAATGCTGCTAATTTGGGAGGAGAACTGGGAAATAACTTAGGGCTGTTTACTTCTATCAATGCAATGTAAGTGTACTCTGTGTGTGTGTGTGTGTGTCCCACAGGCATGCATACATTGTGTTTCTCCCAGTTTCTTTTGTCACAGTAATTAGAGGCCATTTTAATGTCTTTTTTTTTTTGGGTGATAACAAGCCGAGTGGCCACGCTAAGCTTGTGATTGGGAAATTATCTGATGACAAGAGGTGACACTACATAAGGGATTGTGTTAGAAGTATTGGACCTTTTTATGAAGTAAAAAAGTGACTTAACACTTTGAAGTCACTGAATACCATGTCATAAATAGACTGTTTAGATATTTTTCTGAAGATAATAATACTTGTTACATACCATTCATCCATAAATGCAGTGCCAGGCATGTCATACGTAGTTCTTATTTCCTAGCCTTCATTGAACCATTGGAACACCCTGATTCCTATTTTGAATTTTCCATCATTTGTGATGAACAACCTGTTTAATTTGTTCCCTAAGCATGTGATATTTGAAATAAACAGGGAAGGAAAAGTCAGGAATCCATTCTTTAAATTCATATCATATGGCATTTTATGGATATTAGCTAGTCATCTTTTTCGTTGTTACATTTGTTACATAATGTCATTAATGTTTGTGCTGTTGCTTTTTCGGCAGAGATCTAAGCAACAACCATATTGGGGGGAGCATTCCATCCAATTTGCCTGTTACAATGCAAAACATGTATGTGTTACTATTTTTCAAAATTAAAATGTTATACTCTATGTGAAGCTTGAATGTAAATCCCTGTTCTGCACTTCTGTGCAAAAGATATAATAGTCTTTACCTTTGACAGTTTTCTTTCAGCTAACCAGTTCACTGGAAGCATCCCAAGTTCTTTATCCTCTTTAACTCAACTGTCAGCCATGTAAGCTTTTCTCTTTTCTATTTTTTTTATTTTGGTTGGTTTGTTTAAGCCGTTCCTAGTAGGAGGCATCCCAATTTTCACATAACTCTCCTATAAACTTTTCTTTGTCTTTGCCTTTCAGGTCTCTAAATGACAACCATTTATCTGGAGAAATACCGGATGCCTTTCAATCCCTGATAGGGTTGATCAATCTGTAGGATCTCATTTTGTATTATGCAAATTCTTCATGTAGATTAACTTCTATGGGCTACTTATAATTGATGGAGCCACCTTCTCTTCTTTTTTTTTGGTTGTGTGTGCAGAGATTTGTCCAGTAACAATTTGAGTGGAGAGCTCCCTCCTTCTCTAGGAAATTTGTCTTCTCTGACCACACTGTGAGTATTTTGTGTTGGTAAGGCTGTTTACATTTGACCTACTTTTTCTCACATATGATGCTAACTTCATTGTTGCAGACACTTGCAGAACAATCAGTTGTCTGGGACCCTTGACACTTTACAAGATCTGCCTCTTAAAGATTTGTACTGTTCTCAACCATATTTAATTTTCCAAAGAAATATTAATTTCTTATGCTTTACAATTTGGGAATCATGCAGCGTTTTTGTAATTTTTTAGGATAAATTCTGTCTTATCATGGTTCATTGGCTTACATTTTTTTTTTCTTGTGACAAAACTTCTCCTTGTTTATCAGGAATATAGAGAATAACCAGTTCTCTGGACCAATACCGGTGAAGCTGTTAAGCATCCCAAACTTCAGGTGAGAACCTCAAGCCTTGAATTATTAGTTTATTTCCTTTTAAAAGAGAATACTGTTCTCATTTGAAAATTGAAAAAAATGAACTCATGGATATTAAATGGTTTCAATATATGACCTCGGTTGGAGAAAGATATTTATGTCAAAGGAAGCTTCTCATTCCACCTATTCAGGAATCTTCTGAATAGGCAATGTCCCTTAAGACTCAAGCTTCTCATTATATGTTTGTGTGATCTCTACAGTCTCTGGCAAAGAAACCAACCAATTCAAGCTCAATTAAACAAGCAGGCCTGGGAATCTTATTAAATAACCTAAAAAATTATACATAAGACTTTGAGGTCATAAAAATAACAGACTTGCATGATTTTGCAAAGAGACTACTAGGTCTTGGCATCTCAAAATGAAAGCTGAAGTAGTTTCCCTGCCAATGAAAATTAAAGCTGCTGTAGCAATATCGCTGATCACAATGGCTGCCAGTAGACTGAGGAATTTCTTCTAGGAACAAGAACCAGTGATAATAATCAAAATTTCATTTCCTAGTGACTTGTGAATTTGCGTTTTGCATGGGTTTCCATGCAGCAAGTCAGCAAGGTCAACATGTATTCTATTATAGTTTCTGAGCAGCCTTCAGGACTATCAAGGATGTAAGGATTATATAGATAACCTCATTGAAAGATTATTTAGATTGCAGATTATTATGTCTGCCTTCAGTTTTGCTTGAATTCAGCTATATGTTGTTATCAATAGAACAGGAAACAGGATTCCAAGCAGTTTATACTTGTTAGTTTGCACATCTGTTTACCAATAATGATAATTGACTGTGCAGAAAAGATGGAAACCCATTTAATGCTACCACCGCTCCACTACCTCCACCTTCATCCCCATTAAAACCACCACCAGCAAGTCCAGCGCCACCATTTTGGGGGCCAGCTACTGGACGTACACCTCCGAAAATGGCTGATGCACCATCTGCAACAGTGAAATCAAACTCTGGACAAAAGAAGAAAGGTTTAACAACTAAGCAGGTGGTTGGGATATCAATTGCAGCGGTGTTTTTACTGATAATTTTGTTACTGGGACTTGCACTTCTTATGCCAAGATTTAGCAGACGAAGAGAAGCTGAAAGAATTTCTAGCCGGCATCGAATAATAGCATATGAAGGTGACAGACAGAATCTTAGGGACAATGGATCCTTACCTCTACCAACCAATGAGAAAGGTAAAAATGATTATTATTAGCAGCTTTTCAATCAATTTAATATATGTCATCTGGTGTGTAATAATGATATTTTATTTATTTATGTAATTTTTAAAATCAATGACCTGAGGATCTTTGAACAGTTCCAAAGGCAGTAGTTGTGAGGCCAAAGGAGGATGATCAAACAGAGACTAGAAGAGCAAGAGCAATTACAAAACTACAGACTGAGAAAAAGAGAAATGTACAGGGAACAGGCAAAATACCAAAGAGGGAGGATCGCAGGATAGATATGAGTGCTTTTGATATGTTTTCAGATCCTCCTCCCCCTCCTCCTCCTCCTCCCATTTCACTTCCCCCTCGTTCTCCTCCCCCGCCTCCACCTCCCCCTCCTCCACCTCCTGATGAGAAGGTCATTGTAGAGCCGAAGTTGCCTGCTAAACCAACTACAGTGAAGCCATCCACCAAAAATCTCCCCACTTTTGCAAAGTCTTTCACCATTGCATCCCTTCAGCAATATACAAACAGCTTTTCTCAAGAAAATCTTATAGGAGGTGGCAGACTGGGGACTGTTTACAGGGCACAGCTTCCTGATGGGAAGGTACCATTCTCAACTATAAATTAAATTAATTTGTAGAAAGTATTAATAGTTGGAACCTATCTTGGGCTCTCACTACCTTCAGAGCCCCCTTTTTTCCCCGGGTTTGCTATCTTTGTTCCTTCTACTCAACTATTTAATTGTTTCATTCTCCAGGAGTACTTGCTTTACTGAATAATTACTTCTTGTATGCTGTTTTGACTTTTCCTTTTAATTGGCAGAATGTAGAATTTTTATCTTTTTAGCCTTCAATTATTCTTATTACCAACCAAAGTTGAATAACATTTACATTCTGCGGCCAACAAAGTGGCTCACATTTTTTCAATTTTGTATAAAACCACTAGCAATATTGGAGTACAAGGTGCTGAAGTCAAAAAAAAAAAAGTGGTGTTTGCACGTCTTTATTGTCACAAATAAATCCCCTACCATGTCAAATATAACAATTCTCTTTAAAGAAATTTATTCCTTCTTAGTTTGGATTTTTCTGTTTTCACTTCTTGTCCAAGATATGTATTGAATGACAAAGACAGTGAAATAATCAAAGCAATGTTGTGTCCTCAAAAGCTCTTAATTTAAATCCCAGATGTGTGACATGGAACTACATATGGCGATCTTATATATACATATGTTCTAAAGTCAAGTGGTACTGCAGTACAATGGCTTCATACTGACATTTGTTCTTTTGGATGCTTTTATAGCTACTTGCGGTCAAAAAACTTGACGTGAGAGGTTCCAGTCAGCAGAAAGATGATGAGTTTCTTGAACTGGTAAACAATATTGATAAAATCCGACATGCCAATGTTGTTGAGTTTATTGGTTACTGTGCCGAGTATGGTCAAAGGCTTCTGATCTACGAGTATTGCAGTAACGGGTCACTGCAGGATGTTCTGCACTCAGATGATGAATTTAAAAGAAACCTTTCATGGAATGCCCGCATTCGGATGGCACTTGGAGCTGCAAGAGCCTTAGAGTAAGTCAAGCAACCATTAAGTTGGAAATTTTTAACCTAACTTGTTAACTTCATAATGGGTTAAAATTAGATATATTAAAATTGTGGGTCAGATATATCAGATTATCACAATTTGCCCGTCTTCAAGTTGATAGGGTCCAGGTTGTGCCTTCCAAATGTGTTAGAAAATTACACTATCAACTAGGAGATTAATTAAGAAATTTATGTGAGTTACTTATATGTTAGTCAAAACCCAGAACTAATTTATTTAAAAGGTTGAACCAACAAAATTTCTTAAAAAAATAAAAAATAAAAAATAAAAAATAAACAAAATAAAAGAAAGGGATCATCAAGAATGAAAACCCATTTCAGTTGGTTGATGCAATCGCTTTATTATAAGAGGTCAGAAATTCAGTTTACCTCTAAGGTCAAAGAGGTAAGATTTGCGTGATGTTATATATTAATCTTACATCTGAAAAAGGAACTTTGTTGGTGCTGTTCTCACATCTGCAGATTTATTTATAAAATTATAGTCTTCCCTTAATCCAACAAATTACTGAATTAGGTTGCATACAAACTGAATAAGAGGAAATGAGGGGGAGAGTTATCCTTGTTTCTATTCTGGCATGAATAATTTCAAAGAAGCATGCACCATTTCTAGTACTGATTTTGTTGTTTTGGTGCGAAGGTATTTGCATGAGGTCTGTCAGCCACCTGTCATACACAGGAATTTTAAGGCTGCCAACGTTCTTCTTGATGAGGATCTTTTGGTGCGTGTCTCTGATTGTGGTCTGGCTTCATTGATAGCATCAGGTGCTGTAACTCAGGTAAGCCATAATTCTACTTTCTGTTTAAATTTTAATGGAATTAATAGTTGAAATTGCTTTGATTTTGGTTTTTTTTACATTAGCTGATTTCATAAAAAAATTAAATGGAAAGGAGATTCACAGATGAGAATTATTTGACTTTGAAAGTTGAGGGACTAGATTGACACTGTCTATAGTTAAGAGACTAAATTGAACTTGACACAGTTCATTGTTGGACTGAGTTACAATTACCAGATTATTCTTGGCATTGCTGCCACTGCAGCTGTCTAACATTATTTTACTTTCAGCTGTCAGGAAGTCTGTCAACAACTTATGGTTATGGAGCTCCAGAATTTGAATCAGGAATTTATACTCACAAAAGTGATGTTTACAGCTTTGGAGTGGTTATGTTAGAACTTTTAACAGGTCGGATGTCCTATGACAGGTAAAAATGCAAAACCAAATTGTATTTAAGACTGCACCCCCTTTTTTTTTATTTATTTAATTTTTTGCAGTTAAATAATGTCTTCTTAAACCTTTTGGACAGCTCACGGATTCGTGGGGAGCAATTTCTAGTGAGATGGGCAATCACCCAGCTTCATGACATTGATGCATTGTCAAGGATGGTTGATCCTGCTCTCAATGGAGAGTACCCAGCAAAATCTTTATCAAACTTTGCAGACATTATTGCTCGGTGTGTTCAGGTAAGTGTTGTCACTGTTGACTTCTATATGATATTGATTAAGATCTGTTACCAAATATTCTACTAGTGCGGCACCACTAGGTCCTGAGCATATTTGTGGGTACACTCAGGTTAAGACGGAATGCGTCAAAAGCTCAAATAGAATCAGCTTGGAGTTCCAAACTGATTTTATATGAGACATTATTGCATTTATTAGAAAAATTGATTTTGCTTTCCACTCCAAATAGAGTAGATATCCTAACATCAAGCATAATTTGCAGTCTGAGCCAGAATTCAGGCCACTAATGTCTGAAGTTGTCGAAGACTTACTGGACATGATACGAAAGGAGCCCAACAGAAGTGGATCAAATGAAGACTGACTTGGATTAGGAAATGGAATGGTGATTTTAGCTTATGAATGAATGCTTAAGATGCGGAGAATCAAGTTATCCCAGGATGATAAATCTATTCTGAAGAAGCTGCCAACAAATGTGCCTTCCTAACAACTCACCTGACATTCACATCCAAATCGCTTACCATGGTCTCTTCCCATCAGCTTCAGAAGTTTTCGATTGCAAGCAAAATCTTCCCATTCTTATTGTCCATTATTCAAGATCATTCTAGCGTTCATTGATAAATGTGCCAACCAATTGTTAAATAAATATTTATAATGAAATTTTTTTCGTGTTTAATCTTTGTGAGTTGTGACTGCATCTGTACCCTGCTGATTCATGCGAGTTTAGTTCTTTTTGTTATTGATGTCCATATTTAGAAATTCAACAAGACTTGGAATTCCCCTATACTAGGATAGTTCGGTTCTTGCTGTTAAAGCCTTTTTGTTTTCTAAAAAAAAGTCATTTGTTTTTTCGTTACCTTTCAGAAACTAGTGGCATTGCATTTGTTCTACATGTCCCAGTATAATTATTTTTGGTTGAGAATTGTCCTTACTAATTGGTAAGAATGAGGTGTAAAATTTATGTTTTACTACATCCAATAAGAGATTATCACATCAGTATTTTACTTAAAATATAATACATTTTATTACACCTAATAACATCTTAATAAATTTTCAATCTAGTTGGATTTATATGAGTATTAGATTTGTTTGGGTGTGGTTTTTTTTAAAAAAAAAAAAATATAATAAGATGATGTGGTATGTTGAAATTGAAAGAGTAAAACATGAGTTTTACACCACATTCTTACATAATTGGTCTCTCTCCCTCTCTCTCTCTCTCTCTCTCAGCAATAATATCTTCTAGAAGATGAGTCATTTTTCAAAAAGTGTTTTCTATAAAACTATTCAATTTTCCTATATTTGGTAGCAACTTTAAATGAGTTATAAAACAATATTCTAACTTCTTTTATTTAGTTTGCTGCGAGATAGAGTTGTTTTTCAAAAAGAATTAGTGCAAAACAATCCCTAAAAATAAGTCATACTTTTTATGTTGACTAAAGATAGTATTCATTTGACTCATTTTTTCCTGATGCTATCAAATATTGGAAAACAATCATTACACAATGTTTTCCATCAAAGTAGTGATGCAAGCCAAGACTTGCTAGATAGGCTAAATCAAAGATTTACCCTAATGATAGGATGAATAGTTTATGGATGTCACTAAACCGGAGGTAGCGGATGTCACTCAATGCGACCAAGTTACACACTTGATTGTTAGGAGGAATCACTAAATTCCAAAGTAAGGACACTTGCAAATAATTTTCTGAATAGAAACTTTCTTCCTTTTTTCTTATGATTTCTTAGTGATAATTATAGGTGAATACATTGCATGTTAAATAAATGCCTACACTAAATGCTTGATAACTTCCAATACAAATGACCACTCCCTAGATTGATTTCACATCACCCTATGATCAGATTTATTAGGCTAGAACAACTACTAACAAGACTTATTATTTAGGGATAATTACAGTAAATCCACTTGTGGTATGACCCGTTTTCACTTTACCTATCTGTGGTTCAATCATTTACACTTTGCCTACCTGAACTTTAATCCGTTACCCGTCCATTACCCACCTCTGTTAAAATCAGGGGTAAAAATATATTTTATCTTCACTTTTATGTCTCCCTCCTCTAAAAACAAAAAATAACAGAAAAAACTCAAACAAATAAGATCAAAAAGGGGGGTTTTGTAGCTTGGGTTCAAGAACACACTTTTGGTATAAACAGTCTTGAGCCAATTAATCCAAATAAAATTTTCATATTCGCACAAATCCTTAAAAACATTTACAAAAATCTTACACTTGAAAATGCTCTACTCTAATTTTACAAAAATCCTTTCAGACACTTTCAGTTATTCACAAAAATCATACACAGCTTCATCTTAGTTCTCTCTCAAATCTCAAATCAAAACCAAAGCAAACCCCTCTTCAAAACCCAGACCCACCACACCTAGCAACACAAACACAGACCTACTACACCCACAGCAAATAAAATAAGATAGCAGAGAGAGAGAGAGAGGCAGATCGAAGTCACAGTTGGAGCCAAACTCAACACGAAGGAACCCATGGCCAAAGCTAGAACTTGCACTGCTGCAATATTCGTTTGTCATTGCTCCGTTCATTGCCACCATTGCTTTGTTCACTGCTGCTATATTGGTCCGATTCATTCGTATTCCTCAACTAGCTGCTCTCGCTCACCCAAGCTCTCTATTCAGTTAGCCATCTTTGTTCCTTCTCGCCGACCCATCTCTCTTCCAGTCACCCTCTCGCCAAGCCATCTTGCCCACAATGCAATCTTCTAACTCGGCGGAGAGGAACGAAATTGAAATTGAAATTTTCGCTACAGCCACCAACTATGACAACGTCGTTTTTGGTTGATGGTGGATTATGGGTGATGCCGTGAGTGGGTTGGGTTTGAAGAGAGGGAGAAGTTAGAGAGATAGAGATGAAGAAGGAGAAAAATAATAAATAAATGAAGGAGATGGGTCTGGAAGCTATTGGATTTTTTTTTTAATTTATATTTGATTTGTATTCCTTCAATTTATTCTTGTAGAAGTTCTTCAGCAATCAAAAACCCTAACTTTTTTATTTTTGTTATGTTTGTTTTTTCCTAAAAATTTGTTTTGCTAACAGCAAAGGGAAAGGTGGGTAACAGAGTCCTAACGGAAGCTATTACAAGTGGGCAAAGTGTAAATAATTGAAATACAGGTAGACAAAGTGAAAACGGGTCATACTACAGGTAGGTTTACTGTAATTATTCCTATTATTTACTTTGACTAAATAATAAAGATAAATAAAAGACAAATGGACTTATAAATAAATGACACAAATCGCCTATGTGGCTATCTCATAAGTTGTCATTATGCTCTTGCATCATTCTCCCCTTCTTGAAAAAGAACTCGTCCTTGAGTTTGACTTTAAAATCCTCCCTCGATCTTTTGGAAGTCCAATCATTCATTTCCATCCCTTTATCTTCAACAATACAATTGAAACCAACATGCTATTGATCATTCTTTTCTTGCTCATGATAAATATTGCTAAACAAATTTTGATTTGTAATTTGTTTTGCCATAGTGTAGCACATGAAGCCAATGCTAAAAACAAATCAGCATACTCACTCATTGATCCAAGATTTCCATCTTTGCAAATTTGTTGTGGCTTTATCCTTGTGAGTGTTGAACCAATTTGAATTACTTCACGTTGCACAAAAGCTTCCCAAATAAAATCATGCATCTTTTCTAGATAAGGAGTCTTAATTTCCATTGATGGACCAAAATCAACATCCAGAAATTAAATATTTGTCAATCCCAAGAAAATCAACATGTGGATTTCTCTCCTTAAGAAACGATGTCTTTACACCCAAGTCTTTTATGGCTAAAGGAATAAACCTTACCTCTAAATAATTCTCTTCTGTAAAATCAATGATCTTTTGTATTTGAACAAAGAAAGCCTCATCATCATCTTCTGCAACTTTACTATTGCACAATTCACAATTTTCAACAAGGTAATTATCAAAGATTGTTGGAGAATTCCAATCTACAATATTATCGTCTTTAGAGCACTCTTTACTATCTATAAATATGTTTGAAACAAAAGAATCCATGGAGGATGGACTCACAATGGTAGTTTTCGAAGCAGAACCTAAAGATGTTGAATGATAATCATTGGAATCATATTCCTTGCAAAACTTTGCTTGTCTACTTCTATGACTTTGAATTGGAAAGGTTGGAATTCGATTAAGAATTTTATTCAACTTTTGATAGAAAACTCCATAAGATTGCCTCAACTCAATAAGTTCAGATTGTATATCAACACTATTGGTGTTCCTTTGATGTCTTGGAGCTATTTCAAATAACAACTAGAAAATTCGTATCTTTCTGATAGATTGATGTTTGCTCAGTAAATCATGAATATCTCACTGTAGGAAACTCAAAATCATGATCTGCTTTTTTTGCTTGAAATTAGAAAGATATATCTTTACAACCATATATGGTATGGAATTAGAATCCTCACAGAAAAATACAAATTTTCCAAAGAAGAAGAACATACTTTTCTGAAACAGAATGAGAACTTGGGTAGAACAACAAGAACACTAGCTTTGATACCAATTTGATGTAGGCCAAGACCCGCAAGATAGGCTAAACCAAAGATTTAATCTAATGATAGGATGAATAGTTTAGGGATGCAACTAAACCGGAGGTAGCGGATGTCACTCAATGCTACTAATCGCGGATATCACTCAACACGACCAAGTCACTCACTTGATTGTTAGGAGGAATCACTCAACTCCAAAGTAAGGACACTTGCAAATAATTTTCTGAATAGAAACTTTCTTCATTTTTTCTAATGATTTCTTATTGATAATTATAGGTGAATACATTGCATGTTAAATAAATGCCCACACTAAATGCTTGATAACTTCTAATACAAAGGACAACTCCTTAGACTGATTTCACATCACCCTATGATTAGATTTATTAGGCTGGAACAAGACTTATTATTTACTTTGACTAAATAATAAAGATAAATAAAAGACAAATGGACTTATATATAAATGACACAAATCGCCTATGTGACTGCCACATAAGTTGTCATTATGCTTGTTAGAGATATATATTAGACATATTAGCCTAATATAATAGGCCCAAGCCCATTCCTACTTGTATTAGTAGTTTAGGGTTTAGTCGCTTATATATATTCATGTTAGGGTTTATTGTAATACAGGTTATTTGTACTACACTCTTATACATAATAAAGATGTAGCCCTTAAGAGATTCCTCCGTGAATGTAGGCCGTCAAGGCTGAACCACGTAACTTTCGTGTTGTTAGTGTTCCTATTCTATACATTTCCTCTTCCGCATCCACTCTAGCATATACAACATGGTATAAAACATTGTGTTTGCTAATAATAATTGTTATTTAGCATGGTATCAGAGCCAAGTTTCGTTCTTGGCATCAAACAAAATCTCTAGCAAGCAAAGAAGATTCTCACGTGCATACCACCATCTGAAGTCACACATGTTTGTTTGCTGGATCTAGACTCCATAGCATCTCGCAGCCATCATGGCTTTGTGCTGTGTCAAAATTCAACAACCAAGAAAGTCGTGACTTAACTCATCGGATCTGTGCAAATCCAAGATTCGCCGCATGAAACCAACCACACAAACGTGCCCCACGGCCTTCCGCGAGAAAAACCTAGAAGTCTGGTCTCCACTGAACGCTGCACGTGCCTCCACGTGCTGACGCAGTTTCTACCAACTTCTCCATGCGCCGCCGCAAATTTCACTTGTGCAGATCCTCTTGTGGTTACACGCGCCACCCTGATAGCCTTGTAGCCCGCCGATCTGCAAAACGGAGAAATCTTGAGAGTATCAGATGTTACACGCGCCTCCACGCATCGAAGGTTTTCCTAAACTCTCTTCCATGCACCGGTGGAATACTCGCACGCGCCACACGCGGCTGAAGACTGCTGCTGATGTCACCATGATGTCATCTTGCCACGTCAGCACTATGCAAGTCGTTGCCACGTCAACCCTAATCCAAGTCAACACCACGTCATCAGGATGAGTCAGCGGCTCTGCAGCCTGATCCGTGACTCGACCTGGAAAACCCGGAACCGACTCGGTCCATGTAACCATTGACTTTGCCCTTGATATGTTGACTTTGACTTTTGCGTTGACTTTTGACCAAAAGTCAAAATTTCCGAAATGGACTATCTTGCTCAGTTTTTCGCGTAGATTCCAATTTTGAACTCCGTTTCTTCATTTGAAACTCCGAAATTGGTCAGTCTATTGGCATGTTCTTCATTGTGATTTCTTCAAAGGCATTCTTCAAGGTATCTCCAAGTGATCTTCTTATACTTATCCAATCTCAAGCTTTCATCGAGCTTCCACGTTGAGTTTGAGGGAGGGTGTTAGAGATATATATTAGACATATTAGCTCAATATAATAGGCCCAAGCCCATTACTATTTGTATTAGTAGTCTAAGGTTTAGTCGCCTATATATACTTATGTTAGGGTTTATTGTAACATATGTTATTTGTACTACACTCTTATACATAATAAAGATGTAGCCCTTAAGGGATTCCTTCATGGATGTAGGCCGTCAAGGCTGAACCATGTAACTCTCGTGTTGTTAGTGTTCCTATTCTATGCATCTTCTTTTCCGCATCCATTCTAGCATATACAACATGGTATAACACATTGTGTTTACTAATAATAATTGTTATTTAACAATGCTCTTGTATCACACTCTCCGTATGTTTCGGCAATAATGTTTTATAGAACATGAGTTATTTTCCAAAAAGTGTTTTCTATAAAAATATCTCATTTTCCTATATTTAGTAGCAACTTTAAATAAGTTGAAAAATAATTTTTTTAACTTCCCTTATCTTGTTGTGAGATAGAGTTGTTTTCCAAAAAGAATTAGTGGAAAACAATTCCTAAAAATAAGTCATACTTTTTATGTTGACCAAAAATAGTTTTCATTTGACTCATTTTTTCTGATGCTATCAAATACTGGAAAACATGGAAAACTATCCTTACACAATATTTTCCATCAAAACACTCTAGAAAATGAGTCATTTTCCAAAAAGTGTTTTCTATAAATCTCATTTCCCTATATTTAGTAGCAACCTTAAATGAGTTGAAAAACAATCTTCTAATTTCTCTTATTTAACTTCTTGTGAAATAGAGTTGTTTTCCAAAAAGAATTAGTGGAAAACAATACCTAGAAATAAGTCATACTTTTTATGTTGACCAAAGATATATATATATATATATATATATATATTTTTAATGCTACCAAACACTAGAAAACATGGAAAATTATCAATGGAGACATTCGTTGTAATTATCCAATTATAAAAAAAAGAAAAAAAAAGGTTTTGTGAATCCATATCCACTCTTTATATTTATTATGAGTCAATATCAAGTTACATGAGGTGTAACGTTTTCTTAATATTACACCTAATGAATTTTTATTTGATTGATAATTTGAAAATATTGCGATTGGATTGAATTTTCTCTATATTCTTAAAATGCATATTAAATTTTGTATTAATTGAATTTTATTTATTATTCAATTAAGAAACTTATAGTTTATGCAAAATTTTAAGAGGAAATCATATTTTTTGTAGTAGTAAGTAGCTGAAACAACCAAAAAAAAAAAAAAAAAAAAGGAAGCAATGATGGAATTATGTAGAGACCAAGAGGCCATCCCTCAAAATTAGTACGTAGGATCCCATACACAATCTACATGTTGTAATGATATGGCTTTTTGTTTTTAGAAAATTATATTAATGTAGCAACATGATTTATAGTTTCTAGTTCACTTGTAATCAAAATAAAAAATTTGGAGGGAAGAATTTGATGTTGGCTTTGCTGCTTTTTAAGTTATAATGTTACTAAATTTGTTTGATTAGTATACTAATTTGTGTTCTGTTATTACTAAAAAAAAATTATATATAATTTTATCAGTTATACTTGTATTTGTATATTGATTGATTAATTTTTTTGAGCATGCTCTATAATTGTTGTTGAGGGGTATAACTTGAATAGTTGAGTGTGAAACTATATCTTGAAGTCTTTTGCAGCTTTAGTATACAAATATATAATGTCTACATAGATGATGGAATAGACAATTATGATTAGGATGATGGTTATAAGAACCTTAGAATGAGAATAATTAAATGTTTACTTCACCTTAATATTCATTTTGCTTTTAGATTTCATATTGTAATTAGCTAGTTTCTATTTGCTAACTGATTTTGGATTTTAAATTCGGAACTTAGAACTTGGAAAATATATTTTATATGTGTTGATAAATATTTTGGTATTTTTTTTTAAAATACTAAGTATTTTAACACACACAGAGAGAGGAAAAGACCTTAAAAAAACTGACAATGGTGTATATTCAAAATGACCTAACTCTTAGATATACATTACAAGTTTTAAACCTCTTTAGAAAATGAGTGTGAGTTAAAGAAGTTTAAAGTTTGTGCTGTGTATCGAAGAGTTAGACCCTTTTGAATATACATCATTGTCAGCTTCTTTAAGATCTTCTCTTCTCTCCCCGTATGTGTAAAAAATATTTTGATACTTGATTGCTAATTAAACATTTATTGAATTTTTTAGATACATTGACTTAGCGATATATGACATGCAAATTACACTATATGAAGCAAATCTTTATTTTTGTTGTTTTTTTTTTTTTTTTTAAGCTTGTGCTATATATCAAATAGTTAGACCCTTTTAAATATACATCATTATCAGTTTCTTTAAGACATTCTCTCATCTCCTCGTGTGTAAAAAATATGTTAGTATTTGATTGCTAATTAAATATTTATTATTGAATTTTTTAAATACATTAACTTAGCAATGTATGACATGCAAATTATATTATATGATGCAAATATTTGTTTTTTTAAGTGATGAATTCATATTTTACATGATTATTTAATTATAAAGTCATTATTAATATGTTTTTTATTTTAAATTTGAAAATAAGTATAATCTTATGATCCACAATTTCAACTATCTCCTACAATTCTATGTAAAATTTCAATCTCGACAACTTTGACCTAAAGCATTATTCAAAGTTTTTATTTTCTCCGTCATACATTTGACTTTGGAATTGAATATTATTATTGAATAGGAAGGTTCCATGATTGAAAATCTTTTTTATTTATTCATGACCAAAAAAAAAAGTAATTCTCAACCGGGAAAAGTGATATTCCCCCCCTCCCCCGCCCCCCAAAAAAAAAAAAAAGCCAACCGATCTAAATCACAATGGCTAGAGTGTAATTATACCTAATATAATAAAAACGGATAAAAAAATAACCCTTCCTTATCATTCACAGTTCACACGCGCCAATCATTTTCTCACCCCGATTTTCTCAGGAAACAAACACCCCCTCCCCGTAAAATACAAAAAAAAATTCCGTACGTTTCAAAAAAAGACTTCTCTCTCTACAAACAGGCAAAAACTTTCCCTTCATTTTCACTGCTCTCTTATTTGTATTCTTCTTCTTCTTCTTCTCGATCAAAGCAAAAGCGTCCCTTAAGTTTCTCGATTCAGATCTCGTTGCTTTTTGCTTGCGGATCTCTAGGTCACCTGCAATGAGTCGCTACGATTCCAATCCTTTCGACGAAGAGGAGGTCAATCCCTTCGCGGTGAGTTTTGCGCTTTTGTATACCCGTATTTTTTGAATTTCATCGTTCAAACTTGATTCTTTGGATTCGGGAATGTATTGGTCTCTGGATTCGTCGAATTTTGTTGCTCTTTTTGCTGAAACTCTGTCGATCTCGATTTTGTAATTAGATCTGGCGCTGTACTCAAATTCCTAATTCGCAATGTGATTCAAAATTTCAAATAGCCAATTTTTTTAATAAAATAAATTTTCTGTTTGGTTTCCGAGAAAGCGAGAAGAAATTTAAAGCCTTTCTAGCAATATGTTCTTTGTTAAATTTTTAGGTATCTGTCTCTATGTGCTAAGTTATTGAATTGAGATTGTACTCATTTGCTTGCTATGTTTAGCATTGTTACATAGTCTTTGTCTATGAATTTGAGTAAATGACATGTTGAATTTTGCCTGTCAAAAACAAAGATTGAAAATATACTCTATAATAACCGAAGGTAAATGCGTGAGTTTGTAGCAGAATAGGGTGATGATAAATAGAATGGAAATGGTTTACAGAAGGTTTATGTTTTTCATTGTTTTGTCTTGGAGAGTTTTGTGGTAGCCCATAGACGGCAGTGAATTGATGGTGTAATACGAACCAATTTTATGGATTTTTCTTACTCATAAATTCTTTGATGGTTCTTCATTTATCCCATTTTTTTCACCTTCATTTTTATTTTATTTTATTTTATTTACATGACCTTCATATAATGGGTTTTTATTTATAATATAGGACTCGGGAGCTAAAGGGAAAGGATCAGGGCAATCAAACTATGGTGGAGGTGCATTTTATATGACAGTAAGTTTGCCCTTTTCCTTTCCTTGGTACCTTTACTTTTTAACATATAAGACATATTTTCTTTTTGGCTAACTAATGTAGCAGAGGAAAGATAGGATATGGATTGGAGAAATTTGTTTAAGGATAGGGGTGGCACCTATTGATGAGAAGGTGAGGGAGAGTTGCTTGAGATGTTTTGGTCATGTGCCATTGTGCCAATGGGAGTGAATAAATTCACTAGTGAAAAAGTGATTTGACTCAAGTTGAGGGAACGAAATGCTATAGAGGAAGATCTAAAATAAATTTGAGAAAGAGATGTGTTAATTAAGGAGGTGACAGAGTATGATTTTGGATTAGGGTAGAATGGCAAAAAAGTGTATAGGTGGTCATCCTGATTAATCTGTTGAGGATCCATAGTTGACCCAAAGTTTGGGACTAAGATTTTGTTGTTGTTTTGATGCAGAACAGGCATCTGTGATGTGCTTTATTTTCATAATGAGCAACATTATTCATAGTTTTCAGGTTCCTTTACATTGTTTGGTCGGTTGATCCAGAGGTGTGGATGGCATTGGTTATTCGGTTGACTGATTCTGAATATTACAGAACTGGAAAATTTGGATTCATATATATGTTGAAATTCGTTTCTATTTTTTGTAATCGATTTAAGTACTTCATGATGTTGCAATCAATTGGTAGAACTCTGGAGGTTTGACAAGAATATGAGATTAGACTTCAACAGGATCTTCTTCAATCTGTTAGCTTTAGATCTTGAGTTATATGTATTTGTTTCATGTTCAGAGTGTTCATTATTGTGAACACAATGTTTTTTTTTTTTCAAAAGTCCTATTACCTGTATAAAAAGAAGACTTTAACAGGATCTTTTCCAGACTTCAAAGCTGCTGTGGCATTGAAACTCTTATTAATGAAGTAATGAACACCTGGGATGATGACTGCTGCTAAAGCACTCATTTAGGAAGTAAGACTAACAAGATATCTTGACTCATTTATTTTGACAGACTTGATGTACTGGAATCATCTACTTGTAGACATTAAGCAACACATTTAACTCTTATTCTTCTGTTTGGTTATATATGCTTAATCTTTCTAGCTAGTACCCTATCCGCATTACTTGTTTAGCTTGTTTGCTCCGTGGAATTTTATTCAGGGGGAGCTGTTTCAAAGTTATGGTTGTTTACTCTGACATTTTCTCATATTCATATGTGTATGCATCAGCATGCAGTAGTGGGTTGAGGGTGCTTTCATGATACACTGACTCCATATAAATTCTTATAAAATTATTCTTTTAACATTTATAGAATCCTGGAAGTGTTCCCCCTGCAACCTCAAGGCTTTCACCCCTGCCTCCTGAACCCTATGATCGCGGTGCTACGATTGATATTCCTCTTGATAATACAAAGGTAGATTACATTAATCAAAATGTTAAATTGGAAACTACATCTTGCTATCGGAATTTTCTGTTTTAGCAAATAGTTCATTTTTTTCATTTAATTTGTTTCCTGTTTAACTTAAGGATTTGAGATCAAAGGAGAAGGAGCTCCAGGCTAAAGAGGCAGAGTTGAAAAGGAGGGAACAGGTAATTACTCTAAAATTTCATATTATAGATTCTGAAAATGTATGGGTAAATTATACAATCTTTGTAGACCATTCTTTTTTTTTTTGATAAGTAAAAAAAGTTTGTAGACCCATCTTTCATGTCAATGGTATTAAAAGCAGTTGGGTTTGTTCATTTTTGGGGCTCATATATTGCCAATGAGCTCTAGTTCAAACAACACTTCCTCGCCTTGTAAGATCAAGGTGGAAAGTGAGGTCGTGAGTTTAAGACTTATCAAAAAAGTGTGTATAACTTACCAATCAATAAGAAAAAAAGAAAAGAAAAATATAGTGTTCATATTGGGCAATTCTCTTCTAGTAGGAAGAATGCATGATAATTGTAATTGCAGACTTGGAAAGAATTATAGTCAGCCACTTTTTGACTGACCTTTTGTAGGTCTACTAAATATTCATATAAAAAACTTTATTGCTTTGTTTTTCTCCTAAAATAGTTTCTTATCATTATTTTCAATCTCTTATGTTATATACAAGTATATAACCATTTGTATATAGTGACACACACACACTCTAAATGTTTTACTTCGCTGTGTTTTATCTGGGTTCTTAATTTAAATTTGTACATCATATGTTGTTAGTGCAACCATAAATTTTTTTTTTTGAGTAATTTTGTATGCTTTTAGACATAAGCTGAGATTATTTGGTAATCACATGTCAGCTTTCATAATGCATTGCAGGAAATAAAACGGAGGGAAGACGCTGCAGCACGAGGTATATTCATTTTTCATGTGCAACTGGAATTGAAAGAAACAATGACAGCAGTGTGCATTGCCGATTTTCCTTTTACTTACAGTGTAAGTTATTTCTTTTGTTTTGCAGCTGGAATTGTTTTAGAGGAGAAAAATTGGCCACCGTTTTTTCCTATTATCCATCATGACATTGCAAATGAAATACCTATCCATCTACAAAGAGTTCAGTATGTTGCTTTCACAACATATTTGGGTATGTTAGCTAAAATTCCTGTATCTTGGTTGTTAGTTTCAGTGTTTTAATGTTCATATAATACGCGCTTGTGTTTATTATATGTTTCTCACTTTTCGTTGTACATGTATTAGTATTTTGATTTGGCAATTTTTTTGGTAATAGAGGAATAAAATGCGTTCATAGTTAACTAAATGATTACACTTATTCTCAGAAACATCAAACTTTAGAGCATCCAGAATATGAGCTGGAGGGGAAACATTAGGAACAAAATCAATGCAGCCAGCTTTAGTAAGAATGTCTTTGTATCCATTGGCTTCTATGTAGATGTGATGTTGGTTGTACTTATCAAAAAAAAAAAAAATGTAGATGTGATGTTGGTTGTGCTGCTTAGGCACCTGCACTCATCAACAATATCCTCAAAGAAGGCGTTAGTGGCTTGTTTGATTTAATTAGCTCAATAGCTGTCGGAGAGTTACGTTCAATCTCTAAGCAAGTAATTCCCATAGCTAGTGCCATACTCAACCAATCTTTAAGAGACCCCAACTTGGCTTGGAGGCTTGTTGTGACACCAATTGCATGTGAAAAACCTCTCAACCATTGCCCTTTATGACCCCTAGAAGCCCCCTCCTTCTGCAACCCCTGGATTCCCTAAGAAGGAGCCATCTGTGTTGAGCTTGATAGACCCAACCATGTGATTTAGCAAATGATTTTAAATATTTTAGCTTTGTTTGATAGTAGAATTTAGAGGCATTATGTTAAAGAAGTGAGCCCTCTCTCTTTGTGGGTGGGGTTAAATAAGGGGGAAAAGAAAATACAGCCACTACTTTTATCTTAATTAAAAAGCTATTGAGGTTGTTAGAGCATTCAACTTAAAAGTTTAAGTTATATAAAGGATAATTGGCCTTGCCAAGAGTCTTGTAGCTCAACTAACACCTATTGTTGTTTCCAATGAAGTCATCCAAGGTTCAAATCTCTCCTCCCCCATTATAATTATTGTATTATCATAAAGAAAAGGATGATTGGCTTTGGTTCTTTCTGATGAAGGTTGATACCTATATCAGTACATCTAATAAACGAGGAGAATACTATTTAAGTTCCTTCTTTTTGAGGTTTTTTTTTAATTGTTTAGTTACGCTCCCATTAGGTCTTGTATCCATGACCTCACCCTCTCTCATTCTTATTAGGGGAGGAGGAGGTGACTTTGACCTAGAGGCCATTGGCATTTTAATTCCAGCACATTACTTTTAAGTTTGTAATTAAAGAATATGGTAGCATTTTGAATTAGCCTGTGTCTTACAGCAAATATGATATTCATTAATGCTTAATTCCGTATTAAAAAAGTAACCTAAGCATTTAAAATTTTATTTTTATTTTCGATTTTAGATCATATGCTGAATTGCTGATAATATGGACATTGTAGCTTGTGGTTGAGATATGCCTCTGTTCAATGGTTGAGACAGCTTGGTGA
The DNA here is from genome assembly GCA_030445155.1 of Quercus variabilis. Taxonomy (NCBI): domain Eukaryota; kingdom Viridiplantae; phylum Streptophyta; class Magnoliopsida; order Fagales; family Fagaceae; genus Quercus; species Quercus variabilis. The sequence continues at coordinate 35,149,462 of CP129452.1, read as the reverse complement.
CTTTATTTTGTATTCCCTGATTTTATATAAAAGATTTTTTTTTTTTTTTTTTGATAAAGCATGCCAAAATGGTCTCCACAAAAAAGGTAAAAAAGTGACTTTGAAAGAACTTTGTAATATTTTGCAGGTTTGGTTGTGTGTCTTTTGTGGAATATTGTGGCAGTTACCACAGCCTGGATCAAAGGAGAAAGTACGTTTTGCAACTTAATTCAAACCCATAATCTTATTACATTACTTTTCTTTGACAGGTAAAAAATAATCTTATTACATTACATTCTTGAATAATTTGGTCTTGTGAAATTTTCTTCTCTTGCAGGTCCAACAATTTGGTTTCTTGCTATCATCTACTTCATAGCAGGGGTTCCTGGAGGATATGTAATGTGGTATCGCCCTCTTTACCGTGCAATGAGGTACTGTTCTGTAAGATTTGACCTTGATAGTTTTGTTCACTCCTGGGAAAAAAACTGTATAGCTGACTTCCATCCTATTTGCGAGGACTTTGAAATGATCTATTCTCATTGTTATGTTTATCTATGGGATGGGTGCGACAATTTTGAAGCTACAAAACGTCAATGAAACAAGTTGTAAATTTGGGAGAAGTATGGAAAGAATGTGAAATACTGGGAGGCTTTGACACACAAATAGACTCATTATGTTGGAGAAATATTATACATATATTTGCATTTTTAGGTGGTATAATAAATCAATAAAAGAAGTGTTTTTAGGTGGTATGAATAAATAATTATTTGTGAAAATATGTACTGCATTTATGGGGCCAGGGAAGGAAGTGTTTCTCTTTTAAAATAAATAAGTAAAAGTAGGTGTGAGAGATACAAAGAAGAGATTGTGTTAAGTTAATGCTGACATTGGAAAACATTTGATAGTAGCTTTTGGTCTATGTTTCGACTATTTGAATTCATTAGGATGACTGGGATGTTATTTATAGTAAGACCTGTTAACTGCTATGGTAACCTTTGCTGCTTCAAAATCGTCCACACTAACAATCCATCCTGCTCTTCCAAAAGGGGATTTTAGTAAATAACTAAATATGACACTTGGGCTTAGGGTCAAGTTGGTATTTTTCTTACATCTCCCCCCTTGTGGCCCAGGTATCATATACGCCTCCAAAATAAATAGCTTTGAATTCTAGAAGAAAAACATCTATACCTAACAAAATTAAGTGAGTACCCAAAATTGTAGTAATCTTATTTCTGTCTTTCCATACATAACCAAAGAATGGAAAAGACTCTTCAAGAGTCTTGGGTCCTAAAGTGCTTGATAAATACTGCCAAAGCCCAATACTGCAGAGGAAATTAAGTGAAGTACTTTAGAACAAAGTATGGAAAGGTATCTATAACTTCTCCACCAGGACCTACCCTCAACCTAGAGTAGCTAGGTGGGTAAGTAAAATTCTTGGACAAAAGAAAAAGCCAATGGTTTTTCTTTTTGGCTGCCCATTTCTTGTTATATATAAAATTTTGTTTTATTGTTTGTTCTGACATATCAGGTTCTCTTATAACATTTTGTGCCATCTTTTGTTACAGGAGTGATAGTGCAATTAAGTTTGGGTTGTTTTTCTTGGTTTACCTGGTAAGTTCATTTATGTTTTGACTTTAATGTTCTTTCTGCATAGAAGTATTGGGATTACCACTATTCTGTTTTTTTTCAATGCAGATACACATTGGCTTTTGCATCTTAGCTGCAGTTGCTCCTCCCATTATTTTCAAGGGGAAATCTCTGGCGTAAGATTTCTTTTACATTGTTGCATTCATGGGTCTTTGGTTTGCTACATAATAGCTGATTTGTGCTCTTTTCAGTGATTGGTTCTTTAGGAAGTAGGTCACAAAGATAAATGTAGCAGAAGTGGGGGAACTACTATGTACTATAATCTTCTGGTTTTTGATTGTTTTTATGGATATCTTTACATGAATATTGTGCTGAAGGCTTTTTTGATATATTAAAAATGTTGGCAGAAGTTGCTAGACCATTATAGTTACGGCTGCCGTTCACCGGGGCTTTAGTCACAACCTTTTTGTGGTTCAAGAGCCACAGGGTGTGTGCATAACTTACCAATTGTAAAGGAAAGGATTTACCTTTTAAACCAGTGTGTTTGCATATAGTCAGCACTAACCAACCTTTTTTCTCCCCTTTTTTTTGGAGGGGGTGGGGGTGGGGGTGGGCGGGATATGTAGTCATCATGTTTTCCTGCAAAGCAGTTTTGTCATGTATATGCAAAGAACTTGCGTTTCCTAGTTTAATATCAATTATAATCTTTTGTAAACTGAAGCTCATGTTTGTGTATGGTGTGTTTTTGTGGACAGTGGTATTTTGCCAGCAATTGACTTGATGAGCGGTAATGCCTTGGTTGGGGTAAGTTTTTAGATTATGTTACTCCATATTGATGTTATCACTGGAACACTAACAGCAGCAATAAATTGGTTTCAGCTACTAGTAGTTCTATTAATAGCCTGGAAGAAAAAGGTTATAGTAAGAATAATTTGTGTTTTGATTTTTGACCAAGTAAACCTCAACTTAATGGGACTATCTTAAGTCGATGTCATGTAATTTGTGAAGTTGGGTTAAGTCCAGGTTTAACTCTTGCCAACTGTAAAAGAAAAAAGGACAAGGAATGAATTGTCAAGTTGTAAATGGCTAATGCTGATTGTTGCTTTCTGACAATGCTTTTGTTCTTGCAGATATTTTACTTTATTGGATTTGCATTCTTCTGCCTAGAATCATTGCTCAGTATCTGGGTTATTCAGGTTGGACAATTTAGACTTGAAATCGCATTATTTTTATGGTTTGTGTTGTTTTGGTTTCTAAGACTTGTTTTATTTGCTACTATTTGCAGCAAGTATACATGTATTTCCGAGGCAGTGGCAAGGCTGCTGAGATGAAGCGTGATGCAGCAAGAGGGACCATGAGGGCAGCACTATGACGGGGCACATGTTGAGCTGAGATGTTATTTGTAAATGGATTTCGGCTGATTTCGGTTGATTTGCTCCCTGAGTTGATTCCTAGAGTTGGCTCATTCCTCTCACCCATTTTCGGCTTGCTTTATACAGTTACTGTTTTGATGTGTTTTCTGATACTAAAAGACGAATCTTAGACTCGGCTTAATATTAAATACATTTACTATTGCAGTTTGGGTTCACACAGCATGAGTAGAACCTGTGACCACTCGGTAATTAAGCCCATCTAGTTTTGAATTTTGATTTGATAAATTTTCTCAAATTGCATAGCAATGCCAAATGCCATACCATCAAAAACATTGCCGAACCTTAATAAATGAATTAGATTAGAAGGTGCTCTTCTGATCATTTTAGCTTGTAGACTTGTACCATGTCGAGGCTCTCTGTTTAATTACTAATATTCAGAAAAATTCGACGAAAACTGTCATCCAAAAGTGAAAGTATATCTGGCCAGCATTGCCTCTAAATCTAATACCCATCAACAACAAAGCGATAACAATCAAATAAACTGCAGTAAAAAAAAAAAAAAAAAAAAAATCAAATAAGGTTTGGGGCAACATGATTTTACACATTTACGGTAGGTCCATATAACCCAGAAATCTTTTTCATCTTTTGTACCCGGAAATCTTTTTCATCCTTTGTTTTTGGTTCGTGAAGTTTTCCTTAGATGGGAGAGAAGTCGTGATTCCTGTATTACTTTACCCAAAAAACAAAAGGGACAAGTTCCCGAAACTTGAGCTGTGATAGCGCAGGGGAAGACTTTTCTCCAAAAAAAGAAAAAGAAAAAGACGTATTGATTTGTGGTGGGTCTTGATTAAAATTGGGCATTAATGTCCATTAAGCTTGAGTTTCCTGCTCACATGAGGCAACAAAGTAGCCCACTTTAAGTCCTCTACCCAACCACCAAAAAAAAAAAAATGCAAGGTAGTTTTTGTCTTTTTCACAGCTGAGATTATTCAGAAATAATTTAATTAATAGTTATATAAAATAAATATAAAAATAAAAATAAAATAAAATAAATGTTATAGCTAATAAAACTTACTTAAAATATATTAAAAAAAATTAAATACTTTTCAAGTGAATTTTCGCATCTTAATTAAGAAAATGGAAATAACAAAAAGTAACTAAAGAATTTGATATAACAACAATAAAGCTAAAACAACGTTAATCACCCATTAATCTTTTATTTGTTTAAATTTGAATTTTACAAGTGGAAAAGAAAGTAAGAAACCGTAAAAGTAAATGGGAAAAAGAAAGAAAAGGATGATACCAATTTGCTAAATGGCAAATGCGAAATAGTGGAAAAATGGGGCAATTAGTAGTGGTAATCAAACGGCTACAATGAAAAGCTGAATGATGAATGGATTTGGTAGCAAACAAATTTGGGTTCAATCAGATTTAATAATTTATTTTTTTTTTTTGATACGGATTTAATAATTTATTAATATCAACAAAAACCTCATTCTCATTTGACCCCACCCACTAGTTTGTTTCATTCTTTAGATTCATAGCTGATTTTTTTTTTTGGTTTGACCAGATTAAAAATTAAAAAAAAAAGCCTTCTCTTCTCAGTCTATAAATATAAGGAATACCCTATTCTTTCTTTCTGAGACAACAAAGCCTGTACACGCCAAAAACCCATTAAACCCAAAACCTCCAATCTTCCAAAAATTATATTTAAAAAAAAAAAAAAAAATGATCCTCCACAGTTACAGTTACAATTACAGTTACAGTTCCAGAGAAGAAAGTCTCCACCACAGCTCAATGCAAAGCCATGTCTTCTCTCAAAGTAAGCTTCCAACCCCTGACTCTCTTTTCAAAACTAGGGCTTTTCTAAGGTTTAGTCTGCACAACCTTAACTCTGCTAAAACACGACACTACCCTTTTCAATATGCTTCACCTTCTCCCCAACCCCTTGATATTTCAGTAAGCTCACACCCCCACAAGCACAATCTAAAGGGACCTGGGGTTTTTATAGGGTTTAAGCTTCAGTGCCATTCTAGAACATTAGCTTTGCCCACAAAGAATTCTTCAATTAATGGTAGGAAGAAGAGGTATGGAGGTGTTTTGCCTTCCATTTTAAGGTCTTTGGAGTCACATGTTGATGTTGAGAAGACCCTTAATTCGTTTTGTGGGAATTTGAGTCCAAAAGAGCAGACTGTGATTCTCAAAGAACAGAGTAGTTGGGAAAGAGTTATTAGGGTTTTTGAGTGGTTTAAGTCGCAGAAGTGCTATGTGCCCAATGTAATTCACTATAATGTTGTGCTTCGTGCACTGGGTAGAGCTCAGAAATGGGATGAGTTGAGGCTTTGTTGGGTTGAAATGGCGAAAAATGGTGTTTTGCCGACGAATAATACGTATGGGATGCTTGTCGATGTGTATGCAAAAGCTGGGCTCATGAAAGAATCACTTTTGTGGATTAAACACATGAAGCAAAGGGGGGTTTTTCCAGATGAGGTTACGATGAATACAGTTGTTCGGGTGTTAAAGGATGCAGGGGAGTTTGATAGGGCAGATAGGTTTTATAAAGATTGGTGCATTGGGCGAGTTGAATTGGATGATCTTCATTTGGATTCTATTGCTGATTCTGTAAATGCGACTAACTCAGCACCTATTAGTTTCAAGCATTTTTTGTCAACTGAGCTTTTCAAGACAGGTGGGAGAGTTTTTAATCCAAAAGTTATGAAAGCAGCGGATGTGGAGATTTCTGTTCGGAAGCCAAGGCTTACATCTACATATAACACTCTAATTGATTTGTATGGGAAGGCCGGGCGACTTAATGATGCAGCTGAGGTGTTTGCTGAAATGTTGAAGTCTGGGGTGGCAATGGATACAATTACTTTTAATACTATGATCTTTACTTGTGGAAGCAATGGGAATATGTCAGAGGCAGAATTGTTGCTTACTAAGATGGAAGAAAGGGGTATATCTCCTGATACAAAAACTTTTAACATCTTTCTATCTTTGTATGCTGATGCGGGGAACATTGATGCTGCTCTCAAGTGTTACTGGAAGATTAGGGAGGCGGGTCTTTTCCCTGATAGTGTAACTCATAGAGCTGTGCTTCATATACTCTGTGAGAGAAATATGTTTCATGATGCGGAGGCTGTGCTTTTGGAAATGGAGAGATATAGCCTGCATGTTGATGAGCACTCTCTTCCTGGTATTGTTAAGATGTATATTGATGAAGGATTGCTTCATCAGGCAAAATCCTTTTTCGAAAAGAGTCAATCTAGTGGTAGGTTGTCATCAAAGACACGTGCAGCAATTATAGATGCTTATGCTGAAAAGGGACTGTGGGCTGAAGCTGAGACCGTGTTCTTTGGGATGAGAGATTTGGTTGGACAGAAGAAGGGTGTTTTGGAATACAATGTTATGATCAAAGCTTATGGAAAGGCAAAGCTTTATGATAAAGCGTTCTCTCTCTTCAAGGGCATGAGAAACTGTGGGTCTTGGCCTGATGAATGTACTTATAATTCTCTCATTCAAATGTTTGCTGGAGGTGATTTAGTGGAACAAGCTAAGGACCTCTTAGCTGAAATGCTGGTAATGGGTTTTAAGCCCCATTGTCTGACCTTCTCTGCTGTTATTGCATGCTATGCCCGTCTTGGCCAGCTTTCTGACGCTGTTGGTGTCTACCAAGAAATGGTGCGAGTAGGAGTTACACCAAATGAAGTAGTATATGGGTCTTTGATCAATGGATTTGCAGAGTCTGGCAGAGTTGAAGATGCTCTTCAATGCTTCCGCCGGATGGAAGAATCTGGGATTTCAGCAAATCAAATTGTGTTGACATCCCTGATTAAGGCTTATAGTAAGCTGGGGAGCTTGGAAGGAGCAAAAGCACTTTATGAGAGGATGAAAAATTTAGAGGGTGGTCTGGATATTGTTGCATCAAACAGTATGATTAATCTCTATGCAGAGCTGGGGATGGTATCTGAAGCTAAATTGGTTTTTGAAGATTTGAGAGAAAAGGGTTGGGCTGATGGGGTTTCATTTGCAACAATGATGTACCTTTACAAGAACATGGGCATGCTTGATGAAGCCATTGATGTTGCAGAGGAGATGAAGCAGTCAGGTTTACTAAGGGACTGTGCTTCATATAATAAGGTAATGGCTTGTTATGCCACTAATGGGCAGTTACGTGAGTGTGGTGAATTGTTGCATGCGATGGTGACTCGGAAGCTCTTGCCTGATAGTGGGACCTTTAAAGTATTATTCACTGTATTGAAGAAGGGAGGTTTTCCTATTGAAGCAGTAACACAGCTAGAGTCATCTTACCAGGAAGGGAAACCTTATGCTCGACAAGCTGTAATCACCTCTGTTTTCTCTGTAGTGGGTATGCATGCTTTTGCAATTGAGTCCTGTGAAACTTTTGCAAAAGCTGATGTGGTTCTTGATTCTTCTGCCTACAATGTTGCTATATATGCTTATGGGGCATCTGGGGAAATTGACAAGGCTTTGAACACATTCATGAAAATGAAGGATGAGGACCTGGAAGCAGACCTTGTAACTTATATTAACTTGGTAGTTTGTTATGGAAAAGCTGGTATGGTTGAGGGTGTGAAGCGGATTTACAGCCAACTAAAATTTGGAGAGATAGAGCCCAATGAATCCTTGTTCAAGGCTATTATTGATGCGTATAAAAATGCCAACAGAAATGACCTTGCTAAATTGGTTACCCAAGAGATGAGATTCGCTTTTGACTCTCAACTGCCATCCGATTCTGTAACTGAAGATGAGTCTGATGACTTGCAACAATTATCTGATTCTGAAACCTTCAATGAGCATGATGCAGTTTCTTCACGTCGTTAGGATTTATTGCATGTTCAAAGTGTGAGGCTCCCTTTAGTGTACACTGTATAGAAGTAGCATTTTTGCAAGCTTTGAAGATAGTGTATTTATGAATGATACAATAGTTCATTATCAGAAAAGAAAAAAAATTGTACAATGGTGGATTGATGGAAGATTCTAATAAACAAGTTTAGGTTTTTCATCAAGAGATGTAAATCTGAGGCAAGTAAATATATAATATGAGAATGTTTTTAATATGTAAATACCAAATTTTCCATTTATCCTCTTTGTGTTTGCAAAATATTGTTGATTCTCATCTAAAGTGATCACTCAAACTGTGAGATGAGTATGATGAAATTTGGTATTTACATATTAAAGATACCAAAATTTTTTCACGGTCTTTAGGATCCACAATTACTGTATGCTTAAAGTGTGAGGCTTCCTCTGGTGTACACTGTATAGAAGCAGCATTTTTGTAAGCTTAGAAGATTGTGTATGCGTGAATAATTCATAATCAGAAAAAGAGAAAAATACTATTGGATTGATGTTTTGTAGGTTTGGTTGTCTCTTTTGTGGAATATTGTGGCAGTTACCATAGCCTGAATCAAAAGGGAAGGTTTGTTTTGCAACTTAATTTAAGCCCATAATTTTATTAACTAGCATTCTTGCATAATTTGTTCTTAAACTTTTCTCTGTGTAGGTCCGACAATTTAGTTTCTTGCTATCATCTACTTTATATCAGGGGTTCCTGGAGCATATTTCTTGGGGTATCACCCTCTCTGTCGTGCAATGAGGTACTGTTCTGTGAGATTTGACCTTGATTGTTTTGTTCGCCTCTGGGAGAAAACTGTATAGCAGACTTCCACACTATTTTTGAGGACTTTGAAACGATTAATTCTGATTATTATGTTCACCATTTTGAAGCTCAAAAATGTCAATGAAACAACTTGTAAATTTAGGGAAAGCATGGAAAGAATGTGAAATACTTGGAGACTTTGACACACAAACAAAAGGTAGCTAAGTATTTTTAGGTGGTATAAATAAACCAACTTATCAAAAGAAAAAAGGTGTTATAAATAAACCAATGACAAAAGTATGTTTAGGTGGTATAAATAAATAATTACTGGTAAAAATATGTAATGCGTGCAATTCTTTTTTATTATTCTTATAATAAAAAAGAGTACAAGTATGAGAGATATTGTGTAATTGTGTTAAGTTAATGCTGACATTGGAAAACATACGGTTTCAAATTGTAGTTTCTGACCATTTGATTGTGTTTGGACTATTTGAATCAATTAGGATGCAGACAATAAAGAATGTAGCAGTAAAATATGATGATAACCAGTGTCCCTGTGTGTCCATGGTGAGTTATCTGTATACAACAGAAGTCCATGCCCTGCTTGTAAATAGTTGTCAATATATGAATTTATAATGTCATTTCGTCAATTGGAATAATGCACATTTAATCCATGAACTTTGATGCATTAATGGATGCATTGATATTTAGGTAGTTCTCATTGGGATGATATTTCTAGTAAGACATGTTAAATGCTATGGTAACCTTTGCTGCTTCATAGATTACTAAACTCGGACAAAAAAGCAAATGGTTTCTCTTTTTGGCCAACGTGTCTGTGTCATATGAAATTTTTTGTTTTTATTGTGGGGTAGAACTTTGGAATAATACCTTAGGCGCGGTACATTAGATTCGCCAAATAAATTCAAACATGTAGATGCATGAGATTTAATTTTCCTTGAGAAAAAAAAAAAAAACATTTTTTGTATTTCATTGGTTAGTACAATTATGTGTTTGAATTTAATTGGATAATATATTGCACTTAATGTACTATATTTAAGTTTTTTCCTTCATTGTTTGTTTGTTCTGACATATCAGGTTCTCTTCGAAAATTTTTTGCCATCTCCTGTTACAGGTTGATTTTGCTCTGAAATTTGGGTGGTTTTTCTTGTGTTACTGGGTAAGTACATTTATGTGTTGACTTTAATAGTCTTTCTGCATAAAAGATGTATTAGGATTGCCTCTACTCTGTTTTTCTCATTGCAGGTACACATTGTTGTTTTCATCTTAGCTGCAGTTGCTCCTCCCATTATTTTCAAGGGGAAATTTCTAGCTTGAGATTGCTTTTACAATGTTGCATTCAAGGGTTTTTGGTTCACCACATGATAGCTGATTTATACTCTGTTTTTGGTTCTACAGGAAGTAGGGAACAAAGATATATATAGTTGAAGTAGGGAATGAGTTAATACTATAATCTTCTGCTTTCAATTACTTTAGTGGATATCTTTGCATGGATATTGTGCTGAAGCCTTTTTTTTCTTCGTTTTTTTGGTTAATTAAAAATGTTGGCAGAAGTTGTTAGACAATTATAGTTATGGCTGCGGTCGCCACTTTATTTTATAAGGGTGAGGTTGTGGGTTAAAGACCCACAGGGTGTGTGTGTAACTTACCAATTATAAGGAATTGTGTTACCTGCTATGCCAGTGTTTGCATATAGTAGAAAGCAACAGGAAGCCAGGGGCGAGGAGAGGGGGGAGGGGGGCTGCAAAGCTGTTCTGTCATGTATATGATAGTACTTGAAGTTCCGAGTTTAATATCAATTATTTCCTTCTGTAAACTGGAGCTCATGTTTGCATGGTGTGTTCCTGTGGACAGGTATTTTTCCTTGCCCTTTCTCTGACTTGGTGGACAGCCTTTTGTAATCTGTGGGGAAGGATTCCTATCTCCTCAATCCTAGAGACCATTCTTGTTTCCTTCAATAGGAGATGGAGACTCTCCCAATAGTGTTTGCTCTTGAATAAAATCATAATTATTCAGAAAGGGGAAAAAAAAAAAGAAGAAGCCTGATTTGCAACAATATAATATATTTTAAGGCTGCTGCAAAATTAAGCAATCAACTCACAAATATGACTATATGAGACCTCTTTTGTTGGGCTTATAAAAATCTGGCAATTCTTGTTTTCCTCCTTTGCAAGATTTTAGAAAGATGGAGTCAAATTAAAGAGGGGTAAAGTTAAAATTGTTATGCGAAGTTGCCAAGTTGGGTCGTACCTATTGTACAAGATGTTTCCACTTTTGGGAGAGATGATTAGCAAGTAGTCTTAATCCCAAGTTTATATTTTTAAGAGAGATTGATTTTCGGACTTGGAACTCACAACACATAGGGTAACTTTCCATCTCACTAGAATCTGACCGCTCATTCTCTATTATAAATGTGCATTTCTTAGTTTACTAACCGTATGAAATTAAAGTATGAATTGTGTTTTGTCCTACAACTAGCAATTCCCTATGATTGCAGAAATAAAGGACAGTAGGCAATCTGTTGGGAAATCAGAAATATGCATGACTTTGAACTGGAATTCACGGTTAACCAGAACACAAAATTTACAGTGGGGTCTGAAGTGTAAAAATATACACTAGGCGATCAAGTAACTTTCACCATAATCATCTTAAATATCATCCTATGTAATCAGGCGGACAATTTGGGTCTTTTACCTAGGATGATATCTTCACAACAAAGAAGTAGATGGTTTACAACATTACATGTGTCTCAAGCCTGACAATTTTGCTTTGCACTCATTTCAAAGCAAAATTTGTTGAAAAAGTGTTTTGTAGCTGTCATTGCGTTTTGTACTCGTTACCTTTGTATCTTGTAGAGATTGTTAAAATTGAGATATTATATGTAGGCTTGGTTGGGGAACTTCAAGATTCGTCCCTTAAGGGCACAAATTTTAGGAGAAGGGACTTTTGTGTGTGTGTGTGTGTGTATATATATATATTTCTTTCTAGAAAATTTTTGAAAACCCCAAATAAATTGTTTCTCAAGATTGTTCCTCATAATTTTCCATCATTTTTTCTTACTGAATAAATAGAGGTTAAAAAAAAAACCCCCAAAATGAGTGCTTTCAAGTTCGCAAAAATGAATGATACCCATAAATACCTCATTCCTTTCTCATAACCTCATGTGGATCCACACATTTATCACTCATAACTTGCTATGTGACAAATTGTAGTCAAAGTTGTGTAAAATCATGTGGTCTTAACATTTGCTCTCCAAAAAGTAAAGAAACTCACAAATTTGCATGCGCGCAGCGCACACAAGCACAAATAAAACAAAAAGGGGCAGGTTAAGAAGCAGGTAAGGAATTCATTTTACCTTGTTTTCCAGAGTGTTTTAACACAATTCAGGTTGTAAAAAGGAGTCATTGCAAAAGAAATGATACCATCGCCTTCTCTAGAAAATGAAAATCATTTTTCTTATTAATAAGGGCACGAGGGATAAGAAGATTCATATGGATTCATTTTAACTCATATGTAATAAAGAAAAAGAGGCAGGGGGGGGGGGGGGGGGATCAATAACAACAACATAAAACAAGAAATCAATTTACAATAACAAAATTAAATGATTCAGTTTGATGTATTTTGAGATGCGTGTAATTGGATCATATCATATATGTCTTGTCCTCCCACTAACGCCATAACAAGATCTTACCGATTGATCTCATAGTAGAACCTATGCAATATTATCTCAAGGGTCCACTAAACCATTCGGGTAAAAAAAGAGATTAATCCCACCTTCTCATAATGCCCAAAGATGAACATTCAACTGTGGCTCTCCCTGCAGATAGCTAGTGTGAGGTCTGCAATTGCGTTGCATCCATGGTTATTAAGTTTTATGCTTCACGTCTGTATCTTTTGGGATGGATAATACAAGGACAATTCCAACTGTTTGACCAACTCTGTTCATCAGCCTCAAATGTGCAATTTAAATCCCCATTTTTCTTCTCATCACACAATATTCTCCACACTAGAACTACTTTTTCCAGGAACAACAAAACTACCCATGTCAAGATGAGAACCAAAGTTTCTATTACTTTCAATCCAGCTACTACCTGGCATCTTTTTAACCCCTCTATTTTCCATCACCCTCCTAATTTCCAAGGCATCATTCCATCGTCCAACTGCTCTATAAACATTAGCCAAAAGAACATAACTCAAGTGGTAGTCAGGTTCCAATTCCATCATCTTCTTAGCAATTCGCTCTGCAGTAATTGAGTTTGTACAGGTGGTGCAAGCACCAAGAAGAACTGCCCAAAGAGATGAATCACTTTTACAATCTGCATTTTCTATCAAATTTTCAGCTTCTTCAAGTAGCCCAGCACGGCCTAGAAGATCAACCATGCAGTTATAATGCTCTGTTCCAGCTTTAATTCCGTAGTCCTTTGTCATTGAGATAAAGTATTTTCGTCCTTGATCAACCAAGCCTGTATGACTACAAGCAAAAATAACCCCGATAAAAGTAATATAATCAGGCTTTATCCCCTCCTTAATCATCTCATCAAATATTCTAAGAGCTTCTTCACCTTTTCCATTTTGAGCAAACCCGCAAATCATTGAGTTCCAAGTTATCAAATTTCTAACTTGCATTTGCATGAAAATTGTATAAGCAAAACTAACACAACCACATTTTGCATAAAGACAAACTAAAGCTGATTCTACAATTACATCCCTCCAACCTCCCCTTTTCACATACTGGCAATGAACTTCTTTCCCTTGTCTTACTGCTGCCAAACCTGCACACGCACGAAGAACAGTTCCAAAACAGTACAGATCAGCCTCCTCCATTTCTCTAAAGAGTTCAATAACAGATTCAAAGTCTCCATTTTGACAGTATACTCCAAGCAATGCAGACCAAGAAACTGAATTCCTTCTGGGCATCCTATCAAAAACACGCCGAGATTCATCTACCGACCCACATTTTCCATACATATCTAAAAGGCTGCTCTCAACAACCACATTTCCACGAAGTTCAGAAGTAACAACCTTAGCATGCACTTCTTTACCTTGCTTCAACCTACCTAAATTACCACAAGCAGTCAACACTGTCCCCAATGTAAATTCATCTGGGATCAACCCATGATTTCTTTGCATCACATAAAAGAATCCCAAAGCTTCCTCAAACAAATCATTCCTTGTGAATGCTGAAATGACCGATGTCCAACAAATAGCATCCGGTTCAGGCAACTCATCAAACAACTGGCGTGCATCCCCGGACTCATAGTTCCTCCCATACATGTCAATCAAAGCACTAGAAATAACATGATTCGAATCGAACCCATGTCTCATAACCACCCCATGAAAGCACCAGCCTAGCCTTAAATCCCCAAGCTCCGAACACGCCTTGATCACCGCAGATAAAGTGAACCCATTAGGCTCAATCCCAAATGCCAACATTTCCCAAAACAACTCAAGAGAATTCCTAGGCTTCCCCAACCGAACATACCCCGAAATCATCGAGGTCCAAGATATCACATCCTTAACAAAAAGACCATCAAACACTCTCCGGGTCTCCGAAAAATCACGACCCAATTTAAAATAAAGAGAAAGTAAGCTATTCCCGACGAAACGGTCAGTCTCAAGACCGGACTTAACAACATGGGCATGGATTTGAAGGCCATGATTGAAAGAAACGACTTTGATACAAGTTTGCAAGAGTGCAGCATATACAATAGGTTTGACGGCAATATCCGCAGAATTAGCGGAGTTTAGGAGTCGAAGCGCATCGGAGAGTGAGCCGAGCGTGCAGAGAGAGAGGATTTGGGATTGTTTGGTAGATGGGGTTTTGGGATTTTGGAGATTGAGGGTGAGAGAGCTGCAGTGGCGCTTGAAGAAGAAGAAGAAGAGCTTCATCAAAATATCACTCTTGAGAAGTGAGAAGAGTAGGGTGAGGAAAAATAAAGGAACTGTTTTTTGAACATTTAACTGTTGGGAAAGTTGGTGGTTGAAGTTGCCCGCCTTATTTCAAAAACATATCGCATTTGATTTTCGACAAATTGGGCCAATTCCGGGTCCGTTTGTTTCGAGTGAAAACGTTTTCAGGAAATGGTTTTACGGAAAATAGCGTGTTTGGTTGTTACTTCAAATTTGGTCAAACTGAAAATAATTTCCGGTTGACCGAAAATTATGCCAAAATCGGGTGAAAACGTTTTCAGTAGTCATTTTCACTTCAAATAAAATTTTCCGGAAAACAAACCAAGAGAACGAAGAGAGAGAGACAGAGAGAACGACCAGAGCAAGGCGAACCCAGATCACGGCGAGCACGCCTTCACCCACGACGAACCCAGATCACGGCGAGCACGCCTTCACCCACGACGAACCCAGATCACGGCGAGCACAGACCCAGACCCACGAGCACGCCTTCACCCACGACGAACCCAGAGCATGACGAACCCAGAGCTCGGCGAACCCAGACCCAGACCCACGAGCACGAGCACGAGCACGACGAACCCATCGCCTCCTCGAGCTCGCCGATCCACCCATCGCCTCCACGCTCTCTCATCCTCGATCTCTCAATTTGTTTTTTTTTTTTTTTTTTTTAATTTGATTGTTGTTGTTGTTTTTTGTTTTGGATGAACTGATTGTTGTCGCTGGAATTATTTGATGTTGTTGTTGTTGTTGTGTTGTGTTTTTGTTGCCGGAATTTGTTGTTGAATTGGTTGTGATGTTGAAATTTTTTGTAATAAAATTTGTTTGAATGCTGAGAAAATGTGAAAATTTTTCGGAAAATAGCATTTTTAGAATACATCCAAACACATGAAAATATTTTCCACAATAATTTTTGATAGGGTAGCCAAAATGGCCGTCTCCTAGTCGTCCAGAGTAGTCGTCCAAGAACATGCAGTTTGCCTAGCAACTATTCTCTCTTATTCGTCCAGGCCTCTCTTCCTTGAGGCGTCGACCAATTGTGCAAGTTTTGTTATCAAGGATAGAGGGTCGTCCATGGGTGAATCACTTGGACGACCAGAGAACAGCATGATAAAAGGTCGTCCATAGGAATTGCACCTGGACGACCATATGATACATAGCAAATTCTGGAGTGGCTCACCAACCCGTGATCATCGCCGCCAACTTCTCCCAAGTATGTAACTTCCAGCAGCGGTTATGATCTCTATAGCCGTTGAAGAAGTTACATCCGGGTTCCACAAATCTGGGGGAAGTTATTAAACCAGTAACTGCCCCAGAGTATCTTATATAAGGACCGGTCCAAATTATGTAAAGGTAGGAGATTCTGAGTTTTTCACTTACAGTACAGTTCGAACTTCATACGAGAGAAGATACTAACTTCACCATCGGAGGGCATTTGGCCGGTCCATCCCGGTCATCCTTTGATTTTCTTCTTCTTTTGCAGGCCTCTGCAAGCGTAGCAACCCACCGAAGCCGAAGTGTTCAACCAAACTGATCTTACGCACCATCAGTTTGGCGCCGTCTGTGGGAAGCGATCGTAAACTGGTTTGCGATTTGGCTTTCTGAGAAAAAGGTTGAATGGTTCGGACTAGGTCTAGGGCTACAAGCCCAGGCCATCAGGGAAGCAGAGATGCTTCAAGTAACCCCCATCGCGATCGCCAGTCAGCGCCTGTCATGCAGTCGCCTTCCATCCAGCACATGCAATCTATGGCGGCCGCGATGGCAGAGTTGACTCGCCAAAATCAAGAATTGACTAGGGAGATGGAGCGACAGCGCCGTGAAGGACAGGCTGAAAGACAGTCCCAAAGTCAAGAAGTTAGAGGAAATGTTGAGCCTGAGGCTCAGTCAAGAGGCACCACGTCACGAAGGGTGCCACATTTGGAGAAGGAAATGGATCAAATGAGGAAGGCTATGGACGAGATGAGGGAAAACATGAGAAGAGCAAATCCCGTTGAGGATTTGGTTCACCGGACAGATTCCCCTTTCACGGCTTCCATCAATGGGCATCCCTTGCCACCGAAGTTCAAAATGCCTTCCCTGGATTCATATGATGGAGCACGTGATCCTTTTGACCACATTGCTACTTTCAAGACCACAATGCATCTTCAAGGGGTTCCAGACGAGATTATGTGCAGAGCCTTCCCTACCACCCTGAAGGGACCAGCGCGAGTATGGTTCAGCAAAATACCCCCAAATTCTGTAAGTTCTTTCGAGGACTTAAGCAAATTATTTGTCAATAATTTTATTGGGGGACAGAGACACAAACGTTCCTCGTCCAGTTTGCTGACCATAGAACAAGGAGAGAACGAGAGCCTGCGTTCCTTCATCACCCGTTTCAACAGGGAAGCCCTGACAGTAGACGAGGTGGACGACAAGCTCCTTTTGGCAGCCTTCCACAACGGGGTTAACTCAGACTTATTCATTCACAAGTTGTATGAAAAAGAGCCCCAATCCATGGCTGAACTCGTCCATTCAGCCCAAAACTTTATGAACGCGGAAGACGCCATCATAGCTAAGAAAAGGAAGAGGGCTGATAGAACGGAGGGAAACCCCCCACGTCATCCTGACCAAGGGCCTCGTCCAAGGAAGGGACGAACGGAAGACAAGAAGGATCGAGATAGGGATAACAGGAAGGCAGGCCCATCAGCAAGAAATCAGAATTATACACCTTTGAATGTCCCACTTGATCAAGTGCTTATGCAAATCAAGGATGATCCTTCCTTGAAGTGGCCGGAGAAGATGAAGGGAGATCCTAACAAGCGCAATAAGAATAAATATTGTCGCTTCCACAGGGATCATGGGCATGACACGGACGAGTGTTATGACCTGAAGCAGCAGATCGAGAATCTCATTAGACAAGGAAAGTTGAGGCATTTCGTTGGAAGGGATCATAAAGATGAAAAACTGAAAGCGAAGATGGAAGAGTCATCGCGGCCCCCACTAGGAGAAATAAGGGTTATCGTCGGAGGGACTTCTGAAAGACAATCCTCTAGATCAAAGAAGACGTATCTTAAAGTGGTGCAAAATGTCCAACTCTCCGGACGATCATCTAGGATGAGGGGGGCAGACGAGCCAACCATTTCTTTCACAGATGAAGAGGCTGAAAGAGTTCATCATCCACATGACGATGCAATTGTCATTACCCTTCTGATAGCAGATTACAGAACTAGGAGGGTGTTGGTGGATAACGGAAGTTCAGCGGATATATTATATTATCCTGCCTTCCAGCAGATGAAGCTTGGACGAGATCAGCTTCGTCCAGCAGGCTCACCACTGATAGGATTCGGAGGAATGAAAGTGCAGCCCGTGGGTACTATTACCTTGCCTGTAGTGGTAGGATCATACCCTCAGCAGATAACTAGAGAAGTAAATTTCCTCGTGGTGGATTGTTCGTCCTCATATAATGCCATTATTGGAAGACCAACTTTGAACAGTTGGAAGGCAGTAACTTCCACCTACCATCTATCAGTCAAATTCCCTACGGAATGTGGAATTGGTCAAGCACAAGGAGATCAATTGGCAGCCAGGGAGTGTTACTTAGCCATGTTGGCTATGGATGAGCAGATGCATGCTATGAATATAGAAGAAAGGAAACTTGTTGCAGAACCAACTGAAGTATTGGAAGATGTTTTGTTACAAGAAAATGACCCGGAGAAATTCACTAGAATTGGAACAAGTATGAAAGAGAAGGCGAAAGAAGACCTCGTCCAGTTTCTAAAGAAGAATGCCGATGTTTTTGCATGGAGTCATGACGACATGCCTGGTATTGATCCAGATGTAATTACTCATCGACTGAACGTGTCCCCCTCATCTAGACCCATTCGTCAAAAGAAGAGAGTATTCGCCCCTGAGCGAGAGAAGGCTATCAAGGAAGAGGTTCAGAAACTGACCACGGCACAGTTCATTCGGGAAGTCTATTACCCGGATTGGTTGGCAAATGTAGTGATGGTGAAAAAAGCAAATGGCAAGTGGAGAATGTGCGTTGACTTCACTGACTTAAACAAGGCGTGTCCTAAGGATAGTTATCCCTTGCCTCGTATTGATCAATTGGTTGATTCTACCGCTGGCCATCAACTGTTGAGCTTCATGGACGCCTTCTCAGGATATAACCAGATAAAGATGGACGAGGCAGATCAAGAAAAGACATCTTTCATTACTAGTCAAGGTTTATTTTGCTACAAAGTCATGCCCTTCGGTCTGAAGAACGCGGGGGCAACTTATCAAAGACTGGTGAATCACATGTTTCGTCCACAGATAGGGCGGAATGTAGAGGTGTACGTGGATGATATGCTTGTGAAGAGCTTAGACGAAGGAAGCCACTTGGACGATCTTCAGGAAGCTTTTGAAACACTTAGGCGATACAAGATGAAGCTGAACCCAAGTAAATGTGCCTTCGGAGTATCTTCAGGAAAGTTTTTAGGATTCATGGTTTCAGAGAGAGGAATTGAAGCAAATCCAGACAAGATCCAAGCCATATTGGACATGGGGCCACCGAGAAACATCAAGGAAGTCCAATCCCTAACAGGACGAGTTGCAGCACTAAACAGGTTTGTCTCAAGAGCCACTGATAAGTGTTTACCCTTTTTTAAGATTCTCAGGAAGGCATTTGAGTGGACGGACGAATGTCAAAAAGCCTTCCAGGACCTAAAGCATTATCTTGCCACGGCCCCTTTGCTAAGTCCGTCCGTGCCAGAGGAAGAGCTATATTTATACTTAGCAGTGTCCCCACACGCCGTGAGTTCAGCGTTGGTCAGGGAGGAAGAAAAGGTACAGAAGCCTGTGTATTACACTAGCCGGGCACTGAGAGGGGCAGAAGGAAGGTACCCGCTGATAGAGAAGTTAGCCTTCGCGCTAATAACAGCTTCTAGGAAGTTAAGACATTACTTCCAAGGTCATGTCATCGTTGTTATGACCGATCATCCACTCAAGAAGGCAATGAGTAAACTTGAAGCTGCAGGACGACTAATTCAATGGGCAATTGAGCTCGGTGAGTTCGACATTCGGTACCAACCGAGGAATGCGATAAAAGCTCAAGCCCTAGCAGATTTCATCGCAGAATTTACTCCGAGTTATGAGGACTTGGATGACAAAGAAGGCAATAAAAGATGGGTCGTCCATGTAGATGGATCATCTACGCTGTATGCAGGAGGTATAGGAGTGGTTTTACAATCGCCAGAAGGAGATAAGTTAAATCACAAGGTTCGCTTGCAGTATCAAACAACTAACAATGAAGCAGAGTATGAAGCCCTTCTTAAGGGGTTGGAATTAGCTAAATCTGTAGAGGCAGACTCTGTACTCGTCCTGGGAGATTCACAGTTGGTTATAGGTCAAGTAAATGGAACGTGTGAAGCCAAGGAAGATAGAATGAAGAGGTATCTGAAGAAGGTTTTACGCCTTATGAAGAAATTCAGAGAAGCTAATTTCGTGCAGATCCCGAGGGAAGAGAACATGGAAGCAGACACTCTAGCGAAGGAAGCCTCCGCCAATGAAGCAATGGACAAATTAGATGAAATACAGTACATGCCGAGCATAGACCTTCCAGAAATGTTGCAAATAGAAGGTGAAGAGAATTGGATGACCCCAATAGTCTCATACCTGAAGGATGGAAGGCTTCCAGAAGGGAAGGACGAAGCCAGGAAGCTAAGAGTCAAATCAGCCAGATACATCCTTATAGACGAGATCTTATACAAAAGAGGTTTTTCACAACCCTATCTGAGGTGCTTGGCTCCAGACGAAGCGAACTATGTGCTGAGGGAAGTTCATGAAGGGGCATGTGGAAATCACTCAGGAGCCAGATCACTCGTCCATAAGGCCATCCGTGCAGGGTACTACTGGCCAACCATCCAAGCTGATGCCAAGGCATATGTAAAGGTATGTGATCAATGTCAACGATTCAGCAATATTCCTAGAATTCCTTCAGAATACCTCACCCCAATGATGGCCCCTTGGCCTTTTGCTCAGTGGGGTTTGGATATTTTAGGCCCCTTCCCAACTGGAACCAGACAGATGAAGTTTTTGGTAGTGGGAATAGACTACTTCACTAAATGGGTGGAAGCTGAGCCCTTGGTGAAAATTACACAACAAAATGTCAAAAATTTCGTCTGGAAGGACATTGTATGCAGGTTTGGTGTGCCAAGAGTGCTCGTATCTGACAACGGACGACAGTTTGACAACACCCCCTTCAGAGAATTTTGTGAACAGCTTGGAATCAAAAATCACTATTCCTCACCCTCCCACCCACAAGCTAACGGACAAGCAGAAGTAGCAAACCGATCCTTGTTGAAAATCATCAAGACTCGGCTTGAAGGGGCAAAGGGAGTATGGCCGGATGAATTACCAGGTGTTTTGTGGGCTTACAGGACGACAGCGAGGACTCCCACAGGAGAGACTCCTTTCAAATTGGCTTATGGGAGCGAAGCGGTCATACCTGCAGAAGTGCATATGGCCAGCCACAGAGTGCTGAAGTATCAGGATGAGGAAAACGAAGAGCAGCTTCGTCTTAACCTTGATCTCATAGACGAGGTAAGAATAGACGCAGAGCAAAGAACAGCAAGGTACAAGAATCTCATGGCGAAGCGGCATGATGCTATGGTGAAACCCAGGCGCTTCAGTGTTGGGGATCTCGTCCTTAAAAGGGTTTCTTTGGCCACCAAAAACCCAGCCCATGGGAAGCTAGGACCAAACTGGGAAGGACCTTATAGAGTTATCAACTTTAAAAGACAAGGATCCTACTATTTAGAAGCCCTGGATGGACGAAGGTTAGAGCACCCGTGGAATGTTGAACACCTAAGGAGGTACTATCAATGAAAGGTGATCACGGACGAGTCTAGGCATGGACGAGACCTTTGGAAGTTTAAAGTAACGCTTAGTATTATTTTCCAGTGTTTGTTTATTACTATTATGTTTCTAAGTGTATAAGTATTTTATGCTGCTCATGGACGAATTTGTGTCTATTATGTGTTTTTAATTCTCTAAAAAGCACAAGCTCTTAAGCATGTGCCATGATTGTGGACGAATGATTACATAGTATGGATTTCTGAATATACATATGGTGTTTTAAGTATGTTTGGTGGTATGAAAATCCTTTGTTTTCTATGATTCAAAATGGTCCACGGAAGGCGAATCGCCAAAGACGAGTAGAATCCTTGGACGCAAGGAAGTATCGTCTGAAAGCTTCCAAGGAAGCATTGTCTAGAAGCTTTCCTTGAAACAAGGATAAAGCAACAAAAATGAAGATATGTCCGTCTAAGTTTTAGGCAGGACGAACACGAAGTATAATCGTCTACACCATGGACAAACAATGTGCGTGTTAAAACACCACAAGCCCATAGACGAGTCTAACCAACGTAACAATCCAGCCCATGGACGAGAATTTGTAGGAAAAAGTTCAGTGTTAAGGACGGACAAATAATCGTCCTAAATCTGGATAACGAATTTGGTCATGGACGATAAGACATGATCATGGACGAATATTACTCGTTTAACTTCATAATGTTATAAATGAAGGAACTCGTCCATATATTCAAGACGAGATAATATTACTTGTCTAACTTCATAATGTTATAAATGAAGGAACTCGTCCATATATTCAAGACGAGATAATATTACTTGTCTAACTTCATAATGTTATAAGTGAAGGAACTCGTCCATATATTCAAGACGAGATGAATAAGGAAAATCTTACATCAACCAAAACTGGTACGAACGAAGAAATTGAAATTTTGCTCACAAAACCTAAAAAAAAAAAAAATTCAAGCACAAGAAACAATGAAGAGTAAAAACATTCATATGGGATTCATAGGGTGGACGACCACCGTCCAAAAAACCCTTAAACAGTAATAAGTGCATGTTCATAAAACTCGTCCATAGACTTGGACGAAAAAATTGTACTTGAATAAAAAAAAAAAAGGGATAAAAAGTAAAAGCCCAAAACACTAGGGCACTCTAAACAATTTGTAAAAGCTTTGAATGAACTTAATTAGTTGGGTTCTTTGGATCGTCCTGCTCCACCTCGTTAGTGGCATCGTCCTCCACATTCACATCCTCAGAACCCGTCGCAAGCAAGGAACTTTCTGTGGCTTGAGGAATCTTGAAGGCATCAAAATCCAAGTCAGGGAATGCGTCCTTGGCATCAGCACGGAAGTCCTCATACCCCGCAGCGTAATGACTGTCTAGACGATTCTTGTATTCGCCAGACTTCTTGAAAGCTGATATGGCTTCTTCACGTGCTTTCTCCAAGGACGAGTTATACTCAGAGACTTGTCCCTCCAAGTAGGCGATGCGAGTATCTTTTTCAACAGCATCTGCCTTAAGTTCCTCAACCTCGTCCTTCAATCTCGTCTCAGTTCCGAGCAAGCGATTGATTTCCTCTGTCAGCCTGATTACCTCCCCCTTCTTCAACAAGACCTCGTTGCCCAACTCTTTGGCCTTCTCGTTTGCCGTCTTGGCCTCCTCAGCTAGTTCCTTAGCCTGGCACGTCGCTGTATAGAACTTTGACATGGCCTGTTTGCATGGACGAATAAGAGTTGGTCAGATATGTATAAAAAGAAAAAGAGAGAGAAAAAGAAATAGAGCAAGGACGAGTTAAAACACACCTTAAAGAGGTCGTGGATGCCAGAGCGTTCAAATTCTTTCACTGACATGTTGTAACATTCATTAACCTCATTGTCAGTGACGATCCCTTTGAACGTCCTCCACGCGTACCCCTCGTCCAGGACTAAGTTGGAGGGACGATCTGATGAGTCTGTTGGATGAGGCTTCCTAGAAGTCTTGATAGAAGGTGTAGGGTCAGTCTGAACAGGATGTACTGTTTGGACGGGCTCCACTTCAGTAGGAGACTCGTCCAAATTCACTGTGTGTGGAGGATTGAATTTGGGGACCTTGGGAAGAGGGGTTTGACTGGTTTTGGGTTTTTTAGGACCTCGACGACTCGGAAGGGCGTCCAGGTCCACAGAACTTGAAATCTTTTTGGATTTCCTCTTCCCAAGCTGGACGGTAGCCTTCTGGACGATTGGAGGTGGAGCATCCTCGTCCCCACTAGTTACTGTTTTATCTTTATTTTCTCTCATTGTCATTATTCCTATGACGAGGAAAATCAGTTAAAAAAAAAAAAGAAAGAAAAAGAGGATCGAAATAAATATTGTAGAATAGACGATACTTACTTCGTCGAGTGGTCTCCTCGTGACTCAAATTTTCAGGAGTAGGTTCTGGGCCAAGTCCCCACGTAGCCAAACTACTGAAAGTGACCAAATCGTGAAAAGTCCTTCCAGGGAAGGCACGGACTTGGTCAATACGATCTAAATAAAACTTGTCCAAACGTGGACGAGTAACAGCTGCACCAGTAAAAGAAAAATGGTTAGACGATTGATAGCAGGAAAAAATGTAAGAAAGTGAAGTAACATGGAAAGGAAACATACCCTCAGGACGAAGACGACCTATGGGGCTGGTAAAAGGAGGGAAGGGGGCTTTACTAACTTCTGTTGGGTCCCCAGCCCAGTTTCCAGAAATGATAAAAAATTCTTGTTTCCAGAGCCTATCAGACGAGCTACGGCCCTTTATTAAACTATACTGAGAGCCTCTGGACGAGAACTGGTAAAAACCAGCTGATTGTTTTATTTCTGAGGGCTTGTAACAAAAAAGGAACTCGTCCACTGTTATAGGACGATCCCCTTCTAGTGCCTCACGCCATAACACTTGCATGGCAACTATTGTCCTCCAACCATTAGGATTAAGCTGGTTGGGACCAATACCTAGTCTATGAAGAAGACCTCTACAAAATGAATTTAGGGGAAACCTAAGACCAGCTAGCAAATAAGACGAGTATACCCCCAGACCCGAAGAAGGTGAACAACACCATTCTCCTTCCCTGGGTAGACGAGGTCCAAATTCAATAGGAATTTGGTATCTATCTATTAAAGTTTTTAACTTAGGAGCGTCTAAAATGGACACAACCTCAGGTGCACAGCTATATATAATATTTTCTTCCTCCTCCTCGTCCTGAGAAGGGCTAGGTGGCACTCTGGACGAGCTAGCCCCAGTTCCAGAGGCCATCCTACGTTGTATTTCCTGAAACTCTTCTAGGGAAATGCCAGGTACCCCAGACGAATACTGCTCGTCCGAGGAACTACTACTAGAGCTAGTGCTACCCTCACCACTCTCATAACTTCCAGACGAGACGTCCTGATATTCGTCTATCTCCCACTCTATGCTACTAGACGAAGACATAACTACAATAACGATCAAAATGAAAACCTAAGGGAAGAGGAAGTACCTGAGGACTAAGACGAATGCTAGACGACAGTCTCGGACGAGGAAGCAGAAGGAAGTTTTTGAGAAAGGTGAGGGGGCAGGAAAGAGAATATACCTATTTATAGGGCCCAGAGGTAGGGTCAGCGAAGCGACACCATCCGCTAAGAGAACGACACGTGGCAATCGCGTGGAAAAATGTAATCGATTTTATTCCTCTACGAGTTAAATCATGACATGTGGCCGTATAAAAGGAATAAAATCCCAATAATATCCTTGGACGACACCCTAGACAAGGGGGCAACTGATAGGGTAGCCAAAATGGCCGTCTCCTAGTCGTCCAGAGTAGTCGTCCAAGAACATGCAGTTTGCCTAGCAACTATTCTCTCTTATTCGTCCAGGCCTCTCTTCCTTGAGGCGTCGACCAATTGTGCAAGTTTTGTTATCAAGGATAGAGGGTCGTCCATGGGTGAATCACTTGGACGACCAGAGAACAGCATGATAAAAGGTCGTCCATAGGAATTGCACCTGGACGACCATATGATACATAGCAAATTCTGGAGTGGCTCACCAACCCGTGATCATCGCCGCCAACTTCTCCCAAGTATGTAACTTCCAGCAGCGGTTATGATCTCTATAGCCGTTGAAGAAGTTACATCCGGGTTCCACAAATCTGGGGGAAGTTATTAAACCAGTAACTGCCCCAGAGTATCTTATATAAGGACCGGTCCAAATTATGTAAAGGTAGGAGATTCTGAGTTTTTCACTTACAGTACAGTTCGAACTTCATACGAGAGAAGATACTAACTTCACCATCGGAGGGCATTTGGCCGGTCCATCCCGGTCATCCTTTGATTTTCTTCTTCTTTTGCAGGCCTCTGCAAGCGTAGCAACCCACCGAAGCCGAAGTGTTCAACCAAACTGATCTTACGCACCATCAATTTTCATAACTCAACCAAACACTTAAAAATATTTTCCTTTTCCGGAAAATAACATTTCGGGAAAATATGTATTTTCCGGAAAACGTTTTACACGAAACAAACACAGCCTCCACTCCCCTAGATGGTTTGTCCACAATTTTGATTGACCCACTTTTGATATCTCTCTTATGTTATATACTTAGGGTAAACGTGGGAGTTCATGAGAAAGCTTGAGAGTAATCTATATCTATATTTATATATTACGAAAAGTTAAAGCGTAGCATTTAATGTTTCTAGGCTCATGTTGAGTTACGGAAGCAGTCATGTCATTCTCATCATTTTTCCTAAATTTATCCTACAATTTCAAAATAGTTTTTCTCAATTTTAAAATACTAACAAAACTAAAATTATTTTCAACCTATTTTCACTATAAAACCCACTTCTTTTAAATTTAATTGCACCAGCTCACTTCTTCTAAATTTAATTCTAACTTAAAGCCCAAACCCAAGCCTTTTAAACTGAAAACCCTTAGAAACCCACGATTACAATCTCTTGATTTCCTTTCCTTTTGTTTCTCACGTGTTGCTTCCCCTTCCCACCTTCTAACGGCAAAATCCTCACGCCTCTTTTGTTTCTCACGTGTTCCTTCCCCTTCCCCACCTTCTAATAGTAACCTCTCTGTCTTCCTTACTCCTTTCCTTACAGTATATAAATATTGACAAAATTTGGATGCTTCAGTTCAGGTATCTCTAAATCCCAATCTGTTTTCTGCTCTATTCTTTTTGCTTGATTGCTTGATGTTTTTTATTCCCTTCTTAAATTTTGTTATTGTCTGTTGCCTCTTGAGTGTTGTGATGTGACTCAAATTAGTTTGTGTAGGCTGTGCAAAATAAGGCAATATTGTTGCAGCTGAAACAATTTTCTGTGTGTTTATTACAATGCCAAATATTGTAGTAGATCTCCTCTGTGTATGTATTTAAATTTAAACAAACTGTATCAAATATCTAATCTCAATGTTGATTGGAGTTTATTTTTTGTTGGATGTGTTATGGGATGTAGAAAATCTTATATTTCAATTTGGGAAGTTTTTTAATTTGATGTTTTCTTGATGTTAAATACCATCTTGGAGCTATGAATGCTTTAGTTTTGTTAAAAAAAAAAAAAAAAACAGAAGGTTACTTGCTAATAAGTTAATTAAGAGCTGCAATGTGTAACATTGCCTAGCATCTCATTAACAAGACCCCACTTACTAAACAAAACATACTAGATTCCAGAAAACTCTATTGT
The DNA here is from genome assembly GCA_030445155.1 of Quercus variabilis. Lineage (NCBI taxonomy): Eukaryota > Viridiplantae > Streptophyta > Magnoliopsida > Fagales > Fagaceae > Quercus > Quercus variabilis. The sequence goes on along the minus strand of CP129452.1, from coordinate 35,122,490 downwards.
AATCTGATTTCAATGTCGATTGGACTTGCTTTTGCACATGAGAACCTTACACTAACAAAGAAGATGCAATCAACCTTATTTTATCAATGCCAAAGTTATTCCTTACCCATGGCTCAGGGCAATTTGCCTTAATGGTCAACCCATTGGCGCCATTTTAGTGACCAAAAATTCAGACAATGATAAGTGTAGAGGTGAACTTGGCTATGTTTTGGGCTCCAAGTACTGACGTAGAGGGATTGCAACTAAAGCAATTAAGCAGGTGGCTAATACTATATTTGTTGAATAACCACATTTGGAAAGGCTTGAAGCTAAAGTTGATGCAAAAAATGTGGGCTCCCAAAGGGTGCTAGAGAAGGCAGGGTTCCAAAGGGGACGTTTTCTAAGGAAGTATATGATTTTGAAGGGGAAGACTAGAGACCTGGTGATGTTTAGTCTTTTTTCTTCTAATCCCAAGAGCTGACTATTTGTTCAAAGTTTTTGTTTTTGTTTTAATTTGTATGTGATTTATGAATCTTAAGCCACCCACTAGCAGAAAACATTGATTAAAATTCTATTCAAATGCTTTGAATGTTCTCTCTTGTCATATAGAACATTCTTGAGATTATAAAAATTTGTATCCATTGTGTGTATATATATATATGTATGTGTGTGCGCGCGTGCCCTATGCTTGGTTAATGGGCCTATCGTATGATTGGGCTCACAATTATTTTGTTGATGTGGGATTATGGATATCTTACAACGGGAAGTTCCTCTGGACAAAGGTTTTGGCCCAAAAGGACTACTAACCAGGCTAACTAAACACTTTCCCTACTCATTCTCTCTCTATTCTCTAGTTTTCTCTTTTCTAATGTCTAACCCTTTTTCTTCTGACCTTCCTTCTATTTATAGCTTTCTTTTAGTGGGTTACGAATGACTCTTTTCTAACAATCCTCGTGCGGGTGGGACTCGTTTGGATTATTCTTGACAGAGCTGGGACCTACTTTGGGAACATGAACTTAAATATTAGAACTCGTGATAGACGCCGAGTGATGCTTGGTAGTGATATCTCCCAAGGCACTACTGATGTATTCCGAGACGCATCCGAGCAATAGTGGCATCGAGGCTTGAACAGGCCCCGGCCTAACCTGCCATGTAGTCCAAACTGACTGGTCCCACCAGCAATGGGCTAACAAGAAAAGGGCCCAAGATCCTTACTTCTACTTGGGCTTGGGTATTGTCCAAAAAAGGACCCTCACAAGTGGGAAAAGAAATCCTTCTTCAAGAAAACATAGAAGGAGACAAAAATGCAAAGTATGGACTGGCAATTGCGTTGTTTTGTGAATCAAACTATAAGGGAATACAACTAATATTATCAATTCTAAACCAACCAAATGGAAAACAATTGTTGCAAAACTATCGACAAATCCTTCGACATACAACTTTTAAAACAAATACATTTCGCATCCCAAAATACCAAGCGTGCAAGAAAAATGGAGTAGGTCATTGGGATCGTGAATGCCCATACCCTTATGGAAACGAAGAATTACATGTAACATGCAAAATGTGCTCAATTGACTTGGAAATGTATAAATTAGCCAACCGAGTTTGGTAGAAATTATGTTCCCAAAAAAAGAATACAATAAAATTTCCTCATCCTATTCATAATACTAATATGTATCTTCAAAAGAATAGATCTTTATTATTATTATTATTTATTTAAAAAGACTTACAAGGACTTAATTACAGTCCTCTAAAGTTTTTACCTAGCATGACTCTAACTTGAAATTTATAAAATCCTGTCTATCTATTTTGAAGTGAATTAAACTTTACTAACTTAGGAAGACGGTTGATCAGCTCTGGAGTGACTACAAGGCCGAGTATGGCAACTAAGTAAGGGCTATGGTTAAGAGCCTGCCAAATTGAAATGAATAAATTATAGCTGTGTATCCTTTGTACTCCAATGACTGCTTTTAATAACATTATGTAATAAAAAATTTTGCAAGTACAGATGCAAGATATAAATCATTATTTATGCTCATTTGTACCTTATATTAAGTACTAAAATTCTAGACTCAAAAAGTATGGTGTAATTTAGGATTTTGATATTTACAGCTTAAGGCATCATTGCCGGAACTTTCCACATCTAATTCCAAGACCAAAACCTCCTATCATCATGAATCCTACAATATATTGGTCATACATATATAATGCAACTTAAGTAGTAATACATTGAAAAATATTCAAAATAATAACACTATTATAAAAAAAAAAATTATCATGCGCAACGTGTGGATCTGCGACTAATTTATAGATAAAAGGAAAAAATCTCAATGTTATTCTGTGCGATTTGGAATTATATCACCTGAGGTGCTATGCGAAAACACAAAAAATCACGTTTATGGAGCCAAAAAGTATGGTTTCAAAATTTTACTGAACACCTCATTAGTTATTACGTTTAAAACCACGTTTTTGAAATGCCAATGTGACTTTTTGCCCAAAAACGCTAAACCAAACATACACTTAGGAGCAGTTTGGATTCGGCGTTCGCGTTTGTTGAAACGCGTTTTGCCTCTTTTTTTTTTTTTTTTTTTTAGGCTGCTTATGTTGACTTTAGCGGCAAAATTTACTGTTGTGAACAGTGCATGCACTGTTCACGTAATAAAAAATATTAAAAATGGGTCCCACAATACTATTCATACATTTAAAAATTATTTTGCTACAGTGTTTTCAGTTTTTAGTTTTCAGTTTCAGCAACAATAAACTCAATCCAAACGGACCCTTAGTCTAGAATGACACATAAAAGAATATTTGTTTTTGATAGATGGGTAATGAGGGAGAGGGATGTGGGTTTGAACCGCAGATACAAAATAATAAAACATTGCTACCCACAAAAAATATAATTATTATTGGACTATTACTTAAATCCTGACATATAAAAAATATGAAGTATGAGCAAATGGTAAAGGGATGTCTCCAAACGTTGAGTTTGGAAAACCATAAAAATGGTTTAGTTTGGTTGTAAAGCAAATCTAAAATAAGACAATATCAGTTTTGGATTGATTTTATTTATATATCGTTTAAATTCATGTTAGAACTAGTTTGGGTTCTGTTCTATATATATAGTTTGAATGAAAATCTATCAAATTTAGATCATGGTCTGTTTGGTATTGCTATAGGAATAAAATTTTAGTTATGGAGTAGATAAAAAATTTCAATTGAAATTATATTTAACATTTAGTATCCGTTCGACATTATTAATTTGTTATAGGGAATAGAACTTTAATTTGGAGCTTGACTGAAAAACTCTTTAAAGTCTTAAGTAGTGTTTGGTAATTTACAGTGATTAGTGTTTTAAATTTCTAAATTTATAAAGTAAGAATTGTAAATTGCAAACTTTTTTCTAGAAACTCCAAATTTCAATATTAATCTTAAAGTTGTTTCCGGTTTAAAGGTCCTTTAAGCAATTTTGACCATTCTACAAGTAAATCATATAAATAAATTCAGAGTTTTAAACCACTATTCATTGTAATTTGCCAAACGATCAAAAAATTAAAAGGCTTTTGTGATATCCTAATTTGATACAATATTAAATATTTATTGAGTGAGTGTTGTGTGGGTGTGAGTTGAGTAATTTAGAAGAGATAATATTTCATTATTCTTTAGCCATTTAATTTGTATACCATCATTTTTTGTTGTTGTTGTTGTTGTTGTCGTTGTCGTCGGAAAGGTTGGAATGGATTTTGCAACTACAGGAATAAAATGGAAAAGGAAGAACGAATGGCTGGTGTTCTGCAAACAAGTTGATCTTTTAATGCTTTCCATATTTTCTTAACAATTTTATTATTATTGTTAAGTCTTAATTTATCAATAAAAAAGTTGTGGGAGGTTGTTGAATCTAAAGGATTGAAAATTTCTGAAGACATACATAATTCCTTTGGGACTGGGAACCACAAAAATCAACTTGATGATTGTGATTTTTAGTTTAAAATTAAATACCGACACTCACAGCTCTTCAGTCACCTTATTTAGTTTTATATCCTTGTCAATATTGATTAATATGAGAATATGTAGACAGAAGAGAGCTTGTCATTTGTCAATCGGTTTAGCTTGATAGGATGTGTGGAGAATATTAAACCATCACAATTTAGTATTTGTGACTTCTAGTATTGTTGATGATATTTTTTTATAAAAATAAAACCATTAAAACATTGCCACCCTGATTTAGACCACATTTTTTTAATTTTTTTTTTTGGAGAGAATGCTCAAGAGTCTAGACCACCTTTAGTCCCAAAGATATAGTCTTTTTAAATAGCATTAAATATTTTTAAAAAAGGGGTCAATTTGCATTTAAAGCCTTGAAGGTAGTTGCAATGTTCCTCTTATTATTGTTTAAAACAAATAAATGTACTATTTTACCTTTTTGCTATAAGTAATCGGTGCTGTTCGTATTTTTGGTCAAATTAAGAGAAGTTTTAAAAATTGTAAGCATTTTTTTTTTCACTTTGTTGGTATTAAAGAATATTCAGATTATTAACGAATGGGTTTGAAAACATTTTTAAAGAAATTAAAGTGTCAATTTTTTTTGTTAATTCGACAGAAAATACTAAAAAAAAAAGGGGTAAAGTGCTAATCTAGAAGATAATACTTTTTTTTTCCCTAAAACACGTAAGTGATTATATAGTTGTCTTTTAGAGCCATAAAAAAATGAGTTAAGATTAGATACATGGTCAGTCAAAGAAGAAAAAGAAAATTAGATACATGGTATGTGAAAGGTAGAATTGTAGTGGAATTTTCTAGGGAAACAAACACAAGCAAAAAGGTTGTTTTATAGTTTTTGTCTCCAAATTTGGGTTCACGCGTGTGAAACACTAAAACTACAAATTTCTTTGTGGTCAAACAATCCAGCCCAAAATCAACAGGCACCTAGTACCTACCAACTGCCGCCCACATTCATTTTTCATGTACCCAAAGCCTGATACCCTTAATTACTTACTGGATCATGTTTCTCTGGTCCACGTGTACGTACCAGATCTTGCAGTCCATATTCCCCCAGTTATATTTATTTCCAACTATCTATCACGCGTGGCACGTTTCCAAGGCCTTTCAGAATGAAAGCCTCCATACCAAAAATTCCTACTAATTCTCGAACAACTCTTTAATAATAACCCACGATAGTCAATCAATCGATCCGTCAACAATTAAGATACCAAGGAAAGTTACTCGATCTATAACTCCTTTCACGCATATATAAAAAAAGGCTTCCTTCACAAGGTCCTCTAACTATTTCACAAACTATTCTCTCCATTCCTAATTTAATTCCTTTCCCATACACACAACTTTAAACACACAGCTTATATATAAACAGCATGGTTTATATGTGTTTTCTGGTTGATCAAACAAGGAAAGTGCGGCGGAGCAAGCCGGCTGCCGGGACTTGTTCACGGTGCGGCGGTGGAGCTAGGGTGGCTGAGATGAAGACTGCTACAAGATTTTGTTATGTGCCATTCTATTGGAAATCTTGGAAGGCAATTATATGCACATATTGTGGTGCAATTCTTAAATCCTATAGATAGAAGAAGTCCCATCTTATTTTCAACTTTGTTTTTTTGGGGTTTAATTTAATATTTAGTTAGACATCTTTTGTGGTAACATAACAGGTTCATATCATATGTATTTCAAGGGTGTAATCCATGAAATATTGAGTATGGAAGTTTAAGCTAGTTAGCTAGAGAGATGGATGGGCCGAGCTTAATTTTGAGGTTATGTATGTATTACAAGTTCTTTATATTTTCCAAATCAAAATGAAGTAGTAATTTTACATCAGGAAACCGATTAACAAGGTTTTTATTTTTTAGTGGGATTATAACAAGACCCTTTTATAAATTGTATTTAGAATATTTTCGAATGGTTGAAGAGCCTCATCAATGTCACCAATTGGCTGGAACGAATGATTGTTTGTTTCAATTAATGCTGTTACCTTTCTCACAAATTAAATATGTATGTGTGGTAGTTTAGCCTTAGGTGAGAATAATTAAAGCATGATTTCGAATTAATTAACCTCTACAGTCTACCCTAGTAATTAACTGAACTCATACATTTTTAATAAGACCATATGCATAGCCCAAAGGCCTGGGTATCCTAAGTCCTAACACATTCATAATCGTAAGAGAGAGTTATCATTTTTTTTTGGGGTTGGTAAACCACAGTGAATAACTTGGTCGGCATGGGTTTCAGGTCATAAAGATATATGGCTGTATGCAATAAGTGTGATAGAAGCTAGTCAAATACAATACAGACATACTCTTGAATGTAATATATAGGCATTAGCGGTTTAGGCGTGCAATGAATAAATGAGTTGCTACCGAATAATCGAATCCTATTTCTTGTTGGGATACAGTTCAGACTTCACAGTGCCAATGTGCCATCAGATTACAGCTTTCAACATTTATTGAAGTAGGTACTCTAAATCAAATTTGCCTTCTGAAGCTTTTGATTTTGATGGGTTTCCCTTAGCTTAAGGGCGAAGATATCTAATTTCCAGGCTATTTTGGTGTGTCCGCAAGGTTTTAAACAAAACCTCCAAATTCGTTGAAATTTCAACATCCAAATTTGATTTTTCAACATTGTTAATAATTATGAATTTCAATTAGTTTAAGTGGTAAAATTTCTTATTGTTGAATAAAAGGAATGTATTATTTATTTATTTTTGGTTGTTAAGAGGATGAATAAGAAGGACTTGAGTTTGAGTTTTGATTGCAAAAAAAATTAATTAATATCTTGACTTGATTATAAAGAATAATTATCATGGAACGTTATTATAAATTAAAATATATCATATTTTTAAAAGAAAAAATAATTATGTAGTCGATGGTTTATGAAAAAATAAATAAGATCTTAAAGTAGTTTTAAATTTCATTTGTATATGCATAGATAAACTTGCTTACTTTTTAAGTAAGTAAACTAATGTACAGGTTTTTTAAGTTGTACTTTTTCATAAAACTACAACTATATTTTTACCTAGTTTATTTTATTTTTTAAAAGTTAAATAGGCCAATAAAATTAAGCTATCCCAAATTTTAAAATTCTATTTTACTTTTACATATATATCTTAATTTTTTTTATTGATAGTCTCCTAAAAAAAAAAAGAAAAAGAAAGAGTTGGCGAATCCCAAACAGTTATTTAAGAATAGAAAAAAAAAATTACAATTAAGCTTGTCCAATATATTTTATGAATCAATAAATTATATATTAATAACCAGTTGTAATATTTTTATTTATTAAGAAATGTCTAGGAAAAGAACAGATAGCTACATATTCATGAACTATAGTTAATTTAATTTTTAATTTAGTTCTAATATCATATTATTATATACTATACTATATAATAAAAATTGGGCCTTAAAATTTTTGGTTGTGTTAAATAGCTACTTTTTGGGGTGATTTCAAGTTATTGATTCCTAGAAATCGTAGTTGTGTCAATTGATTATCCTCTTTGTGAGAAGTGGCTTTACTCTCCTTTTACCAGTTGATTACCTTTTTTTATTAAAAAGTTGGATAAACTTCATAATTCTTATAGTTTGGGGTGATTTCAAATTTAAACCCTAAATATCACAAAGTTTACCAAAACAATAAATTTAAAAATTTAAAAAATAAAATTTTAATTAAAAAAATCTACTACCAAAAGTTTCCAGAATTTTTTTTCAATTTTTTTTAAAAATCTTATTTTAGTAATATACTAAAATTTTTATTTTAATGATAAATTTTGTATCACTTTATGGCTTAATAAAAGTATTAGAAGGTGTACCATTTAATTTCTCCACGTGACTTATTTTTATTTTTTATTTTTTATGGGACCATGTGACTTATTATAAGTACATTAAAATTAAAATTATTAATATAGTTTATTTTTTTGAGGAAACATTAATATAGTTTATTAAGTGAAACTCTAGCCTTCTCAAAAAATAGAAGAAGTAAAACTCTAGGACCAAAGTTTTTTCTGAAAAGATATTACTTGTATTATAACTCCATTATCAAAAGCTTAAAGAGAATTAAAGTGTTTCGTTATTTATTTTAATGTGTTTATAACATATTACACTCATTATTGATTTTAAATAAAAACTTGGTCTTATAGTATGTTATGCATTCATCTTGTAAATTAAAAATAATTTTTATTCTCTTATTTATTTTTTTAAACATAATTTTTGTTTAAACAAAACTGACGACGGATGTGGAAAGGAGAGGAGTTCATTACTTCATTGATGGGTAGGTGCAAAATCAGAAGAACCCAGTCAGAAAAAGTTTAATAGAATTGAATTTTTGAGCTCAAAGAAGGTCCTCCCTCTCTGCCATTAAAAAGCAATGAAACTACAGCTTGGGGCTAGAAAATAATTAATAAGGATTTTAGATTTTATAATAATGGAACTCTAGATTGCAAAAACTTGGTATGGAAGCAAATTTGAAGTTGGTTAGGGGCTTGGCATGGATAAATCAAATTTTACATTCTTTTTAAATCAAATTTCGAGTTTATATAAATATATTTTTAAATAATGGATCGAAATTCTGATCACATTGGTAGTGGTTTTAAAACAATGGGGTTGTTTGTCTTGCACTAAAGAGAAAGAAAGTAGATCTAGATCTCAAAGGAGAGGGATATCAAATTTGAGATCTCAAAGGAGAGAGAAATCATATCTGGATCTCAAAAAACCCAAAACTTTAACTCACCTTTGACTCAAATGCTTTGATCTCAAAAAACCCAAACTAGATTTGAGATATTTCTCGAGGCTTTGAATGCTTTGATCAACATGAGTGTATGACCACGACACGTGGAAACAAAAGAGAGATACAAGATTAAAAATGCTTTGATGGACCAAAATAACTAAACATAGTTACGGGGTGGCAAATGGGCGGGTTGGGTGTGTAATTACCCATTTATTTATTTATGACCCGTTTATATATAAATTAATTATCAATTACCCGCTCAACCCATTTAATTAATAACCCATCTATTTTACCCATTTAATTAGTGAGCAGTGAAATACTGTGAGAAAAAGAAGTCTAATAGGACAAGAGAAAGTCCATCAAACAAAGGCAGACAATGATTCCACCATATAATTTAAACTAAAAAAAAAACAAATAGTATCCTTGCTATTATTTTTCATTTTTGATTCCGCTAAAAAAAACATATTCATTTCAAAAGCAAAAAAATAAATGCAAAAAACAAAAACAAAACCTTGCTAAGCCTATGAATGGTGGTGGATCTCCTGGGCTTTACGAAGATGGATGATTAGATGGCTATACAAGAAGCCATGTCACAAGGTTGTTGCTCCCACCTAGCTCCTACTCCTCCGGCGTTGGCTGTTGCTCCGACCGCCATGTCCCAGATCTCCATCACTGCTCCGACGAGCTACGTTTCTCATCCACAGAACTTGACTCTTGACTTCACAAAGCCTAATGCTTTTGCTTTGAACACTAATGGTATGTTTGGATGTTTAAAAAAGGAGGGGGAGTAGAGTAGAGGGAGGGAGAGTAATGCAATTACCTTGTTTGGAAGTTTTTTAAAGAATGAGGGGGAAGGGTTTGGAGGAGTTTGGAGGGGTTTGGACTCCCTCTAACCCCCAATTTTAATTCCCCCAAATTGGAGAGATTTGGAGGGGGAGTAGAGTACATAAACTATTGACCAAGTAAATTACCTAATTTACCCTTATTATATTAACAAAATTACACAAGGGGAAGGGCAAATTACTCCCTTCCCCCTTACTAATTTTAAAAACATCCAAATAAGGTGGAGATGAATCATTCTCCTCTACTCTCCTCTCCACTATTCCCCTTCCCTCTACTCCCCTCTACTCTCCTCCCTCTCTAAACTTCCAAACAAGCCATAAGGTTTCGGAGCTTGATTACGCCAAGGATAGCTTCAGCGTGTCGTCGAGCTCGTCGTTCATGTCGTCAGCGATCACCTGAGACGGAAGCCCGAGCTTGTGAAAGGCCTTGTTTTCGACAAGAAAGTGAGTCACGCTTCTGGTGGACCACTCGTATGGAGAACGCAAAAATTGCCGTCATTTAGTTCCAGATTTCGTCGTCGAAGACCGATATCGAACAGAGTATTGTGGTTTCAGATTATGCGCAAATGGATAGGATATTGAAAGAAGATAGGCTGTGTTTTGTTGTGTATGTTTGGTTGCCGAGAACGTGATCGTATGCTATTTTTGGTTTTGTATTTGTTACGAGTCTGTTTGGATGATGAGAAAATGTAGGAATTTTTTTTTTTTTTTTGGACTGAGGGCCGAATGTTTTGGGTTTAAGAAGGTTATATTTTTTATTTAAGTTTTAGATTTTAGAAGAGTTTAGTGGGTTTTTGTGAGTTTATTTAAATTTAAATTTTAGATGGGTTCAGTAGTTATTGGTGGATTTATTTATTTACACCTATCTAATTAAATAACCAAATGGGAAGAGAGTGTTATGGCTTCTCTTTCAGAACAAGCACCACTTCCTTTCACCCCTGATATTATTGAAGCTATGGCTGCTGCTAGGGCGATTTCATTTGCTCAGGAGCTTGGTATTAGACCTTTTATTCTCGAAGGTGATTCAGAAGTGGTGATCAAAACTTTCATAGCTGCAGAAGACTCTCTTTCCTCATTCAGTCACATCATCTCTTTGGGTAAGTCCACCTTAGTTACCAACGAGTGTATTTCTTTTTCTTATACTTATAGAGATGGTAATAAGGTTGCTTATAACCTAGTTAGACATGCTAGACATGTCAGAGGTTTGTCTGTATGGATGGAGGATACTCCTCCCCACCTTTATTCTGTTCTTTTCGCCGACTCTAGCTAATAATATTAGATGTCTTCTTTCTCAAAAAAAAAAAAAAAGAGTCTTTACCCATTTAACCCAAATATTCAAATGGGTTAGGTTAAGATTTATACAAATAAAGTGAGTAATGGGCGGATTTATGGATATGAATAAAAATTGTCACTCCTAAGAGCATTCTCATCAGCCGTTCTATAAAAAATGCCATTCTAACACACCAAAAACCTACTTTACTATTTTACCACATCATTTTACAACATCTCATTTATCAGGTGTTCTATTCTTCAATCTCATACATTAAAATAATATATTTATCACATTAAAATATCATTAAAAAAAAAAAAAAACTTCAAACGGTAATATAACTGCACAGCCTCCCACCACCACTGCCCAGCACACCACCACCACCACCACTGCCCATAATAGCCCACCGCCGACAACCATAATCAAAACCCAAAATCAACAAACCAACCCACTGCCACCGACCACCATAGCTAAAATCCAAAATCAACCAAAACCCAAAATCAGCCCACACCCACCAACATCAGCCATCACAACCCATGAAAATCAGCCCACCCACCGCCATAACCCACCATCATCAACCCATTAAAACCCATGAAACTCAACCCACATCCACCAAAAAAAAAAAAAAAAAACCAAGGCAAGACCCACAACCCAGACCCACGGCCCCTCCGATCTGCCCCTCCGAACCCATCCACCACTGATCTGTCCATCCGAAGCCACCCATTGCCCAACCCACCATCAAACCACAGCCAAAAAAAAAAAAAAAAAAAAAACAGAAAAACCATAGCCAAGACCCATAACCCAGACCCACAGCGAGCAAAGCCGACCATCCATGGCGAGAAAATCTCACCCACGACACACGGCAAGCAACAGTGGCGAGCCTGGGCGGTCTGTCTCTCGGCGTGGTGAGATCGGCGTGGCGAAACCGGCGTGGGGAGATCGGTGATGGCGAGATCGACGTGGCGAGATCGACGTGGCCAGCGGCGAGGCCAAACGGCGATGAGAATGCCAGGGTTGCAAATGGACAGAGAGAGAGAGATGGGTTGCAGACGGAGAGAGAGAGAGAGACGCAGGTGAGATGGGAGTGAGAACTGATAGGAGGAGAGAGAAAAAACTATTTAAATAAGCCAAACAGTGTTTGGCATTTCTGTCCGTACGCTCTCAAAAATGAGAGTGTACTGTAGCATGTTCCAAAATTTTGGAACATTTAGCATACCTGATGAGCCTTCATTTTTGTGTTTGATGTGTCAAATGTGCCAAATATTTAACATTTGGCACATTTGAGATACCTGATGAGGGTGCTCTAATGGTTAGAGAGTGGAGCAATTTCTTGAGCTAAGGCAGCGTTAGAGTTTAAATAAAGAAAAGGAGAAAGGGTTGAGAGGGTTTGTATTGACGAATACAGAAAGAGAGCTTGATGCTTGTTTGTACATGGTTTTTTTTAAATGATACATTGTACCAACTAACCTATTATTTCCTTCAAAATCTCCGACCACTAAACCAATCATTGTTGATAGCACCTAGGAATGGTACAATCGGCTTAGCTTTGATCGGTTTCTTCGGTTCCAGTTGAACATCTTTAGCCACATCATTAAAAAAAATGTCACCTCATTGTCCTGTTAGCCACTTACACAAGAAAATTAATAGAATTTATTAAAAGGAGAAACCAATGACTTGTTTTTTGGTTTTTTAACTTACAAGACTAAATCCCTCAGCAAAACTTTATGCTCTAACAATGTATTGGGCCCTCGTCTTGTTACCCAACAAAAAAAAAAAAAAAAAAAAAAATTATCAGAACTAGATATTCAATTCAAGAGCAGCCCAATGCTAAAATAATATTACTCTAGCTATTGCTTTAACCTTCAGGGCCCAAACATATTACTGGTTTGTTGGGCTGACATTGCCTCTCCAATTAGGGTTGGAGGATTAGAAGTGATTTGTGATTGTGCTCGACTTTGGACTTCATATTTTTATTTTTATTTTTGAATTTTATTTTCGGCCAATATGTGAGTTACAAATAGATTTTCGATACTATGGATGTGTTTGTTATTATTGTTTAAATAACAGTTTTGAGTATTTAAACAACATTACACGTCACACACTTATTCACCCACATGTATTTTTATAAAATAACAACGTTACTAGAAATCTCTTATTAAACGAGTCCTATATATTCACACCAAACTAGGTTGTCCAATTCTAATCTTAACCCTAAATTTCTTATCTCTCATCTTACATATATATTTTCTTGTTCAATACACGTATTTTGATTTACAAGATGCTCTTTCACAAGTCACAAACATACAAATTTTAGGCAGTATTCATAGTTCTTTTTTCTCTCTTAGCTCTGGTTTGAACACTAACCACCATGACTAGAGCTTTGATAGCTTTCTTGTTCTCGACCTTTTTGTTTTCACTATTTGTTTCATCCAGTGCCGCTCAAACATGCAAGACCAATACTTTCTCTTTCTCCAACCAGTATAGCTCATGTAACGATCTTCCTGTGTTGAACTCTTTCCTTTATTGGACTTACGACCCATCCACTAACACTCTTGATTTCGCATACCAACACATTTGAACCACATCCTCATCCATCTTTTTCTCACTGACTTCAAGATAATATTTTGCACAAGATTGTTCATCTTGCGATGACAAAACTTGATCTTCTTCAATCTCTTCAATGTTTTCTTTAAAAATTGGCTGTCTTGTCAATCCTTAAATATATTTATTCTTTCGATGCATGGACGAGAGTACAATTAAAATAATTCCTTGGGTTAAAATCTTGAGTTTGTGGTTGTATAGTGTAATGTAATCAATAATTGTATTTAACAATTGTATAATGCAATATGTCATAACGAATCATGAGGAAACCAAAACTCAACGAATATCTTTTATTCTATGCCAAGAACGAATTTTATGCTTACCTCGACGCTTTTATCAATTTCTATGTTATCCCACCATTGAGCTGCATCATCATCCAATTTATTTGATACAAGTCTTACTTCTTTTTTTTATTACATATCTTCCAATAATTAAATATTCTTCCAAGTCAAGAATCTAATCAATAAAATCCAATTTACACATCAATATTTGTTTACAGGTTTGGAGGCCAATTTAAGGGCTCTAGAAAACTTGATTGACAATAAATAAATAAAAATGTTAAAAGAGAACTTAATTGATATTCTACCATAATAAGATCATAATTTAACTAGAAAAATATTAAATGCTCCTAAAATCAAAAAAATAATAACCTTAAACCTAAAAAAATTGCCAAAAACTACAATGAAATATTAAAATTAATAAAAACAAAGATCATGTTCCATATTCTGTTATACATCATTTACATTGATTGGCTAATATACTTTGCAATTAGTCAATTACTATTCTCTCTCTCTTTTTTTTTTTTTTTTGGGGCCAAAGAAGGATCACAAGTATCGAACAATTTCGAATCTTTACCACTATTTTATTGGATACACTGTCATTGTCCTCGGTATAATCAATGTTTACAATGGCCTCAACATTTTAGACATTGGAAGATTTGGATATAGCATACTGCATACTGTATATACGTGATCTTTTTTTTTTTTTGGGGGTGGGGGGGTTGTATTGCAACCATGGCGTTAGCAATTTTCTGTTATTTGAAAATCAAGAGGAAAGAGGATGATTCCTGGAATACTCCATGATAAAAGGGGAGAAAAGGTTGATAAAGAGAGAGTAGAGTGCCTTTTCTTTCTAGTTGCCTCACTTGTCTATGCCTACAGAGAGCCCTGAGTAGATTCAATATCCTTGGCATTTCTTGCAACAGTTTTGCTACTTTGTTGAGGTTTTTTGTGTACATGACTAATAGTCATTAGTCAATGATCGATACCAATGCAACATTATTGGCATTTGGCGGTTCTTGCTAACAATTGTTTGGAAATTAGATAGTTTTATTATGGAGAATCCTTCACCTTCTCCAGTTTCACCTTTCACTAGTATAAAAATTTCACCCACAGAATAAATAAATAAAAATTGAGAAGGTGAAGGATTCTCTGTAAAAACATCTTCATGATTATCCAATTTTTCCAAATTTATTGAACCAAAATGCTGCCTTAGTACTTTACTTAAATAAAAAACTTAAAAAAAAAAAAACTAAACTGAGGCCAGGTTTATTTCTAATTTCTAATAGTAGTAGGGTGGATGCTCTTGGACATCTGTTAATGGGCTATTTAGAAAATTTTTGATACCACTTTCATAGAAAATATACAAAACTGTCAAAAAATAAATTGTTTTTCTTTTCTCATAAAAAATTTTAAAAAATGTTACCTAACCAATTTTCTTAGGACATTCATTAACTTTTCCCATAGATTATAGTGGTAATAAACTTGTATATCAGCAAACTTAAAGTATTTTAGTTTTTCTTGAACCAATTCCTTTAGAGCATCCATTCACTTTTCCTATAGTAGTAATAAACAAGCTTGTATAACAGTAAACTTAAAAAGTATTTCAGTCTCTCCTGAGGCATGTGTGCCATTTTTTTTTAGTTAAATTTGTGGCACATAAACTGATTTACTCACGCCCAATCAAATCATTTCATTCCGGCGCTCAATTCTCCTAGACTAGTTCCACTAGTTCTCCAAGTTCATTATATACTCAGATCAAATCCCAAGATTTCTTCGAACTCTGGCAAATTTAAATTTTAGGTGCAATTCATGTCCGCTTGTCTCTAAGGGGCTATTAATCTAATTATTTCTGGGGATTATATTTCTTGATAACATCTGTTTGGAAGTCACCTTCTTGGTCCATTTAGTTACAATCATTTTAAGCAAACATAACTTAAATTGCTCTAACAGACATATACGCAGAAACTTTTAACAGTTCTATAACAAACACAAGACTTGAAACTTGTTTATCAGCTAAAACTCAAGACTCATATGTGTCTTCTTTGTATTCTTCTTCTTCTTCTTCTTCTTCTTCTTCTTCTTCTTCTTCTACATCTTCCAAACCATCTTCTCCTTTTTCTGATCCTTGTACATTGCCATCCTCCAAATCTTCTGGCACTTCAGTTGTCTCGTCGATGCTTGTTTGTTCTGTATCTTTTTCTACTTCATCGATATTACCGCTGCTTGTGTCTTGTTGAATGCCACTGGCTTCATGCTCTTCTGATGTCTCTCTCACTTTGTCTAGTTTCTGCTTTCTATCATCCAATATAATGTAGCTCACATCATCATTGGCAGTTCCATTTTTCAGAAGCTGTTCTTCTTTTGGAAAGTTATGCGGATTTTCCAACGTTTCTTGTCCATTTACCACTTGATGATTTGTATCAGTATAAACAAGATTGCTATTCAGATCTTTTCCATCTGAAGAATCAGCAGCTTTTCTTACTTCCATTGGGTCCTTAACACCCATCTCTCCTCCGTCTCTTTCCATTTTATCTTTGTTCTCAGTAGTTCTTCCCTTCAATCCATCTTGATCCCCTATAAAAAATTTTCTACTTTTCATTCTCACTGCTTTATCATTTATCGAATTCCCATTGTTCTCCAACCACCTATTCTTGACAAGCATTCTCCATTTCTTTCCCTTTGTTTTACTAGCATGGCCATGTTTCCCTCTCATTCTAGAAATTCTACCAGTGCTAGAATTCTCCGGTTCTTCTAATTTTCTCTCATCCTTATGAATCTCATCAAGTTCCTGACGGTCATGTTCTCGAGAATTTTCAAGTTTTCCCATAACTTTCATCTCATCACCTCTTTTGCCAATGCCAAATTCACCCCCATTGTGAGAGTCTTCATTTTTATTTCCTTGAACCTCTTCACTAGGCTTCTCAATGACATAGCTTCCATTTTTAAGACCTTCATCTTGCGAATTTTCTAGTTTTTGCATCTGTTCTCTCATCATCTCCCTCCTTGTAGTATCTTCTGCTTTATTTTCAGTTCCTTCTTCAACTCTTACTATACTCCCAGCCTCTCTAAAATTGTTCGATTTAAGTTTATTTCCATCTTCACTTGTTGAATTTTCATCGTGCATGTAAATACTGGATTCTTGTAGCTGCTCACCCTCTTTATTACTCATAATGACCTCACTTTGATCTTGTCCTGCCACACTTCCATTCACAGTTAAATTCACAGGTGGGCTTGATGGGTCATCAGTACTTACTGACCAAACCTTAACTGGGTACTCAAGGCGGTGTTTCAAATCCTCGATTTCGGCCTCCTTCTGCTTCAAACTTTCCGTTAGAGTTATCAATTGAGGATTTTCTTTTCCTGGATCAATCTCTTTCTCTCTTAACATTTTGAACTCATTCTGCTTCTCCTCGAGTGCAGACTCCATGGTTCTCTTTTCATCTTTTAGTGAATCAATAGTAGACTGCTTCTCTAGAATCCTTCTGTCAAGCTCCATCTTTTGGTTTCTAAGGGAGTATATCTTTGCTTTCATCTCTTCATTCTTCCTTTTCATTTCTTTGGAGTAGTCTTTTTCCCTCTGTATGATTGAAGAAATTGTAGTAGTGTTGAGAACAGCTAAATATTCAACATTTTATTTCTTCAATGCTAACAAATAATTTAATGGTTAGTTTTTTCAATTTTATGGTGAGTGCATGCACACCAAAATGGGAATGTGCTAAAAAAATCATCACAATTTTTGAACTAATACCTTACGAGTAAAAGTGTGGTAAAAACAGGAAAATGATGTGCAGGCAAAAGGCCAATATATGATTAATAAAGATAAACTTCTAGATTGACTAATTAAGCATGATCATGATGTGTATTTAGGCTCTTTACATCTTCTTTTATAGAGCAAACATAACATAACTATTGGCTATTGCGTGCTTTTAGATCTACAATTTTCTGAATGATTAAACTAGACCCTTTAATTTTGTAATAAAAGTAA
This sequence comes from Quercus variabilis, assembly GCA_030445155.1. Taxonomy (NCBI): domain Eukaryota; kingdom Viridiplantae; phylum Streptophyta; class Magnoliopsida; order Fagales; family Fagaceae; genus Quercus; species Quercus variabilis. Next base: position 35,104,814 of record CP129452.1, on the reverse strand, counting down.
AAAATTGTGATTTGCTTGTATTAGATCAATATAGTTGAATATACTTTAAACTGGGCTGAAATCCTGTGCCAAATTACAACATACATTTTAGTTGCACTATTTGTTAATTCCAGCATCAAAATACATTCAAGAAAGGAATACTTGGCTACCTAATTCCAGTGTGATCTGAAATGCTGTAAGTGTGCCCAAGTTTATTCTACAGTTGTGATCCACATGGTTGTGGCTGCTTTGCAGCCTCCACAACCTGAATGAGAACATTTTGTGTTGGAGCTACTAAAGGCTTGGGAACCCTCATTCAATTTGTGGTCTCATTGAAATGAGAATTCAGAATTGCTAGCTAGAAATATGCTTTGAGAAAATATGAATCAGACAACAATATCCAAATGCTTTGTGCTAAGGATTTCAATGAGCTAATTGAACCACACATATTTGTGACTTCTAGTCTCATAGTCATGGCTACCTTTACTATGGTCCAATTTTCACTGGAATTAGGAGTATTTGAGGTTATATTTGAAACATGTGTGGCTCAGACCATTTTTATCAATCTCCTACAACTTCAGCTTTATATTCTTTACCAAGTTATGGTCATTTAGTTGAGGCAGTGCTTTCAATTTTTCCAGGTTTTCGCTAGTGGTGTTTTAGTTGCTCATCACAAAGTGACAATACTATGGCTTCTCTCAATTGTTTTCAATTTGTATTCAGTAAAAACAAATGTTATTGGACGGTGGAATTGCCTGTCTTTTTAGGCAGTCTGCATTTTTTGAAATCGTAATGTAATCTTTTTTAGCAATAATATATTTCTGACTTTTAATAATTTTTTTAAATAAAAATATCGTGTTTCCTTAAGCTGTTTGGATCAATTAATATTAAAACACCATAGAACTATAGAAGATAACCATAGAAGGGCTTTATCCCCAAAAAAAAAAAAAACTATAGAAGGGCTCCACCAATTGGTAACAATAGTGGGTTAATCCCATGTTAAAAAATGAGTGAGTTAAAAGAAGTTTAAAGTTTGTGTATCTAAGAGTAGGGACGGAGCCAAAACTTAGAGTTAGGGAGGCGGCTTTGCTGTTGGTTGTGCGCAGTGACTTCGACCCTCAATTTTGTTGCTACGTAGTCACTTAGCTGCTAGTTGTTTAAAATTTTTTAAAGGGTCAGATTGTTTGTTTTAAGTAAAATTGGTTGATTAGGCTTAATTTTTTTTTTTTTTTTTAAGTTTTACTATTGATAATTTTTGTTGTTGTACTAATTTTTTTGGGCTTGTATATATCTTTTTTAGATTTTAGACTTATAAATATTTTTTAATGGTCTTTAAAATGTGAAAAATGTTTGAATTACAAATTTTTTTACAAATTGCTGATAATGTAAGTGGTGAGCCCAAATGCGAACCAATAAAAATATGCATTTTAACCGTTTGTAAAAATGTTATAGAAAAATTCGTGACTATAACAATATAACAATACTCTTAAAAGAATCAATGATATTTTTAAGGGAGCAAAAGTGTAATTTTCTAAAACAAAATTGCTAAAATTAATACCCATATATATAATAATATTTTTTTTAAAAAAAATTTGGAGGGCAATGAACCAAGGCTTTCGTCTATGTCCACCATGTTCAAGAGTTAGACAATTTTGAATATACATCCTGTAAGTTTTTTTAAACATATTTAGTATTTTTAAAAAAAATAGTAAAATTTTTGAATTAAATTCCGGTTGCGAATTGAATTTCCCTGAAACAAAATAATCCCGTTTATACTGCATTCATCAATCCAAATTTATGGTTGATTTTGAATTTAATTGAAAAACTAAAAATTCAGTTCTCCTACCAATATTTTGTCGTTTACCATTTTAAAATGGCTTTTAATGTTTTCTATTTAAAGAAATGAGTAAATAATAAATAAATAAATAAAAGAATGCACGGTGCTTCATACGTGGTGTGCAAGGAAAATTACAAGTGAAAAGCAAATTGCATGAGAGAGAGAGAGAGAGAGATTGACCTGCAAGAGGAGCTGAAAAGAAATGAGTTCTTGGTCTTTCTCGTGAACAAGAAGGTTGAAGATGCGCCTCTCTCTGAGTTTATGAAGGACCATGACCCCAAGCAATGCAGCCCCAAATGCCAGCAGCAACATCAACCCGTATGGCTTCCCTCTGTGACTATGCCCACCACCATTACTGTTGCTATTCCCCTTATGATAAGATCCACCCATTGCCTTGAACGAGATCAGAACAGAACAAAAGGGAAATTAAGCAAGAGCGAAAGAGAAAGAAGGAGATGGGTCTCTCTCTCTCTCTATTTTCTACAAAGAGAGCTTTATATATATTAGATTAGAATAGAGTTCTTTGGTTGCTTGTCATGTAAAAAGAGCCATGCAACTACTCTCTCTCTCTCTCACGAGCGGAGTTAACAATGCTAAGGCAGCATGGGAACCGTGTCTAGGCGCTGATTCTGGAAGCTATTGGCTTCTTGTTTGCGCTCTCCCATGTTGTCACTTACTTTAACTAAAATGCCCTTTTTTTTAATTATTTTTTATGAATGTCAAGTTGTCGACGTAAATATTTATTGGAATGAATGCCCTTATTAGGTCCATAAAAAAGAGAACCAAAGAAAAAAATTGGTTCCTCTTTTTGAACTACACACCAGGAAAAAAAAGTTTTTTTTTTTAATAAATGAGAAATAAATAAATAAATCAATAAATAAAAGCCTATTATATGAGGTTCTCATATCATGAGTTTATAAGAATTTGGTCAATTTGATGTTTATTGTCATTGAACAAGCCTGAAGAATTATGAAGATTTTACTTAAGAAGTTTCATCTTAAAAAAAAAAGGAAAAAAAAGGAAAAAAAAGAAGCAATTGACAATAAGCATGGAGCTGTTTGCTTTTCTTAAGCATAAAAGTTTCAGTCAACCATCTTATTTAATGGCCTACCATTGTTCAAGGCACAAGACAGTTTCCTATACATAAAGGGTATAGAGAAGAGTAAAGGAAAAATTTCTTTTAAGCATCTCCAGCAGTGTAACCATTTTCTCGCGTGAATATATCAAAACCTTTTTTTTTTTTTTTTTTAAAGTATTTAGTAGATAAGTTTGTACTGGTTTTTATTTGAACACTCCATTAACTTAACTTTTTTATTTACCATTAATAATTGAGGATTTTTAGTACTACATAAATTGCATAACTTTTGCTACAACTATCTTATGTGCTAAACGGTGATTAACTTCCTGCATGTTACTTTCACATAAACTTATCACTTTTTCTCTATCATTTACATTCTGCCACGTGGACAATTGTGGCATAAATTATATCATTTTCTGTGATCTTAGAATTTTTCTTAACAATCTATCACGTTAGTTAGGTGTGAATTTTGTGTCTATAGACCAAGTTAGAGACTTTCTAAGTTTTTATCCTTTTTCTATTCTATTTAAATACTATCTTTATTCTTTCCTAAATATTCTTTTACTCATTCTTTCAAATTCACTTTTTCACTTTTATTGTTGTTAAAAAAAATAAAAAACTCTAAATAGAAAAATTGTAAAACTATATTTTAAGGTTTTACTATTTAGAATAGAGAAGATTTTAGCTTATAATATTGCGTCCCCCTAAACAATTCCTTCAAAAATTTTAAAGGTGAGACGGCTATGGATGATTATTTTCGACCAAGTAACACTAGTACACCCAGTTTTAACATAGCAAATCACTGAGGTGGCAAAGTCTTTGACAGCAAATATTGGCTCTAGCTAGTCTTTGAGGTGTGCACTCTTAGCTGTTGCACTGCAACAAATTGTAGCTACTAGTAGACTATTGGATGAATTTGTTTTATAAACTTACACTAACTTGTGACTCTGACATTGCTTGTTACCTTCCAAGAAATAAAAGAGTGCCATAGCACATTGTACGTGCAAGTTTTAGATTTTGGCGATTATCTTGTAAAGACGTCTAAAACCTTAACAGTATATTTAGAGATCATTTTTTTGTCAAAAATTGTATCTTTGTGTTTGTAAGAAAATGAAGAACATGAGAGTACAGTTGTGAGAGAAATATACATAGGTTTATTTTAACATGAAAACCGTCTATATTGGGAGAGGGAGAAAACCACGGATACAAGCTAGTCGAATATTCCACTATTTTTTGAAAATGGTTACAATTGAGGTATTGTGTTACAATGGAGAAAAAGAGAAAGAAGAAGTGAAAAAAGAGCTTCCACCGTAGTGTCAAAAAGTGTCTCTTGTGTTTGTCCCATTTTTCATTGAATCCTTTATCATTGTTTAATAATGGTGGAAATGGGCACATGTTACTTTCCTAACGGATAAGGTGTTGCCTTCCCATTAGAGAAGGACAAGATAGAGTCTTGACAAAATAGGACCACATGCATTTGGTGCTTTTTTTGACAAGTGTGCTTGTACTTGTACTACACGCAATAATGCTCCCTCAACAATTTGGCCTCTATTGTAATATTCCCAAAACCTATAACAGTCCATAACTGATCTTACTATCACTTTCATTCACCATCTTGGACACGTGGACTGTAACTAATGGCTACATGCTTACTATGCCTTAGACATGCGGTGATGATAGATCAACTCATTATAAAGCAAATCCCATATGCCCCACTTTTGGGGTTGGTGATCATATACCCATTAAACTAGACCCATCCAACCAACCCAATCAGACCAAATACTTTTTTTTTTTTTTTTTTGAAAGCAACCAGGCCCAAATACTAAAGAGTGGCTTCAACCCCTCAAAATTTTATAAATGTTTAAATTATTGTTTGTGTGTGGATATTTATAGACAACACTAAAATTAATGAAATCATAATAATTCTATTAAGATACTATATGTCAAGTGATAATGCCACTCAAACTTTGATTAAAGCAATCCCAACTCCCATTATTCTCACTGAAACAATAATAAAATGAATGGGGTGTTATTAGAAAATAATCAAAGTTAAAGGGATATGCATATATTTTACATTTTTATTTTTTATTTATTATAGCCATTGAAATATTATAAACATATAACTTTCTAAGAATAAGAATATTCATTGGGTGTAGGTGACTGTGATTGAAGTTGTACGGGATTGTGCAGGGGAAGGATAGAGTGGGTTTGTGCAGGTGACAGTGATTGAAGCTTTGTGGGATTGTAGAATTTTGGAGATGAGATTGCCGCATGTGTGGGGTTTGGATGGAAGGGTGAAGAACATTTCGGATTTAGACGAAATATGATTGTTTGGTAAAAAAAAAATGTTAATAGAATAGAGAAAAATTAGAGTGTGATATAGTGTTTATAAAACAAGTAGGTAGGTAAAATAGAAAATGGGTTTTCTGATAATTTTTTTGCTAGAACTATGTAGAGCACATTGTGAATGATCTATAAGAGAGATATGACAACAATCCTTTTTGGGTGTGGTAATGTCTTTTGCTAAATAAATATGATCTATCATGTCAAAAAGATGATGAAAAATGACTAATATGATGCAAAGGAGAGTAAAAATAATCAAATTACTCTTATTTTTATCAAACACAGATTCTGGATTCACTGTAGTAATAGGATGAGTTTGGTTAACATATTTTTATTTCCCGAATTAAATTGCATCAACTGAATGTTTCTCCTCTACAAAACTTATAATTCAACTAGCATATTCTACCCCTAAAAAAAAAACTAGCATTTACTTTTTTCCCCACGATATCACAACTTTTACTTTTTCTTTTAATCATCTTCTACACAGTCCATCTCTAGACTCTAAAGTCATCTATGGATGAAGCAAGCATTTCTTTTCCTGGCTATGGACTGGAGATACGGGTTTTTGTGGCTGTGGTAATACAATTTTTTTTTTTTTTTTAATTTTTTATTATCTCTATTTGTCTTCTCTATTCTTAGGAATTTTTTCCACCTGTCATGTATAATTATGTATGTCATGAATTTTATTTTGATACTTCACTGAATCTATGTAAAATTATAAATGGAAGGTCAAGTTGATAGACTTAGTCATTGAATCATATTGATCTTTTGAAATTCCCAGATTTTTTTTGGGCCCAATGAAATTTTTTTCCGTGGGTGTTCTTCATGTTGTAAAATCAATTGGCCCAATGAACACAAGTTATAAAATTAATTGGACATAAATTCCTAAATACCCAATACAAAAATCGTTCAAGATACATCATTCTATCAAAGACTAATCATAATCATCAAAGAGATCAACATGGGTATCAATGGAATCAAAGAAAAAAAATCATCAAGAACACCCGTGGCAGAAAATTTTATTTGGCCAAAAAAATCTGGGAATTTCAAGATATCAATCTGAATTAGTGACTAAGCCTATCGAATTGGTCTTGCCATTATAATTTTACATAGATTCAGTGAAGTATCAACATCAAATTCATGAAATACATAATTACACAAGTCAGGTGGAACAACAAAAAAAAAAAAAATTTGTAAATGCTTCAATCGACCTTTCTATAGTCGTATGAATGACTCTAGAGTCTAGAGATGGACTGTGTAGAAGATGATGAAAAACAAATGTAGAAGTTAGGATGCCTTGGGGAAAAAGTCACTTACAGGTTTAAGAAAAGAAGAAGATGAAGATTCACAAATCCCATGAAACAGTTAGAAGTTTAAACTTCTCAATCAGTTCGCTTCGTCAACTAGAGAAAGAGGAAAGTAAAACTGAGGGAAAATATTTTTCCTCATGATTTAAACATAGCAGGTGATAAAGAACTTGAATTTACTGAAAATTTTCAGTTGACCACAAAAAGATGGATTTGAATTTTGATCAAAATTTTGACGGGCAGAAGGATTGAAGAAACAGCGTTAAGACTGACTTCTTTGTTTTGTGGATGCGTTAGCCCATTGCTTACCTATTACATTTTGATGATGGGTTCTTTTTTGAATGGCTGGGTGCTGACCTTGTAGTCATTACCTAAGAATTTCCCACCATATGTAGTGCATGATATCACAGCATTTCATTTCTTGTCAAGCTAGAGCATGGAAAATACAGACATTCTTGAAATATGGTGAACAAATATTCCGACGGTAACCTTTATATTCATTCATTCTAGATAATTTTTCCTCTTACTGAAACTGATACATTGCAGTGACAACATATCTGTAAGCTGCAACGCAGGCAAGAGGCAAGGCTCTAAACACTAGCCATTAGGCTCAATCTTGGATATTACTGGCCTAACTATATAGGCAACCAACTGCGGTTTCCCGAGGAAGAGGCATCTAAATGATTGGAACACATCCATGAGTTTCATTGAACAACATACCCATCTTGTCTACAGATGTCTCGGCTGCTCAAGGAATTGCTTTCATTGTGAGTACTCAAGGTAGGCTCCTTAAGTGCAAACACTGGGCTTGGTTCATGGTATGGAGATTCAACCGAGACAATTCGCATGCTCTTGGAGCTGAATCAAATTGTTGCAGACCAAGCCCAAAACCGGGTTGGATGAAAGGATATTTTACTGATTTTCACCATAGTTGATTATAGAAAAATATATGAACCTAATCTCTAAAGAGACTAGCCAAAGACACCACTAAAAATTAAATGCGTAAAATGCATTGACGCCACTTCAACTTTCGTTTAGTTGCACTTACACCTCTTGAACTAAAACTAAAACTGATCACACCCTTTTGTGCATCACATATTTCCTTTTTTTTTTTTTTTTGGGTACCAAGTATAATGAAAAAGAGGAGATGTTATAAAATAAAAGGCAATAATGCTAGGGATTTTTTATTCCCCACAATTTACTAGGTGATAATTCATTTGGATGGAATGTTAACTGGGTTTTAGTGCAACTAGATAAAATAGAAGTATTAGTGAAGAGCATTATCCTTATAAAAAAAACCATCTTTTCCACATAGTCTCAGTTGGGCAAAATGGGCTGAGAAACTTATTTGAGGAAATCTCTCAGGTTTAAAAACATACCGCTTGACCACTTATAATGGAAAAATGAAGAAAGTTCAATCTAAAGACTGGATAGACAAAACTTGGAAGGTCGAGGCAATTCCATACTATGCAGTAAAGTGAATATTGTTTATAGCTTGAATGTTCAATTAATATTAAAATCAAAATTCTGCGACTTTACAGCAGCCGTATATATTATACGTTAATGTACACTTGGGGGGTATCCAATTCTTACCTTTGTCATGAACACTGTTTTTTCCGAAAATCTTCTGATAACAGAGTGTGAAGCAGTTCCTGGAACCTCTGAGCACCAGGACCTGGCCTAAACACTGTATCATTACCACGCAAAGAGCATGGGTCAGCCCCACCATCAGAGCTCCCAATACACCATGCCCCAGGTGCAAAACGATTTGCACGGCCTAGAAGCTCTTTATCAATCTTGTCTAAGACAGGATCATCCTTAGCAAATTTTCGTGCAAATGGGGCATTGCTTTTAACCATTTTGTCAAAGTCCTTCATTGACAAAGAGAGGGGATGCTGCTTTGGAGGAGTGTCCCAAGCAATGTAGTGGAGATCATGGCTAATTGCAGTGTTACGGAATTCTGGAGTATTGCAAATAACAGTGTGAAAATAACCTTCCGGGGAGGAGACAAAATTTGTGTAATACATAAGGATAGTTCGTGGGAGGTTATCCCATCCCCATATACAGTACTCAACAAATGGTCGGGTTAGCATTACCCATGCTGAACCTGTGCATAGGAGAATTAAAAGCAATTTGGAAGCAGGTTATTAACAAAGATCATGCTAATAGTAAAAACAAAACAAAAAAATCAGACCAAGATGCCAAAATTAAACAGCAAGCAAATTAGATTTAGGAGAACAAATAAGCTTTTAATTAGCTAGAAAGAAATCTATACCTAGGGAACCAACTAATAAGGTTAGTTCCTCATAGCAATGATTAAGAGGGTTGACCTATTTTAACCAGCTTCCAACGGCTGAGATTACAGATAAATGTAACACAATAAGTTATAACTACACCACTAAGTGCCCACTTGCAAATTTCTCAAGATAAGAACTAAATTTGACATGTTGACATCTACAAGTCAAAGCACAACTGGTGAGACATCAATCGAAGAGTTCACCCAGAGGCTCACAAGGAAAAGAAGAAAAGTGAATGGGCACATATCAAAGAGAAGAGCCTTTGGCATGTTCTCCATGTGCCAACATTACCGTCATTGCCATCCAGGCACAAAATAATCATGTTAGAGAAAGATATTACTTTTAGTCAGAAAATCTAAACCCCTCCCCACCCCCACCCCCAAAAAAAACAACGGCATCCCAATTGGCATTTTTAGCTTTGGTTGGCACATATTAAGTTTGAATTACAAAAGCAAAGTAAAACCTGTCAATGATGGGACCATGACACAAGAATTATACAAACGTTTTGCTCTAGGAACTCATGTAAGTGCATTTTATTTTTGGGGAAAAAATTTTCCCCCCTTTATGTTTGGAGTAGTTAACAATTGCCTCTTTTATCTTTGAAACCAACCAATTTCCCATTCTATGTCTGGGAAATGAGCAAATACCCCAAATCCATTACTTTCTAAGTTAAATCCAATGGAATCTCTTCAAGAAATTACCAGTCATACACCACAAGGAAGATAAAATGTTGAGGATTGCGTTTTCATTTCCTTGGACTGCATTTTTAATTATTGTGATTCTGCTGGATTTAACTAAAAAAGTAGGATTGGGGGTATTTGCCCATTTTCCAAACATAGAGGGAGAAATTGGTTGGTTTTAAAGATAATGGGGGAATTGTGTGGTACTTTTTCCCCTTTTTTTTTTTTTTTTTTTTTTGCAAGATTTGAGTGTCAATATAGACATGCTTACCAGTAAACAACGTGAATGATGTGGGAAGTGATCTTCGTTGAGTGGTCAAAGCAAGATCAGATTTTTTTGACAGGTAAAGGCCCGGATCTATGATGATTGGTTTTGCTCTTTGGTTCCTACAAAAGTAGGTGAATATCATACCGTTATAAAAGTGAAAAAGGGAAAGACTTTCCAAAGGGTGATATGCACAGTTATAGGTTACTTACAATTTCCACCCAGTAATCTGCATATGCTCAATGAAGTTGAAATTTCTAGACAAATTGGAAAAAACATGGAGCAAATCTGCAGATTTAGGAAACAAATCAGATTTTACTTCCGTGAACAGTGTAAAGAAAAGCTGAAGCACTTATGTATAAATCAAAACTTCTACCAAAACAGAGTATATGTCAATTAAACCATATGTAGCAGCTCAACAAGATAGAGCAGATCATGGGGACTTTTTGGATCAGACAAATCCCAAAAGGAAGCCTAGACAATAAAACAGACATTCTGTTGATTTTTTTTCTTTTTAGATAAGTCATTCATTGAAGATTTTGCCTCCATGTAATAAGCCATTGCTAAAAATTTTACAAGGCTATGCGTACAAAGGCAGAGAAGAGTGCAACAAGCATGCCATTAGGCAGATGGAGACAGGATACATTGTCAACAGTAGGTCAATTTATGGGGTATTATAGAAACAATGCATATTAGGCGGTAAAAGAAAAAAAAATGAATATTAGATGGAAAAACTTAGTGTTATAATAATAGAGCTTTTGACATCACAACCTTACCATAGACATCTTGCGATTGATGATTATGATTAAACATATTAATTGGACAAATATGTGAAATGGAAAATGGCAGCTATTATTAATTAAGAGGTAAGATTAAGAAGAGATATTCAAGCAACAATATGAATCAGTAAATGATTTGCAGTTAAGAGAATCGTTAGTATTATATCATTTTAACCAAGACACATACAAAGTGCACTGCATAAGTGATGTATTGGAAGGAAAATAAAATTCTAGTTTAGGATAAAAAAAATTTTAAAAATAAAATAAAATAATTTAGTAGAGGAAATGAAGAAATATAACAGCAGAAAGAAATCTTTCGTAAGCACAAATGGTTTAAAAAAAAAAAAAAAGCATATTGAATACTGAATAAAGAATAATAGTAAATCATCCTTGGTAGAGGACAAAAAATGACTTGAGTGCAAAGAGATATAATTAGCAATTTATAACTATCATCCATACACATAACAAGATAGAAATTTTCTATTAGAAAATCAACAATCAGAGACTGCCTTCATAGATATGAAAAGAAGCAAAATGAAAATGCATCACAGAACTTTCCACTCAAAAGCTTATGCTATCATGTGGAGAGGCCATCTAATAAATAAAAATAACCCCAAATTAACCCAACTCTAACTGAGGAGGGACTATCTTAACAGTATACATATACATATACATATATATATATATATATATATATATATATTTTTTTTTTCTACACAAAAGTCTAGTCATTTAGCCATATTATATATATCATGTTTAAGAGGATTTCAACTTTGTAAGTCAGCATCATCAAATGATCAAACCAAGAAACATATATATATGACTCTAAAATGATGCTAATCACCTAGCTCAGTTAGATTTGCAATCCTACTGTGATTTAAATACCTAGTTGTAAAGAGCAATATCTAACTCGGTGGGGGTCAGTAAATTTTCACTAATATGCATCATTTTATCCTTTAAAACAGAGAGAGAGAGAGAGAGAGAGAGAGAGAGAGAGAGAGAGAGAGAGAGAGGACACAGATTTAAGTCGAAGAGGAAGGAAAGAGTACAGAAAGGAACAAGAGAAGTCTCATCAAAATTGAGGGGGGAGGGGTGAATTAACAGACTTTTTTTTTTCCTGGCTATTTGGTATCAAATATCTCTCCCAACTCCATAATGCAGTCTCATCAAAATTGAGCTCCACAAAGTCTTATGGGGAAGCTTACATTTTATGTGTGTGTGTGTGTGTGTGTGTGTGTGGGGTGGGGGGAGTTACACATTGACAAACCACATAAGGAAATAAGCCAAAAGACCAACAAACAATGTTTTACAACAAGGAATGAGGATCCCGTCAGGTTTCAGGAACTGGTGTCTAGAGGATACTGCCATTGTTAGTGTCTCTGTCTAAATGAGCTACATTATGATTTTGGTTTTCAAAAGTTAATTATAGTTTTTCCCCTTTCCAAAACATTAGATTAGAGGGTTACCATTCATAGAACCATTCCAACAAAACCACCAAAACCTAATTTCTGAAAGAACCAAATATCCAATGGAGTGACACACACCTACTAAGCCCAAGATGGACCATTACAGGACAACAAAACCTGAGATGATTGATTGCTACCCTCCTGCAGACTCTAGATACAATACGAGATAAATCTAAGAACTTTCTTCAGACACATAACTCATGTATAGACCTACCTGGAAGCTACATTTAACTGAAAATGAAATATAGAATATTAAAATAATAATGCTTCTGAGGAGAATTAGCCATATACATGAAAACTAAATTGCATAAGGAAGCCTTGGGTGGATCCAAACACTACACTTACATAAGACAAAAAGCAAGATATGGTATTATAAACTTCTTTGACCAACTCTAGCTAGGATCTCATCTAGTTGTAATTTATAGACAATTTCTGGCACTTCAATATCTCCAGTCTTCTATGACGGCATTAACATGATACAGAGGTTGATTTGAAAATCTCTAACCCACTAATTCAACTATTAGCTCACTTTCACCCATGAGCTTAGATACAAGAAAACCATATCTTGCACTCTAGAATGCATGGTCAATATTCAGCTATATAAACCCCCAAGGGTAAATTTTAGTCAAGAATCACCCAGTATGCTTAAAACTCAGGCAACCTGTGCAATTTATTGATACTTGCAACTGTCAAAAAGTATATCAAGATGCAAACATGACAACCACTGGTACAATTAAAAGGATGGATGACCAAACTCAATGATAAGCACATTCAAGTGGTTAAACAGGTATCAAATACAACTATATAAAATGAAAATAAAACAAGAAGAAAAATAGCAGCATAATTACTAATAGACAAACAAAGAGTAAAATCAGGTACTAACCATCTTGTGTTACAAGAGGATAATCTGAAGCACTGAGGTTTATAAACCAGTCCCACTCCGAGCTCTCCCTCAACAAAATTGCAATTGCTTGAAGGGTGCAAGCAATCATTGTAGGACCTTTATAAGTCACCAAATTGGATTGAGACATAACACGCACATTCTCCACTTCACGAAATGTGGGATCAGACTTCACCGAAGCCGTCAAGTCCAACCTTTCACGGGGCGGTGCCTCAAGATCCAAATGTAGAATATATTGGTTTCTGGGATGATACACTGCCTGTAATGTCCTCATCATCCTATGACTATCACCCTTAGTCCCTGAAATCAGATATGCCAATCTAGGGGCTTCAGTTTTCGACGCCTCATAGGTTTCCAGTGATCTTTTCAAATCTGGTTCAATAAAATACCCACTTGAGTCCTCTGATCTCGCTAACGAGATAACGTCGAATGGTAATTGCTCTCCAGCATAGGGAGAGGTATATAGCCCAAAAATGGCTGTCAAAGACAGCATAACTGATACAGTCACAGTCGCAAAGAATGGAAGAATCCACTTCCTATCGCCAAACACTCTGCCTGAGTGAGAATTAATATTTTTCCTCATACTTTCTCACAGGTGGTTAACAAAACTCTAATTGCTAACACTATTTTCTATCGAGACAAGAACCCAATTCTCTGAATTAGCTGAGAACGCCAGAAAATCTGAGAAACAAAGCAAAACCCTCCAATTTTCTGAATGGAAGAGGGCCCAAATACAAGCAAGGAGGCCAGGTAACAAAACCAAAGCCACCTTCTTAATGAGTAGATGAATAACATCTAAGCCAGAGGCTTCAGTGTTTTCCAAAATAAAGCATGGGTTCCATGTAAAAGTGCATAAATTTGCACAAAATATCGCAAATAAATGACTGAGCCCCCAAATTCAGAAATCAAGAGCAGGAATGGCCAAAGAAGCATGTGAAAAAGATATAATCTTTGGACCCCAGTTGTGAAAGAAACACCAAAACTGCTTGATTCTTTGAGAATGAACAAACCTAAAGACACAAAAACAAAAAGGCTAAAAACTATCAAACAGGTAACGTCTAAATAAACTTAAGGAATATAAAGCAGTTAGATTTCACATTCAATACATAGAAACTGGCTTTTTTTTCTATAAACTGCCCCAGATCTAACTCAATCAAATTTAATATACAAAGTGGGCAAAAACAAACACTTGGAGTGTAAGTTTCAGATACTTCAAAGCTAAGAGAAGTTTAAAGAGAGAGGCTGAGTCAATTGGGATTGAATTAAAATGACCCAGATAGAAGAAAAAGGAAACAGAGTTGAGAAATTCTTACTCAGGTGAAGAGGATTCAAAGAAGATTCAGAAGAAGTAACAGTGAGAGAGATTCGGAGGTTGTAGTAGTATTTGGTTATCAGTAGGAGTATTGGGTATTTTTGGGAAGGCAAAAATCACGAGAGAGAGAGAGAGAGAGGACCGTACAGATATGGAGGATGGGTTTGCTTTAATTGTTGGCAAAAACACAGAGATTTATAATAATTAATTAATTAATTAAACTAACGGGATAAAGATTATGAGATAATATGAATAGAATATACTATCCACCACGCCACTTTGAGAGCGAGTGCGGTGCGTTGCTTTTTTGTGGGTTTGAAGAGGAAAGTAGATCCTCCACAACCTTATGCAGGTAATTGGTAATTAATCAACGTGCTTTTCATGTGAGTCTTTGATAAAGAAAATGTTAATGGATGGTTTAATAACTATTTTTAAAAACATCTTCAGAAAAAAATGATAAAATAATTAATTTTTTTGACATCTTTTTATATTTATCATAAAAATAGTATTAAAATATTTTTAATACAGTTTATTAACAATTGTTCGAAGGGCACTCATTAACATAACTATTGATATAATTTACATAAATATGTGTTTATAATTAATAAATATTGAATAATAATAAGTGTAGAAACACAAAAAATTTGGTAACTATTAAATATGATTTGATGTAATTGATACATATTAAAAATGATGTTTATGACAGGAACATGCAAAAGTAATATTGTTCCAATTATAACAAGAAATTAATTGTGTCTCTGTTGTCAATAAACAATAAGTAAATAAGAGTTTGATTGATAGATGGTATCAAACTTCATTTTGATTTGACAATGTTAATGCATCCATTAACATGAGTGTTTTTTTTAGATATGATAGTATTTTAAATCTAGATGTTTACTCCATAATAATTGTTTCTTATCATTAGATCAAGACACTAGTTGGTTTTTGGTATATATGAGGATTGAATTCTAAATCTCTTATTTGGTGACAAGAGACTTTACCAATTGAGCCAACTGAAACTTACAACATAAATGTCGTTTGAGAGTGTTCGCATCAAACAAATGCATAAAAAAAATTTTATATATATATATATATATATAAGTTGTGGGGCCCGCTATACAAGGAGCTATTGGTAAATTTGTAGGAATTAGGCTTGCGGCCCAGTGGCTCAATTCGAGGATAGCAATCTGTCCGAGGATAATTTAATAAAGGCATGATACGAATAATATAAGAAGAAGAGCTGAGTATTGCAAATGAAAGTCCAAAATGTGTCAGAGGAGAAGATTCACCTCAGAATGATAGTCCAAGGTGGATGGAACTATCTGGTTACCCTAAATAGTCCATAAGGTTGTACCGTAATTGAGAAATGGATATGGGATAGTGGATGCAACAAATATCTTCTGACGCTGCTACCTCCACATTAAATGCTTGCCAGCTAACTCTCTGGCTGCATTAATGTGGAGGTGATGTCTGAATAATGATCAAACAGCCTTATAATTGCTGGTTGGGGATTATAGAGAGCAGGAGATGGGATAGAAATGAGTTTTCATAATAGAATCTACACGTGTACGACGAAAGCAATGGGAGGAACGTAGTATTAACATGAAAGGGGATGACATTATATGGGGGGTCTGGATATACAAAAAACGAGAGGCTTTTCCTATCAAATAGAGCTAGTTCTTTCACCCACTCTCTAAAAATCTATTGTTTGGGCTTGTTGGATTGTTTTTCCCTCTCATTTCTGAAGGCTTTTCTAAATTGAGTCTCTACATAAGTCTTGGAGAATCATATAATAAGTAAGATTTATTTAGGAGGAAAAAAAAAGCTGTCATTTTTAATTTTGTGCCAAAGAGCCAGATTAATTAAAAATATAATGACATTTTTTTTAAATACAACCAAATTACTAAATATATATATGTATATATATATATATATATAAGCTGTCATTTTTTTTTTCTTTTTGCAATAAACTATTTATTTATTTGGAGAAGGTGAAACAGCTATAAGGAAGATTTTTATTGTACAAACCAAAAAGTTCTTTTACATGAATGTTCAAATTGAAGAAATGATAACTTAGTGTTGGAGCATTGTTTGCACCAACAATTAGTAAATAAGAATCACATAAACGTGGGAGTAAATAAGAAACCAATATCGATTGAACGACACAAGGGGATGCCAGCAATGGCAATGACCCCTGCGCTAACTCATGCCCTCTAATATAAATATAATTTTTTTTTTCTTTTTTCTATCTATAAATGTATGTATTATATTGAACTTCTGAAACCCAACTATAAAATATACCAATATTTTATTGCATACCCACCTCTAGGTCTATAATATATCCATAAATCTTGACTCCATCTCACTAGGGGGCAAATGACACAATTCCAACAAAACCAATTTAATGTGCCTGAATTAATAATTTATTGAAGAATTAAGTTGTAGTTATGTTTGCACAAAATCTCCACCTGCAAATATTCTTTTAACCTAAAATTGGCAATGAATATACAAACTATTCAAATGCAAGTCAAATTTTGCAATCATTTTCTCCTCTAGATTTCAAATTTTCAACACGTACTAGCTAGAAAAACAAAGGTACCAAATTTACCAAATGAGCTGCACATGCACTCCACAGTATCAGTCGGGTTGTACTGAACAGTGAACACAGGCTGTTATTCACACATCCTGCTAGCATTCCCATTGAGTGCTCTTGACATGTTTGAGCTATTTTGCATTTTACTATTACACCAATTGATAAATAAATAAATAAATAAGTAACCTACATCGACGCTCTAATATTGTTGAGATTTTTGTATTTTGCTATAGTAATATCTAAAAATAAATGTCAATTGTAGTAACGTTCTCCACAAATAATTACACAGAAAAGTCATATTGGTTGTCCCCTAGCCTTTTCTTATTTACCAAAAAAAAAATGGCAACGCAAAACGTTTCTTTTTTGGGTTGCATTATATCCAGTTGTGTATGATCTGTGCGAGTGGGGAATGAACAATCGTAAAATGTAAATCACAGTAATGTTAACGTTAAATAGTTGTAGCCTGTAGGCTTTGATGTTGTTGTGTTGTGGGACACCAGTGGCCACACCATCAAGGCTAGACATATTAGGAAAAAAGGTATATTTAGGTTTTGACTCTCAGCACTGTACTATGGTCTTTCGGTTCACAGCGAATCTCGTTTATTGTTCTGTGTGCGCCCCCACAAATAAATACTGTGGAACCCACATACCAACCGTTCTATTTCTCCTACACGTGGCGAATTCATCAAATCACGGAAAGTTAAAGGATCTCTGTGGACCATAACATATGATATAAATATTGTTTGACGTTACTATTTGCGTCTTTCTGACATCAAATCGAAAACGACTACAAGCTGGGTTATATGTAAAATAAATTTAATTAAATTAATAATTAGTGAGTCATTTGATAATTTAATAGAGTTTTACTTAAAAATTAAATTTTAAATTTTAATAACTAATGAGTCACATAACAAAATTACAATAATTTTAAAACGTGTAATGCATATATATCAAGACACTTGACATAAGCTTAATATGTATTGTAAAATTTTTAATATATTAAAATATAAAATTATGATATATGATCAAAATAATTACAATTAATATAAAATTTTATTTTAAATTACTTACAAATTTTTGTAATTCAATTTCGGTTGAAGTGGAATTTTAGGTTTTTGAAACTCAACTATTGGTAGTTGAGTTTAATTTAGGATAAACTATCTTAACATTATCAGCAACAAAAATATTTTACTAATCAATGAGAGTGTAAACTTTTGTCCTAGAGAGAAGTTTGTCATTTTTTTTTAGAAAAGAGAAGTTTGTCATTTTAGTATTTTACACAACCACAACTTCTATAACCCAACTTTTATACGTAATATATAGTATATAATATTATAGTCTTTTACTTGGGGTTATTTTTAATTAAATTTTCTAATTTTATTAATTTTTATTTTAGTACTTTATTGATAGTCATTTTTCCAAAAATCCTCCAAGCCCAATGTGAAGCAAAGCCCGACTCTCTTTGAGCCCGTTACTCACATTTTGTAACATATTTAATTATTTTTTGCATGGTGCAAGCTTATGTAGACTTGATGGAGATTTAAGGAAGTGTGATTTGGAATATACGATTGGGCCTACTTAGGCTTTTTCATGAATCCAAAATGTGGATTTTGTTAAGCGGGCTAAGGCTGCTCGTAAAATCTAAGAATCCATGAAACAAGCCATGTGTTGGCCATTTTCACACATATAAAAGCATGTTTGTCCTATTCTATGTTGCTGAAGTCATAATTGAGCAGCTTCCCTATAATTTGATTTAGCTTAGAAAATGCAGCTAATCAAGTTTAGTCAACAAATTTTCTTAACAATGACTAAGCTAGTTCCTTTCTTTACCTAAGCTAAAACAACTCTAAAACTTACTACTTTGATTAACAATATTGGGGTCAATAGCTTCACTCCTTATTCGAAAGCCATACCCTAAGGACTTCCCAAACTTGCTATAAAACCTCTCATCAAATCTTTCATGAAGAACTATAAAAAATTCTCTCATGACACTTCATGACAACCTCAATCATCATACTTACTACACTTAAACTGTCTCATCAACTTAAGAGAAGTAGAATATTATGGATTTGGTGTGAATGTGGTAGCATAATAGAGTCGTCTCTCTCTCTCTCTCTCTCAATATTCATTCATACTTTTATGTACAAAATGGTTTAGATATAAGCATTATTCAAGTATCTTCCATCCTTTTGTTTTCTAGCATTTTTGGGGTCATCTTTGTGATGCATCACTACCATCTATTCCTTTAAGTAAAGAAATTTTGAGCTTGACTATCTTATTATCTTACATTTTATCAAACCAGGGGTCATTGGGCCATTTTTCTCTTATTTAGCCCTTTCCCCAAATCGACCCAACACCCTTTAATTTCATTTGTTGTCAATTCACTTTTTTTTTTATTTTTCAACATTAGTTTAATGGTTTGTCATTAAGTGTTTAAGAACAGCATAGTTTTGATATTCTCAAAAATTTTCAAATAAAAAATCCAAAAAATTATTATAAAAAATAGAGTAGATTTGATTTGCAAATCGAGGGAAGAATACATAGATGATAAGGAAAAAAAATTGGTTTCTATCTTATTTATTATACACCACTTTCCCAAAAATCAAACAAAACCAAAACACCTAATCCACAAAAACTAAAGACTTTATATCAATCTTAAAACTACCTAATAATGTCATAAACACAAAAAAAAAAAAAAAAGGGAACTTCATGGTTTTTAAACCTAGACTAGATTGGCTAGTCCAATCAGGTTAACTGTAAACCGGTCATAAAAGCGATTTTTTATGATTGAGAACCGGCTATTTGAAGAATCTGAAAGAACCCATTAAACCATGGTTTGATCCAAAAAAACCATTTGAACTGTGAGTTGGTTCAATCGGTTCAAAGAATTGACTTTATTTTTAGAAATAGAGAAATGGGTGTCATGGGGAATCTTAAAACTAACTAATAATGTTATAAACACAAAAATAAAAACAAGGGAACATCATGGTTTTTTATGAGTGTCATTTGAAGAATTTGAGAGAACCCTTTGAACCACAGTTTAACTCGAAAAAGCGTTTCAACCGTGACCCAATCTAACCAGGTCAAAGAGTTGACTTATTTTTAAAAATAGAAAAATGGGTGGCAAGGGAATAGAACTAGAAATTTGGCACTCAATTAAGACCAAAGACTAGCCTTGTAAGTTGTAACTATCAGACCACTTGGACTCCTTATGTCTAACTAGGATCTATTTCTATATTTATTTTATACTTAAATGATTTATAATTTCTCACACCTCTCTCAATTTATTAAATATTACTAAATTTTTTTCTTTGATAAATTTAATTGTGATTTAATAATAATTCATTTGCATGAGAGTTTACTAAATTAATTAAAAGTGATTTTTTTTATTTAAATCAAAATGATTTATACTTGAAGGATAATTATTCAAGTTTATTTTCATGATTATTTATGTTGTAATATTTTCTATTAACCTTATAATAATATCATGAAAATTTATTTGAAAGATTATTTCTCAATTTTTTTTAAGAAAATGTTAGTCAATCTTACTAATATTTACAAATTTAATACAATTATTTTTATTTTAATTGATTACTAAAGTATTTATGATATCATCATGGTTTGACCTCGATCGAACTTTGGTCCAACCTTGAAAATCTTAAATCTTTTCCTTTACCGGATATTTGATCGGTTCGGGTCTGAAAACCATAGGGAACATACAAAAAGAAGAAGAAGCTAGGTCTCTAGTTTTACAATTGAAAAACAAAGAAAAATAAATCAAATAAATGAGAGAGGGAAAAAAAAAAAACTCTTTTTTCTCTATTCACCAATGTAATATATTAGAGTAAATTACATTATTTTCCCTTAAGCTGTATGAAAAAAATTTCCCCCCCAAAAAAG
The DNA here is from genome assembly GCA_030445155.1 of Quercus variabilis. Lineage (NCBI taxonomy): Eukaryota > Viridiplantae > Streptophyta > Magnoliopsida > Fagales > Fagaceae > Quercus > Quercus variabilis. The sequence continues at coordinate 35,084,077 of CP129452.1, read as the reverse complement.
ACTCCCAAAGCTTTGTAAAAATGACCGTTTCATCTTTAATGTTGGTGATAAGTGTAATAAATAAAATAAAAATATAATTTCTATTAAGGGTCCGTTTGTTTTGGGTGAAAACAATTTCAGAAAAGCATTTTCCGTAAAATAGGCTGTTTGGATGCAAAGGAAAATTCGGTCAAGCGGAAAATCATTTCCGTTGACCTCCAAAAACACCCTCTGATTACGGAAAATCATTTCCGTTCTCATTTTACCTTCAATTTACTTCCGGAAAAAGAGAGAGAGAGAGAGAGAGAGAGCGCGCGCGCGAGGAAGACCCACGACCCACCGATCCGGCGACCCACTGCCACTCGCCATCGACCCACGAAGACCCACGACCCACCGATCTTTGAACCAGAGCCGGCGACCCACGATCCCAGAGCCCAGAGCTTTCGACCCAGACCCAGACCCAGACCGTCGACCCAGACCTTCGACCGACGACCCATCGCCTTCGACCTTCGATTGACAACCCATCGCCTTCGACCCAGACCGAAACGGCGACCCATCGCGACCCATCACCTTCGACCTTCGACCTTGGAACCATCGCCTTCGACCCAGACCGAAACGGCGACCGATCGCTCTCTCTTCCTCGATCTCGTCGACGACTCAGTGTTGTTGTTGTTGTTGTTGTTGTCGCCAGAATTTTTTGTTGTTGTTGTCGGAATTTTGTTGTTGTTGTTGGTGTTGTTGTTGTCGCCGGAGCCGGAATTTGTTGTTGTTGTTGTTGCCGGAATTTTTTGTTATTGTTGTCGTTGGTGTTGTTGTTGTCGCCGGAGCCAGAATTTGTTGTTGTTGTTGCCGGAATTTTTTGTTGTTGTTGTTGTTGGTGTTGTTGTTGTTGCCGGAATTTTTTGTTGTTGTTGTTGTTGGTGTTGTTGTTGTTGCCGGAAAATGTGAAAATTTTTCCGGAAAATAGCATTTTCCTAACACATCCAAACACATGAAAATATTTTCCACAACAATTTTCATAATTCACCCAAATACTTAAAAATATTTTCCTTTTCCGGAAAATAGCATTTCCGGAAAATATGTATTTTCCGGAAAACGTTTACACGAAACAAACACAGCCTTAAGTATTGTCTTGTCGAATAATGTGGGAGAAAGAGAAGCTTGGTAAAGAGCTAGTATAAGATAAAGTGTCTTTGATTATATGCCCAAAGGATGAATGCAGCAACTTATTATGGCGTAAAGCATTTATGGAGATTACCGAATCACCCTCAAAGCTAGACCGACGAAAGCCAAGTTCATAAACGAATAGTACAGCTCTTCTAGTTGCCAAAGTCTCCAATAAAACTACTACTCCGATGCTTTCTTCCTGCAAATTTTCAAACACTGCCCATCAAAATTTGTTTTTAATTTGTCTTCTAATTCTTGAGGACCTCCTCTTCAATTGTCTTCTAATTCTTGTAAAGTGTAAACACACACCAACCGTTTGTAATAACTTGTAAAGAAATATGCTAAAAGTACTCTTAAGTTTTATTATATAAAGTCTACAAACTGATGTAATGATAAATGTGATTGGTGGATTTCAACCATTTTATAAATTAATATTTAAATTACATTTTTATTATTGGTGACATTTCAGTTTGTAAGCTTATTGTTGTAAAATTTGTAGCACCCATAACACTACTCTCTTGTAAAATAAGATAAAACTTTCATTGATTACATTTCCCATTCACATTGATTTTGTTAAAAAAAGTGATATTTAAGGGTTTTTCATAATTGATCACATAAAAACACATAAAGGTATATATATTAGAATCCACTATAGTATTAAATACGTTAAATGCTGACCACAATTTTCATCCAATGATGTACATTTTGGGTTGCAGGGCACTGCTGAGCAGACAATGAACGACGGTCCCTGTACCATGAAGCCAAAAAAAAATGCATATATATTTTGGCAAATAGGGGACGGGTTCGACCAGGTAGAACAATAGTTTATCATTTCTATCATAATTTTGCAATTTAGACTTTTGAATGGGACCTTTTGGGAATGATCTCTAGTCGCCCATGTCCCAACCCTCCCTTTTGTAATTACGTTGGTTTTGACTTCAATGCTTTTCCCTTTTTTCTTTTAAAGAAATAAAGAATGAAGGGGTAAGAAGATACAAACGATCCATTGTATTATTTGGCGTTAAGTTTGACGGAAAATGTAAGTACATGTAGGACATGTGACTTCTGGACCAACTAAAGAGTTAGATTCTACCACTTAAAAGAGTAATGTTGGGACACTAACTTTGGCATAACTTTGTACCACAACTTGTCACATGGCGAGTTGTGGCACAAAATTGTGCCAAATTTAGTGTTCCAGCATTATTCCACTTAAAATTAAAAGAATAAATTGACTTTCATTCATATCAGCCTAAAATAGAAAAAAAAAAAAAAAAAAAAAAAAGAAGAAAAAGAAGAAGCTAAAACTGAAATTGATTTAATTTGACCATTTTGATGCCCTAGAGCCCAAATCTAGTGGGGAGAGAGAGAGATGAACTAATTTGTTTATAAATAGTTTGGTCTTGGCTCAATAGGAAACTTGAACATGTTTGTTTGTTTATAAATAAGCCAAATTTGAGCATTAATTTTAGACTTGTTTAATAAATGAGCATGCCCTAGAAAATAAAATAAAATTGTTTATGATCAAGCTTATGAACAATAGAACTCAATAAAATAAAAGCCGAGTTTAAGCTAGTTTTTGGCCTTGGTAATAAGTTTGATATGGGCTTGAAAAATAAGCTCACATCTTGCTAAGCCTTTACTTAATTGGGGTTGTGACCACTTGTCTAAATCAAATGTACTTGTATTGGATTTTGATCTCAAAAACTTGATATTGAGCTAAAACTCAACTTGACTAATGAATCAAGCCAAGCCAAGCTGAATTCAAGTTTTTAGACGATCTAACAAGCTCAAGCTTAAACATAGTTTATAAGCTTGGTTCAAGCCCAAGTTAAGCTCAAACATTTTATATTGTTGTCAAGTCGAACTTAAGTAGTCAATACTCACAAAACTCGACTAGTTTACAGCCGTACACTCAACAATAATTTTCTTTACTTTGATTTTTATTTTTTTGAAGGTTCTGCTTAGATTGATGGAAAATGTAGAATTTTTTTTGAGAAAAAAATGTATGCTAATATGAACTTATTTTCCATAGAATGTTCTCAAAATATGAAGCTAGTAGGGCAGGTTGAAATGAAGAAGCTATATATGTAGGATAGAATAGTGAGAAACTAATATTAATAGGCTGTAGTAGAAATTTTTCTTGACTTTTTTGAAGTTTTTTGAAATTAATAATCGCATCTACATTATATCAACAAGTCCTTGTCAACCATACCTATCTCATTATCTGTCATATACTCAGAATGTATGTGTGGATATCCTGTAATTTTGTCCTCAAATGCTATATTTTGACCATATACAAAAGGGATCTCTTGTTGTTGCTTTTTCTGCTGTTGTTGCCATAATTTCAACTGAATAATACTACACCTTAGCCTTCTCTCTTCAAACTGCCCACATATAATCAATTAAAAAAAAGGAGTTAATTTCCAATCAATATATGTACATCGGATTCCAGATTTGATGCTCTTGTTTGATAGTTAATGATTAAACATATAATATTTTCATGTTTGAATATAGGAAGGAAAAAAAAGTCTTGAAGTTTGGAAACTTTTTAAACTACTGGTAAAAATTATGCACACACTGTATCTTTGCACTATATGTTATCAAATAAAGGAAGTTATAAAAGAAATGAAGTTATATGGAATTACTGATAATTTAATGTTTATATCTTACCTCAAGGGTAGATATGGTTCTAAGAAGCTCAAGACAATGCTCTAAAACTAACTTCTCTTGAGCCACAACCTTTGCTAATTTTGATAGCAATACAACAGTCTTCTCAGCCTGTTGAAGCAATAACTTAAAGTTGAGTCAAAGTAACATAAGCAAAAGCTAACAAAGCACAATAATATAACATGGCTTAAACAAAGGCTGCCTACCGAGGGTGCAAGACAAGTTAACATTGATTTGATAGAAGCTGTGAAATCTAATGCATTTCCAAGAGTGAAGGTAGCTAATTGTGTGTCCACCTATAACAAAAATGTAGTTTAGTTGAACAATAATTCATAACTGGCAGCAAAAAAAAAAATGCTTTTGTTTTTTAAGCCTACCTTTGCACCATCAATTAGGGGTACTCTGCAGACAACAGAATGCAAACACTCCTTGGTCCTGGAAACTGCTGATAGTTGCTGCCTTTCCATATCTCCCCAAGCTTCTAATAGCTTAATCTACACAAAAGATCACATATTGATCCATAAACAACATCATTTGGATGAATCATAATGTTGTTATTTTATTCATTTGAATTTAAGAATTTAAGAAATTTATATTATCAGCAACTTCTTACTTACTTGGGAATAAAGTACAAAGTTCAGCTTCATGTCAAGCTTTTCCTTCTGAAGTTGTAATTTCTTTTGTACCACAGAATGCCATAACTTTGTAAGACTGTCCCAAGCATATAACAAATTTCTCTGCCCAAAAAATGTAAAACAGTTATTAGTTAAGATTGGATACAATCCTATCCATTTCTAAATAATTAAAGAAACCTCATTTTCATCTCAGATAAATTTGACCAGTCGATCTAATTGGAAGGGCAAACACCTCCATATATATACATTTCAACTAGTTTTGATGTCTTCCTGGCGATGAGGTGGTAGTTCATGTTGTTCATATGGATTTGAAGGTATCATCTTGTGGTACAGACACAAATCTGAGGGCATATGACAGTACAATTTCTTGACACTCCTTTCTTGTTGATGGTTTTCACATAAATAATCCAAAGATGCCGTTTGATAAGCACCCTTTGAGGAAGGATATCAAATCAAAATTTCAGAACCTTGCAAAGTAAGAACTTCACAACATCTGCAGCCATACAAAAGCAAAGCATCGATGGAATTTATCTCTCTCTTCACTAATCTTTTGGTTTCGTGCCATTAGCTTAATAAGTCCTTTCTTTCATTATGAATGTTTCTCATTAATATATTGAAAACGAGATGCATTAAGCTTTAACCCATCTTCAAGGTCTGGAGATTGATTCACCTGGCCCATAGTCCAAATTGAATCTTTCCATTCCTAGCATCATACAAGTTCTTAAATTGTTAGTTTTTAAATTCCCTTCAGACGAATAACCCTTCTAAACCTTCAATCAAATATTAAATTTGAAACCACCTATTATCTTAGTCTCCTACGAAATTATGCAAAGATGGTTACAATGGTCTTATAATGTGCATTTTCCCTTGATTTCTGATAGAAGAAGTACTAATTTTTAGCCTTCAGCTTCAACAGCCACCGCTTTAGAGATGCAGAATACTACAGCGAAGCAAATTTGATCATCCTAATTTTTGCCACACAGAACAAATGAACAAGATACAGCACTTGTCTGATACTTAGTTACCTCAAAATGCTTAACTTAGAACACCAAGACAAAGTTTTCATATACAAATCTATTTACCTAAACTATGCTCCTGAAATACCATAATACAAAGTCACAAAGTGACACAGATATCTTAAATCAATCAGAACATGCTAATCATAAAATAAGATAACAAGCAATGCACACCTCTGCCCGATTAGCTATACTCCAATTGACAGCCTCAGCTCTAGCATTGGCATACCGCCACTGCATCCACCGATTATGAAGCATCCGTAGTTGATGAGCGGTCTCTGAATTGCCCAGGACCACCGCGGGCATCGAATTAGACAAAGATTTCTTAGACTTGAACAAGTCCAATCCCATGTTAAACAATTTCTCAACACCCGTCCCCCTTGAATTAGGACTATTTGGAGGCTTCAAACTTGAGAAAGACATTGGTAATATACCTTTGTTTTCCACAGACATTGGCGGTGATCCTGTCCGTCCTGGTGACAATGCCCACTGTGACTGAGCACTCGTTAGCGAATTCACCCTCTTGATCGCATTTTTTATCGTAAACTTCTTTGATGACAACGCAGGAGAACCATCCCATGATGTTTGGCTTCGCATACTTGAATCTGAATTCCCTCTCCGAGTCCTTGTTACGAAATCCTTCATGTACTTTGAAGAACCCTCTAGGCTTGATTTCCTCGAGCTTATTGAATTTGTGCCTTCCGCAATAGCTGTAGAACCAAAATCAGTAAAGCAATCAGAGTCAAACTCGTAAGCATTCGTAAAGGAATCCGATTTTTGTCCCATCGATCTCCGGTATATGTCATTTTCATCAATGGACAATCTTCCAGGTACAATACACGAAGCTTTAGACGAAGAACTAAATTTTGCTGTATTTCTCATTGACTTTCCAATACTTGGTCTATGATTTTCTTTGGCGCTCTCCTTCTCATTCTCAGACCTATTAAACTCTGAGCAACTTCGTTGTCTATCAAGAAAAATGGTGTCACCCTTGGCGGGTTTTTCATCACTTTTTCGATCTTTCAGCCTCTCATTTCCAAGATGATCTCCTTGATTACCGGGATTCAAATTCTTGTTCAACTTAGAGGAAGAAGAAGAAGAAGTTGTTGCAGTTGTTGTTGTAGTAGTAGTAGTAGCAGAAGCAGTGGTGGTAGTTGATGAAGGCCAAAGACCTCGCATAAATCCAGAGTCCTCATGGCTCTGGTGGTGCTTTTTGGTCTTGTGGCGGTTTGGTGAGAGGGATTGATTTGGAAAGGGGATTCCAGCTTCAAAGGAAGTAGTAGTAGTAGTAGTAGAAGTAGTGTTGTTTGAAGTTGGAGATAGAAACCTTGAGCTCACTTCCCGGGATTTTGGTCTTCTGGGTTTGAGAGATTGATCTGAAACAACCACCTGGTCATTCTCATTCTTCATGTTTAATTTCTCTGAGAAATGGGAAAAACTTTTTTTTGAAGTAAACGTAAGGCCTAGAAAACATAGGGACACAGAGAGAGAGAGAGATAGTTAGGAGGTATAAGGAAAGAGAATGTTGGGAATTTGTTTCGACTTTTGTGTGCGTTTGAAAAGGGGATGAGACTGAGAGAGATTATATTAAAACAAACATAAGAGAGTGGCGGCAAATAAGAGTTTTATGCCGGCGAATGAGGGATTTGCAGTTTTTTATATGTGAAATTACTAGAAAAGAAGTTCATGTTGGCCGGTTGAGTAATCAAAAGTTGATGGGCTTAGAGTGGCAAAGGGGTGGTTTTGGAATTTTTGGTGTTTGGGTGTTGGAAGGGATCAAGAGTCGTTGGGGGCAGTAGGAAAAACAAAGCAAATAAGAACTATTTTTTTAATTTTTTTTTAAATTTAAAATTATTGAAAAAGAATGAAGCAAATGGGAACCTTTTGGAAGTTTGGGAAGTAAGAAAGAGTGATTTGTCATAACTCAAATGTGAGGGTTGTGCTGTTTTGACTTTTGTTTAGCGGCAGAGTTAGAAATTTTTGTTTGAGGGCTAAGCTACAACTCTAATATAATTATTAAGATAACTCCACATATACATATGCATACGCTTTTTTTTATCATATACACACTTTTTTATTTGATAAGTTATATATATACACACCAAATAACAACAAAAAGAGTTTAGTAATTTTAATCAAAATTATATTTGGTGGCGATCTTACATAAAATAAAATAAAATATATTTTTATATTTTACAATAAAAAATAGAATTGTAAAAAATAATATTATGTCTCTATAATTATTAGACCAATTTTTTTTAAGAGCATTATTGGATTAAATCAAATATTTGGGGGTAACTCTTATTTTTTAGACTAAATTTTGAAAATATTAAAATAATTATATATATTTTAAAAAAATTCAAAATTTTGGGGGGCAGCTACGCCCCTGCTTCTGTTCTATTGGTGCCGGCAAGTTAGACTTTGCAAAACGGCCTTCATGGGTATGTGCCACGTATATGAAGGCATTTGTCACACAACTTAAGTGGACCAAATTCAATTCCATTACTATCAATTATTTTTTGTTTCTTGGAGGTCAACTTCCATCTTCGTTATAATAGGATAGCATTTAACAATCACATACGAAAATTTAAGAAAAATTAACATTTAAAAAAACAATTAAATTATATCAACTCAAAGTAGAGTTCTAAGAATACAAAAATTAATTAGTATAGATTAAAGAAAGAATAAAAAGTCTCAAAGAGAGATAATTTTTTTTAAGAGAGAACATGGATTGAATGAGAGTGAATAACGAATTTATGCTAAAGAAGATGGAGAGAAGAAAAGTAAAGGAAAAAAAAGGAAATTGAAGAGGTGAAGAAAGAATAACAAAAATTTAAAAAGTAGTGGAGAGATGTGTTTAAAATAGGTGAATGATGTGACATAATGAAAGAGTAGCAAAATTAATTGCTAGGCTTGTATTTTTATAGATTATATATAAATATAGATATAGATATAAAAAATGTTATGTTTACAATATTTTCACAACAAATTTTAGGTCGTAAGTTGTTATTGGTGAACAAAAAAATAATTTTAGTAATGGACTTATATTAGACTTAATAACAACTTGTCGTCAATGGGGGCTTGGCTGAGTGGGTAAGGCTTGGACGTTTTGTGCAACTTACCTAGGTTCGAGTCTCATTGCTTGCAGGTTTTTGTTGGTGGGTAAACTTAGTGGTGAGGTGTATTCACAAATGTGAGATGACTCCTGCACAGTGGTACAGAAGAGCCTTTGAGATCGGGTTATCCCGACCAAGCCCATTGACTTCCTGCCCAGAAGTATAATATGACCATAAAGACCTCTTTTTTTCCATACTCAAAAAAAAAAAAAAAAAAAAAAACCTTGTCATAACGGATTTGTTATGAAAATATTGTGGATTTATACATAACAATAGATGATGATGTACTAAGTTGAAATAATAAGTAATTTTATATATCTACTTAGTGTTTTCGACAAAGGAAAACTACTCAGGAAAAAATGGCTAGTTATAGCCGCGTGCCTTGTAATAAGTGGCATAGCATATTCTCCTTAATAAAGATCAAGGTTTAAATGTCTTTATCATTATCGAATTATTTAAACAAAATGTGGCTATTCAAGTCATTTTTTTTCTTTCTAAAAAAAAAAAAAGAGTCATATTTTTTTTTATAGTAACATGTAATGTATCAGTTTATTGTTAAAATATTGTGCCAATATTTTCATACGTGTATACCTTCGAAAGTGAGAAGGCATATCTGTTTATATAAAAAGTTAATCATACATTTTATTAATTTAAGAAAAAAAAAAAAAAAACACTTCCAAAGTAGAGAAGTACAAAGGGCAAGCGTTTTTTTACGACTAAAAGCATGCAAAATCTAGTATTTATAACTTCTTAATAAAAGTTTGGTACAATTTATTTTTATTAAGAGTACAACAGGACTTTAAAAAACAAATGAAATTTTAAAAAGTTGTACCTAATCATAAAGAAAAAAAAAAACAGATTAAAAAAAAAGAGAGTAAATGATTTACAATGCTGTTAGTAACAAAATAAAAAAAGAAGAAGAAAAAACTAATTTACAATAACAATAATAATTTACAATGATATAAACTTTAGCATCCTACATTATTAAGGAAATTATAGGCGGCCAATTACAATGTGTAATAAAATAATAGTAACATTTCGCTCATTTTTTTAATTTATTTTTTTGAAGTCATTAATTCAATACTCAGGAACCAGGATGACCCAAAAGGGGCAAAAGAAGTGAAAAATAAAACATTAGTCGAAATAGGTTTAGATTGATAAATATTAAATAGAAATAGGGTGATATGGGTCAAAAATGAATTAAGTATCGGATGCTAAATGATAAATTCGGTTCGGTTCGCAGTGAAGTAAAAATGCGTGAGAAAAGAGAAAACGCCGTTGCCGGGGATCGAACCCGGGTCACCCGCGTGACAGGCGGGAATACTCACCACTATACTACAACGACTTGCTTGTGTCTTGCAATTATAGTAGCGGCTATTTATTACTTTATCCAATTCGAAGAGTTCCCATATCTAACATCATTAGATCAAAGAACGGGCTTAAAAAATTGAAAGAATTTTTTGGTGCTTTGAGAGATAATGGTCCAAGGTCCATCTAGAGGCTGGAATATGTGAATAAATGAAATTAAAAAAAAAAAAAAAATCAAAATTCAATGCTTACATGATGATCTATTTTCCATTTGTTTTGTCCTCTTCATTTAAATTTTAAAGTAATTCACTTCTTTTAATTGCCTATGTATTCAACTCTAGTTATTTCAGCCAAAAAAAAAAAAAAAAAACTCTAGTTATGCTTGCAATTGAATGAAACATTGCTCACTAGCTAGGACTTTTTTTTTTTTTTTTTTTTTTTTTTTAAACACTAGCTAGGACTAGGAGTCCAGGAGATGAAAAGATAAATTTGAGATAAGTTTCCCTAAAAAAAAAAAAAAAAAAAAAAATTCTTATTCAAGTAGTATATTTATTATTAAACCATGGCAGATTTTTTTTTTTTAATAAGTGAATTAAGCTCTTTAGAGGATAAATATATCCTCTACAAACCGAGGATTACAATACTTGTATTACAAATAGAATTAGTGATTACTTTGTTTGGACCCTATGTAAGATTAAATACAACGAACACGGATAGAGTTATACAAATGGATTGGGGCGTTGTTGAGTACTAGAATATGAGAAGGATCACATGGTGTACTTTGGGAGAGCTAAATGCTTTTGGATGTAAAGTTGTTATTCACTTATTCCCATCACCTTCTCCTATCAAAATCTAAAAACCTTCAGAACTTGCACATTGGTCACTTTGCCTTTGGGATGAAAGATCTGAGTTCTGAGACTTGAACAAGCTCTTGCAATTTTTCTTTTGCTGGTCTAACATCATTTTGAGCTGCCTCTGTTGTTCTTCAATCAACAACTGTAAATTTTGCTGAACCTAACCGAGTGAAGTATACAATTAATAGTAAGTTTATCATTTGAACAAGTAATGTTAAACTGCTCTTACATAAAGAGGCTATAAGGAACTTTATTCTTTATTTTTTTTTTGGGGGGAGGGGGTGGGGGGGGGGGGGGGGTTGGTGGATTAAGGAACTTTATTCAATTACTGAGAGATGAAAATTACTTTATGAGGAGACAAATTGATCACGTGTACCATGTGGGAGAGGGAAGTGATTGTCATAATTCTATGACTATATCATTTCCCACAATTATTCTATGTGGTTGATTGTGAATGGTAGAGAAAAAAAATAGTGGTTTCATGTAAAAGTAATAGACAACCAATTATAATCTGCCACATATGATAGTTGTGAGAAAAATGTGGTAAATGTTGTGAACTTGTGGTTCTAGAATAACTAGAAGTGCACTAGTGTAGAAATAACCAATATGGGTGTGTAAATAGAATTTTCTATTAAACATATTTAACTCTTGGAAGAAGAGACAAATGGATAGCTTGGAAAAAGATGCCTTTAGTTACACAAACACATTCAAATATGGCATATATGGAAGCAAATTTGCATGCTGCTTATATTTAGTTGCAAAATTCTAAAATCATGAATAGAAATCAGGCGGTACTGTACCTCTAATTGTTCACTAAGACTCCTCTCCACTTCAAGTTGCAGTTGCAACGTCTCCTTCATTTGCATACTACTGCTAGACAAGTCGCCAAGTAAGGGTAAGAGACTAAGAGTACTATAAGTGATTGCATGAGAAGGTTAGTACAGAAAAAAATATTGAAAGGAAGAGGCAATAGGTGAGTTTTAAATTCTAAAGTTGCAGTAGGAAAACTAAATTCTTTAATGACAACATATCAACATGCTTATGGCTAGCACTTCATCAAGAATTTTACATTTTCATAGGGAGCTGATCAGGTATGCGATCATCTGCCCTTGTTCTTCTCTCAGATATTTCTGCAAAATACATAGTGATATCAAATCAAAGCTTACTAGTAAACTAGTTATATCAAATTACTTTGATTAGCAAGGAAATACTAAGTGGGCATGATAAGTTTGACAAATGTTCTAACCAAGTAAAAGAAATTTGACAGGGGAAAAAATAGAACAAGAAAACCTGATTAGTTAACCATGCATGTTGTATCCTAATCAAGTAGGCTGAGAGGAAAAATTTGAGCTCCAAACCAGTTTAGAGGAATCTTCCTCCAACCCCCTATGTAGCGGTTGAAAAGACCATTAATGTGTTGTTTAGTCACATAACTATTTAAATAATTCATGTGAGTTGTTTAAATAATACACATATAGATGGTCTTATAATTTGTCAAAGTATTGAGTTGGAGGAAATTCCTTTAAACTGGTTTGGAACTAAGCTACATCAGGCTGAGAGGATGCAGATCTAACAAGATTTTTCAACACTCATGCATAGCAATTAGCAAGTAATTTTTTAAACAGTTGTTTTGGCAGACATACTAAGATGGAGCGTTTTAGTGGTTTTCATTTTATTTTATTTTTTTCCATTTCAATAGAAAGTTCATCAGTAAAAATTGAGTCCTCAACAAAAATGCAAATACTAGCTTAATGGAAGTATTGGCGCACCTATTTAGTGTGACACAAGGAATTTGTTTGATTCAGGTATAGATTGAATTAAAATAGGAATCAAAGCCACAGAGAATTATCTAATGATAGAATTAATCCCATTTTTTTGTTACTTTGATATTGCTAAATAAAGCAGAGGATAGCAGAAGGCAAGATGAAATATCATTACCATTATCAACAGTTCACTGGCACATTAACACTCGTAGATACCTCCATGAAAACCTCACAGTTCAATTTTGTTAGGAAGATACCTAATTCTTAGTCGGACAACAATAAAAACTAGAAATTATATAACTTCCACTTTTAATAACAAAAGTAGATATTTAACAAGATATACCCTCTACAGAGTAGTCTGGCATGTGCACAGCAGTTCGATATTTCTGTAAAAGAAATGGAGTAATGTTTGCATTAGTATATTATAAAAAGGATTTTCAAAATGCAATCTGAAAGTTCTTAAAGAAAAAACTTTTACCTGCAAATGGCTTTTCACATTAAATATAGTCAATAAATTTGTGTCCATCAACTCCAATATTGCTTTTGGTTTTGCCTCTGTGATTATGATGGGTGAATGAATGTATAAAAGAATTCAATATATACATGATACAATTTTTTTCCCTTTTTCTAAATCAGCTAAAAAATAAATCAGCTAAAAGCTTAAAATCCAATAACTTACTCTCAGCACCACCAAGGCGATTAACACACTTGACGAACTGCTCATGAAGATCTTGAGTCCATTTGATTCGTTTTTTATTTGATGGAGCTGGCCTGGTTGATGAACTCTGACAAACCTGTTTCAAACATGAGAAAAGCCAAAATTCCATAAAAAAGTTCCAAAATATTGAGAACCAGACATGCATATTACTCCTCCAAAAAAAAGAAAGAAAAGAAATCTGTAGCAAGCAGGCAAGAGATCAATTACATTAAGAGCCTGATTTGCATGATCAGGAACCGAAAGTTGCCTCCTGACAAAGGCTGCATTCTCACAAAGCAACATGTTTTGGTCATGTGGAAAAGGCTTGCCGCTATTGTTGCTTGTAACCATATTAGACATCTCTGAAGAATAACAGTAATAATTGCTGCACAAGTGAGATTTCACGAGTGACTGCAATGAGTCCTTGAAGTCAAGGTTGGAGCTAGATTGCTCAGCTGAATCAGTGGAACAGTTATTATCCCCAGAAGATTGACACGAAGACAAGATGTGTGAATCATAAGTAGGAAATTGTGAGGCCGAAGGAGAATTGCCAACTCGATGCTCATATTTTTGTTGAAATTCCATGTAACTTTCAGCTGCGTGAAAGGCTGAGGCTAGTGACTTGAAAGAATCATTCATGGCTGGAGTAATCAATGGAGGTTCAGTGCAATATAGTTGGGAAAAATCATCCATGGTTTTGTCAAATTCGTGCTTGGAAATCAATCTTGGCACGAATCATTTAGAGCTGACAAATCTTAAATGTATATATATCCTACAGGAATGTGCAATAACACCGTCACTGTTTCTGAATAATGTCCTAATTTCTCTCTCTAAAATTCTTAATTTTGTAAAAGGATAAAAAATGATTCAAAATTTTAATGGAAGGCAACTTTTGTTTTATTGTTCTTCTGAAAATCTTTCATTTGACACTTTCTTTAACAGAATCTAGAGTTTCATCCCTCAAAGTGTAGCCATTATGAAATCATATATATGTGAGTACTTGTGCTGCCCTCAAGAATATTATTAATGAGCACACGGTGACACATGCATGTTTTCATGGATGGAATTAGGAATTTACCTTTTTGGGGCCAAAAAAAAAAAAAAAAACCTAAAATTCAAAATTAAATTCATAGATGAAAAATAAAACAAGCATTTATTAAAAAACAAAGTTTAACTATAAAATTGGTTGTAACCTTAGGCTATAACCTTATTCAATATTTTTTTATTAGAGGTGAATTTTGACAAATATATCATTGGATTACATCTTCTTCTAATATCCTCCATGCTTCATGCTTATAAAATTTCTAGAAAATTAAAAATTAATAGTTATTTCATCAATAAATTTTTTAAATTGCAATTTTTCGTAGTTTAAAATTATGCATAATATATAAGCTTATAAATCATATAGTAAATAATATCCGATTAACACAAAATTTGGCATATGTATTAAAAGTGTAAAGATCATACAATTCAACGGTTAGATTTTCAAATTATGTAGTAATATTTATTTTATTGGGTAAAATTGTAGCCTTAGGCTACAATAAGTTTTGTAACTAAACTTTATCATTTATTAAATTTTAACAAAATATAAGACAAAAATAATTATTTCTTAATCATTTTCAACTTAATCATTTAGGATATATCAAAATGGAATCAACATTCTTTCAAATTGTGAAAAACATTTATAATTAATTTTATAATAAATTTTATACCAAATTTATACCAAATTTTGCAACAATTTTGTTTTAATGAACAAAATCAAAAAATTTTGTTAGAATTTCATCTTTTATTTTGTTGCAAAATCTTGTTTGATCACATTCATGATCGAAAATGCTTATTCTGTAGTTGTGATAAAAATTGGAAGAGTAAGTATAACCATTTTATATGAGGAAGCAATATAGATTTACATCTCTTTTCTATCCATTTTAAATTAGAAAAATGCACCATATTCAACTAAATGTATATTTATGTTTATGTATAAACTATAAGAGAAATGATATCAACTAAATCATTTATGATTTGTTTCTCAAAAAAAAAAAAAAAAAAATCATTTATGATTTGTTGTAAGAATGTTGTGAAAATATTGTGAACGTAGCACTTATGCATTTATTGTAGCCACTTTTTTTTTTTTCTCTATGCTGTTGTAGCCACTTTTACGTTACAATAAGTTGTACTAATCCGAGTACAGCCATTCAAGTTCAAACGGCGTATAGTTAGTACATTATAACGAGGAGAAAAAGAAACTTGTAGTACAATTTGAAATGAATTTGAGTTGTTGTACACTTGTACTGCGGACTTCAGTGGAGAGAAAAACCGAGTTGTAGATAACCTTTATACCAGGGACTACAATGATTGCTGAAAGGAAAAATGCATACAAATAAATTATGGTCCTATTATAAATTTAATTAGTGAGACTTATAGTTATTTGAGATAAAGAGAAATACATATTTATAGTACTTCAAGAGTATCTAATAATTACCCACTTTCTTGAGATTATCTAAATTTCAGGATATTACCAAGTTGAAACAAATGCACCTAATTATTAACTAATAATTATCTTTCTCAAATAAAAATTAACTAATAATCACTAAAAGGAAAAAGGTATGAAGATTCTATGGTTTAGAATTTATTGTAACTTTAAATTTATGGTATTAGAAAAAAAGGGAAAATTATTGTGTACTCTCTCATCTCACATGAATGGTGGGTTCTACTAATTAAATTCATGGTAGGATTCATCATTCATGTGAGAGAGGAAACTATGGATTTATAGTACTTTGGGAGTACTTAATAATTTTTCTAAATAGAATGCATGTGCTAAATAATCAAGGCTGCTCCACCTTGCATATGATAAAAGATTTAACTTGAAATTATTTCAGATTATATCATCTTTAGTGAATTGTGATGATTAATACGTGTAAATAACATGCATTCCATGGAGAAAAAGCTAAAGAGATTTTTCAATATTTAAGGAGTAATATTCTTTACTCATACATACATAATGTTATTTTATAATTGAAATTTAGTTAGGATTTAGTATTCATACGAAAATAGAGAGTATTAATTTCAAAATATTGAATAAATAGAGGAAAGAGTTTTATTTTTGAAATTATATCATATCATATCATCATATACTATATAATAAAAGTTGATCTTAGAAGCTGTGGTTATACCCAGTGATTTCATCAAATCATTGAAATATTTTGGATAAAAGCAATTTTTTAGATAAAGATAACAACTTATTTATTTTTATCAATTTCTTTAGATAAAGTAACAATAGTGTTTTAACAAAACATGTAACAAGCATTTAAATTTAATTGATAGAGACAATAACTTATTTGTTCTTATCAATTTCTTTAGATAAAGTAATAATAAATATTTTAACAAAACATGCAACATGCATTTTAGATAAAATAACAATAAGTGTTTTAACAAAAAATTCAACATGCATCTAAGTTTTAGTTTATAGAGATTTCTTTAAATAAAGTAACAATAAATGTTTTAACAAAATATGCAACATGCATATAAGTTTTAATTGATAGAGACAATGACTTATTTGTTTTTATCAATTTCTTTATATAAAGTAACAATAAATGTTTTAACAAAATATGCAACATGCATCTATGTTTCAAAATTTAAATCCTACTCCAATTAAAAATCTATTATTAAAATTTCAAAACTTATATATATATATATATATATATATATTGGAGTTGTAACTTATGCTATGTATTTGTATTGGAAGGTGTGGGGTCAAGATTTGTAGCCCAAGCCCCAAAAGATCTAGAGTAAGAGCCCAATGAACCCAAAACAATGAATTTGTAGAGAGTGGGTGAAAGAACTAGGCTGAATATGAATTACACAACGGCTAGCAGGGAATACCAAAATAAATAAATATAAAAACACTCTTAAAGTCTCACTGAATAGACCTCCGAGGAGATAATTTATAAATTAGAATCTTCTTTTTAAACTCTAACAATCTTTTTTCTTTTACAATTTCTCTCACCCCCCCTCTCTTATGGGGGATCTTTTACATTATATAGTGTCTTTTGGGTTATCTTGATCGTAAACTTGTTGGTCATCTGAGCATCTACTTGAGTATGTATCCCATCAAGCCTTTTCTTTGGTTCTCTGTGAGTGGTGGTGGTTGAGAGTGCACTGTTCAGGGATTTTCTCCACATTAATACAGCCAAAAAAGTTGCTGCATTTAATGTGGTGGTAGCAGCTTTTCCTCTAGATATTTATCTGTTCTTATCATCTCCATACATACCTGAAGTTTACCCTTATTATTGGAACCGTTAGGAAGGCCACTTGAACCTCCCAGATACTTGCTTGATTGAGACTCTCCATATCCGAGGAGATCACACTCTTCAGACTACTGACGCTCTCTTTGGACTGTACTCTTTGTTCATTTCCAGGTATATTTTTCTCACCTGAGTTCCCTCTTAATCATTTTCTCCTATTCAGACATGCCCTAATCTTCGAATAGAGCCCCATGCCCAATATATAATTCTGGGCTTTTACCCCCACACCCCCACAGAAGGATATGCATGTTGTATAGATTCATAAGATTTGATTCATTTATATGAGTCTTTTTCTCTCTCTAGAACAATTTTTTTCTTCATAAAAAATTATCCTCATTAATTATTAAATTAATTTTTTATTAATTGTTAGGATATATGTCCTAAAATTAAGGGATAAAATTAACATTAGTTTAATTTACATAAAAATTTATCGTTTAAATTTTAACAAATTTAAATTCTATTAAATCTAAAAGTCTATTATAAATTTTAAATTGAAATAAGAAATCCCACACAACACCGCACGGTTTTTTTCCCCTCAAGTTGCATCTTTCATTTTATTAATTGTTAGGATATATTTCCTCGAATCGGGGATAAAATTTAATTATAATTTAATTTAGCTAAAACTTTATCATTTAAGTTTCAAAAATTTAAATCCTACTCCAACTAAAAATATATTATTAAAATTTCAAAAATTATATATATTTACTAATGATCTATCCATAAAATTAATCCCTCTTGCACCCTACATTTTTGTAATTGTTTTTGTTTTTGTTTTTGTTTTTTTTTTTTTTTTCAAGTTGCAACTTACTAGGTGTACGTATTTGCATATGATAGTTTTGATTAAATAAATTCATCTTACTTCTTCTTATTGGTTTCTAAATTTTCATGTATGGATATTATGTAAAAGGAAGTTCACTATAAAGAAGCAAAACAAGAGACAACCATTTAAGTTCTTGGTTTCTCTTAGGTAAGTTTTTTATTTTTTATTTTTAAATTCTCAAAATTTGAACTATTTTGTGTGTTTTAGGTTTTGTTTATTTTATGTATTTAGTTTGTAAGTGTTTTGATTTTTTCAATTGACTATCACTATAAAAATTTGGTTCAAAATATGTCTTTCATGTGCTATAGTGCAATCTGATTCCAAGTTACTTTTACTTATTGATTATTAATACTTTATCAATGTTTATCTATTTTTATATTTTAAAATTCTATTTATGTTTTGTGTTAATTTCTTAATATGTGGAATTTCTCCCATATTTCTTCAAAAGTCGATCTAACTAAATTCAATTTAGAATTAATTCCTTCTTTATCCTTTTAGATAATAGATAATATTTGGCTAAATTAGATCCATTGGTCCAAAATCCTATGTAAATCTATCTTTAATTAAATTCTTTTCTGAAATTTGGATTGTTTTTCATGTGCGTAGTATTAATATATATGTTCTTAAAGGCTAAAACACAATATAGTTATAGGCATTACTCAAGTTGTAAAATTTAGGGTGTTAATCATTTGATTAAAATCAACACTAAAATAGATGATTTAAATATAAAAAATAAGACTTAAAAATGAAAATTCTTTTAGTTAGGTGTACAAATAAAATTTATTTTTTAATCTTAAGTTTGGAATTAATTATTTTAGGATAACTTTATTTATGTAAGTATTAGAAAAAATTTAACTGCTTGAGTTCAAATCACCATTTTCATTAATAATAAGAAATTATAAAAAAAAATAGAAAAGTTTTTATTGATAATTTTAATTAGAGATATTATATATAAGGGCAAATATACAAAATTATGCATTTTAATAATAATAATAATAACTCATTTAGTTATTATTTCTCAAATATATATAATCCGGGACAAATTACAACTTTCCCACTTGTTGTTTAGTTAAAATTTAAGTTGCCTACCTATAGTTTAAAATTTGATACTTTACTCATCTGAGATTTGACTGAAATTTAAGTTGCCTACCTGTGGTTTGAAATCCCATGATACAAATATTTCGCTTGATTCTTTTTAATCTTATTTGATCTTGTATTTTCATGTTTTTTGTGTTTTAGGAGGATAGATATATAAAAGTGGAGCAAAATTATATATTTAGCCATATTTTTAACAAATGTGGGTTAAGAAAATCTAACTGAACTAACTTCAGGTAAGTAAAGTTTAAATTACAGGTAAACAATTTAAATTTCGACCGAATTACATTTGTGTAAGTTGTAGTTTACCCTAAAATTCATGATTAAAGTCGTGTAACGCACGTGACTTTTTAGTATTAAATAATTGTTGTTTGAAGTCAGTTATGAATTATGAGACCTAACCAAAAATGCAATAAAGAAATATGAAAATTGAGGAAAAAAATCAAGTTAAAATCGGAAAATTTCTATAATAGAGTGGGTTTCAATTGGCAAAAAATACGAAATATTTGAACTTGCAACTTGAGACTTTTCTTTTTAAAAAGTTTTAGAAAGAGTTTTTTTTTTTTTTTTTTTACACGTGTATTACTATTATCTCATTGATGGTCATGAATCTAGCACGCCAATGCTGGGCCTGCAACATCTTAAGCAATCCCAATAATGCAACTTGCGACTTTCTTTTTTGGATAAACACAACTTGCAACTTTCCTTAAATGGTCTTGTAATTTTGTTTTCTTTTTTTTTTTTTTTTTTACTGGAAGAGTGAGATTTAAATTTAATTGAACCAACAATTTCCAATGAGTGGTCTGAGAAAAAGTACATAGAGTTATGGCGACGAAATGACGACATTCTTACTAGGAAGCTAAATGGACATATGTCGACACTGAAGCAATAAAATAAAGAGAAATGCTAACGTGCCTTTAAGGCACTCGTTAGCATTTGGTACTCATTAATAATTTATTTAAAGAAAATTTTTATAGGAAATGAAAAAGAAAAAAAAGTAAATGATATTTTGACAACTTTTTTCATTTCTCATAAAAGTAATATCAAAACTTTCTTAAAGTGGATTATTAATGAGTGCCCTAAGGACATTCGTTAGCATGACTCTAAAATAAAAATACCATGAATCATGTGATTTAAAGTTCTTTCTTCTTGTTGTTGCTAATGATTTAGGCTATGTCTTGTTTTGTTTTGGTCAATTGGCCTCTCCTATGAATCCAAGGCTATGGATGTTAAATCTTTGGATGCTTTTGGAATAAGATAAGAAATTTTTGATAACGCATTGTTCTTGTCTTTAATTTATCTTTTCTGGTTTTGTTTTCGTCTTCGTTACGGAGTTAAAAGACACAATTCCTTTTTACCATTAAAAAAGCATTATAACGGTCACCGTTTTTTATTCTAAAAGAAATTATGACACAGTTTGGCTTCTTGGTTATAATCAATTACTACAATTTAAACTAAAAAAATCAACATCACTATATAATTTGAAAATCTAATAGTTGAATTTCATATTTTTTATGTTCTTAACACATGTTAGATTTCATACTAATTAAATGTTACTTACTATTCGACCATTAAACTTATTTTTATGCATCATTTTAGAATACAAATACTTAAAATTTAAGTATTTAATTGATGATAAAACTATTAATATTTGATATTCTGAAAATTTTGCAAGCATAGAGGATATAAGAAAAAAATGTAATCTAATGTTAGATTTGTCAAAATTCACATCAAATAAAAAAATATATCGAGTGGAGCTATAGTTATTGGTTACAATCAAGTTTGCCACCAAATTTTGTCCAAAAAATTATAAAGGTTGAGATCAATCATGATAACCTTATCTTTGTGTAAGTGTGTAATCATAATAAGTCATATCCATTGAGGCACTGTTACTTTGATTAAATGGACAAGTACCACCACGTTAATAAAGGTTTAGATGACATCCATAGAGTGTCCTACAAAAGGAATGGGGGTGTCCAATATCAAATTCCACCGACCCAACATTGATGCTTCCAGTTTTTGGAGGCGTAAGTACTAAGTAGAGTTGACATCTATTAAATGATCTTTTAAGGCATAAATGACCACCTAATATCTTGTTTATTTTATTATCAATCTAGGATTAAGAGTATGTCTAGTCTCATTTCCTAAGTTAATTAGTAAATAAAAAGGTATCCAACAACCATTGAAATATATTCAAAATTGCATTCATGGGTAGGGAAGATATTAGGCAACTTGCAACATCTGCCTAACAATAGTTAATTTATTGCTACCTAAAACGATGGGGCCATGATTTCAAGTTAGGGGTTCGAAACATTGAAAAAATGGTGAGGCTTAGGTTCAATGCATGTAGTGCATTTAATATGTTAAGATGGTGACATATATTTAAAAGTGAACATGTGTTATAATCTTAACAGGTTCAATGCAACTGGATATTAGACTCAAACCTCACCCTAAAAAAAAAAAAATCAAGAGAATTCAAATAAGAAATTAACAAATACAAAGATATAAAATCATTTTTTTTAATACATTGCAATGCAATCATCTATGAAAAGGGAACTTGTCATTGTTTTAAATTTAAGAAATTATCTATGATTGAATCCTTATTAATTAAATGTTACAACAATGTCCCTTTCATTTATTATGTTAAGTTAGCAATGTGGATAAGTGTGACAATTTTACTATGTTAAGTTTGTGTGACATTTTTATTTTATTATGTTATTATCTTTGTTGTTATCTCTTAACTCTTTATTTCTATCTCTATCTTTATCTTTGTCTTCGTTTTTGATAAAAATATTTTAAGTTAAATGATAGAACTCAACCAGCTATTTAATTATTCAACCACACACCACACTCACCTAGGACCCAGCCATACAATAATGCTCCACACCCACTAATAAATAAAGCATGGCTCATGCTAGCCATTAATCAATCAATTGCTGACACTAATTTTACCATTATTATTTTTTTCTTGAATCACTAACTATATAAAAAAAAATGAGAAAAGAAGTTTCAGGAAAAGGCTAATCCGAAGGTATGTTTACGCTTTTTTTGTTTTATTTTACTGTGTTTGTTTCGTTCTAAAATTTGGGTCAAACCTGAAAATATTTTTCGTTGACTATAAAATTCTTTGTTAAATATTGTAAAATGTTTTCCGGTTTTACCTTTAAAAATTTAGTAAAACTTTTTTTTTTAAAATCACACAACTCTCGCCTCATTTGGTGGTTGGGTCAACGGAGTCACTTGCAAGGTGATTAGTGGCAGTAGCTTTGTGGTTGAACCACTAGATTTGGTAGTTTGTGTTTGAAAAAATTTATTTTCTATATCAAATATTTGAAAATGTTTTATTTACAAGTAAAAGTTTTTACATTTAAAAATGTTTTACAACGAAATAAATAGAGCATAATTAGTTTATAAATGATTCAACTTTATTTCATGTTTTTATGCATGACATGTATATGCGCTTTCTTTTCTTCTTTTGTGAAATTATTATACTAATATAATTAATTATGACACTAAGTGTTTTGTATAAATGAATTTTTCTTTGAGTTTTTTTTTTCTTTTATTTTTTGAAAGAAATGTGAAAAAAAAAGGGTTAGAAAAATATGTTAAAGTTTTTTAATGTAAAAAAAATGCATACATATACGGGTCATTCCAGATTGACCCAACCTGTCAAAGACCAAGTAACAGTGACAAGAATGACAATTTATTTTAATCCAATATTTTTTTGACCAGAATCTGTCAGAAGGGTTATCATCATGGATTGAGGTCACATTTGATGCAATTAATATATATATAAAATACTATATATATATATAAAATACTATATATATAAAAGCAAAAGTCTTCCCATGTAATTAAGGTGGCGTTGCTGTTCCAAAAAAAAAGAAAAAAAAAGGTGATGTTGCCATGTAGGAAAAAAAATTCACCTAAAACTCTGCCACTCGTCTACATATTAAAAGAGAAAACTCATAAAAGTCATACTGTTTCGCGCGTCTAAATACTCAAAACCAAATTCAACACCGGTTTTCTATTAACCATTTACTCAACATAATTTCACCAAGTATAAGAGATGAAAATAAAAAATCAAAACGATTCAAAAACCCAATCTGAGACAATCCGTTAAAAGAGAAAGTCATGGAGAGAAAAAAATAAATAAAAAAAATGAGAAATTTTTCCTCCAACAACGCAGAAGTACATCCACCCTCTGCCCCAATCAGATCCTACCTCCATTGATGTAGTCTTTATTTTTTGTATATATAAAAGTAGAGATCTCATGCAAGAGTGCATGAGGTCTTGCCACATGGCGCTTTAATTTTGTATTTAACATTTTTTTTACCTCTTCTCATTAACCTTTTTTTTTTTTTTTTTTTTTTCCTGTTGTTACACAAAAGTTTACGTTAACTTATTTTTACTGTTATCTCATTAATTTATCATTAATTACCTGAACTTGCATTACACATTTTTCTCATCTTCATGTCTTTTAACATACCCACCGTTTTAGTATTAAAAAGAAAAAAGAAAAAAAAGTACATATATATATATATATATTAAGGACTAATAATAATAACTAATAGCTAACTAGATAAAGCCCTGGAGAGAGATAGAGAGACATAAGAATGTTGTGGATTGATAAAAGAAACATATTGTTTCAATATTACCAAAATAAAAGAGCTGAGATTAACAAAGCATTTGTAAGAGAAAGAAAGAGGAATCTGAGATACTGCCATATCTACCATACTAACCTCTTACCACCATCAAGCTGTCAAAATCCTTACGAGTAACTTTTTTTTTCTTTTTGAATTAGGGGCTTACAGATGATTTAGGTTTGAGTAATTTATTTGGGTAGTTTTTGTTTTGGCAGGGGCAGCATTACGTGCTGGCCAGGGGGTTCATTTGAACCCCTTAACCTGGCAATTTTTTTTTTTTTTTTTTTATATATAAATTTTTTTACAATTTTTTTTAACTCCACTAAAATAAATATTTGAACATCCTGACCATAAATTTTGTTTAAATCTAGCTAAAATAAACTTGAATATGATTATTTTAATATTATTTTCACAATAATTTCACAATAGAGAGTAAGTGACAAACTGTAACTAGTTTTTATTTTGATTCATAACTGACATCACTTTTTTTTACCTTTCTTTTTTGCTAATATATCACCTTTTTTTTCTTTTAACTGTTGGGTTCAGATTCGTGGCATAAACCCAAAGACAATTAATTTGTAGAGTATGGGTTAGAGAACTAGATTCAGTAAGGGATTAATAACAATGGGCCATAACCCTTTAAACAGTGATTAATATTGATCAGTCTGTATACATTGATAGTTCGAAGAGCTCTCTTCTTGTTTTTCTTCTCTCAATTTTTTCCGGGGGGCTAATTGACAGGTGCTCCATTCTATTATATAGTCACTCCTACCCTCATCTCCATCGTCCACGTGCTCCTCATCCATGAACTTGCTCAAGTACCTGTCACGTCAGGCATCTTCTTTTTAGCTCTGTGTGAGTGGCGGTAGGTTAGGATGCACTGTTCAGAGGTCTTCTCCACATAAATGCGGCCAGAAAAGCTCTTGCAATGCATTGAATACGGTGGCAGCAGCCTTTCCCTCAGATATTTCTCCATCCTTATCGTTCTAGAACATGCTCTGAGCTTATCTTGATCAGGTGGAGTCCTTAGACAGTCATTCTGGCTTTTCCCGTGCTCAATTAATCTATGATATCATGCTAGAGGAAAACATCCTCCTCGGACAGGAGATATCCTCCTCGGACAGGAGATATCCTACTCGGATTGCGATGATCCTTCATTTTGAGGATCCCACTCCCAGCTATGCCCTACCTTTTTCTCCTCTCTCTTTTCGGATGTAAAATAGTCCTCTCGTGGGCCTTCGGCCCATTACTTTGGGCCTGGCCCCCTTTTCCCCCACAATAGCCCCTCAAAATTTTAGTTTTTCCCACGCAAGCGGGAAGAAAGAATAAGATTTTGATTTGCTACGCGGGAATGAAGGGATAAAAAGAAAAATAAAATAAAAGAAATCAACAAAATTAAAAATAAAAAGTCATAAATGCCCTTGTTTACACGCACAAGATTGTGGAGACGTGCGCCTCATTATTGCCGCTGTAAATCTCTTATTCCCAAAGCATCGCATCAATTACTTTAGGCGGCTCTGTCTTTTGCATCCAACGGCGGATTGTTGATCAAACGGTTAGGGTTTGCCCTCGGGATTCGGGCGGGATGAATGACACCGCTTTATTTGTCCCCATATATAAATCTTTGTAGGAAGTTAATTTCCTTTAATTTACACACATTCATAGCACCCAGAGAATTTTCAGAGCTTCCGGAGAGTTCCTTCCTTCAAAAGCCTTTCACGCCTTTTCGGATTCCTGCGTCTTCTGCCTTCAAGATCCAACCCAAAAGCACATTTTGAGTTTAGGAAATTCGTTTCACTCGTGCTAGTGTAAGTCTTGGCACCTCTTGAGCCTTTATTTTCTTCTCGGCTAACATTTTCTCCCCTTAACACCATCTTTCTTCTCATTGTTTCACTCATTCTCTTAGAAATGGGCAAATATCAATATCTCGTCGATAGACCGGCGTTGATAGAGGAATTTAAGAGAAACCATAATATCCCATGGGGGGTAAATCTGAGGTACTGTCCTCCGGAGGGATTATTGACAGCCCGACAAGAAGGAGAGGTCATAATTCCCATGATAGCCTTCATTGAAGGGGGAATGACCCTTCCAATGGGTCCCGTGACCCTAAATTACCTCCGCAATCATAGGCTCTCCCCCGAGCAGTGCGCGCCCAACACTTTTAAGATATTAGGGGCCTTTGATGCCGTAAATGAACAGTTAGGTCTAAGGCTAACTTGGCACAACCTAGCATACCTGTATGAGTGTCGTAGCCAAAGAGGGGGGGATACTACCTTAAATCCCGCTCCGATGTCGTGAGGCTGTTTTCTTGCCTTCCTAAATCCAATAAGGGGATGAAAGACGACTATTTGATCGTCTCGGGTGCATGGCACGACGGTCTACATTGTCCGACCGAGCCAGGAGAGCCAGGTGTGCCTTCTCGGACTCAGGGTCTTTAACCATAGTCTTAGGGCTTTCTCTTTCCGTAACTACTCCTTTATCTAACCTTGTATTTGTTTTCTAATCCGGCTGGTTTGCTTGTTTCACAGATAAGGTACATACTGCTCCTCGGCTGAGCCTTATCAACGCTCCCGCCCTCAACTACCTATTGCGCTCGGAGATATACGTTAGCGAGGACGGACAGTTGAGGTCTGTTCCCCTTATACTCGGTTACACCCCCAAGAAAGCCGACGTCCAGCCAGCGGGGAACGCCATTACTTAGGGCGATTACAGGTTGCAACGCATAGACGTTGCTCGGAAGAATTTTTTGGCGCCCTACGACCTCGCACCTGTTCCACATCCTAATCCCCAAGGTGTTCCGTTGCTTATCCGACCAGTTCAACAAGTCCCCCTTGAACAGCCAACTGTGAGAGAAAGGGTCGGCTCCTCATCCACCTCTTTGGACGAACAAATCGACAAGTTCAAGTTTGAAGGGGAAAGCGAAGGAGGTGTCCAGATAATTCCTTCGGACTCCGAAGGGGAACCTGATAGACAGTCTTGCGTCCGACCTCCCTTGCTGCTGACTACAGTCCCTGAAGACTCTTCAGAGGAAGAAATGTCTGATCTGAGACTACTCCTCAAGAGAAGGAGTAGCAAAGTTGAAGTCAAAGGGACGGGGATTTCTTGTCCAGCGGCAAATTTACCTCCACCCCCTCCCGCTCCACAGGTTCCTGATCCGGCTCTCAAACCTATACCGGATTTAAAGAAAAAGAGACCAATGGAGCATGAGGACAGGGAGGTGGGACTGCCACCCAAGGCCAAGCAGCAAAAGGTGGCCAAGGACTCCCGCCAAAAGAGGGGATCCTCAGTAGAGAGCAGAGAGGAACCTCCTCTGGCCGAGGTGCGCCGAGGACCACGCACATAGTCTCCCAGGTTAGAGCTTGACGGCGTCCCTTTTTCCTGGGAGACCTCGGTCAGGAACTACGACGGGGGCCGTGTTGGCCTGATAGCCGAGGCGCTGCAGCAACCATTACTTCTCCCCCGAGACATGGATTCATATAGGCGTTTTAGCCAATATGAACTCTTTATGTCTTTGAAGAGGGATTTGGTCATGGTAAGTATACCCATTCCACTCCTCGGTTATAATGTTGATTTTCTATGTTTATATGCTAACACCATCATTTTATTTTGTTCAGATCACCCAGCAGGTTTTCGTAGCCGAAGAGTGGAATCGCAAAACCTTTGTGGAAGCCCAGGCCGAGGCCCAAGCTAGATCTGAAGTAGAGAGAGTCTTGGACAACCTGAAGGAAGAAACCTCTCAGCTTTCGGATCAGCTGAAGGGAATAACCCAAGAAAGGGATAGCCTGGAGGCTGGTCTCAGAAACGCTGAGACCCAGGCTGAGTCTCAACGCAGGCTGCTAAGTGAAGCTCAGAAAAATTTGGCGGCAGAAAGGGAAACTATCAAGGAGCTTCGCGCCGAGCTGCTGAAGGCTAAGAAGGCTGTCGAGGAAGCTCAGAGGGATGCCCAGCTGGCCAAGGAGGCCACCGAGGCCGAGAAGAGGGCGTCCTATCAGTTGGGGGTGGAGACAACAGAAAAAAGTCTCACCGAGCAATTTGCCTCAGTTGCTCGGGATTACTGTGACTTGACCTGGGGCAAAGCACTGGATGCTGCTGGAGTGCCCATTGATTCAGATCTCAGACTGCCAGAAAATATCTTCTATGGCGAAGATATTCGGCGGCACCCAGAGGATGCCCCTCCTCCTGCACAACTCCCAAAGGCCTCTGAGCAGCCTTTGACTGAGCTAAATCCCTCAGTTACCCTTGAGCCTAACGAGGGTCTTCCATTGCTAGGTGATTAGGCCTCTTCTACCGAGCCCCAGCAAGGAAAGGGCGAATTCTTAGAAGGGGAGAAAGTGCCCTCGGATCCTCCCAACCAAGTCCCAACAAAGACTTAGATGTTATTTCATTGTTTTTGTCATTTTTTTTTTTTTTTTTTTTTTTGTAGTGGAGGAAATTGTAAACTGTGATTTTGATTAATGAATTAGCTTTTGTTTGAACGCTGGTGTTTGCATTTAATATGATTTTCTCGTGTTACAAGTAATTTCACCCGGTAATTATAGCCACAGAGAAACACAATTACTTTGCTTTGCAAACAATTTATGCAATTAATATCGTTTCCGAAGAAGACATTATATAGCGGCCAACGTTAAAGGACAACTCTGTCTAATGCTATATATAAAAAATAACGGATAAAATCTTTTGTAAATGTACTTAGGAAGGTTCATAGAGGCCAAAAAGTGATATTAACCAATCATTAGTGCCAGGTAGACTTTACCCTAGGATTTAAGCTTAAACACTTAGAGAACAAATAAATAGTGTTAACTAATCCGAAATCATCTGGTCCGAGGATTGCAGGCATGATCAGATTTAAGTTTAAACATTCAGGGAACAAATAAATAGTGTTAACTAATCCGAAATCATCTGGTCCGAGGACTGCAGGCATGATCAGATTTAAGTTTAAACACTCAGGGAACAAATAAATAGTGTTAACTAATCCGAAATCATCTGGTCCGAGGACTACAGGCATGATCAGATTTAAGTTTAAACACTTAGGGAACAAATAAATAGTGTTAACTAATCCGAAATCATCTGGTCCGAGGACTACATGCATGATCAGATTTAAGTTTAAACACTTAGGGAACAAATAAATAGTGTTAACTAATCCGAAATCATCTGGTCCGAGGACTACAGGTATGATCAGATTTAAGTTGAAACACTTAGGGAACAAATAAATAGTGTTAACTAATCCGAAATCATCTGGTCTGAGGACTACAGGCATGATCAGATTTAAGTTTAAACACTTAGGGAATAAATAAATAATGCCAAGGTATCATAAATAGACAAGGAAATAACTCGATTAATAATAATACCTCTTGAGGTTATTTACATTCCAGGGGCGGGGTATTACATGACTATCCAAGTCCTCTAGAAAGTATGCTCCAATGCCTGCACACGACGTGATGCGATATGGTCCCTCCCAATTTGGTCCTAATTTTCCCCAGGCTGGGTTTTTCGTGTTGCCGACAACTTTCCTGAGCACCAAGTCACCCGGTTCTAAGGATCTTAGCTTGACCTTGGCGTCATAGCCCTGTCTAAGCTTTTGTTGGTAGTGAGCCAGCCAAACCATTGCATTTTCTCTCCTTTCTTCGATTAAATCCAATCCGGCTTCTAAGAGTTCACTATTGTTGGCCGGGCAGAACAAACTAGTTCTCAGAGTTGGGAAGTTAGCTTCTAAAGGAATGACAGCTTCAGACCCATAAGTCACTGAGAAAGGAGTCTCCCCAGTAGACCTGCGAGGTGTGGTTCTATAAGCCCAAAGCACGTGCGGAAACTCTTCGACCCACCTTCCCTTTGCGTCATCCAACCTCTTCTTTAAGCCCCTGACTATGACTTTATTAACTGCTTCAGCTTGCCCATTATCCTGAGGATAGGAGGGAGTAGAGTATCTGTTCGTGATCCCAAGTTCGCTACAATAATTCCGAAACGAGCTACTATTGAACTGTAAGCCATTGTCCGAAATGAGGGTATGCGAAACTCCGAAGCGAGTTACAATGCTCTTCCACACAAATTTTTGCACATCCACATCTCGGATATTGGCAAGAGGTTCAGCTTCGACCCACTTCGTAAAATAATCGGTGCCGACCAGGAGATATTTTCTGTTCCCTGCAGCTTTAGGGAACGGACCCACGATGTCCAAACCCCATTGGGCAAACGGCCATGGACTAGATAACGGATTGAGGATTCCCCCCGGCTGGTGTATGTTCGGTGCGAATCGCTGACATTGATCACATTTCTTCGCATAGTCGCGAGCTTCTTCTTACATGCTCGGCCACCAATATCCCTAAGTAAGGGCCTGATGGGCCAACGATCTGCCTCCGGTGTGACTCCCACAAATCCCTTCGTGCAATTCTTCTAGTAGCGACTCAGTCGCTTCTGGGTGAATACACAACAGATATGGCCCCGAGTAAGAACGTTTGTATAACTTTTGGTCTTCGGATAGCCAGAATTTGGCAGCCCTCCTTCTGATCTTGTCAGCCTCCTTTCGCTCTTCTGGCAAGATATCATCTTTCAAGAATCTGATTAGGGCATCCATCCAACATGGACTTTCTCGAATCTGGTGTACTTGAATTGCGTCTCCTCCTATTCCAGTGGGCTCATGGAGATCCTTCACGAGGATAATTCTCGGCAGATCTTGATCCGAAGAGGTGGCTAACGTGGCCAAAGAATCTGCGTGTGCGTTGCTACTTCTGGAAACATGTAGCAAGCTAAAAAATTCAAATTCCCCTTGCAGACATTTGACTCGGTTCAAATA
This sequence comes from Quercus variabilis, assembly GCA_030445155.1. Taxonomy (NCBI): domain Eukaryota; kingdom Viridiplantae; phylum Streptophyta; class Magnoliopsida; order Fagales; family Fagaceae; genus Quercus; species Quercus variabilis. The sequence continues at coordinate 35,053,223 of CP129452.1, read as the reverse complement.
ACCTTGCATCCTTTCGTCCTTGGCTTCAAACTCTCCTTGTACTTGGCCCACAACCAATCTTGAGTCCGAGAACACCTTCACGGCCCTTCCTCCCATCCTTCGGACTATAACCATTCCCATCAGTAGGGCTCCATACTCGGCCTCATTGTTGGTCGTGCCAAAATCTAGCCTTAGCGACTTTTTAATGATGATTCCCTCCGGAGATGTCAAGACCAGCCCCACTCCAGATCCTTTCCTATTTGCAGCGCCATCTACGTACAATTCCCAGTGAGCAGGGTCTTGTTGAGAAATCATGCCAACCGATTTTTCATCCATGCTCGGCATTACCGCCACATCTCTCATACTGGGCTCCGTAAATTCGGCCACCAGATCCGCAAGGACCTGCCCTTTGACTGACGTGCGAGGCATGTACTTGATATCGAAAGCCCCTAGAATAGTGCCCCACTTGGCTATCCTCCCCGTATAATTGGCACTTCGAAGTACTGTCTTGAGCAGGAGTTGCGTGAGCACCACGACAGTATGGGCCTAAAAGTAGTGAGGCAATTTCCGCGTTCCGAGCACTATGGCCAAGATGGCCTTCTCCAACGGCAAGTACCTGATCTCGGCCTCATGTAGTGACTTGCTTACACAGTAGACCGGCCTTTGTACGCCTTGATCCACTCTTATCAGCACTAAACTTACAGCATGAGGGACCACTGCGATATAGGCAAATAAGACCTCATCTGGCTCAGGGTTGGACATAATCGGTGGCCGAGATAAGTAATCTTTAAGTTGTTGGAAAGCTGAGGCGCATTCTTCAATCCATTCAAAATCCTTCCACTTGTTAATCAACAAGAAGAAGGGTTTGCATCTGTCCGCAGACCTGGATATGAATCGGTTTAACGCAGCCGTCATTCCTGTTAGCTTCTGGACCTCCTTCGGATTCTGAGGAGGCTGTAGGTCTTGAATAGCCCTTATCTGATTAGGATTAACTTCGATTCCCCTGTGCGTAGCCCAAAAATTTGCCTGACCCGACTCCGAACGAGCATTTCGAAGCGTTCAAGCGTAACTTATGTTTCCTCAGAACTTCAAAAACTACATCAAGATCCTTCAAATGCTCAGAAACAAGTTTGCTTTTAACCACCATATCATCTATATAGACCTCAATGCTTTTGCCCAATTGTGATTCAAACATCTTGGTCATCATCCACTGATACGTAGAGCCTGCATTTTTCAGACCAAAAGGCATCACTTTATAGTGGTAGTTACCAATGGGGGTAACAAAAGCGGTCTTCTCCTGGTCGTCTGGGGCAAGGGGGATCTGATGATACCCCTGAAAAGCATCTAAGAAACTCATCCGAGGATGGCCGACAGTAGCATCTACCAACTGATCAATCTTCGGCATAGGGAAAGGGTCCTTAGGGCAGGCTTTGTTTAAATCCGTGAAGTCTACACAGACTCGCCACTTTCCACTTTTCTTTTTTACCACCACAGTATTTACCAGCCATTCGGGATAAAAAATTTCTTTAATAGCCCCGGCCTGCTTGAGCTTTTGGACCTCCTCTCTGACTGCCTCGACTTGCTCTCTAGATGGCCGCCGAGGAGGTTGCTTCTTTGGTATACTCAGAGGGTTAACCCTCAAATGATGACAAATGAACTCCGGATCTACCCCTGGGGCTTCATAAGTACTCCATGCAAATACATCAATATTTTTTTTAAGGAACTCAACTAGCTCTTCTCTCTCTGACTGAGGTATCTGGGATCCAATTTGAAAGTATCTTTCAGGATTAGCCCCAACCAAGAGCCGTGCTAAGTCCTCGCATTTTACACCTTCATCCTGCCCATCGGCAGGCGACAACCGTCCCTTTAACTGCTATAGGTCTTTGACCACCATTTCCGAAGGCTCACCCTCGGACTCGTGTCGTATGGCCGCCACTAGACATTGCCTAGCCGAGGACTGATCCCCGCGGATCTCACAAACGCGCCCCTCGGAAGGATATTTGACCTTTTGGTGCAGAGTAGAGGAGACAGCCCCTAGTGTATGTAACCAGGGCCTGGCTACAATCGCCGTATAAGGGGAGTAGACATCCACCACAACGAAATCCACTTCAACAATTTCCGAGCCCGTTTGCACAGGCAGCCGTATCTGCCCTTTCGGAATGACCACTCTTCCTTCAAAGCTGACTAGGGAGGAGCAGTATGGAGTCAAGTCACTAGGCATGAGATTCAATCCCCTGAAAAGATCAGGATACATGATCTCCACCGCACTGCCCTGGTCTACCATCACTCTCTTCACATCATATCCCCCAATCCTGAGGGTAACTACCAAGGCGTCTTCATGAGGTTGAATGGTCCCAGCTTTATCCTCGTCTGAAAAGCCTAAAATGGGGGGCACAGCATGCCCAGGGCTCTTCGAATTTCGATCAGCATCTCCCACCGGTAGTCGAGCCACGGACATAACCTTCGACGGCCGAGATCCTGTCCTTCCTAGGGCTGCAAAAATAACGTTGATAACACCTAAATGGGGTTTTGCAGAATCCACCTTCTCGGCCTCCGAAATCGGCTGCCCTCCTCGTCCGCTGGAGCGATGTAAAAGATGCTTCAACCTGCCTTCACGGACCAGTTGGTCCAGATGGTCCCATAAGCTTCTGCAGTCTTCAGTCGTATGCTCGTGGTCCTGGTGGTACTGACAATAGACATTATGATTGCGTCTCTCCGGATTCCCCACCATTTTATTCGGCCATCTGAAGAATGGCTCGTTCTTTATCTTATCTACGACTTGATGAATGGGCTCTTTGAACACGGTATTAACTGTTTGGGCATTTGCTGAACCTGAGTGCCCAGCGAAATCTCTCCTCGGCTTACTGTTGTTATAGCGATCCGACCTAAAGTCCTTCCTGTCCTGGGTGGTAGCTTTATCCTTACCCTTCCCCTGTTGCCGATCCTCTTCAACCCTTTTATACTTCTCAATGCGATCCATAAGCTGGCGCATGCTAATAACAGGCTTGCCGGAAAAGGACGTTCTTAAACCATGATCAGTGGGAAGACCCAACTTGAATGTCTCCAAGGCCATGGCATCGAAATTGCCTTCCATCTCGTTAAACATCTCCCAGTATCTATCCGAGTACGCCTTCAGTGTCTTACCCTTACGCATGCTGAAGGACAGAAGGGAGCACAAGGGCCTGGGCACCCTTCGGCAGGTGACGAATCGTGAACCAAAAGCTTGAGTAAGCTCTTGGTAAGAATCGATGGAATCGGCCCTCAGGTTGTCAAACCACCTCATGGCTACAGGACCCAAACTGGAGGGGAATACCTTGCACATTAGAGTTTCGTCTCTAGCATAGACAGCCATTCTTTGGTTAAAATGGCTGACGTGTTCCACAGGGTCAGTTTTGCCGTTATAGATAGTAAAGGTTGGCTGGTTGAAAAGCCGAGGCAGCTCCGCTCCTTCGATCCTACGTGTAAAAGGTGACTTGGAGATCTGATTCAAGGCCTTACTCATGGCATCATTGCCCACCCCTCCATATGGTAGTCCTCGAGGTTACTTCTCACGAGGGTGCTCATCCTCATACGAAAAAGTCTCGCTGATTGGAGTTTGAGAATTCTGCTCATAGGTAATATCCTGTCCGTCGTCCAAGTTATCATCAGGGTGTGGTGCAGCACGTTTCCTCTTCTCATGGCGCAGCTCCCTCTTCAACCTTTCAATCTCTATTTGCATGCTGTTTTTCTCTGCATGGGAAACGCGACTTCCGCCACGAGGTTAGGTTCGCTCAGTGTGCATAGTGTGCACACTGCCTTCACGGTTCTGCCTCTGCTCCAGATTAAGAAAAGGGTCAACATGTGGGATGTCCCAGACTCTGCCGGTTGTTGCCCTTGCTCAGCCATGACCAACCGCTGCTACTCTTCCCTTACACTCAAGTTCTCCCTACAGACGGCGCCAATTGTAGGGTTCAGATTCGTGGCATAAACCCAAAAACAATTAATTTGTAGAGTATGGGTTAGAGAACTAGATTCAGTAAGGGATTAATAACAATGGGCCATAACCTTTTAAACAGTGATTAATATTGATCAGTCTGTATACATTGATAGTTCGAAGAGCTCTCTTCTTGTTTTTCTTCTCTCAATTTTTTCCGGGGGGCTAATTGACAGGTGCTCCCTTCTATTATATAGTCACTCCTACCCTTATCTCCATCGTCCACGTGCTCCTCATCCATGAACTTGGTCAAGTACCTGTCACGTCAAGCATCTTTTTTTTAGCTCTGTGTGAGTGGCGGTAGGTTAGGATGCACTGTTCAGAGGTCTTCTCCACATAAATGCGGCCAGAAAAGCTATTGCAATGCATTGAATACGGTGGCAGCAGCCTTTCCCTCAGATATTTCTCCATCCTTATCATTCCAGAACATGCTCTGAGCTTATCTTGATTAGGTGGAGTCCTCGGACAGTCATTCTGGCTTTTCCCGTGCTCAATTAATCTATGATATCATGCTAGAGGAAAATATCCTCCTCGGACAGGAGATATCCTCCTCGGACAGGAGATATCCTACTCGGATTGCGATGATCCTTCTCGGATTGCGATGATCCTTCTCGGATTGTGATGATCCTTCATTTTGAGGATCCCACTCCCAGCTAGGCCCTGCCTTTTTCTCCTCTCTCTTTTCGGATGTAAAATAGTCTTCTCGTGGGCCTTCGGCCCATTACCTTGGGCCTGGCCCCCTTTTCCCCCACATTAACCTACCTTTAAAAATTTACCACCTATATTTTGTTTTGAAATTTTTGAGCAAGTATTGTATCAACAACACTACTCTTAAAATATTTAATTTTATAATAAAGAAAAAAATGTTTCAAATTTTTGCTCATTCGTTAAAAATAAATAAATAAATAAACTTGCTAACTGGGACTTTGGCTTACTTTTCCCTTGACAACAAAATGAAGTTGTTTTTCCCTGCACTTTTCTTCTTCATTAGCAAAAAAATTACACTACCATTCCAACCAACTGATCTATATTTATATTTGTGATTTCTTTCTTCATTCTCTCTATCTCTCTTTCTCCAATCTATGTTTTCTTAGCTTTTATCTTTGTTCGATCAAGTAGTTTTCTTAGCTTTTATCTCTGTTTGTTCCAATTCTAAGAGAGTGAGCATATGTATGGTTAAAAAACTGTACACTTCAAAAGCAAAAATTTATATCAGTTTATTTTTTTTCTTAGTTCACATTTACTCCTAGTCCCACTCCTAGGTTTGTTATTCTTCTTCTCTATCATATATTTTTATTTAATTAATTTTACATATAAATATAATAAGTTATTATACATTCAATGGTTGTTGTCTTACTAATATTTAAACTATTAATAAATTTTTTAACTATTACATGATATAGTTGTATTGTATACTAAATTGTATATAATATGAAAGTTGAATATGCAAAAAAAAAAAAAAAAAAAATCATTTTATTTTTTAATCACCCCCATGATAAATTCCTAGCTTTGCCACTATTGACCCCTCTAGAAAAAAGAAAATCCTAGAGCCGCCACTATATTTTGGGTATATAAATAGAGAGAATATTTAATGCGTAATGTAAAATCATATTCTACTATGGTTTTAAATCATCTATAAGACACATGTATATGCACTTACCCATATCTTGTCTTAATGTCGTACTATCGATGAGTGGAAGATAGTGAAAGAGTTGGACATACTTTCACTTTATGGTATGCAATTTGCGAACACAATACAAATTAGTTAATTTTCATGGTCCTGTTACTCTTTTGCATTTATTTTTAGTTTAATGATTCTTTTAAAAATAATCTTACCTTGAGAATGCTACAAATATGCAGTGAAACAATTAAACTAATCTTTAATTTCTCAAAATCTATATGTTTTTTTATTCTAATTTAGTTTTTTTTTTTAAATAATATATGTAAAAAATTCTCTAAAACCGTCTTATATAAAATATCACAAAATTATCTATGCATTGCACGGGTAATTAACTAGTTACTATTAATGGTTGATATTGATAATTGTAAAAGGTAATTTTCAATCTCAACATTAAAAAAAAAAAAAAAAAAAAGAGTAAAAAGTAAAAGTTTAAAAAGTGAAATGTGAAAAAATTTTGTGAGAGAGAGAAGAGGGTGAATTGCACCCGTGGATCCTAATCCTTTAATCATAAGAGTGAGAAGAAATCAAGAACCAAGCTACTGATATGATTTTTTCGCGAAAACGTGGCGAAGAGTCAGTCCTAAATTCTAATTTGCCGACTGTCTTTATTTGATGCTGTTCAATTAAAATTCCAGCGCGCCCACTAAATTCATACTTCCGAAACTGAATAGGAGTTGAGTATGTTTATGTTTAACTATAAAAGAAGAGCTATAGCCCCCACCAAACCAAAGTATTGGCTCCTGCTCTCTCCTGAAAGTTGAAAGAAACACCATAAATCCACAATGGCAGTAGCAGCAGTTAAGAGAACTTTCGAAGAACTAAACACTTACTTTTCTCCATCTCCGTCTCTATCCCCCCCTGTTGTTTGTAAAAAACCTCGCTATTCTCATTCTACTTCTCTTTCCAAGCCCATCAAAAACCAACATGATGAGGCGTTGCCTCTCGAGTCCAACTCTAAGGGTCTGTTTGGATAGGGGAGTGGAAAAGTGGGAAGATGGAAAATATTTAGTTTTCCCTCTTGTGTGTTTGGTTGGAGGGGTGAAAAAGTGGAAGCGTAGAAAACTCTTTTATTTGGTTGGAGAGAAAAAGGAAATGATGAAAAATGTAATTTATATAAATTAACTATTATACCCTTGTTACATAATATGTAAAAAATAGATTTATTTGTACTCATTACATAATATAAAATTTATCACATCATATATATAAATTTATATTATTATTTTTATTATTATAATGTAAAAATTAGATTAGGTCACGTTGAAAAAAAAAAGTTTAGGTCACATTGAAAAAAAAAAAAAAAAAAGAGAGAGAAGAGAACGTTCAGGTCACGTTGAAAAAAAAAATTTTGGTAGGGCATTATGGTAAAACTGCACTGAGGCAATTTTCTCTCATTACTTTTCCTACCAATTTGGGAGGAAAAAAATTGTGGGCCCAGAGAGAAAATTTTCTCCCGGGTTTTCCACTCCCCCTGTTTTCTTTCTGTGGGGCCCGAGGGCCCAGAATCCCCGGCCCACCTTTAGGCAGGCCCAGGGCCCAAGCCGAGGAAGGCGACCTCCCCAGACGGCCGGCCTAAAGGCTTTAGTCCTTCCAAATCCCGAGCCGAGGATACACCGATCCTCGGCACACCTAGCCTAATCTAGTTAGGGGGCAGACTTACTGCAGATGGTCACATCCACACTTAACTATTCTGCCAGGCCCTCCAGGTTCCATCAATGCTGACAAGACCCTTCACTGAAAAGCCTTGGGGGCAACAACCCCCGGCATGGGAAAGAACCTGTCTGATGGGACAAGTCCTGAACCATTAGCCCGGATGGCCAACAGCTGTAAGGCCAGGATCGAGCCAGAAAGAGTATATAAGTTAAAGAACCCCCCTGGTGAAGGGGGGGCCTCCTCGGACCCCAGCCGAGGAGCAACCCCAGACGGAGAGCAAATAGACGAAAAGTTCGAGGAAGACCGGCTAAGGGCCGGCCGGAGCCAAACCCTTTGCCCCACTCTCTACAAATTCATTGTCGGGGGCCCACCTCCGAAAAAGGAGCCCCTACAATTGGCGCCGTCTGTGGGAAGGGTTAGTATGCCGGCCGGTGCGACCGGCGATCGTTCTAAGGCAGTTACTACTCAGAAGTTGGCGATGCAAAAAAAAGGAAAAAGCAAAAGAAAAGAAGAAGAGAAGAATGGCAGTGCGAAAAGAAAATTCAACAACAAGTAAAAGAAAGGTCCTTTATTAATTCAGAAGAGATTACAAGAGATTACAACTACAATTCTCATCATTTCATAAAGAAAAAAAGAAAAAGCTAAACTACAAATACAATCAGAGGCTCAGACAGGCATGTTTTACAAGAATTCCTACCAGCTAATCCTACAATCGGAGGCTCAGGCGGACCGGTCCCGGGACTGGCTGGGCAAGAGACTCGCAAAGAATTGCTGTCAGGAATGAAGGAAGTGTCAAGCCGTGCTTTTACCAGCGCCCAGAGAATGGGAGAACTGGACAGTAAAAGCACGGGAAGGGGGGCTAGGGGCTGGCTCACCTTCAAACTAAAGCTTGAACAAAGTGAGGAGCCCCTAGACCCCGGGACACCCTCCCTCGTGATGCTTCCTCGACCCCCTCCGAACTACACGAGCATTGACCGTCGGAGACGGCAATACTCGGGCGCCGGCCATGACGAGAGTTCGCGTGCCCCCTTCGTCGGAGGTGCGCTCTGGGGGAAGACGTTAGGTATTTCAATGACGTCCCCCCTGGCCACCATGAGAGACTCGGCCAGTGTTACGCCTAAACTCTGCCGCGTCGGCAGCCCAGTGGGGACTGCGGCCACGGCGGCACTTGGCTCCAGGTCTCCTAACTGCGGTCACAACCCTGATGGCGGTATCAAAGGGACTCAAAAGGGCGAAGGTGTATATGTCTGTTTGTGGGGGAGAATTCATTGAATGAGGAGAAACGCTCCCCCCAGAACGCCTTTTATGGAGGGCGAAAACCAGCGGGGGCTGAACCGCGCGGAATTCGAAGGGGAATTGTCAAGGAAAATTAATTCCCACCCAGTTCCAAGGGGATTGCCAGCTGCCTGCTGCGTGTTGATTCACGAGGGCATTAATGGAGGCGCGTTACGGACACCGAAGCGTCAAACAGGAAGCGCGGGAGGCCAAGCGACGCCTCGTAAACCAGAAAGATGAGGAGCACGAACCAGAGGCAGGATCAGCCCCACGTGCGAAGGCACAAGCCGACCTGAGGAAAGACAGCTCACAGAAGAGACCCGAGAATAAACCCCCACCAAAAATGAAGTCCTCGGATCCGAGGACAAAATCTTATTGAAGGCAACTGTGCAGTCGTGGTACAATAGCTCTTGCTCCGGCATCCTATAAGGGGCCAGGGGGATGGACCCCTACCCGACGTGAGACTGAGTTGCCCAGAGAGGTGAACACTGTGTCCTCACGCTCGGGGCCCGAATGGAAACGATGGCAGCAATTGTACCTAGGTCTTGCATGGTCCTCGGACTCAAGCCTACGGGGAGCTGGCCACTCGTACTTAAAGGCAGCAACTGTACCTAGGTCTTGCATGGTCCTCGGACTCAAGCCTACGGGGAGCTGGCCACTCGTACTTAAAGGCAGCAACTGTACCTAGGTCTTGCATGGTCTACGGACTCAAGCCTATGGGGAGCTAGCCACATGGAAACGATGGCAGCAATTGTACCTAGGTCTTGCATGGTCCTCGGACTCAAGCCTACGGGGAGCTGGCCACTCGTACTTAAAGGCAGCAACTGTACCTAGGTCTTGCATGGTCTACGGACTCAAGCCTACGGGGAGCTAGCCACATGGAAACGATGGCAGCAATTGTACCTAGGTCTTGCATGGTCCTCGGACTCAAGCCTACGGGGAGCTGGCCACTCGTACTTAAAGGCAGCAACTGTACCTAGGTCTTGCATGGTCTACGGACTCAAGCCTACGGGGAGCTAGCCACATGGAAACGATGGCAGCAATTGTACCTAGGTCTTGCATGGTCCTCGGACTCAAGCCTACGGGGAGCTGGCCACTCGTACTTAAGGCAGCGACTGTATACAAGGGGCTATCTATTTTACAACAGAGTCAAGGTACTGCTCAGTCCGAGGATCCATTCCCGTGAAGAAATTAACTACCTAAAGAAGGGCCTAATGGTCGATCCGACCACTCAAGAAAGGACCAGCCAAACCGACGGCCTTCCGGACCATAGGGGCCGAGGTTTGCAAAACCCTCCTCCCCGTCCGAGGATACGTGCAGCAGGGTTTTTGAGGGGCTATTGTGGGGCCCGAGGGCCCAGAATCCCCGGCCCACCTTTAGGCAGGCCCAGGGCCCAAGCCGAGGAAGGCGACCTCCCCAGACGGCCGGCCTAAAGGCTTTAGTCCTTCCAAGTCCCGAGCCGAGGATACACCGATCCTCGGCACACCTAGCCTAATCTAGTTAGGGGGCAGACTTACTGCAGATGGTCACATCCACACTTAACTATTCTGCCAGGCCCTCCAGGTTCCATCAATGCTGACAAGACCCTTCACTGAAAAGCCTTGGGGGCAGCAACCCCCGGCATGGGAAAGAACCTGTCTGATGGGACAAGTCCTGAACCATTAGCCTGGATGGCCAACAGCTGTAAGGCCAGGATCGAGCCAGAGAGAGTATATAAGTTAAAGAACCCCCCTGGTGAAGGGGGGGCCTCCTCGGACCCCAGCCGAGGAGCAACCCCAGACAGAGAGCAAATAGACGAAAAGTTCGAGGAAGACTAGCTAAGGGCCGGCCGGAGCCAAACCCTTTGCCCCACTCTCTACAAATTCATTGTCGGGGGCCCACCTCCGAAAAAGGAGCCCCTACACTTTCCATTCCCAAACAGAGGAAAACTCAGTTTTCCACTCCATTTTCCTTCTTACATTTTCCATCATTCCTAAATTCCACCCAACCAAACACAATGTAAGAAAAATATTGTGGAGTGGACTAGGGATTTACTTCTGAAGACACTCACGACTGTTGGTAGTAATTTAGGGATGGCAAATGGGCAGGTTGGGTCATAAATGGGTTGAGTGTGTAATTACCCATTTATCTATTTATGACCCGTTTATATATAAATTAATTATTTATTAGCCGCTTAACCCATTTAATTAGTAACCCACTGTGAGGGCCTTTTTCGCTATGTTGGGCCGGGCTGCCCCTTTGTGAATGTAGACCTAAGTGTTCTGGGTTGCAGGAGTCGAGAGCGGGCCAACTGGAACTCAACTTGTCTGCTAGGAGAGTATTTACCGCAGACTGAGCTGTTCTAGAGAAGAGCTTGCAGCAGGTAGATACAATTGATAAAATAAAATCACATGTTCTAGAATGACCAGATAGTTCTCTTAATAAGAAATGACCGAACTACAATAACATTTAACAATCTTTGACAAATAAATAGTAAGGGCAAATGGTAATAAAGATTTAATCCATAGCTTATGTAAATAAACTCAATTCGGTCCACAAGAGTAAGGCTAAAGAGAAAGAACGCATTTTCTCAACGCAATTAACCTCCGAGGAAAGAAAACGGGATTCCTGCCACGGAAGTTAATGGGTTTGAGGGAGGCGGACCTGAATGGATACTTCTCAAAATAATTATAGAAGAGAACAGGGATTTGAGAGGGAGAAAAGGGAAGGGGCCTATCGGTGCATGCCACTATCGCTTGCTCCTTTTTTTTCTCTCTTTCTTTCTTTCTTTTTTAGTCCTTTCTTAGTAATTTCCACTTTGGTCGTTTTTTAGTGTTATCCTCCTTTGTTTTTCTAAGCAAGTTACAGAGTATTTTCTTTAAGTTGCGTTGTATTGCTCTCGTGCTTGTTGCCGTTTTTGCACATGGCAGAGGCATCCTTTTATAGTGTCTGCCGTGACCGATTTTTTACTATTCTACCCTCTAACCGTTTTTTGTCTGGTCTGGGCGCACTCGCAGACCCATACTGTTCTGTCTGTGTGTCCCTCTGTCACAGACACAGACAACGTTTTGTCTGTTAGTCCGCTGCGGCACCTTGTCCTGCCGCGGTGATGTTTCTCTCTCTCTATCCCTCATGGCATGCACCTATTGGTTCCCACTCAGCCTTGCCTCTTTTGGGTGATATGCCATCCCAGCAGGACGTATTCCCCAAAAGAGTCTGAGCAGGGACCTCAAAACAGGCCTTCCCCTCTCCCCATCTCCAAACCATGCCCTCTTACCTTTGACCCATGACCCCACCATGTCCTGTATTGGCTGGGTACAGGTTGGTGGTGCCTGGGCCTTGCGCGTGGTTTATGTCTGAAGTCTGCCTGCTGTCCATGTATCTGCCGTGTTCTGGACATTTTACTTGCATTGCCAGTCGTTCGTCCTTGGCTTTTCCCAAGCTTTTACTCTGATTTCCCACCCTATAGGGTCTGGACTTTACCGAGTACTGGGCTTTGTGTTCTCTTCAGCCCAGTTCTTTAATTGCCTTAGCTTCCCACCGTGTTACTCGGTCTTTCCTGCCTTGGCGATTTTTGTTCCTGCTGGGCCTCTTTTCAGGCCTGCCGTTCATTTCTTTCCCCTAGTAGCTTAAGAGAGCCTATTGCTGTTCTTACTTATGGGCTCCATTGTCCCTTTCTTTTTTTCCCTTTGGGCCTGCATCCCTTTTACTTTCCTTGGGCTTCTTCAGCCCATTTACTGACTTTGCTTTCCCATGGGCTTTTACTAACTTGATTGGGCTTCCCCGGCCCAATCTCCTCATACTCATCCTTAGGGTTCATGGGCTTGCCATTAACCCCTACTTTCTTTGTTTACATTGCCTTGGGCCTGCCACGGCCCATTCTCGCTTTTTCATACCATACATTGCCCATGGGTGTCATTTCTCTCTTTTCGGGCCCTTTGGGTCCATTTGCTTCCTCAATACCCATTTATTCATGTTATAGGCCTGTGTTCTATTTTTTCTGCCGCTTGGGCCTAACAGTCTTATTCTATACCTACCACTCTCATTGCCTGCTTTGCTAGGTTGGGCTGGCTTTACAAAAATGACCCTCAACACCCACCCATTTATAAAAAGAAGAAAACAAAGCATAAATTTTAATAAAAAGAAGAAAACATGAAGATGTGTGAGCTCGCCTGAAACAAAAAGAAAGGGATTTGAAGACTCTCTTGGAGATTGAGCTGCAATTGCTTCAAAGAAACCTGTAATAAAGTGGCGACACTTCCAAATCGTCTTCGACCACGAATGCAAACTCGTTATCGGAGCTCGGCCACCACACCTCCAACCATTACGCTTACAACCCGGCATTCCTGGTTCGATAATGCACTAGCTTTCCGCCAAACCTCCACTCAAAATTATCAACGAACTCCAAGATCCGATGTGAGGATCCCAAATTGCGGTCTAGTTGGAGAGAATCGTTGTTGGAGGAGGTGAAATGGTCAATGTGGATATGGAGGTGGATGGGATTGGAGAGGTAGTCGGCGGCGGCGAGGGAGCAGAGGGATGTGGAAGTGTTTAGATTTGGATTTGGATTTTTTGTTTTTGCTTTTTTAATATTTTGTTATTAGTTTGGATGAGTGATTTTCTGATTTTCAAGGTCATCAGCTGTGTTCTATGTCCAAAAAGTTGCTATTTTTGGTTTTGTGTTTGTTATGAGTCTGTTTGGATGATGAGAAAATGTAGGAAATGTCCAAGAGTAGGTGGTAAAGTGTGTTTGATTTTAGAAGGGTTTAGTGGGTTTTTGTGAGTTTATTTAAATTTAAATTTTAGATGGGTTTAGTAATTATTAGTGGATTTATCTATTTAGACCTATCTAATTAAATAACCAAATGGGTCTTTATTCATTTAACCAAAATATTCAAATGGATTGAGTTAAGACTTATCCAAATAAGATAGGTCATGGGTGGGTTCATGGATATAGATAAAAATTGCCACCCCTATCCACAACCAAATCAGCTTGTTGGAGAAACAAGCTGAAAGGGTGACCTGAGAACTTGAAGGAAAGATTTACGAACTTGAACAGAAGAATCAAGAACTTGAGCGGAAGAATTGGGAACTTGAACACATCACATAGGAAAATACCCTCCTCAAACGTGCTGTGGTTGTCCAACATGAACGTCTGGAACAGTGCAACAATAAAGAACAAGAGATAAAGCATCTAAAAGATAAGCTGACAACACTCGAAGTCAACAATTATACCTTATCAATGCATTTGAACCAGGCTCTGCAACACACTTCCATTCTGGCTAACTCCAACTTCCATCCCAATGTTTTTTTTAAGGGATACTACAAATTTTACTATGTAACCTTTACAAATTTTATATTTTAATATAATAAATTTAGTGTATGGTTGTTTCTTTCGTGATGTCTTTATGGTTTGTTTAAATGAGTTTTATGGGCGAGCTATATATGCATGAGTCGATACAAAGCATTTCTTTCCTGAAGGATATTATGCACCACACGAGTGCACTCAATTATATCTAAATGAACGAAAGCAAATACACTGCATAATCCGTGATTGGCTTTGCTGTAACCTCAATCCATGATTGTTTAATTGCTTTTAAATATGATCTAGGAGCAATTGAAGACTGAATATCTTATCTTTAATAATTAATTGGTCAGCAGAGGAACTAGTATAGTAGTATCCAAATTCTGATTTTTCAAGAGGCCACTATTTGTTTTCTGTTGCTGGTCAAGCATCATTTTAGTTGCCTCCCCTCCTTGTAATTATAGTAGTCAAAGTGCATTAGAAACCTGCTCTAAGCCACAACCTTCTGAGTTCTTGTAGAAGAAAATAAAGAACATGGTAAAGAAAAGTAATGAATTGGACTAGATAGTGGGCATGGAAAAGGTTCACATGCCGGTTTAAATGACAAACTGTAAAAAGCTCAAGGAACAAAACTGAACATTAATATCATTGAATAATTTCATTAAACAAAAAAGAAAAAAAAAAAAGAAAAAAGAAAAAAGAAAAAAGAAAAAAGAAGAACAATCTATACTGCAAAAGAAATTAAAGAATAAATAAATAGCCATGTTACAACCACTAGCCATGCTTGATGTAGTAAAATATGCTGGGGGTGATTTATCATGTTTTGGAAAAATGGTTTGCAAAGAATTGTTCTGTTATTATTCTTATGGTTGAATTTGGTTGAAAATTTACATTATTGGTTTTTTGTGCAAGTTGTTTATTGAAAATAGTTTATTTATTTTTAAAGAAGAAGAGAAAATTGAAAAAAAAAAAAATGAAAAGAGAATATAACTAGTAGAAGGCAATTCTTGCGAATCATGGTTACAAAGGCATCTAACATGTTTTTGAAATTATTTGTGCATCTTTTCCTTTCTTTGTTTCACTCATTCACCTTTGGCCCCCATTACAACCAAGATTGAATTACTAATTGATCCAAGATGGGCTTGTGGTAGGAATGGTGTAGTTCCCAATAGATGACATCTTTCATGAGATTATTGTGCTATTTCATTATTCATCTTTTCTATTGAAAAAAAAAAAAAAAAAAAAAAAAAAGAAGAAAAAAAAAACCTTCATCCAAATCTCAAAGTGAATTCTTTTGACAAATACTTATTTTGGTAGGGTTTGAAGCAGATAAACTTTTTGGTGTGTTCCTCTAATTCATATGTGCTCTAGGTTGGTTGTCAAGATCGTCATTAGCTTTGCATAGACGCCCATTTTTTTAGGTTTTTTTGCTTCTTGAACTTGAATAACATCTTATGATATTTAGTGAATGACTTGTTCAAGTGATAATTTATTCTCATCACACATATCTTTTGAGAAACTAATTAACGTTTATGGATAATACACTGTAAATCCTCACAAGACACAACTCGTCCACTAAGGATTGTCTAGGGGTTTAAAGGCTTATTGCATATGCTAAATGCAACAAAGTTTTCTAGCAAAAGTGGTATCGTTTTTTTCTTTTCTTTTTTATTTTGTTTTTGTCCTTTAGTGTACGCTTGGAAGGGTTAGTGTGGATTTTATGAGTTTTGTGATTGTTAGAGGACAAGCAATGTTCAAGTTTGGGGGTGTGATAATTGCTTAAAAGTACAATACTATCTTCGTTTTGGTAGGCATTATCACATCTATTTAGTTTTTATTCCCCCACTTATACGTAAATATGAAAGTTTGCAAGTATTCTCTAAAATATATTTATTACGTGTATTCTTCTTTTATAAGAGATTAAAACTAATGAGCTAAGGATGTAGACATGAAGCAAAGAGAATCCAGTGGTCAAGATTAATTGAGACAGAAGAATTTAACAAGTCAAATATGTGTAGAAAAAATAGAAGGAAAGAGAGAAATTCATTTAAGTCAAAATTGGAAAAAATCCCAACATGGAAATATTTTGACTAGTCTCGATAAGTTGGCCGTATTCCTATACTATGATGTTGGATTGACCTGATTCTTGTGAAAAAGGTGAAAACTTTATTGGTAGAGGCCTTTGATCTCTCTTTTTATGCCGATGTTGGCGGTAATCTAGTGGTATTTCTCTCTGTTCTCTCTACGACTCACATAATATGGAATCTCTGGTCTTTCTTTCTTTCTTTTTTCTTTTTTCCCCTCCCCTTTGATATGATTTTTTGTTTGTTCATATTATTTTGTTTGTGTTTTTCTTTTTAATATTGAATCGGTTTAAAACCAAATGGTAGACCATTTTGTTTAAACGGTATTTAAATCATGTGTTTTAATTGTTTTATGGTATACGTGTCTATCCGTGTTGTTTAAGTGTTTTATAGTATATGTGTCTTATCAGGAGGGATTTGTGGACTAGGCTTCTTCTATTATGTATAATAACTAGTTACTAACTCGTGCGATGCACCAGATAATTAACAAATTTTAAATATCTTCACTTTGTTCAATGCTACAATGTTAAATAATTTAATGCATTTATTACCTCTAACTTTCTTTTAGCATTTACTCTATCTGTAGTTTGCATAGAAGTCACTACCACACACTTTTGGTGTAGTGGTTACTTTACAAGTATAAATGCTTCTAGGGTGTGGGAGGTAAGCTCTAACTTTCTTTTAGCATTTTCTCTATCTGTAGTTTGCATAGAAGTCACTACCACACACTTTTGGTGTAGTGGTTACTTTACAAGTATAAATGCTTCTAGGGTGTGGGATGTAAGGGCTGGAGTTCAAGTCTCTAGGAAGAAGTTTCACACACATATACACTTTGATTATGTTAGAGTAGAATTTCTATCTTTGTATCAAAAAAAAAGTTTGCATAGAAGTCTCAACCATGTTGCCACAATCCATAAAATATATAAATAAATACCATTATTAATCATATAAAATTTCAATTAAGTTCATATACTTCCTTGCAAAAAGATGCATAATAGTTGCATATCTAACTTCACAGGATCTATACATTGCTATATATTTTGCAATCTTAAGCACAATTTATACATAATATTCTTCTGCTTCTCATTAGGTATTCCTTAATTAAACCTTACCTCTATATATTTTCTAGCCTTATTCACCAAAAACCTCACTCCAAATTGAAAGGAAAAGAATCATCGACCGTTAATTGAATGGACGTTAGGATAGGCTTTTGAAGATTGCTCCTACCGTCTCTCTTAGTAATCATTTGTCAATTGCATATGAGGACTAGATTTTCTCAGCTAAACCATGACTTGATAAAACCAATAAAATTCTCAACTTGATAAAAATAATCAAAGTTGACGCTGAAGAGCCTCTCAAATTTGAATCAGAGCTTGAGTATTACTTATGTTGTTAAATATTTTGTACGACAAATTTCATAGGAGCTAAACAAAAACTAAAACTAACGAAAGGTACAAAAAAGAAAAGATGAGATAAGAGATGGACCTTAGAGAAATACTTTGCCAGGACCAAAGCCTTGTTGGAGTCCAAGGAAGGGTGAGTTTGGTTCAATTTTTTAAAACTGGGCTTTTTGAAAAAGTGGGTTTTCAAAAAGTGCATATGAAAAATTGCTTTTAAAAATACTGAGTGTTTGGTAAAAGCCGTTAAAAAGTATTTTTTGAAAAATTGAGTGTTTGGTAAAAGCCGTTAAAAAGTATTTTTTGAAAAACTGAGTGTTTGGCTAGCACTTATAAAAGTAGCGGTTTGAGCGGTAAATTACCAAAAAAGACAATTTATATATAAAGGTTTGTGAAAGTATTGTGAAAATACTTTCTAAAAAATTATTCTAAAAAGTACTTTCAAAGTTTCTAAATTTTTTTTTCTCACAAATATTAACTAATAATAACCTACCATTTAAGATTTATTGTGAAAGTATTGTAAAAATATTGTGATAGCATTTCTCAATTTTAATTTCTCATTCTTTATTTTATTTTTCCTTTATTTCTTTACTTTTTTTTTTTTCATCCATATTTCCTTCTTCTTCTTTTCCTCCCCTTTTTTTATCTCCTCCACACACGTACCCTTCTCTTTTCTTTTCTTTTTTCCTTTTTTCCCTTTTTTTCCCTACAACTTCCTCCAAAACACTCTAGTTCCGTAGAGCTCTCTTTCTGTTTTTTATTTTTCTTCTTCCTTTCTCTCTTTTCTCTTACCATTTTGTCTACAAATTTCTTTCCCTCTATCCCATCAAAAAACACAAGTTTATGTTGGGCTTTGTGGAGCCTAGTTTATGTTTGATCCAGTTAACGACCCGACTCGACTTGAATAATGTTGTGTGGTTTTTAATGAGAGATTTTCTGAGACTTAGTCCATGGGATGGAGGCTTGGGCCAATAGGATATAATTTTTGACGACCCGACTTGGCCTGAATAATTTTTGGCCCGTTTTGTAGCCCATTTTAATCTTGTGCACAGAATATAAAAGCCGTTTTTGTGATTAGGGTTTGTTACTGTTGTCATGTTTTTAGAGAGAGAGAAAAACACTATAGCTGCACTTTGTATTTTTTTCCTTGATAATAGTGAAATTCCTTCAACTCCGTGAATATAGGCAAATTGCCGAACCACGTAAATACTGTCTTGTGCTTGTGATTGTTTTTCTTTGACATGTGTTTTCTCTATTTTTTTTTTTCCTCATAGGTTGGAATTTTGGTTAAATTCCCAACAACTACTATCAGAGCCTAGGGTTAGGTTTAAGTGGGAGTAATGGCAGAGGAAGTAGGAAAGGCATTTGGAATAGAAAATTTTGATGGCACAGACTTCGCGTATTGGAGGATGCAGATTGAAGATTATCTCAATGGGAGGAAATTGCACCTGCCTCTTTTGGGGACAAAATTTGAGGCAATGAAGGCTGATTAATGAGCTCTTCTTGACAGACAGGTATTGGGAGTTATCAGGTTAACTCTATTTAGGTCTGTTGCACACAATGTTATAAAGGAGAAGACCATAGCAAATCTGATGAATGCTTTGTCTGGTATGTATGAAAAGCCATCAACAAATAACAAGGTGCGTTTGATGAAGAAACTGTTTAATTTGAAGATAGCAAAGAATGCATCAGTAGCACAACATCTGAACGAATTTAACACTATCACAAGTTAATTGTCGTCTGTAGAAATTGATTTTGATGATGAGATTCATGTTTTGATCGTCTTGGCTTCTTTGCCAAACAGTTGAGAGGCAATGAGGATGGCAGTAAGTAATTCTACAAGAAAGGAAAAGCTCAAGTACAATGATATATGAGATTTAATTCTGGCTGAGGAGATTCGCAAAAGAGATGCAGGTGAAATCTCAGGATCTGGTTCTGTCCTAAATCTTGAGACAAGAGGCAGAGGTAATAACAGAAATTCAAATTAGGGTAGGTCAAAATCTAGAAATTCTAATTGGGACAGAAGTAAATCTAGATCAAGCTAACAGGTACAATGCTAGAATTGTGAAAAAAATAGGTCACTTTAGGAACCAATGCAAAAGTTCTAAGAAGAAGAATAAAGATAATTATGCTAATGCTGTAACAGAAGAGGTACAAGATGCATTACTTTTTACAGTAGACAGTCCACTTGATGAATGGGTTTTGGATTCAGGAGCTTCATTTCATACCACTCCATACCAAGAAATTATACAAAATTATGTTGCAGGTGATTTTGGTAAGGTGTATTTGGCTAATGGTTCAACCTTGGATGTTTTAGGTATAGGAGATGTTCGGATATTGTTGCTTAATGGATCTGTTTGGTTATTAGAGAAGGTTCGACATATTCTTGACCTGAGGAGAAATCTGATTTCTGTTGGACAACTTGATAATGAAGGACATGTAATACTATTTATTGGTGGTACTTGGAAGGTTATAAAGGGAGCTAAGGTATTGGCTCATGGAAAGAAGACTGATACTTTATATATGACCTCAAGTCCAAGAGACACAATTGTAGTTGCTGATGCAAGTACTGGTACAAGCCTATGGCATCGCAGACTTGGTCACATGAGTGATAAAGGGATGAAGATACTGCTGTCAAAAGGAAAACTACTAGAATTGAAGTCCATTGATTTTGACATGTGTGAAAGCTGCATCTTAGGAAAGCAGAAAAAGGTAAGCTTCTTGAAAACTGGCAGGACACCGAAGGTTGAAAAATTGGAGTTAGTACAAACTGATTTATTGGGGCCTTCTCTGGTTGCATTCTTTGGAGGTTCAAGGTATTACATTACTTTCATTGATGGCTCAAGCAGAAAGGTATGACTTTATTTTCTGAAAAATAATTCTGATGTATTTGAAAATTTTAAGAAGTGGAAGGTCATGGTTGAGACAGAAACAAATTTGAAAGTAAAATGTTTGAGGTCAGATAATGGAGGAGAGTATATAGATGGAGGGTTTAGTGAGTATTATGCTGCATAGGGAATTAGGATAGAGAAGGCCATTCCTAGGACTCCACAGCTGAATGGTGTGGCTGAGCGCATGAACAAAACTCTCAATTAACGTGCTAGGAGTATGAGATTGCATGCTGGACTACCAAAAACTTTCTGGGCTGATACTGTTAGCACTGCAGCTTACCTGATAAACCGAGGGCCATCAGTTCTCATGGAGTTCAAACTTCCTGAGGAGGTTTGGAGTGATAAAGAGGTAAAGTTTTCACGTTTAAAAGTTTTTGGTTGTATTTCTTTTGTTCATATTAATTCTGATGCTCATAGTAAACTTGATGCAAAGTCTAAAATATATTTTTTCATTGGCTATGGTGATGAAAAATTTGGCTATGGTGATGAAAAATTTGGCTATAGGTTTTGGGATGAACAAAACAGGAAAATCATTAGAAGTAGAAATGTGATATTTAATGAATAGGTTATGTACAAGGACAAATAAACTGTAGTGTCAGATATTATAGAGATAGATCAAAAGAAATCTGAGTTTGTCAACTTAGATGGATTTACTAAAAGTACTATCCAGAAAAGGGGTGAAGAAGATGAGAAGAATGTAGATTCACAAGTAGATCAAAATACACCTGTAGCTGAAGTTCATAGATCTTCTAGGACCATTAGAGCTCCACATCGCTACTCACCTACTCTAAATTATCTTCTGTTGATTGATGGTGGTGAGTCAGAGTGTTATAATGAAACCTTGCAAGATGAGAATTCAAGCAAGTGGGAGTTAGCCATGAAGGATGAGATGAATTCCTTGTTGGGGAATCAGACATGGGAACTGACTGAATTGCCACTAGGAAAAAAGGCTTTACACAACAAGTGGGTATACAAAATAAAGAATGAGCACGATGGTAGCAAACGTTACAAGGCCAAATTAGTTGTTAAACGGTTCCAGCAGAAGGAAGGCATTAACTACACAGAGATATTTTCTCCCGTTGTGAAGATGTCAACAATTAGACTGGTGCTGGGAATGGTGGCTGCAGAAAACTTACATCTTGAGCAGTTAGATGTGAAGACGGCATTCCTTCATGGTGACTTAGAGGAAGACCTTTACATGATTCAACTAGAAGGGATCATTGTTCAGGGACAATAGAATTTAGTCTGCAAATTGAGAAAGATTTTGTATGGTCTAAAACAAGTTCCAAGACAGTGGTACAAGAAATTTGACAGTTTTATACATAGAATTGGATTCAAGAGATGTGAAGCTGATCATTATTGCTATGTTAAGTTTTTTGACAATTCTTACATCATATTACTATTGTATGTGGATGATATGCTTATTGCAGAGTTTTGCATTAAGGAGATTAATAATCTGAAGAAGCAATTGTCAAAACAATTTGCAATGAAGGATTTGTGAGCTGCAAAGCAAATCCTTGGTATGAGAATCATTAGAGACAAGGCTAATAATACATTGAAGCTTTCATAGTTAGAGTATGTGAAGAAAGTTCTCAGCAGGTTCAACATGAATGAAGCTAAACCAGTGAGCACACCCTTGGGTAGTCATTTCAAATTAAGCAAAGAACAGTCATCGAAGATAGAAGAAGAAATGGATCATATGAGCAAGGTGCCCTATGCCTTAGTTATTAGCAGCTTGATGTATGCTATGGTGTGTACAAGGCTAGGCATTGCACATGCAGTGGGAGTTATAAGCAAATTCATGAATAGGCCTGGAAAGCAGCATTGGGAGGCAGTCAAGTGAATTCTGAGATATCTTAAGGGTTCATCAGATATATGTCTTTGCTTCACAAGGGCAAGTTTGAAACTGCAAGGTTATGTAGATGCTGATTTTGCTGGTGATGTTGATAGTAGAAAGAGTACTATTGGGTTTGTATTTACTCTGGGTGGTACAACTATATCATGGGCTTCAAATTTGCAAAAGATTGTTACTTTGTCTACCATAGAAGCTGAGTATGTTGCAGTAACTGAAGTTGGAAAAGAAATGATTTGGCTACATGGTTTCTTAGATGAATTGGATAAGAAGCAGGAGGTGGGCATTCTACACAGTGATAGTAAGAGTGCAATTTTTCTTGCTAAAAATTCGGTTTTTCATTCAAAGCCGAAACATATACAGACAAAATACCATTTTATTCGGTACTTTTTTGAAGATAAGTTGATAATACTTGAGAAAATATGTGGATCTAAGAACCTAGCAGACATGTTAACTAAGGGTGTCACTATTGAGAAGCTGAAGTTGTGTGCAGCTTCAGTTGGCCTTCTAGCTTGAGGACAAGAGGATGAGTTGTAGGGATGAGCGATTGCTTTTGGAGGATAGCGGCTGATGTCGGTGATTGTACTAGTCTCAAAGTGGGAGATTTGTTGGGCTTTGTAGAGCCTAGTTTATGTTTGATTTGGTTGACAACCCGACTCGATTTGAATAATGTTGTGTGATTTTTAATGAGAGGTTTTTTGAGGCTTAGTCCATGGAGTGGAGGCTTGAGCTGACAAGCCCAAGTTGTAGTCCATGGACAAGCCTTTTTGGGGGTTTGGGGGCAACGCCCCCGGAAAAAATTTTTTGGCCCGTTTTCTAGCCCATTGTAATTCTGTGCATAGGATTTAAAAGCCGCTTTTGTGATTGAGGTTTATTACTGTTGTTGTGCTTTTAGAGAGAGAAAAAAACACTGTAGCCGCACTTTGTTTTTTTTCCCTGATAATAGTGAAATCTCTGTAACTCTGTGGACGTAGGCAAATTACCGAACCACGTAAATACTATCTTGTGCGTATAATTGTTTTTTTTTTTTTTACGTGTGTTTTCTCTATTTTTTGTTTCTTACAGGTTGGAATTTTGGTTGAATTCATAATAGCTTAAAGGTCACACACACCACACCATTTGATTCTCATCAAACGAAGAGAGAGGGGAAAATCGCCAAGGGAGGAATGGGTTAGATTGGTGCTTGATCTTTGCCTTCATTGCCGCCTGTCTTACTCAACATGTCTTCGTCGTTTGTTGATCTACTCTTCCTTCATTGCTACCTGTCTTCCTCCCCACTGTTGCTTGATCTCTTCCCCACTACCAACTACATGCGGTAGAAATGGGTCATATTGATTTTTGTTTTTTTGGTTCTAATTTCATTATTGGGTTCCTTTGTAATAAAATTTTTGGTCAATTTGGTAATTGAAGACATGCTCTCAACATTAATATTTATGAACGTGGAATGGCTTTTGCAAAAGCTTCGCTTCGGTATGTTGTGTTAAAATTTAGTTTCTTCAAATTTGTAAAAGTTGCGTTTTACAAAAAGTAGCTTTTAATAGTCTCACCAAACGCATAATTTATTTATTTGGTTTCAGAAAACACTTTTTGCCTCTGGAAAGTGCAACCAAACGGGCACGAAACGTATCAAAGTTAGTAGCCGGCTCCAAAGAAGGGTTACGCGCAAGAAAATCAGAAATAGTCACAAGCCCAGCCGCGCTGGGAACAAAAGAGATGAAAAAAAAAACCTAAAGCAGATACTACATAATAATAAAAAAAGTCGTACCAAGCTTTAAAGGCGAACCTGTTAGATAAAATTCTAAAATCAGATTCTAAAATGTAAAAACATTGCCCAAAATCCTTGATGTAGAACGTTTTGATCATAATTTTTTTGTGATACCGTCTACCATTCAGTTGCAAAATCCAATTCTATCTTATTTTCAAATTAGTGGGACATGCCTGTTCCATCTCTTTTAAAGGGAAGGAATGGTCTAGAAACAGTCTTAGGCATAGCAGTACAAACAAATATAGTAAAAGTTTAGTACTTTCTAAGCTAAATGTGTGAGCAAAAGAGAAATATTAAAAAATATTAAAAAAAAAGTGTAAAAGAAAGGACTTAAAACTCCATGCCCTCGGCTCATGCTCACTAGCGTCTTGAATAGGGCTGAGTGCATAATAATGGCTCATCCAGATTCCTTGCTCTCGCAGGCCTGGGCCCAGCAAGTAAAGTGTCACTATAGTCATGTTCGATAGAAGACGCAAACTCAAGTCTCCACCCTCTATGCATTTTTTTTTCATAAAAAAAAAAAGAAAAGAAAAGAAAAAAAGAACGCTGATCAAATAAAAACTAAGGCAGAACAAATCACTAATATAAATTGTGAAAAACATGTACGTTGACGATAATCTATGAGAGTAGATCAAAATTATAAAAATGCATATGACCCCAAAAAAAAAAAAACATTACCAAGATTTATAGGCTAGACTTTGTACTTCGGGAGAGATTACAAGATCCACATGGTGGATAATTGATGCGGTTCACCATTCTACTAAAAAACTACCATTTGTTTAAAATTGTTAGTTTGAAAATTTTTTTAAATAGAAATTAATTTTTCACTCAGCAATTTTAAACAGCTGGAAGTTTTTTAGTGGAATGGTGAACAAGTGACGTAGTCACCAGATTGCTCTATAATTTCTCATACTACGAAATTATAAGATCCACATGGTGGACAAGTGATGCAGTCCACCATTCTACTAAAAAACTGCCACTTATTTAAAATTGTTGGTTAGAAAATTTTTTAAAACAAAAATTAATTTCTGACTCAGCAATTTTAAACAAGTGAAAATTTTTTAGTAAAATGGTGAACAAGTGACGTGGTTCACCAAAAAACTCTATAATTTCTCATACTACAGGAGGGGTTTAAGGGTTTTTGTTTACTATTTGAAAATTCTAATAGTAGCGTTTTATTCTAGGACAAAATGGGCTTTTGCCCTTTTCAACCAAATTAATTAGCCTTATGCCCTCCTTCCCAAACTAAATAGAGAAATGCCCTTCTTTTAAAACTCGATTTTTGATAAATCGAGTTATATTAAAAAAAAAAATCTAGAGCCCTATAGCGGCGTTTTTAAGGACCTATAGTGACGTTTTTAAGACCTATAGCGACGTTTTTTAACTCGACTTCCATTAAATCGAGTTATAGGCAATTTTTTTAATTTTTTTTACCTATAACTCGATTTCATATAAATCGAGTTACAAAACGCCACTATAGGTCTTGAAAACGTCACTATAGGTCCTTAAAAACGCCGCTATAGGACCTAACTCGATTTATCAAAAATCGAGTTTTAAAAGAGGGGCATTTCCCTATTTAGTTTGGGAAGAAGGGCATAAGGCTAATTAGTTTGGTTGAAAAGGGCAAAAGCCCATTTTGTCCTTTTATTCTATATATATATATATATATATATATATATATATATATATATATATGTATATGTATATAAATATAAATAGTAGTGTTTGTTATGGACTGAAATTCCGAAGTGTAGACGTGTTCTAATTAGAATTTTTTTTTAAGATGTTCTAATTGGAATTGGAACATAAAATAAATTAAAAAAATAATTATGATGGGTAAAATTGTGAGACTACCAAAATTTTTTGGCAAAATATTAGAAAATTAACAAATAGTCAAAGGAAAATATAGATATAGATAGATATCGATTTTTTTGGGACAAAATATCATTTCCATCCCTAAATTTTCACAAAAATTTATTTTTCGTCTCTAAATTTTTAAAAATTTGTTTTTCATTCCTAAACTTTGCTAAACATTCTACTTTAAGTCTTTTCATCTATGCTTGTTAGTTTATATCTTATATGGCTTAATGGAGTGTTGATGCAATAGCTTGACCAAATTCTTTTATTTAAAAAATTTTGGACGCATGGCACAAATTTATTGGCACACGTTGAAGAAATAAAGGGTAAACTATATAGTTAGTTCTTATTTTTTATATTATATGTCAATTTAGTCCCTATTATTTCAATTGTATCAATTTAATCTTTAATCTTTCAGTGCCGTATCAATTTAATTTCTGTTGTTATCCCTTGGATATAAAATCTGATGTGTTAAATAGAGTAATAAAAAATAATTTTTCATACCACATCAATTACCAACTGTACTGCCAAGATTAAAAGTAAATTTAAAAAAAATCCAAAATTTCTGTTCAAACCCTCAAGTAATCGTTATGCTTTCACGCTTACCAATCGGATTAAATCAAGGGTTTTTCTTATTATTTCGATTTTTATGTGTTTTTGTTGAAAATTGCTTTGGTTTCGGTTTTATGGGAAATTTTGCAGCGACCCAACCCAATAGTTTGATGTGTTAAGCAAGTTGATGATGTTCATAGTGCCTCTTTGGCTAGTGGCTCTTGTCAGGGTTTTGGTTGGGTGGGCATGGAAGCCCAGATGGGCCAATGTTTTGTCCAAAGATACTACTATTCCAACTACCGCAACACAATCGACGTGTTTTACATTTGGTTCAATTCCAAGCTTGAATTCTTCGAGGTTTCAGTTCCCCAATTGCATTCCCTAGACTCAATGATGAATGATGATGATGATAAGGAGGCTCTTTGTCACATGCTGCCGCGGTGGTACCCAATCTTATTACAGATTCGTTAGGGGTTTTCAAAGTTTGTGAGTGAATTGACAACTTGGGTTTTGCAGATTATTATTATTATTTTTGATGGTTATGCTTTGGATTGGGATGTTGAATTTCGATTATTAGAAAAAAAAAAAAATTTAAAGAGTTGGGTTATCTCTAAAATTTCAACTTGTTTACTTCTGTTGGTTTGAAATTTCTGGTCTCCCGTGTTAAAAAAAAAAAAGGTTTATTTATTTTTAACCGGACACAGTGATATAGTTGACAATTGATATGGCATAAAAAATTATTTTTTATTACTCTATTTGACACATCTAATTTTTCCATCCAAAATGATAACTGTAGGAACCTAATTGACTTGAAATTGAAAAATTATGGACCAAATTGACCCAATTAAATAGTTAGGAGCTAACACTCTGAGATGCCATCACTCTATAGGTTGGTATGCGGTTGATTTTGTCGAATCTTGTTTCTGCTACTCCACAGGCATTAGAATATTTAGAATGTCTTTGCACACTTCAAGGACTTACTGTAGTAATTCAAAAGAACTGGAGATCTTACACTGCCACTACTTAGATTTGAACTAATTTCAGTATTTTCCTAGACTTATTTTGTAGATTCAGAGACCCAAACAACATGAAGACCACTTCCACTTCCAATGAACATGCTTCGCACCTAACGGTTTTGAGTCACTTAGTAGGCTTGCTGGCTAGGATACACGGACACGGGTACAGATACGGGTACAAGTATGACATAGTGATACGAGTAATTTTTAAAAAATTATAACATGAAATGGCAAGTACAACATCGAAATGCACGACACGAGTACGGCATGGATACAACACATGTATGACATTTTAAATGAAATGTCTGTGCATCCTAGCTCCCCAA
The DNA here is from genome assembly GCA_030445155.1 of Quercus variabilis. Lineage (NCBI taxonomy): Eukaryota > Viridiplantae > Streptophyta > Magnoliopsida > Fagales > Fagaceae > Quercus > Quercus variabilis. The sequence goes on along the minus strand of CP129452.1, from coordinate 35,025,638 downwards.
TTGAGGTTGTTGCCCACAAGTTTGGGCTTTCGGTTTTCGTGGCTACGGAAAAACGCTAGGTTCGGCCCTAAGTGAGGGTTAATTTTGTCATATTATTTTTTCCATGTGTGCTAATAACTTTGTGGCAAGTCTTCAAAATTTTTTAAGTAAAATAGTTTTGTTAAGGTCAAATACAATGTCAACAAGTAGGGCAAACTAACAAAATGATTAAACTAAAACGTTTTGCAATGTTTAGAAATTAAAAAAAAAAAAAAAAAAAAAACTTCTGAAAGTTTAGAGATAAAAAAAATGATTTTTGTAAAGTTTAGGAACGAAAATGATATTTTATTTTATTTTTTATTTTTGGAAAATCCTAGAAAAGATTGAATACCAAATCCGTATTGAGGTGAGAGTCGTTGGCAACCGACGTCTCAGGTAGTATAAAAGAAGCAAAGGTAAGAACCAAACGCTTAATAGTTCAAAGAAAGCCCACAAATTCACACAATGGCAGTAGTCCGCGGAATTAAGAGAACTTTTTCAGACTCTCTCCATCTCCTGTTGTTTCTAAGAAAACTCGCTATACTAAGCCCATCAAAAATCAAAAACCAACATGGTGAGGCGTTGCCCCTCAAGTCTAACTCTAACAATGGTGTTGACTGGATTAGGTCTGAAGACACTCACAGCTGTTGGCAGCATGGATGAGGCTCAAGTCTGTACTAACAATCTGTTGGGGGGTTTTGAAAGAACTATTACCGCCCCTCTCCACAACCGAATCAGCTTGTTGGAGAAACAAGCTGACAGGATGATTCAAGAACTTGAAAAGAAGAATGAGGAACTTGAATGGAAGAATCACGAACTTGAAAGGAAGAATCAAGAACTTGAACACATAACACAGGAAAATACCATTCTCAAACGTGCTGTGGCTGTCCAACATGAACGTCTGGAACAATGCAATAATAAGGAACAAGAAATAAAGCATCTAAAAGACAAGTTGACAATGCTCCATGTCAACAATTATGGCTTATCAATGCATTTGAATCAGGCTCTATGTAACAGTTTCATTCCGGCAAACTCCAACTTCCATCCTGATGTCTTTTAGGGTGACAAATTTTGATGTATATAACTTTTACAAACTTTATATTTTAATGTAATAAATTTAGTGTATTGGTTTCTCATAAAAATTACTGTTTGTTTTTGTTTTTGTTTTGTTTATTTATTTATATTTTTTTTTATGCCTTTCAAAGTTCCAATTTTGATGTATATAACTTTTATTTTCCAAGTCAATGCATTAATAGATTAATGAAGTTTCTTTCATTGAGTTTATGGGCGAGCTATGCATTAGCGGATACAAAGCATTTCTTTTTTGAAGGATATTAGGCAATGAGTGCACTATATTATATCTAACTTTCAGTAAATCCACTGACTTCACTTTGAAGGAAAGCAAAAACACTGGTTTTTTTTTTTTTTAATCAGGCCGCACTGCATAATCCTTGATTGGCTTTGCAGGAACCTCAATTCATGACTGCTTAACTGCTTTTAATTATGCAAAAGATCAAAGCTTTACAGGAAAGTTATGCATATATGTAAAAAAATCATATGACATGCTCTTAGGAGCCAGTTTTTGTTGGGTAGAAAGTGAGAATGTCAGAACTTTCAGCAATTGAAGCCTGAATATCTTTAATAATTAATGGATCAGCAGAGGAACTAGTATCCGAATTCTGTTTTGTCAAGAGGCCACTATTTGTTTTCTGTTGCTGGTCAAGCATCATTTTAGCTGCCTCCCTTCCTTGTAATAATAGTAATCAAAGAGCATTAGAATCCTGCTCTACGTACTCCACAACCTTCTGAGTTCTTGTAGAAGAAAATAAAGTACATAGTAAAGAGAAGTAATGAATTGCATTAGATAGCAGCATGGAAAAGGCTCACATGTCAGTTTAAATGACATAAACTGGAAAAAGCTAAAGGAACAAAACTAAACATTAATATCATTGAATAATCGATATAAAAATGAACATCTGTACTACAACAGAAATTAGAGAATCAATAAATAGCCATGTTACAACCACTAGCCATGCTTGATGTAGTAAAAATTCGTACAAGCATTCCTGAGAACAAAATTCAAATCTTCTCATGCACCCAATTTTTTGTGGAAGAGATAACTTCCATGTCCAAAATCAATGAAAGTTGCACTGTTGCAATAGATAATGAGAATAATCAACATGTTTCTCCCAAAGGGGCTTGTATTTTTCAATCCCAATCTTCAACCATGGCTTCGAATTTCCATTGAAGTGCAGTACAGCACCCTTCTCTATCGCCTGAGGATCAACATTTGTGTAGCCAAGCCCCAAAACATGCCATGAGGAATCCAAAGGCTCTGTCAATCCATAGAATGTCAACAGTCCAGGTGGCAGTGTGCCAAGTTTCCACAAAGTCCGATCAACATTCCTTTCCTGCCAGTAGTGGTAGATACCAGTTACATTCCTTTTCCTCCACTCTACCAGGTCAAAAACATTCATCCCAAAAGCCCATCCACATGCATCAGGGTCAAAGTGCGCTCTTATAAGAGGGTGAGAGTAATTCAAGTACTTGTGGTATCTATGAAATGTTTCCATGCATGTCTCAACAGCTCCATTGACATTGCTGTTCAAATCAATGGCGAAAAGAGCAGACAGATCCTTTTGAACCACAACATCATCGTCGAGAAATACCACCTTCTTCAATGCAGGAAATACTTCTGGGATATAAAACCTGAGGTGGTTAAGCATGGATAAATACTTAGGGTTCCGAAACTTGATTGGAGTCCGACCATCATCACTATTGCCAGAGAAATAATAGCTTTGAGTTTCAGAGTCTTGAAGTTGCTTAAGAACAGGAACATAAGAAGCATTTAACCAACTAAAGTCTTCAAACTTTTGAACCTCAACAGTCACTCCTCGAAAATCGTTCATGGCAAACCAAGCCTTCATTGGAGCATAATTTATTTCATCGGTTACAAGATGGAACACAACCATATCTGGATTGTTGGAATTTAAAGCAGTTGAATTGACCACAACTGAAGTAGCAATGATGTTGTCTGAAAAGACACAGAAATGATAGAGATTGTTGTCTTTAAGTTTCATGTCTAGTCGCTTTTTTTCCTGAAGTTTCCTCTGTATGTTTACATTTCCAAACCACTCTGTCGTTAAGCGAACACCAAGGCAATATAAACTTTTTGGGACTTCTTCAGCAGCTATTTGTCCATATTTTGAACTCTTTTCACTCACAGAACTCATTTGTTCTTCGAGAGCTTGGATTCTGGCTTTCAGTCTCATGATCATGGTGGCACTGTCATAATGGAGTTGCTGAGCTTGGTAGAGCAAAACTGCCATATCTCGGATCGCAGTTTCTGATTCACTCGTTGTCAAGGGTGTTCGCCTTATTGCAGCATTTGAGAGGAGGACCTGTGAATTACGAATCTGGGCACTTAATTCCCAAGCAAATTGAAGGTTGTTGCTCTCCTTTGCTATTACCACAAAAGCTTTTGCAAGAGAAATTTGGTCACTTAGTTGCCTGGCGACTGAGTCAGGGCTCAACATTTCTTCAGTAATGTTAAGGCCTTCCATTATTCTATCATGCCTGTAAGGTCTCTGCAGATCAGGAAGACATGCACTCATTTTCTTAATTTTCCAAAAGAGATTAGAAAAAGTAAAGATCATATAACATAGTTCTCACTTTGTTTCAGGGAAAAGAGAGGGGAGGAAGAAGAGTCAAGAGTACTTCTTAGCAAGAACCCAGAAGGGTGACACTATCATGATAGAAGTGTCACGCCAAAACAGCAGCATCCTAACAACACAATTATCAGGACTAACAATTTGTATCATGCTACAATTCAACTCCAGAACTTAAAGATTTTACAAAACTTAAAAAGTTTGGTTTTTGTTTCTAAACTTTGACAGTACAAGTACTGAGAATGAAGCCTAATAAATAATCCGGATCATAACATGTTCATTCACCCCTACAGCCTAACAAATTCTAATCCAAATAAAGAGTTCAGCATCTTCTCTGTTTCAACTTGATCAGAGAAAAGTTGAGCATCTAAAATGCATCAAATAGGTCGAAAATAAAGTACCGATTGCATTTGAAAGTAGATTCTTATGTCCATTTAACTGATCGGCTTTAGTTTACCTTAAGACTAATTTATTTACTTAACACATCTATTCCACACGTGAAACCATTTTTTCTTCCAGGTTGCTTTGGGATGATCAGTAACCAAGCCATTCTGCTTCTAAAAATTTCTATTTAAAAAAAACTATCAGCTGAGAATCAGCTGGAGCACACTACATAATACTTGTGAACCCCACCCCCACCCCCACCCCCACCCCCATCCCCCCCATTAGACACACACCATTTACATATGCCACTTTATTTTTCATAGAGCAGTTCAGATAAAAATTCAACCATGCAAATAAACAAGCTATGAGGACACCGATATCAGTATCAACACAGCTTAATTCACCTTAAAGAGTCCTGGCTAGTAGTATTGCAACCTAAGCTGCTTCCAAAATCCCAACTCTGTCACAATTACACTTGCAGCAGCATTAAATCTGAACGACTGAATCTCTACATGTCTAAAATGATAAACCAGGTTTTGTCACAGCAATCACATCCATTTCACATTCTAGAATTGAAAAAGCTCACCCCAATTAGACCAAATGCCAGTATTACCGACAACCCAATTAAGTAATTTGCACCCTCAAATTCTAAAATTACTCAAAAACCCAATTCTCAATATTCAATATTAAACAACTTCCCTCACTTTCCCACGTTTTCTCGGCAATCAAACAGAGCAAAATCCAAAGTTCCAAACAGATGAATTAAAAAGAAACAAAACCCAGATCTTTGTTTTACCTGAGGAATCGCTGGCCTTGACTCAATCTGACTCCCTTTGCTCAAAACAAAAATGAAAAGCAGAACCGCTACTCCACACAATACCCACCACAACACATTCGGAAATCGCCTCCTCACTGGCCTCCGAAAATCCACAGGTCTCCGCCTCATACTCTTTAATTACAAGAAAATGATTTCCGGGAAAACTGTTTTCCCAGAAAATTTAGATTAAAAAAAAAAAAAAAAAAAGAGGAAACGTTACGACTTTTGGGTAATCTATTACAGATCAAAAGGTGGGAGTTTGAGATCTGTAACAGAAGTGGAATATATGGTTTTGAATTGTTGGATTTTTTTTCTTTAATAAAAAAATAATAATTGGTGTTAGTTTTTGTTTTTGGGGGGTTGAAAATTGTGGTGGAATGAACGGAAGAGAGTGGTCGAGTGGTCAGTGCAGAGAGTAAAAGGAAAGAGAAAGGAGAAGAGAGTATTGCTGCGAAAGACAAAAATAGTTGGGATTTTGTCAAGTGGCCCTAATTTGGGATGATGTAATAACTGAGCTGTTTCTAATTCAATTTCTAGCTATGTCGTTTTCTTTTGTTTTGTTTTTGTATGATGACTGGTAATGCAGGGGTCAAAGGTTTTTTTGGTTGGATTTCAATCATTTTGTTATTATTATATTAGTTTAGTTGTTTAAGGAATTTGGTATATCCCAACTTATTAGTAGAATTTAAATCGTATACGAAACTTCCATCGACAAAAATTTTTAGTATAGGAAACAAATGTCGGCATATTTGGGGTGTTTGGTTTGTGTTTTTAAATAATTATTTTTAGTTTTTAAATAACATTAAGTGTATTTTTACATATTTTTTTACCCAAACGTATTTTTACAAATGTTTTCAAATAATAATTTTCAGTTTTTAAACACATGTATCAAATGGGTCGAGTTTTTTTTTTTTTTTTTTTTTTTCTCTATCATTACATTCGATCTTTTAGGTCTCTACTTTGCCTCGACGGTCATTATGGGTCGAGTTTTTTTTTTTTTTTTTTCTCTATCATTACATTCGATCTTTTAGGTCTCTACTTTGCCTCGACGGTCATTTCTTTATAAAGTGTTGGTGCAAATACAATGGTAATAGAAATAACACAAAGAGAAACTGAAAATACTTCTGAATATTATTAACGTAAAGAGAAGTTACACAACACTATTTGTGACTGAGGCGCGGCACTCACTCTCTTTAAGGAGAGTCAAGCCCTTGGTTGGCTAAACTTTGTAAGCAGTGCAGACCTTCTATGTCTTGTCAATATCTGAGTCAATACATTTTAACCCATTAATCACCACAATTAAAAAGAATAAAATAGTCTTTCTCCTTTTCAATGTGGGATTAAACATTTTCACTAACTCCTCATATTCTATATTCACTCCCGTATAATTACATTTATGTTATTACATTTATTCATTTTATTTATTTAATATTAAAATGCTCCAACATAAAGTAAAAGAAAGGGAATGGTTAATTTCACAAAAGAAGTCTTTTTTTTTCCCCCACTAAGTAGAACTAGGAAAGTCCCAGTGTTACTAGGATTTTTGATAATTAGGAATTCTTTCCTAGTCCCACTATTACTAGGATTTCTGATAATAAGACGTCTCACTATTACTAGGATTTTTCGATAATAAGATTGTTGTAAAGAACCGTATCACAAAAGAGACTTGCAAATTGGCCACTTCTCTAGTAGTAAATATACATCGCACCCCACTAAAACCCTCTTTGCCCTTTCTTTTATTTCTACAAACTCTTTGTTCTCCAGGTATGTGAGTTTCTCTTCATAGCTTCTGTTTTTCATATTTTTTACTTTCATAACCTGTGTGTTTGTGTATACATTCTTTCTTTAATAGTTTGTGTGTGAGTATGATCTTTCTTTAATAGTTTGTGTGTATTCTTTCATAAAGATGTCTCTCTTTTGATGAAGGGTTCTTTATTTTCTGTGACTTTAGTGTGTCGTATTGTTAAACAATCATAGTCATAGAGGTGGGTTTTGTTCATATTGGTTTCAAAGTTTATTTCATTAGCTGTTATTGGCTCCATATATATATATATATATATATATATTATTGATTTAAAATTTGTAATATGTAATTATATTTAGAATTTTGTATTTATATATTTTTCTCTTTTTCAATTTTTATTTAAAATCTTTTTGGTGATTAATTTTATTATTTTGTTTATCCAATGCAAGTAATCACAAATAAAAACATAAAATTCTTCTGAGGAGACTTTCTAATAATAATCTTCGTATTCCTATAGCTTGCATGTTACATATCTTCCATCATTAATGCCTTCTATCTAGGTATGGCATGCAAAAAAATCACAATAATTTTTTTTAAAAGGAAAATTTTATTTTGATATTGCAACATTTATCAAATAATTGACGATATTAAGGACTAGTATCATAAGTTTTATTTAAAATTTTGTTTAATTGATATTTTTCATTTAGTAATTGAATGCTTCATATTGAGGTTATGGATTTTTGAGATTGGAACCCTAATGTGCAATCAAAGAAGAAAAAACAAAGAATTGTTTAAATCTTCTTACAAATTCAATGAAAGTTATGTTTGCAAAAATTCATTTACATCTTAAAAAAATAAATTTGCTAAAAATTATGCTCACTTAACATTCATTTCAAAAAAGTTACGATATCTACTTGATAAAACTTAATTTATCATGTAGGTTCATTTGCTACAATTTGGATATTAATTCATGTTGGCTCATTCCTTTCCCCATCCTAAGCAAAATGTAAGTTAGAAAGGATTTCCCACAGAAATTTTATGAAAAGAGTGTGTGCACGTTTGGGATAGGTGTTTATTCATACGTAACCTCTATTGATTACCTTCCATTTATTTCCTTCGTGGGAGAGTTTCTTTGTAACTTTATCGCAAGGTTTGAAATTTAAATCTGATTCTATATCATACCATATACTATATAATAAAAGTTGACCTAAGTTGCAATAAGTGGCTTCACCAAATTGCAAAAAATTTCTTAGATTTTTAGATTTAAAAAAAATATATATATATAATTTTTCTTCTCCTATAATTTCTTAGTAAATTTTGGGCACTCAAGTAAACCTAGCAGTATTGGACATATAGTGATAAAAAGAAGGAAAGATGTTGATGAACACAAAAACTTAATAATTTAATAATATATAAATCTCGTCTTTTGATAGAAATAGACTTCTCTTCGCGCGGGGGGGGGGGGGGGTGGGAACAATTTGGATAGACACACGGTTACTTCAGCTTTCTTTTAATATATATAAACTTTAAACTCTACCTTTGTATCTTCATATCAACTCTCTCTCTCCACAATTAAGTATCATTCTCTTTAAATTCCTAGATATAAAATTTTATACATTCTCTGTTTTTTTTTTTTTTTTTTTTATGTAATTTTTTTTATTAGAACACCATTACGGTATGATATGATTTAATTGATATCCAAAATTTTATCCAAATTTCCTTTAAAAAAAAAACCATATTAAACTTTTTTTTTCCTCCAAAAAACCGTATATATCCCAAAAAAAAAAAAAAAAAAACATTGTTGGTGGAGATACAAATTTGACATGCAAAAGAAAAGTTTAAAAAAAGGTTTAATGAGTTTGAATAGCATGCATAATGGTTTGTAGGGTATTTGATTTTTACTTAGTTTCCTTTTAGGTGGAGTGTACACACACACACACATGGTTATTAGGTGTTTTTTTCGTTCTCCAACCTATTGTATGGTTTTTTGGTTTAGTCTTCCATTCTTCTATCTACAGCACCTACAAAGGTATGGATTTGTATATTATGATTTTTTTTTTAATAATCAAATTGAATAGGTTTTTGGTTAATTATTATAACATGTTTTACTTCTCAATTCTCATCATATCTCAATGCTAATGAAGTTATTTACTTCTCAATTCTCATCATATCTTAAAAGTTATTTTCAATTATCAATGCAAACTTATTGCCAAGGTTTTAACTTCTAGTTTTTTTTTTTTTTTTTTTAATTAAAAAAATATTGAAGTTTTTGTGTATATATAAACCCTCTTTTTTCTTTTGTAGTGTGAAACTTGCCCAAGTTTTGGTGTCTCCTCCCCATCTTTCAAAGACAAAAATTAAATTATCATGTGAGTTTCTTCACTTTCATTATTTAAAATTTAGTAATTCGGATTGTTCTTGACTATTGAATTAAGGTTGCCACCTAAATATGCTTTCAATTATTATTTTTGGATTGTTTATAATTATTGAATTCAAGGTTTTTGCATTTATATATGCAATGGTGAGTACTTAAGCTTTAAAGCGTAATATATATTATGCAAACTCCCTGAATACTTTTTTTTCTTAGAAAAAAAAAGGAAAGAAAAGAAAAAGAGTTATATAGCTATCTATCAACCTCCATTAGTAGGCTTATATTTTTTTTATATTATTATTATATAAAATCCTTAGTCATACACAATATGCATTCATTATATAACCCAATGTAAAATATTACTTTATTTTTATTATTTAATTTTAATTAAATTAATAAAAATTTCTTAAGTTTACAAATTAGTCTTGATTAAGTCGTGCATTACATGGGCATAATTCTAGTATTATATAATAAAAGTTGGGTTTAGAAGTCATGGTTGTGCCAAGTGGATGTATTATATTGCAAAAAATTGTTTAGACTTTTAGATTTTTTTTTTTCAAAAATATATAATTTCTCTTCTCCTATAATTTCTAAGTTGATAAATATCTTAATTTAACTACAATTCAAATTCTTCATCTGATCCATCTAATCCTTATTTAATTATTATGCTACAAATAAAAAGAAAACATTTATATATGTGTGTGTGTGTATATATATATATATATTTTAAAAAAAAAAGGTAGCAAGGTGTATTATTAAAAAAAAAAAAAAATTTTAAAATGCAGCAACTTAGTGTAATCTAATCCTTCTCAAATTCTCCATCTAATCCTGATATATATATATATATATATATATATATATATATATATATAAATTAGCAGTGTGTAATAAAAAATAAAAATAAAAGCAACAACGTAGTGTAATCTAATTCTTCTCAAGTTCTTCATCTTATCCATCTAATCCTGATTTATATTCAATAAAAAACAAAAGTTAGCAAGTTATTTGTCCATGATTTACCAAAAATGTTTTTAGATAAAGTTAAAAAAAAAAAATTGTAAATAACATAATAAGTATTTGAGTTTAAAGTAAACACCTTCTTTTTCTTCTAAAAAAAATCTATATATAATGATGGAGTAAACATATACGTATATCAATGTTTTTTTTTTGTTTTTTGTTAAAAAGAAAAAAAAAAAGGTTTTTTTTTTTCCCCATAAAAACAGGTGTTATTTTTTCTTTCTATTCCCATGACCTTTTTTTTTATTCAAATTTTTATGAGATTTATGAGATAGCAACAAATACATTGATTAAAAATCATAATTCCAAATATAAATTCTATATCAAATGAAACTCTACATATATATATATATATATATTAGTATTATGCTCTTGTGATGCCCGGCTTAATCAAGAATCATGTGTAAATTAATGAAAAAAAATTGTAAATTAATTAAAAATAAATAGATAATAAAAATAAAGTAATCTTTTACTCTATTTTCTTAAACAAATAACCTTTTACTTTAAGTTATATAATGAATGCATATTGTGTAAAATTAAGTTTTTATAATAAAAAAAAATCATATATAGGTCCAAAATTAATTGAATGAAATATGGTAGATAACTATGCAACTAATATAAAAGGAGATGCCTGAAAAATATAAAGGGAGTTTGCATAATTAAAACTCGAGTGCATATTTAAATGAAAACCCTAAATTCAATAATTAAAAAATAATAATTGGAAGCATATTTAAGTGTTAACCTCACTGTAATATTTAAGAATTATGAACAACTAAAATTACTAAAAAATAAAAAAATAAAAGTAGATAAACTTACATAAGAATTGAATTTTTGTCTTTGATAGTGAGCAAGGAGGCACTGAATTTCACCATATCAAAACAAAATGTGTAAATATAAATTTCAAGAAATTTTTTTGATTGAGTACTTCAAAACCTCAAGGAAACTCCCTAAAAGTAGTAGAAAACAACATGAATAAAAAAAATTGGGAATTTATTTTTTGAAGCAAAAAGGGACTAAATTTGAGAGAAAAACAAATAACCCTAAAAAGATGATAGATACTTCGACGTTCAAAATATTAATGAAAAAAAAAATCATGAATCATGGTATACTAAAACTATTATGCATAATCATTCCTATATTTATCCAAAAAGCAAAATTTCAACCCCAAAAAAAAAGTTGATAAGAAATTGTTTCTATTTAAAAAAAATAATTTTTAGTTGTGAAGAATTTGTTATAAGCAAAAAAGAGAAGGAATTTATTTAAAATCAAATACCATAAAATCAAGTTGTTAACGTTAATTACAATTTTTTCCCAATTATACGGTAAAGATTAAGTTGTTAACGTTATTAGCTTCTTCTTTTTCTTTTTTTGTTATCCAAAAAATAAATAAATTAAAACAAAATATATTTGAAAAAAAGTAGATAACAAATTTATTATTAATTCCTCCCCATTTGTATATCCTCCTAGTGAAAGTGGGGTTTTTTTTTTTTTTTTTTTTTTTTTTTTTCATGGGATTAGCTATACTTCTACGTACACAACTACACATTTTAATATTTTATGCATGTATTTTTTTTTTTCTATCCTATTATTTTAGGCTTTGTTGATAATATTTAGATAAACACAATTGTAGATTGTAGTTGTATGGCACCAAAGAACTAAATTTACTTCTCAAAAAAGAAAACCAACTAAATTTAATCTCTTTTTAAAATTTTACATTTTGTTGAATGTAGGTTACATGTTTTTTTAAAACACTTATTTTTTAATGTAAGTTGCATGTTTTGTTAAAATTGCTTTTTTATAATACACTACACATAAAAATAAGGATTAGATGGATTAGATGAAGAATTTGGATTGTAATCAAATTAATATTTTTATCAACTTTGAAATTATAGGAGAGTAAAATTTTTTATTATATATATATATTTAAAATCTAAAAATCTAAGAATATATATATATATATATATCTATTTTTTTAATCGGAAAAAAAAATTCTACAATTTTTTATGTGTAGTAAAAAAATTTTGGAAGTGTGAAGCTGAATTTTGTTTTAAGTGTTCTACTTATCGACTTATAAATTATAATAAGATGAGGATTAGTTGAAGAATTTAGATTGTAATCAAATCAAAAATTTTATCAACTTAGAAATTATAGGAGAAGAAGATAAGAACATATATATATATATATATATATATATAATGTTTTAAAAATCTAAAAAACAAAATATTGCTATTTGGTGAAGTCATTTGGTGTAATCACGGCTTATAAGCCCAATTTTTATTATATAGTATATGATTTTTGTTAATCTATTACGTTTTTTTTAGTAAAGGATAATTAAAATTTTTATTTTATGAACACAAAAACTTAATAAATTAATAATAATATATCAATCTCTTCTTTGGATAGAAATAGACTTCTCTTAAGGGAAAAAAAAAACAATTTGGATAAGCACAAAAGCCTAATATTGTATTACAGCTAATCAATTATATTGAAGATTATAATTTAAAAAAAAAAAAATAGGGTTTCTAACATTTTTCTATAATTAACTTTTCCTTCACTTTTTTTTTTTTTTTTTTTTGGTCTCTATTACTTTTCTTTTATTTTTTCCCTTCACTTTTTCTCCTTATTTTGGTTAATCTAATATATATATATATATATATATATATATTTTTTTTTTTTTTTTTGTAATTATTTTTTCCTTCACATTTTTTTATTTTGTTTCTAATACTTTTCTTTTATTTTTTCCCTTCACTTTTTCTCCCTCTTTTTGTTAATCTATTACGCTTTTTTTTTAGTAAAGGATAATTAAGATTTTTATTCACTTAGAAATTATAGGAGAAGAAAAATTATGTATATTTTTTCTTAAAATCTAAAAATTTTAAATTTTTTTTACAATTTGGTAAAACCACTTGGCACAATCACAGGTTCTAAGCCCAAATTTTATTATATAGTATATGATATAATATAAATATATATATATATATATATATATATATATATATTATAAAGTAGCGACGTGTATTATAAAAAAATTAAAAAAAAAAAAAAAAACCCAGCAGCGTGTATGATATAAAATTAAAGTAAAATTAATTACGTGTATTTTATATATATATATATATATATATATAAATGTGTATGTATGTATGTATCCTTTTTGGAGTGAAGTTTACTCCAATATGTGAATACCTAAATCTCATGACAACGCAGGTATGCATTCTTTCTTCATTATTATTTTTTCACTTTTTTTAAGCTATTTTTCTTTAACTACAATTTTTTTTTTTAAACTTCTCACATACGTACTTAAATTCATGAATTCTGCACTAGAAATTGGTAGACAAATTAACCCAATTCATAGTATTAAACTTTTGTACTCATTTGTTCTCTTCTATAATAATTGGTTCAGGTTTTTGATATATACTCACACTTTCATCTCTCAAAATGATAGAGGAAACAAACAGGTATATTCTATTTTTTTTTTCTACATTTATATCTTATTTTATGATTTGTGTTAATTTCTTAATTTTAAATTATGAATAAGTTTTATTATATTCTTAATATTAAATTTAAATGGTTTTTTTTTTTTTATAAGTTTTTAGTTGTCTTATATTCTTCAAAAAAAAAAAAGTTGATATAAATTTCGCGACAAAGCTAAATAGATAAGTCTCAGAAACATTTACTAATAATAGTTTTACCAGTATCTTAACATGATTTAAAAAAAAAATTGAATAGATTTAATTTATTAAAAAAAATAAAATAAAAGATTTGATATCAATTTGGCAGCAAAACTAAATAGATAAGCCTAAGAAACATTTACTAATAATAGTTTTATCAATAACTTTTTATTAATGTGATTTTAAAAAAATTGAATAGAGAGTTAATTTATTGTAGTGATTTAAACTCTACTAAAATTTTTTAAGGGATTGGTTTAAAAAAAATTCAAGGTAATTTGCTAATTATTAATTACTATGTGTTAACTTCTAACTACCAAAACCCATAATTGAAATACTAATTTGTATGAGATACCACTTCCAAAGATTAATATCTTAGCTATTATATAGTATACACTGATTTTTTTTTTTTTTTTTTTGGGGGGGTCAAAATAAGCGTTTCTTTCTCTTTCCCTGCAAAACAAAGGGATTATAACAAAAATTAGCTAGACAGGGGTAAGACTACACCACCTCTTTTTTTACAATAAATGTTGACATCAATTCTTTTTTCATGCATATACACAAAAATATAGTTTGATTTTTACTTTCGATTATATAATTAGAATTCATTTAGCTATTATTTTTTTTTTTTATAAAATTATATGTTTTATGAGTTTATACTCACAAGACTTAAACTTCAAGTTTCAGTGTTGATAAGGATAAAATTGTAAGTATACACTCACCAAAGGGAAGGCATAGAATGACATTCTAGACCAACTCGTCGGCTATGCTTGTGTCCATCAACAAGGCAGTAGGAAATCTAAAACTTTAAGCTGACAAGGTCAATGAAGGGAGGATGCAAAGCTGACAGCATTAGAGCCAACGATTTTGACATAATCTTGACTTGACCACCATGCATGAGTATATAAGGAAATGTCTTGTACTTCACACTTAGTATTAGTCTCCTACAAGGAAAGGATTCCGCAATATACGCTTATAAGAATTCCTATAAGGAAAAGACTTCTAATTTAAGGAAGAGATGTCAACTCTCTACTACTATAAAAACCCCAATACCCTCACAAATCAAGATACGCAGAATTCACCCCAGTTCTGGCACTCTAGAGTTGTAAAAAGTTCTAACTTGACTTTCGGAGGGTATTTAGTCGGCACCACATCGGTGCTCTCTGTGAGGTCTTCTCCTTTTTGCATTGTGTAGGTGTCGTTTCGAGCACGTGAGAACCATGTGGCTTACTATTGATTTTTCAACATCATCAATTGGTGCCATTTTTGGGGAACACGCTTTGCGAATTGTAAGCAGTGGAGTTAATTCCGTACCGTACCGGCTGGTACGGCCAGAATTTATTGTACCGGCAGGTGAACCGGTACAGAAATACCCATAATTTGTACTGCTTAAAATACTGGTCCTTACCGGACTATACCGGATGTACCGCCGAATATCAGACATCTCGGCCGAAAAATGGAAACCGGGCGGTACTAAAAACTTGAAGAAAATGGAAAAAATGAGTAGCAGAAAGCTCACGATGCCGTCCTCACCAGTTGTTTTCCCATGTCGTCGGCCATTCCCCAGCCTTCCTCCTTCTATTTTATCCAATTGCTTCTCTTTTTTCTTCTTCATCTTCTTCTTCTTCTTCTTCTTCTTCTTCTTCTTCTCCATCTTCTTTAGTTTTGACCGAACCTCTTTCTTCTTATGCCCTCTGTTTTAGATGCGTGTGTGTGGCTCTTGTTTAATGCTTTTGTGTGACTTTTAGTTCTTTGTGTGGCTCTTGTTTAATGCTTTTGTGTGGGTTTTGACACCCCACGTGAACTCTAATGAGTTCAAACTTCAAATATACTTTTTTTTTTTTTTTTAAGCTAAACAACTTCAAACATACTTGACTTTTAGGCTGGCTGCCACAATTATATATATATATATATATATTTTTTTTTTTTTGAAAGAAACTTTTTATTATTATTACAATCTAGTATGCCAGATTATATTAATAGATTGATACTGGAGCAAGAAATAATCATATTAAAAATAAGCAACTAATTTAGAGAAATATGCTATTATAAATTTAAGGATTCTTATATAGATTTATAAATAATTCTAAATAAATAATAAGTATGTCTATATATATATATATATATATAAAATAATAGCGATAAACCCGAAACGGTACACCGGTATTCATCGGTACCCGAAATATATCGTACCGCTGATCAAACCTGTACAACCTCCGGTACGGTATTGACTCCCTTGATTGTAAGCCATACTATCACTTCCTGGACAAAAAAGTTGCATGGTACTTACTCGCTCGATGGCGACCACCAACAACATTCAGGGAGATGAACCACGCCTAACTGCACTTAAAAGACAGGTGCAAACTCTTACTACAGCCATGGAATGCCTCACTAAGCAAAACAACAATCTGGAAAAGCAGCTGCGCCAAAAGAATGCAGGGCATGGCACTTAGGAGGGGGACCAAGAAGGTACCAGTGCCGAGCGAAGAGATTGAGAGGGGCCGGAAGGTAGTAACACCCAAGTAGACTAGAGTGACAAGACATGAGCAGTCCATCCGTCAGTAATACGGCTCCACCCCATATTGTCGTAGAGATGTAGATGATGAAGAAATGGATGGACCTTATAATGAACGCCCTCAAAGGACGGATGTCCGGTGACCTTAATGATTTGGTCCACCAAACTGATTCACCTTTTACCACATCCGTCAACTCCTTCCCCTATCGCAGAAGTTTTGCATGCCACAAATAGAAAGCAGCAATGTAGTGTAATCTAATCCTTCTCAAATTCTCCATCTAATCCTAATATATATATACATATATATTAGCAACGTGTAATAAAAAAATAAAAATAAAAAGCAGCAACGTAGTGTAATCTAATCCTTCTCAAGTTCTTCATCTTATCCATCTAATCCTGATTTATATTCAATAAAAAAAAAGTTAGCAAATTATTTGTCCATGAGTTACCAAAAATGTGTTTAGATAAAGTAAAAAAAAAAAATTGTAAATAACATAATAAGTATTTGAGTTTAAAGTAAACACCTTTTCTTCCTTCTAAAATAAAAAAAAAAAAAAAAAAAATCTATATATAATGATGGAGTAAACATATACGTATATCAACGTTTGTTTTGTTTTTTGTTTAAAAAAAATGTTTTTTTTTTTTTTCCATAAAAAAAGGTGTTATTTTTTCTTTCTATTCCTATGACCTTTTTTTTATTCAACTTTTTATCAGATTTATGATATAGCAACAAACACATTGATTAAAAATCATAATTCCAATAGGATTTAAACTCTATATCAAATGAAACTCTACCTATATATATATATATACACATTAGTATTATGCTCGTGCGATGCCCGGCTTAATCAAGAATCGTGTGTAAATTAATGAAAAAAAATTAAATTAATTAAAAATAAATAGATAATAAAAAGAAAGTAATCTTTTACTTTAATTTCTTAAACAAAGTAACCTTTTACTTTAAGTTATATAATGAATGCATATTGTGTAAAATTAAGTTTTTATAATAATAAAAAAAAAATCATATATAGGTCCAAAATTAATTGAATGAAATATGGTAGATAACTATGTAACTAATATAAAAGGAGATGCTTGAAAAATATATAGGGAGTTTGCATAATTAAAAATCAAGAGCATATTTAAATGAAAATCTTAAATTAAATAATTAAAAGATAATAATTGAAAGCATATTTCAGTGGTAACCACAATGTAATATTTAAGAATTATGAACAACTGAAAATACTAAACATTAAAAAATAAAAGTAGATAAACTTACATAAGAATTGAATTTTTTGTCCTTGATAGTGAGGAAGGAGGCACTAAATTTCACCCTATCAAAACAAAATATGTAAATATAAATTTCAAGAAATTTTTTTGAGAAAATTTTTTAATTGAGTACTTCAAAACCTCAAGGAAACTCCCTAAAAAATAGTAAAAAACAACTTGAATAAAAAAAAAAAATGGGAATTTATTTTTTGAAGCGAAGAGGGACTGAATTTGAGGGAAAAACAAATAACCCTAAAAAGATGATAGATACTTGGATGATCAAAATATTAATGAAAAAAAAAATTATGAATCATGGTATACTAAAACTATTATCCATAATAATTCCTATATTTATCCAACAAGTAAAATTTCAACCATGGTAAACTTCAACCCCAAAAAAAAAAATTTGATAAGAAATTGTTTCTATTTTAAAAAAATAATTTTTTGCTGTGAAGAATTTGTTATAAGCAAAAAAGAGAAGGAATTTATTTAAAATCAAATACCATAAAATCAAGTTGTTAACGTTAATTACAATTTTTTTCCCCAATTATACTGTAAAGATCAAGTTGTTAATGTTATTAGTTTCTTCTTCTTCTTTTTTGTTATCCAAAAAATAAATAAATTAAAAAATATATATTTGAAAAAATGTAGATAACAAATTTACTATTAATTCCTCCCCATGTGTATATCCTCCCAGTGAAAGTGGTTTTTGTTTTTGTTTTTGTTTTTTTTTTTTTTTTTTTTTTTTTTTTTTTTTTTTTTTCATGGGATTAGCTATATTTCTATGTGCACAACTACAAATTTTAATATTTTATGTTTGGATTTTTTTTTTTTATCCTATTATTTTAGGCTTTGTTGATAATATTTAGATAGATACAATTGTAGATTGTAGTTGTATGGCTAAATTTATTTCTCAAAGAAGAAAACCAACTAAATTTAATCTCTTTTTAAAATTTTACTTTTTGTTGAATGTAGGTTGTATGTTTTGTTAAAACACTTATTTTTTAATGTAAGTTGCAAGTTTTGTTAAAATTGCTTTTTTTTTATAATACACTACATGTAAAAATAAGAATTAAATGGATTAGATGAAGAATTTGGATTGTAATCAAATTAAGATTTTTATCAACTTAGAAATTATAGGATAAGAAAATTTGTTATCTATATATATATAATCTAAATATATATATATATATATATATCTATTTTTTTAATCGGAAAAAAAAAATCTACAATTTTTATGTTTAGTAAAAAGTTTTTGGAAGTGTGAAGCCAAATTTTGTTTTAAGTGTTCTACTTATCGACTTATAAATTATAATAAGATAAGGATTAGTTGAAGAATTTGGATTGTCATCAAATCAAAATTTTTATCAACTTAGAAATTATAGAAGAAGAAGATAAGAACACACACACACACACATATATATATATATATATAATATTTTAAAAATCTAAAAAAAAAAAAAAAATCTTGCAATTTGGTGAAGTCACTTAGTGTAATCACGGCTTCTAAGTCCAACTTTTATTATATAGTATATGATTTTTATTAATTTATTACATTTTTTTTAGTAAAGGATAATTAAAATTTTTATTTGATGAACACAAAAACTTAATAAATTAATAATAATATATCAATCTCTTCTTTGGATAGAAATATACTTCTCTTAAGGGAAAAAAACAATTTGTATAGACACAAAAGCCTAATATTGTATTACAGCTAATCAATTATATTGAAGATTATAATTTAAAAAAAAAAAAGGGTTTCTAACATTTTTCTATAATTATTTTTTCCTTCACTATTTTTTTTTTGTCTAATACTTTTCGTTTATTTTTTTCCCTTCATTTTTTCTCCCTATTTTGGTTAATCTAATATTTTTTTGTAATTATTTTTTCCTTCACGTTTTGTTTTTTTTTTTTTTGTTTCTAATACTTTTCTTTTATTTTTCCCCTTCACTTTTTCTCTCTATTTTGGTTAATCTATTATGCTTTTTTTTAGTAAAGGATAATTAAGATATTTATCCACTTAGAAATTATAGGAGAAGAAAAATTATGTATATTTTTTCTTAAAATCTAAAAATTTTAAAAAATTTCTGCAATTTGATGAAATCAATTGGCACAACCACGGGTTTTAAACCCAACTTTTATTATATAGTATATAATATGATATAAATAAATAAATAAATAAATAAATATATATATATATATATATATATATATAAAGTAGTGACGTGTATTAAAAAAAACCAGCAACGTGTATGATATAAAATTAAAGTAACATTAATTATGTGTATATATATATATATATATATGTATGTATGTATGTATGTATGTATCCTTTTTGGAGTGAAGTTTACTCCAATTTGTAAATACCTAAATCTCATGACAACGCAGGTGTGCATTCTTTCTTCATTGTTATTTTTTCACTTTTTTTAAGCTATTTTTCTTTAACTACAAATTTTTTTTAAAAAAACTTCTCACATACGTACTTAAATTCATGAATTTTGCACTAGAAATTGATAGACAGATTAACCCAATTCATAATATTAAACTTTTGTACTTATTTATTCTCTTTTACAATAATTGGTTCAGGTTTCTGATACATACTCACATTTTCATCTCTCAAAGTGATAGAGGAAACAAACAGGTATATTCTTTGTTTTTTTTTTCTACATTTATATCTTATTTTATGATTTGTGTTAATTTCTTAATTTTAAATTATGAATAAGTTTGATTATATTCTTATATTAAATTTAAATGGTTTTTTTTATAAGTTTTTAGTTGTCTTATAATCTTCAAAAAAAAAAAAAAAAGTTGATATAAATTTCACAACAAAGCTAAATAGATAAGCCTAAGAAACATTTGCTAATAATAGTTTTACCAGTATCTTAACATGATTTAAAAAAAAAAATTGAATAGATTTAATTTATTAAAAAATAAAATAAATTAAAAGATTTGATATCAATTTGGCAACAAAGCTAAATAGATAAGCCTAAGAAACATTTGCTAATAATAGTTTTACCAGTATCTTAACATGATTTAAAAAAAAAAAAATTGAATAGATTTAATTTATTAAAAAATAAAATAAATTAAAAGATTTGATATCAATTTGGCAGCAAAGCTAAATAGATAAGCCTAAGAAACGTTTACTAATAATAGTTTTGTCAATAACTTTTTATTGATGGGATTTTAAAAAAATTGAATAGAGAGTTAATTTATTGTAATGATTTAAACTCTACTAAATTTTTTTAAGGGATTGGTTTAAAAAAAAATTCAAGGTAATTAGCTAATTATTAATTACTATGTGCTAACTTCTAACTACCAAAACTCACAATTGAAATACTAATCCGTATGAGATACCACTTCCAAAGATTAATATCTTAGCTATTATATAGTATACACTGGGTTTTTTTTTGGTCAAAAAAAGCGTTTCTCTCTCTTTCCCCGCAAAACAAAGGGATTATAATAAGAATTAGCTAGACAAGGGTAAGACTACACCACCTCTTTTTTTTTTACAATAAATGTTGACATCAATTCTTTTTTCATGCATATGCACAAACATATAGCTTGATTTTTATTTTCGATTATATAATTAGAATTCATTTAGCTATTATTTTTTTAATAAAATTATATTTTATGAGTTTATACTCACCAGACTTAAACTTCAAGTTTCAGTGTCTTCTCCCATACTTTTAAGGACAAAATAAATTCTCATGTGAGTCTCTCTACTTCAAAAATTTAAATTTTTTGTAATTTAGATTGTTCTTAATTATTGAATTGAGGTTTCCACTCAAATATGATTTCAATTGTTGTTTTCGATAGTTTTTAATTATTAAATTCAAGGTTTTTCCATTTAAATACATGTGATTAATTTAGCCTTAGAGTTCAATGTATTATTGAAAATCATTTTATATTTTTTAAGGTATTTCTACCATCTTCCATTCAATTATATATATATGTGTGTGTGTGTGTGTGTGTGTATTTTATAGCACTAAATTGAGGAAAATTTATTAAATTTCTTAAAAAAAAAATAAATTTATTTGTTAGGTGCCATACCACTATACTTAAAGGAGACCTAAATTATATTACTATTGAATAACTCTATTAATATTAATCTATTCCAAAAAATGGAACATATCTCCATTAATTTGATAATTTCTACGTTGATGACATTAAAAAAAATAAAAAATCTAATGTATTTCCTTATATCTATCAATCACGCTTTCTTTCTCTTTTTTTTTTCTTTTTTTTCTTTTTTTTTTTATATATTAACATTGTTTAGAAATTATAATTTTAATATGATTTAAACTATAATTATATCAAATGAGACTCAACAAATACATATCATTTTTAATTTCAATAGGATTTACATTTTATATCAAATGGACTCTACCAACATATTCATCCTTTAAAAAAAAAAATTATATAACCAAATTTGATTAGGAATCCATAACCCTATATTATATTATAAATAGCTTTTTTAGGGATTATTTGTTATAATTTCAACTTGGCTTTTCATTCCTATATTATATTTTAAATAATAATTTTTTTTTTTTGGGATTATTCTTCCAACACCACTCTGCTGTACAATCACTTGTGCCTTCAAAACAAAAAGTATGTAAAGTTTTTTTTTTTTATCAAGTTTAATGTTAACATATATGATAGATATTTTGGTCAATTAGAAAAAGTTCGATTTAACACAAAAGGAAAAGAACTATAGAACGTGCAATTTGAAGAAAAAAAAAATAGTGACTATATTAGACAGAGGCTTTTGGAGATTGTTGTTTTTATTTTTTGAATTCTTTACGTTCATGTGTATGTATGTATTGGGTTTAATTGAATCAGAATTATCTTTGAAACTTTAGTTTTAATTGAATAATGAAAATGGGAGAAGAAGTATGTTTCAATATTTGGAGTATTCTGTATATGTGTTATTGTAGTTTAAACATGGTATTTGAATTGTTAAATTGTTAATTCACAGTTTCATTGTTCATCTATTAATCGTGAATAATAATATTGCTATTTGCAACTATCATGATATAGTATTAATAATGTGATTATTCTGAATGCTTTCCTTTAGAGTTTAGATAGAGTCTATTTTATGATTAAAAAATTTTATAGTTAAAAAACTTTTGAAATTACACTTTAAAAAAAAAAAAAATTATTGGATACATTGAATCTTAAATGACTTCTATCAAACTCCATCCTTTATGGCATCATTAAAAAGAAAACTCATATAGATAGGTACTAAGATATTATTTGGAACTATCATAATGAACTAATGTATTACACATGGTACGAATCTGATCTGACAAAAAACATCCTATCCCATAAAATAAAAATTGGGCCTATAGTTATCTTCTCTTTGCAAAAAAAAAAAAAAAGGGTTAAGTTCTCATTAATTGTGATAGTTCACTTTTAGGTAAAATAGAAACTCTATTAACTAAGTTTTAAGAAATTTAAAATTTTATTTCAAAAAATTTCCAGAACATTAGATTTTATTTTAATTATTTTAATAATTTTATATTGTAAAAAAATAAAATTTATACATTACATATAATCATTACTTCAGTTATCTTCTAAATGATGGAGGATATGAGAATGTAATTTGTGGATCTACTATCAAGATAACATAGATTAGATTGGTGGCAGATAGTAGATTTAATTGTAGTTGAGTATTGTGTGAAGTTATCATCATAGAATAGTCTATGCCGAGATGTGTTATGTGGAACCAATGATATGAAAGAAAAAAAAAAAAATTTTTCTAAACCATTACATTGAACAACAAATTACTTATTTTCATTCATTTTAAAGTTATACATGTTTTCAAGTCAAGGCATAGACCTTTAAGCAAAATAAATACTTCTAATTTTTACTTAATTATCCTGTGCATTGCACGGGTTAGCGACTAGTAATTATAGTAATGGTATTCTGGGAGTTTTGGTAATTGACTGAGACTTAAATGTTCAAATGTTGCTCAAAATATCTTCATGCTATTTAGATGGCAGATGGACAAACTTTCTCAACAAGAGCGAGAAAGATGGGCGGTGACGGTTTGGGCAATTTGGAATGTTCAAAATAAATATTGTTTTAAACAAATCCAAACTCACCCCAGGTCCATTCTTGATGGAGCACTTGGTTTTCTGCAGGAATATAAACATTTGGTAGCTGCTCAATCAAACAATTGAATGTGATCTGATTGCTTTTTGCATATCTGTTGTTTTTCTGCATAGTGTTGTTTTCTGCATAATTGCATGTTTCTGCAGAATAGGTCCGGTTCCCTTGTTTTGTTTCACAGGGTTCTTATGTACTGTTTCACATATTTTATTTAAAAAAAGAGAGAACTTGAGGAGATTTATCACTTTTATAGCACGCTCAAATTGGCCAAGCATACTTATTGTTGCAGGTGACCAAGATGCCACCTTGTCATTGTCGAGCTACCATGTCAGCAACTTACTCTGATGTGCCATGTCAGCACTATACTCTTCAATTGCCCCCCAATTCCCAGGTTGAGTTGCCATGAATGCTTGAATTCAGAATCTCATTATTTTAAGAGCATACATACCAGTGCTTCTAAAATAGAAAAAGTGGTGAAATTTACACAAAATTTCCCCAAAACTACTCACATCAGTAGGTGTATGTATAAATGTGCATACTTACGATATGCCTTTACAATACATGTAATCTTTCAAACTTAGTGCCCCAACTTTTTTGGGTATGCAACTTGTAAGTGTTGTGCTTTCACCGAGAATTCTTGATAGTATAATGCGATTATCAAGCTCCATTTTACAAGCTACGCGATTATCACGCTGAATCAACTCTATCATGCTTTAGTATATTGTATACCTCTTTTCACGACTTCAGGTTGAATATATTTTATAGGGTTTTGCACCTCTAAGTATACCACTTGATCTTGGCAAGAATTTTGATTGCTGGAAAAACTGGTGATCAATATTCATATTTATCAAGTGAGGTGATCAATATTCACATTTATCAAGTCTGAGGTGCTCAATAATTTAGTTCATTTTTCTGAACAATTGCTAGTGAATGAATGAAGACACCAGTAATCTAACTCGACAAACATGTAAACTTCACAAGTTACACTGCTCAGTGCTGATGGTAACTGTTATAAATGAATATAATTGTCTGAAGGTAACGTCCTCACACAAAGAAAGCAAGCAGTCAAAAGAAAGTTAATTTGAAAGAGAGACAACATCAATGTACATTTTCTTCAACACTTTAACCCTCAACATGTTACTATAAAAATATGCAAATCGGAAAAACAACCATTTTGAGGTAAAAACATAAAATGGCTAGTATAATCATTTTACATCAACTTTAACTACTGCATAATATCAAATGCACACACCAAAACATCTGACAGTGTGATCATGCCATGTATGCAGAAAGGAATACTGTACATTAAGCTTACAAAGTTCATTTTTTGATTGGTAATCCATTCTCATTAATCACAAATTTAGAAGTTCTCATAGTTGCAAGACATTTATACATTGTACCATCATAAACCATCAGTTTATTGTTCATCAAAATTTTCAACTCAAGAAATAACCATCATGAAAAGAGAGACAAATTTCAACACCAGTGCTGCGACATATTTTCTCTCTTTCTTTTCCTCCTCTTTTCAGGCAACATCGGGCTCCATGTTGGGCATACCCCAAATCCCAAGCTCCTAAATTTTATGGGACCTATACAACACTTCCTAGAAAGGCCGCTGGTATCCGCCTATTTTAAAGAGACTATGGATAAATGCACTATCACTGATCAAAGGGATTTTAACATACTTACCAGCAAGAGCACACCTTACACACTCCAACATGATGAAAATATATAGGAATCCCACAGCTGCCCAATAGTACAACCCACATGTACCTTGGAAGTGTATAAGTGGCATGAAATTGCTTGACAGAACTACCACTTGCAGGGCCTGTTCCAATAAAAAGCCCATTGCCACATGGAATCTTAGATAATGGGGCCATTTTTTATTCTGCACCACTCCAAAGTATGCTAAGTAGAAATGTAGTATATGGAACCACCAAGGCAACCTCCTAACCGCTCCTGGGATATAATACAACAAATCCTCAAGGAATTCATGGCGGTCAAGTAAGGGTTGGACATAAGATGCTGTCTCAGACATCTGCAAAGCTAAAAGATAGGGGATACATGCAAAAATTCTCCACCACCATTCTGGCTTCTCAGTCATTTTTGGGATGCGATAACCAAATGGATTATCCTTGGATGCTTGCAAAGGCATTATAGATTTGCGTGGTCTGGCTAATAAAGGAATTCTATGCAACAGGCCACCTTGATTCCCACTTGAAAACTGGGATGATGTAGCAAAAAGGTTTGGGAATGAATTTCCTGCAGATTATACAATTGGGAATTAGAAAATATCAATGACCTTTGGGATGTCCCACATTCAACGATCTATTCAAGTATTCAACCACAAACAAACTTCTTAATAATATTTAGATATTCCATCTTAGTTCCCGGTGGATCTTGAACCCACATCCTCACCCTCCAGCCAATTATTATGGGAGAAGGAAGTGTTAGTTGAGCTATAACTCATTGGCAGATATTCCATATTATTGGACTACATAAGCAATATAGGATGAGTTAGGGAGGTAGAAACCCTCCCTTTCTGAATAATGTAGACTTTTGCTGGTAGATAGCTAAAGGAAGAAACGGGGAGGGTTGTTCAAAGCCAGTTCCCTCCAGAAATTATGCAAATCAGTTCTCTATACGAGGCTTATTCTGCCACTAACAATAAATAGGTTATATAAACCTGTATCATTGCACCAAAGGCTGCCTCAATGATTTGAACTTTAAGAATCAAAGTCTATCTAGTTAAAAGGGGAAGAGGAAAGAGATAGAGTTGAAATGAAAATTAACACACCTTTAGAACTGCATGCAACAAATGTGCGTCTAGCCAAGGGATTATGAGTTGTGAAGCTCTTGGAAAATTTTTGTAGAATTGCATCCTTATACCTGGTGTTAAAGGGGAACATCAGTATGAGAAGAACAACATGAAAACTCATTATCCAAGGGGAAACCCCCTCCTTTTACTATTAGACCCACCCCACTCCCGGAACAAGTTGAAGTTTTATTGAATGTTATCTGACATATGTACATCCTAGAGCATCTCTTTTTGTCCCTAAGAGGGGAGATTTCTGGAGACTCAAAAGCAATCATCTCCTAATTCTGCACAAAGATGCACACCTAGAAAAAGTTCAACCACTTTGCTTGTGTCTACACTCTCCCCTTAGGAACAAGTACTCTTATTAAAATGAATAGAAACGGATAAACAACCAAAAACTAAACACAAAAACAGGGGAAAATGTAGCATCATATGCACTAACAACCTAATCTGAAACAACTTTATGGTCATCTCTTTGCAACATCAAACTAATGATAATGTATTAGGCTCTTCAACATTATAAATATACATGTTTCATTGGCAATTAACATTACAAAGATTGGAGCCTCAATCATGTGATGTTTACAAAGCTCCTACACATTACAACCAAGAGCAAGACCCCAATCCATTCAATTATATGATATATTATAATGATGATCCATATAGGATTAGATTTGCAGCCAAAACCCAACTTCTTGAAAATGCTTTGAATCCAGTGCAAAATAAGAAAAATTCAAAATGCTACTCATCTAACTACCTAAATTTCCTTCTACATTTTTTTTTTCCTCCCCAAGATGTATTCTCCCCCCCCCCCAAAGATACTACTGCATCTTAAAATTTTGTTCAAAATATTCTGCAATATGCAAGCATATCGATTGATGTACTTAAGAAAAATTAAAAGGACCACAAAAGCACCATGTAGATCTTACACTGTTGTATTATTCAAAAAATTCACTTTTGCACTGCTAAAATTTCATGATACAATAATCAATAGGAGATAATCTGTAGGTCTCTCTCAACCCAATGAAACCAACTGTGTCATTCATAACAAATAAAAAAAAATTAGAATAACGAAAATAGCAGAATTAATAATTCAGCGGATACTACAATGTTACATGATTTTCACCATGATCAGTTTTCAAACACAATCTGTATCATCAATAAGGGTTAAGTATTCCCCAACATTCCTTCTAAAAAATTAAAACATAGATGGAACTCAATCGAAAACAAGTACGAAAAGGGTATAAAGAAAATCATAAAATAACAAAGATAACAATTTTAAGCGTTTTTCTTTTTCTTTTTCTAATAAAACAAAGAGGGTAATAAAGATTTAAAGCAATTCCTGTATTTTGAGGTCAGTTTATATATTAAGAAGAAGAAAAAAAAAAAAAGGTTGAAGAAGAAAAAGTACCAAAAACCGCAGGCGGCGGCGGCGATACCAGCGGGAGGTAGCAGATTTGTATGTGGAGAAGGGTTGACGAGGAGGCGGGGGGAGCTGGTAAGAGGCGCAACAGCCGGCATGGCTGCTTGTGGTGGTGGTGGGTACTGCAACTCAGAGAGAAAGAGAGAGACCTTTTTTTTTTTTTTTTTTTTAAGAGTTGGAAAAGGTGAACAGAGCGCCGTTTACTTAACTTCTCATGCAAGAATCTGAGAAAAAGGGAAAAGAAGGGAGGTTGTACCTTAGGCGGTGTATAGAATTGGGGTTTATGATAATATTTGGTGCATGCCCTTCTTTTTTCTTTGATTTGCACTTCCTACCCCTCCAACAATAGATGGGTCTTCTCTTCCATCAAATAAATAAATAAACAATAGATGAGTCTAGAAGATGTATTTTTTGATGGAGCCATGGAGGTCTAGAAAGATATATTAACTACCGTTCCTTTTAATCAAAAAAAAAAAAAAAAAAAACTACG
The DNA here is from genome assembly GCA_030445155.1 of Quercus variabilis. NCBI lineage: Eukaryota > Viridiplantae > Streptophyta > Magnoliopsida > Fagales > Fagaceae > Quercus > Quercus variabilis. Next base: position 34,997,334 of record CP129452.1, on the reverse strand, counting down.
GTTCTTTGGTCTAATTTATAGTATGATATAAAATTTAATTTTGGTGTTTCCGGAATTCTCTATGACTATTGGCGGTGCACATAAATAATTTATTATTATATTCCCTTTTCATTATTTCATTTTTTTTAGGTGCTTCTATATATTTTTTAGTATAAATAAGGTGGAAGTTTAGATTAAAAAAAAGTATAATGAATCTCAAATTAGGTGGATATGAAATTTAGGGGGTGTTTATTGATCCAATCAGCCGAAGTGGTTTTCTTATTACACAACTCGCAATAGTTTACACTAATGACTAAACTACATAAACATAATTCTCAAAAGACTAAAAGAAAAAAAAAAAAAAAACTACATAAAAATAATTAGAGAGGTTAATTGTGGAGCATTCGCATTAACTTGTACAAAATTTTATGTCTATTTTATTATAAGAACTTACTTTTTCTATTTTATATAGTCATTTTTCAAAAAACTTAACATAAATTATTTATTTTACAATACATTTCATTAAATATCAAATTTTCTTGATTTTATAAATTATTTATCTTTCGTCACATATAACAATTATCATCCACTATCTTCCTTTATCCTTAGGAATGGATGGCAATGGAGAGGGACAGAATGATAGAATCTTCACCCCGCATCGCATGGTTTTGTCTTGCCTCACACTCACCCCACTCCATAAAATTCTATTTCATGTTAATTTGCACCATAACTATTACAATTTTTTTTTAATAAAAACATGCTTCATTAATATAAATATACTTGAAATTACAACTAAATTTATCTCATTAGATCAAAATAATTTTTAACAAGAGTTAAATAATATTATACAAGTGTTTAACAAGACAGTATAACAACAAAAACAAAAATCTTAATATCCATGCATTTAAATAAGCTAGTATTGATTTTTTTTTTTTTTTTTTGTTTAAATAGTAGAAATTTAGAGTATGAAAAATTTACAGTTATAGTCCTTATCAACACGGGGTGGAGTGGGGCGAGGATGGAGCAAGAAGTAGGGGTGTGCGCAATTTGGTCAGCTCGGTTTTTTTTTATTCAAATTTGTTACCGAACCGATAAGGATCAGTTTTGTAATAATTAAAACTGATGCATACCGATTAGGGACAGTTTTTCAACCTGTAGCGATGCAATTTGATCAACTCGGTTTAATCGGTTTGGTCGGTTTGATTTGAAACATTAACAATATGTTTTTATTTTTTTATTTTTATAAAAAAAATTTGTTCAACCTATAAAAAAATATGTTCAACAAAAACATTATAAAAAAAAATCTATTCACCCAAATAGTAATGATCCAAATCCTGTGCAAAATAAATTGTTCACATAACAAAAATCTGTTCAACAAATTTGTTCACATAAAAAAATATGTTCAACAAATCTGCTCACATATGACAAACTATCTAATTTTTTTCATTTCATTCACCATGCAAAAATATTTTGAAATTGCCTCAATAAGAGTTCAACTCCCAAAATACTATCATGTAGCATATATCATTAGTGTCATTGTGTGTATCAGTGTCAATAACAATAAGCGTTAATATATCCACTTAATAACGTATTACAGAACTATTTGTCGCTGTCCACAAATGCCGAAAGAAAGATATACAAATTAAATTAGCATTTAGGCAAAAGAATGCTAATTGCTTGTATCCCCAATGATAATCTCACCCATGAATACCTAAATAACTACCATTAGTGAAAAGTCCACTACCAATATCATGTACAAATATAATTAGCATATAGGCAAAAGAATGCTAATTCTTATAAGCCCTTTGTCCAGTAAATCTCTGCACTATGCATCATTCCAAAACTCCTACAAAATACTAAACAAAACAAAATAAACACGTGTTAATAACAATAAAACGTTTATGAAAAATAAAATATTTATAATTAACACAAAGGAATGATAATAGCAAGTATACTTACATAATACTAACTACTAACTAACTCCAAGCAAAGAGTAGCACATCACTCATCATCATCCAATACAACGGTGCTTGGATCCTCCTCCATAGGCATTGGGCAAACCGATGCAATTTCTACAAACCCATTCAAAACAAAATGATTTTTAAGCATTGAGAAAATAAATAAACAATTGAAAAATTGATACACACAACAAACAAAATGAACACATATATTTTTACCAGTGTCAATCTCAAAACCATTCATATCCTCCACATTATCCATGCACTCCCGAAGCTTTATTGGTCTTTTTTTCTTTGCATCCTTCAACCAATTTTGGGTACAAATAAGGGCTTCAACTATAATGGGAGACAATGAACTACGGAATGAATCCAAAACGCGTCCCCTCGTACTAAAAGCAGACTCGGACGTAATTGTAGAGACAGGAATAGCCAACATATCATGAGCAATTTGGGAAAGAACTTGATATCTAGAAGAATTCATTCCCACCACATCAAAATGTCAAAATCTTCCACATTGGGGTCCTTAGAAGATTCCAACAAATACCTATCCAACTTAGATTTTCTTTCCACATTGTTCTCGTCCACCAAGTGTTGCTTAAATCTATTATTATAGCTTTTAATGCGATTAGACAATGAAACATTACCAAAACTTGGCCTGGAGTCCCTAGGCAATGAAGCACTATTATCACTAGAACTCGAAACTCCATTTTAACCCATTCTCTCCACATATAACCTCTTCAATGCATCTCGAACCTTGGAGCTCATCGCATCCCCCTTGTCCTTTCCATACCACTTCCTAAACCAAAACTTTACATACTTCAATCTATACATTGGGTCAAGAACAACGGCAACAAAAAGTATCAAATTGATATTATTAATACTTCCCCAATACTTATCATTTTTTTTTTCATATCTATTGCCATACTCTTCAGAAGTGGATCCCCATCAACACTACACAACTATTGTAATTGATCTTCAATGCTAATTAGCTCATGGAAGTATGTATTAGAAGTGACAAATTGGACCCAAAAAATCTAAGTGTCGCCTCATAAAATATGCCAAGAAATTTCACAAAAGTCTTGATATTTACCAATAAAAATAGTTAGGAAGACCAATGGGCTTTTTCCCATTCCCATTCACTTCACAAAAATAAAGTTTGTAATGTTCATCCTCCTCTTCCAACCTATCAAATGCTCTCACAAATTTCAAAGTACAATCTAACGTGAGATAAGTGGAATTCCATATTGTTGGCACATCAAGGGACAACAAAAATACTTGGCTTTGATTTTCTCATTTTCAACACATTCTTGAAACTTCTCAAACCTTGTGAGAGAGGCTCTCACATATCGCACCGCATTCTAAACCTTGGCAATTGATTCATGAATAGACTTCAACCCACTTTACACTATCAAATTCAAGATATGCACATAACAACGCATATGCATGAACTCACCACCCAATATGCTACTATCTCTTTCTTTTGTTTTCTTTTTCACATAATCAATTGCCACATTATTAGAGTTAGCATTGTTCGCAGTAATTGTAAACAATCGATTTATACCCCACTTCAACAAACATGACTCAACCGCTTTACCAATGGTGTCCCTTTTGTGATTAGCTATAGGACAAAAGTTCAAGATTTTCTTTTGGTAAGTCCAATCCCCATCAATGAAGTGTGCTCTACGATACACATTTGGTTTATTGAGTCTGTATCTTTATCTTCTTCTTTTTTTTTTTTTTTTTTTTTTTTTTTTTTTTTTTTTTTTTTTTTTGAGTTTTGAATAGTTACTACAATGCCACTTTGGTTTGTTCAGGTGGCACTATAACTATAGTAGCTATAACGGCCATTTTTTTTTTTTTTCAGTCTTCCATTTGTACCTTTTTTTTTCTTTTAAATATCTATAAGAACCTGCATATATATTGTTATATTGACACAAAAAATTTAACAATATTTTCACAATTATTGTAGTATCAATCTTATAAGTCAAAATAAATTAATAAAATATGAAACGCTGACCAACCACAACTAAAAATATATGTTGTGACACTTGTTGGATGAATGTGTAAAAACTACAGTACTTTTGGTTTGTTCAATATGTATTGTTCATCTTTTTTTTTTTTTTAGTCATAAATTTGTGCTCTTTTTTTTATATATAAAAAGAGCAAATAGGCTCATAAATAATGTTATGAACAGTATTTTTGGTTTAGTGACTTGCCTTCCCCCCCCCCCCCCCCCCTTTTTTCTTCAAGTTCAACAACTTGGTTTGACCTTTTTTTTTTTTTTAAAGGATCTTTATACATTTTCTTTGTACTTGTAATGTAAGTTTACATTGTATACACACAAAAAAACTAAAAAATATTATGTACATTTAATAAGCTCTAAAGTACACATTTGGTTTATTAAGTCTTTTTTTTTTTTTTCAAGTTTTGAACAAGTGCTACAATGCCACTTTGATTTGTTCAAGTGGCACTGTAGCTACAATAGCTACAACGCTTTATTTCTAGTCTTTCGTTTGTACTTATTTTTCTTTTAAATATTTATAAGAACCTGCATATATATTGTTATACTAACACAATAAATTTCACAATGTTTTCACAATTGTTGAGGTGCCATTTTTTTATAAGTCAAAATAAAATAATAAAATATGAAACTATGACCAACCATAATTGAAAATAAATGTTTTGTGAAAATGTTGTGACATTTGTTTGGTGAATGCGTAAAAGCTAAAGTACTTTTGGTTTGTTTAATATGTATTGCTCATCACTTTCTTCTTCTTCATCTTTTTTTTTTTTTTTTTTTTTTTTTTTTTCAATCATCAATTTGTGCTATTTTTTCTATATATAAAAAGAGCGAATAGGCTCATGAATAGTGTTATGAACAGTATTTTTAGTTTAATGACTTGCCTTTTTCCTTTTTTTTTTTTCCTTCAAGTTCACCATTTTTTTTAAAGGATTTTTATATGTTTACTTTGTACTTGTAATGTAATCTTACATTATATATATACAAAAAGTAGTGAATATTATATACATTTAATAAGCTCATAAATAGTGTTATAAACAGTATTTTTAGTTTAGTGAGTTGCCTCTTTCCTTTTTTTATTTATTTATTTTTATTTATTTATTTATTTTTTATTTATTTTTAATTTCTTCAAGTTCACCAACTTGGTTTGAGCTTCTTTTTTTTTTTTTTTTTTTTTTATAATTTTTTTTTAAAGATCTTTATATGTTTACTTTCTACTTGTAATGTAAACTTACATTGTATACACACAAAAAGTAGCAAATATTATATACATTTGTAAAAAAAAAAAAAATTGTACAAATTTTGCAAATGTGTACAACATTTGCCAATTTTTATGTGTTTACAATATAAATTGACATTGTAAGTGCAATGTATATTTCTATATATATATATATATATATATATATATAAAGTGAATGGAAAAATCTACAGTAATTTAGCTACAGTAGTTTTGGTTTGTTTAACTTTCATTGTTTTGCTAGCCGCATTTTTTTTTTTTTTTTTTTTTTGTGAATGCATAAAGTTGTAGTATATTTGCTATATTATTTTTGGTTTGTCCAATTAACGTTGTTTCAAATTATAATAAAATATCAACATAACAAATTGGCACAATATTTTCACAATTGTTAAGGTGTTAATTCATTATAGGTCAAAATAAAATAATAAAATATCACACTAGAACTAGTTAGAATTAAAAATAAAAGTATTGTGAAAAAGAAGTGCTATATCCACAATAATTTTTTACAACACTTTCATAACAAATCAAATATGATAAATTGTTATTGGCTCCAATTTAAACTTACCAATGAAACTACTTTTTTGCCCACTAATAACAACTTGTAGTAACCTACTAATGATTTGTTGTGAAAATGTCATGGACATTATATTTTTTTGTGTGAAAAATGTTAAGACATCTTGATGTTGTCATAATATTTTCAAAACTGCTGAGTTATCAATTCTTTACAAGTTAAAATAAAATATAACAAAATTATAAAGGTATTATGAAAATGTTGCGTCATTTTGTTGTGTTTTTAGAAATTTTTTGTTAGTTTAATCAATTTTGTTGAGTCAAAATTCACTATTCCACATATAATTATGGGTTGACTTTTTGTATATATTTTTTCTTTACACACTATTTTAAGTAAAAACACATAGTTTTACATACAAAAACAAAAACAAAAACTTAGGAAAAAAAAAACATTTTTCATCCTTTATGTTTGGGGTAGTTTACAATTCTTCCTTAAATTTTAAAATTAAGCAATTTTTCCCTAATATTTTGGAAAAGAGCAAATATGTCATATTGTTATTCTCTCAGTTAAACCTTAATGAAAGCTTAATTCTTAAAATATTTTATTGTATAATGTCTAAATTACTCTTGCTAAATTTTAACATTCTAAAAATTTTCTTTATGTATTTTGAGTTTTAAATGATAAAACTTTTTAGAAAGTTAGAATGGTGATATTAAGTGTTTTATTTGTTATCTAAAGAACGTTGATTTTCTAGGTTTAAATTTTCAAAACTTATAATTTATCTAATGAAAAATTTGATGACACATGCCTTTTGTTATCTTTTTTTAAAAATTTTTTAGAAAAAAAATTTAGCAAGTAGATATATTGTCTTTAGCAAGTAGGTACTAAAAAACCTATTATAGTTAAATAAATATTTATATATTAAATAGCTACCCTAACTTTGTGGTTGATCAAAATTCTTAAGTGAATGAGATTAAATTTTTACATAATTATCAAAATTCTTAAAATTAATGTCTCTTTTGATTAATGCAAATCTCTATATACTTTAAAAATCAAATGATTCATATCTTTGTTTTGTGATACAAATAAAATCTAGAATTGACTTTAATTACTACTTTTTTTCCACGGTAAGCATGTGCCTTGCATGTACTTCCCTAACTAGTTGGCATAAAATGCATTTGACATTCATGGTAACGTACATTCTTCCCAAAAATCATGACTAGAACATCCTCAAGCAATGCCTCCTCTTGGGGTCACGAGAAGGGTACGCTGAAATGCTAACAAGTTCTATTTATTACTGTACAAAAAAGAACTCACTAGTCACCACCAACTACCACTTAGAACACTATGAAAAATACTTACTTCGAATGGAAGTCATACCTACATCCATTTTCCTTTAGTTACATCTAGTCCCAATTTTACTTCCAATTACTAATGGGAGAAAGCTTGGATGTACACTACACCAAAAAAAAGAGTATATTATATTAAGTGTTAATAAAACAAAATATGTATAGTAATGTTAGACAAAATATTGCATCTACTAGTTAAAATTGTTGCAATAATAACTTAAAAATGTTAAATTATTGCATCAACAATAATAAGTTGCAATAACTTATAATTTTCAATTGCAATAAAAGCTTTAATAAATTAGGAAAAAATGTTGCAATAGCTTAAAATGAATGAATTGTTGCAATAAATTGATATCAATTATTTTTGTAATCAATTGCAATGAAAATTTCAAACTAATAGCTTATTGTAATAAAGTTATCATTGCAATAATTTAATTCAACTTATTTTGGTCAATTATTTGTAATATATTGAAATAGGTTTCGTGAAGTAATAGCCTATATCTACGAGATATTCAAAATAGTAAATTGCAATATATATATATATATATATATATATATATATATATATATCATTGCATTAAAGTTGTCATTAAAATATTTGGAAGTTTATTGCAACAAAAGTTTTTGTTATACAAATCTATTACCTTAAATTTTATTGCAACATCTTGCATCAACTATTGACTCTAATGTTATTGCAACAAATTTTTTTAATTTGTTGCAATAAATATTTTTTCTTGTAGTGATAGTGTCATTGACCAAGACTTTGTTGAAAGGTGATAGGAAACTGGGGATATAGAAACATGCTGAAGCCTCAAATGAAAAGCCTCACAAGTGAAAACTGGGGCTAGACACATTTCTTCAAGGAAGTTTCTTGTTGTGATCAAGGATGGTGTTCTTATAGCTTTTTACTTGAGATTTTGACCCCAAAAAAAAAAAAAAAAAAAAAAAAATCTTTGCAAAAAGGCTTTGTTGACCTTGGCATACCTATACTTCTAAGAGAAGGAAACAACTCAAGATTGATCTTGGTTTCTCCAAAAGAGCCTCCATCATACCAATCATTTACAGACCAATATTTAGGAAAGCTAAGGAGGTGTTTGGTAATGTTGTTTAAACAACAGTTTTTAGTGTTTAAACACTATAACATGTATTTCCATAACACTTATTTTCATAACACTTTTCAATTCACACGTATTTCTACAACACTTTAACAACATTACTAGAAATCTCTTACTAAATGAACCCTAAATATCACATCTAATGAACCACAACTTTTCTCAAGAATATATTACCTTTTCTGAAGACTTGCGGTGAGCTTTCACTATAAGAGAGCAAGCTTTTAAGATTAGCTCTGCATTGATTTTTTATGTTTTCTCCAAGCTTTAAACTGGCCATCCTTCTTGAGTTATTTTCTTTCTTTAATAATTAATTTGCAGGTTTTGAAGCTATTTCTTGAGTTGGAGCTTGAAGCAACAAAGCAGTTTGTTTATATTGCAAATACACTTTGGTTTTTTTATGGAGATTATAACGTGAATTCTGGGTTAAACAATCATCGACCAATACTTCCTTTAATTTTTATTTTTGTCTTTGGCTGAATGAACATCACTACACCAAAAAAAGCATATTACATCAAGTATTAATACAACAGAATATATATAGTAGTATTAGACAAAATACTGCATCTACAAGTTATTATTGTTAAAATAGTAACTTAAAAGTGTTAAATTATTGCATCAACAATAATAAGTTACAATAACTTATAATTTTCAATTGCCATATAAGCTTTAATAAATTAAGAAAAATTGTTGCAATAACTTAAAATGAAAGAATCATTGCAATAAATTGATACCAATTATTTTTGCAATCTATTGCAATGAAGATTTCGAACTAATAGCTTATTGCAACAAAAGTTATCATTGCAATAATTTGATATTAATTCTTTTACAATTTATTGCAATGACAAACACGAAACTACAACAAAATATTATTGCAATAACTTGGTAGCAATTATTTCATAATCTATCCAATGACAAAATGAAGTAATTATCTATTAAAATAAAGATATCATTGCAATAATTTAATCCGACTTATTTTGGTCAATTATTTGTAATTTATTGCAATAAGTTCCATGAAGTAATAGCCTATACCCACAAGATATTCGAAATAGTAAATTTTTTATTGCAATAATATATATATATATATATATATATATATATTATTGCATTAAAGTTATTATTAAAATATTTGGAGTTTATTGCAAGAAAATTTTTTGTTGTACAAACTTATTACCTCAAATTTTATTACAACATCTTGTATAAACTATTGCAATAACTCTAATGTTATTGCAACGATTTTTTTCATTGCAATAAACATTTTTTTCTTGTAGTGGTATGCAGTGATATGGCATATGAGAATTGTATATGAAATGAAAGATTGGAAACAAAGTTGTAGATGAGTAGTTAATACTTTAGAAAGCACCTTAGCACGGACTCTTGTTTGAAACTTTATCATTTTGTTTTTACTCTTTTCCAAATTTCTTTAAATAACTTGACTATTTAGAGTGCCTCTGAGCAACTCCATTAGTTGATATATAGCATAGTGACCAGTGTGTATGTTATATAGGCTTGTTTGGTAGAGGTATTTGAGTATTATTGTTTAAAATGATGTGAAAATTGTGGTTTAAAAAGTATTGTGAAAACATGTATTTAAAGTACTCATAATGCAAAAAAAAAAAAGAAAAAAAGGAGTATTTGGTACTATATTTTTAATAACGTCTTTTCAAAAGTGAAAAAACATAATTGTGTGTTTAGTATGTGTGTGTGGTTTTTTTTTTTTTTTTTTAAGTGATGACATGTAGTCTAATTAGTGGGACTTAATTTTTTATTTTTTATTTTTTTATACTTATTTATAAAAGTGTCATTGAAAAACGTTATTTAGAAACTGAAAATTAGTAAGAAGAGTTTTCTAAATTCAGTATTTAAACACTTTAAAATAAGAAACGTAACTCAAACACTCCTAAAAAAATCTCTTACCAAACGCTTTATTTTTTTTGGGCCCACAGTATAAATTTTAGGCGAAAAATCACTTTTAGTCCCTACATTTTCAGGCGATTCCCATTTTAGTCCCTACATTTTATTTTTACCGCTTTTAGTCCCTATTCTGAAAAACGCTTCCCGTTTTGGTTCCTATCGTTACATCAGAGACGGAGAAAGCTGACATGGCAAACGGCAGGAATAAATAATACTTATTTAATATCCACTGGCTTAAATTAATAATAAAAAATGCCATGTCAGCATCTAAATTAAAAAAATTAATTTATTAATTTTAACTAAATTAAAAAAATTAAAAAACAAAGTTAAAAACTAAAAATCGTATGAATTAAGATCTAAGTGTGTCTTGAACAAGAACACAAATCCAGATTCAAGAACACAAACCCAAAAATTCCAAAAAAAAAAAAAAAAAACCCAGTAAATCAATGACTCGTCACCACAACCCCAAATTAAAAAACCCAATCAAGCCTTTTCTACATAGCACAACCCCAAATTATTAAACACCATTACAATGACTCATCACCACAAAACCGACTTCTACTATCAATGAAAGATCAGAGATCGATGGATAGGATTATTGATCAAGGCAGGAACATATCAGCCATGATCGACTAGATCGGACAGTTGAGTTGCCATGGGTTCATCATAAAATCAGGAATTTCCGGAATATCCACGGAGAATCCACTCATTTCTTCGATCATCTGAAGCACCGAGTTCAAGGATCGCAAGCGATCTGTGAGTTCCGCATGCTGAGCTCTGAGAACGTTGTTGGCGGATTCGATCGCCCCGTAGTTCTGCTCCTTGGCGTTGATCTTCTGCACCAGATCGTGATTCGAGAGCTGCAACTGAGTCACCTCGTCCGTCAGATCCTTCAGCTACTTCTTCTTCCTCATCCGAGATCGCCTCGCCGATTCGCGATTTGACAACATCCTCTTCCTCTTCCTCTCATCGATCACCACATTGGATCCAGATCTCAATATATCTTGTTTCTCAAGCTCTTTCCTAATCCAAATCTCATGGGCTTTAACTTCTTTTGCAATTCTAGCTTCTTCACTCTATAGAAGGCAAAAAAAAAAAAAAAAAAAGGGTTTGTTGAGGATCTGTGGTTTGATGATGTAATTTATGGATTTTGGTTTGATGATTTGGTTTTCTATAGGGTTTGTTGGTGATTGGTGCTATGTTGTTTTGTTATTGATGTTGGATGATTTAGATGTTTTGTTCTTGATTTGGCTGGGTTTTGATTTACTGGTTTTTTTTTTTTTTTTTTGAATTTCTAGGTTTTTGTTCTTGAATCTAGATTTGTGTTCTTGTTCAAGACATACTTAGATCTTAATTCATTTGATTTTTAGTTTTTAATTCTGTTTTTAATTTTTTTTATTTAGTTAAAATTAATAAATTAATTTTTTTAATTTAGATGCTGACGTGGCATTATTTATTATTAATTTAAGTCACGTGGATATTAAATAAGTATCATTTATTCCTGCCGTTTGCCACGTCAGCTTTCTCCCTCTCTAATGTAACGACAGAGACCAAAACGGGAAGCGTTTTTCAGGATATGGACTAAAAGTGGTAAAAATAAAATGTAAGGATTAAAATAAGAATTGCCTGAAAATGTAGGGACTGAAAATGGCTTTTCGTCTAAATTTTAGTATTTAAACACTGAAAACTATTATTTGAGTTACCTTATCAAACAAGCTTTATACATTTTACAAATTTCTCATCAATAATCCCAAGGATTTTTTACCTTCATACTTACACGGTAACCTATGCAATGCACAAAAATTTTTAACATGATGCAATTTTTTTAGTCTAAATATAAAATTAGACAATTATATTAATTATTGTGGGGCCCAAGGGCCCAGAATCCCCGGCCCACCTTTGGGCGGGCCCAGGGCCCAAGCCGAGGAAGGAGATCTCCCCGGACGGTCGGCCTAAAGGTTTCAGCCCTTCCAAGGCCCGAGCCGAGGATACACCTATCCTCGGCGCACCTAGCCTAATCTGGTTAGGGGGGCAGGCTTACTGCAGGTGGTCACATCCACACTTAACTATTCTGCCAGGCCCTCCAGGTTCCATCAATACTGACAAGACCGTTCACTGAAAAGCCTTGGGGGCAGCAACCCCCGGCATGGGAAAGAACCTGTCTGATGGGACAAGTCCTGAGCCATTAGCCCGGATGGCCAACAGCTGTAAGGCCAGGATCAAGCCCGAGAGAGTATATAAGTCAAAGAACCCCCCTAGTGAAAGGGGGGCCTCCTCGGACCCCAGCCGAGGAGCAACCCCAGACGGAGAGCAAACGAACGAGAAGTCCAAAGAAGACCGGCGAGAGGCCGGCCGGAGCCAAACCCTTTGGCCCACTCTCTACAAATTCATTGTCAGGGGGCCCACCTCCGAAAAAGGAGCCCCTACAATTATCAATAAACATTTATTATGATTTTTTTTTTTTTGTATATAAAATTATCTATTTTACCATTTAAAGAAAATATGATATAACAAGTTTCTTATGGAGTGTTTAAATATAGAATAAAATATAAAAATTAATTAAAAAAATTATAATAAAATAATGATATGTAAAATTGTGAAGCCATAAAAGTTTATATAATAAAATATTATAAAGTCAACCAAAAGTCAAATATTTTTTGTGGGCTAATTTCAAAAATATTCCCAATTCTCTTTATTAATTAAGCGAAAACTGGTTTGCATATCAGCCCATCCTTGTGTGGATCGGCTAAACCTATTTATTGACGAAACATTAGTGAGGTTTATTGACATTCACCGTCAACTTCCTAGTTTGATAGGATTTTCTAGTTTTCTAGGGTTTTACTTTTTATCAAGGTATGGGTTCTATTAGGGCTGCATAGACAGAGCAGCCTCCATGATCAGCTCAAGAATGAAATAAAGAAAAGAAGAAGGCCATGCAAAAAAGACTGATCGAATATCAGTATTACCTGATAGAGTTATCTACCACATCCTCTTGTTGCTTCCAACAATAGATGTTTTCAAGATGATCTTCCTTTTTAAGAATTGGAGACGTGTATGGGCTTCTTTTCCACTGGTACTAGATTTCCATCATAAATTTGCATATGGTACTGAACGCCATAACCAACTAAAGTTGATAAAGTTTGTGGAATACGTCTTTCTAATGCCTCGCAAACACATTGCACGACTAAGCACATTCAGACTCAATTTTAATTACTTCGATGATGATGCTCGTATACATAAATGGCTAAGTTTTGTTGCTGAGAACAACGTTGAAGAGTTGAATCTCGCGGTCAGTTACTATAGATTACCTCAGACAATTCTTCATGCAAGATCATTAAGGGTTTTGAAGTTGGCTATGTTAAGGTTAGAGGTTAAATTTGGTTCTATAATGCTTCCATCCTTAAAAGCTCTTTCTATGAACATGGTCATGCTAGATGACAAGAAAATCTACAAACTTATATCAAGTTGTCCTGCCCTTGAGGATTTGGATATCAATTGGTGTTGCGGTTTGTCAAATCTTCAAGTTTCGAACCCAAATCTCAAGTCCTTGCAAGTTCAGCATCGTTGTCCTCTGCCGATTTAAATTGAAGCTATGAATCTTGAGTCTTTTGCATATAAGGGAAATTATGATCAATGCAAGATTCGATTTGTTGCTTGTCAAGCACTTAGAAGTCTATCATTGTCGGAAACAGTGTTTGCAGAACAATGGTTGCGAGACCAAATTTCTAGGCTTCCCCAGCTTAAGAATTTAAAGGCACGGTCTTGGGGTATACCAGAAAAGTTGTACTACTAGTACTAGACTACTAATATGCTTTTGCTATCATTAATTGGAGTATTATTGTGTTTATGTGGTCCATATTTTCAATGATTATTCTCAAATTCTATCGGAGGCTCCATGTGCCTATTAGGCTACGTTTGTTTTAGCTATAAATGAAATCGGGAAAACATTGTACACCGTGCTTGCTGTTGGGATGCTCAGGAATTCGGTCAAACCAAAAATCTCATTCATTGATCGTAAAATATGTGGGCCTTGAGTGTAAGATTACACTTCTATTTTACTTTCAAACCATTTCCAGAGAGAGAGAGAGAGAGAGAGAGAGAGAGAGAGAGAGAGAGAGAGAGAGAGAGAGAGAGAGAGAGAGAGAGAGAGAGAGAGAGAGAGAGAGAGAGAGAGAGAGAGAGAGAGAGAGATTGAACTAGGTTTGATCGTCACCATTGCCTGAAGTCCGTTGTAGCCACCCTCTGGATCATCTTGTCCTCCTCTCAATGTCGTCACCGCCACCTTCTGGGCCAGATCATCTCCTCTTGATCTCGTCGCCGCCACCCTTTGGGTCAGATCGTCTCTTCTCGATCTCGTCACCGCCACTCGCCAATCTGCCTTCTCTCTCTTTCCCCTTGACCAACCAAGGCCAGATAGAACACTGCATATCACCGATCTAGTGTCTTCTCTCTCTCATCTTACTTTTTCTCTCTAACTCGAACCAAACCCTTAACTTATTTTTGTGTCTGATTTTCGTTTTCTTTAATCTCTGATTTTGTTGTTATTGTGTGGGTGGTAGTGTTTTTGTGGTTTTTGTGTGGTGTGGGTGGTGGTGTGGTGGTGGATTTTGTATGGGTGGTGGTGGATTTTGTGTGGGTAGTGATGGCAACGGAGAAGTGGTGACGTTTTTTTCCCTCAACCTGATTTGGATTTTGTGTGGGTGGTGGTGTCCTTTTCCTTGGTGGTGGTGGCTTGCTTGTGCTTACATTTTCTGAAAATATATTTTTTTACATCTAAGAGCAAACACAAGAAATAATTTTCCAGTGTTATTTCCATAACACAGTCAAACAGTAGAAAGTGTTTTCTTTTACATAAAATATTTTCAACTGAAAATATTTTACACTTGGAAAACATTTTACATATTGTCAAATACAACCTTAGTATTGTTCACCCTTTTATTTTTGCCCTTGTGGTTACATTAAATTGGGGAAGGGTGTTGTACTATTGTAGTAGTGTTGAACCCTTGAGCCTTGAGTACCTCACCGAGGACAAAAGGTTGTACTCAATTGCTCACCCAATAGTAATTGATGTTACCTACTTATATTATTTAATAAAGGGTTAAACTTAGCGCAACCCCTAAAAAGCAAAGCATTTTTTTTTTTAATCTCCTAAAAAGCAAAGCATTTGATTACAAAGCTCACCATTTTTTTTTCTTTCTTTTCTACTTGTGATTGATTGAGACTTTTTTTTTTTTTAGAATAAATGGCAGAATTTTATTTATTTATTTATTTTTTTTTTGAGGGAGAATTTTATTCAATGAGAGAATAAATATATACAAGAGCTATCCTTTCACCTATCAAAAAATAGCAGCTATATGCAAGGTTACATCAAGGAATGCCAAAGGAAAAACAAGACTATCTTACAAATACTCAAGACAAGCTTCCATAATTAGTTTCCAAATATTCTAAAGCATGGGCTGCAGTGGACTTGGCTAGAAGAGAGGGGTCAGGACATGGAGTACCGTAGTAAGCCTCATTCCGCTTATTCCAAATCATCCAGCTGGTTGTGAAAAATATTGCAATCTCTAGGTCATTTTTCATTTGCATAATTTGATCAACCACATCCACAAATGAAAGATTTGTGCAATGAGACATGATTTCCCTTAAGCAGTTAGGACATGGAGTACCGTAGTAAGCCTCATTCCGCTTATTCCAAATCATCCAACTGGTTGTGAAAAATATTGCAATCTCTAGGTCATTTTTCATTTGCATAATTTGATCAACCACATCCACAAATGAAAGATTTGTGCAATGAGACATGATTTCCCTTAAGCATATGGACTTCCAAACCATATTAGAATATGTACAGCTTAGCAGGATATGGTCTGTTGACTCCACCCCATCCTCACAACATTCACATCCAACATCAAACAAAATTTTTCTTCTAACTAGATTTGCTTTAGTAGGTAGTATATCTCTACAAGTTCTCCGAATGAAAGTTTTGATTTTATTACATACCTAGGCTACCCAAATCGCTTTCCAAATTTTATTGCACTATGAGCAATTGGATGATTGGCCATGAGAAGATCTCAGTTGTTGAGTTTGGATCATCTTATATGCACTTTTTACATAATATTCACCCGTGTTTGTGCATGACCAAGTTTGGATGTCTTGCACCACTCTATTACTTAACGGGATGGATTTAATAACTTCAACTTCATGTGGGAGGAATACATGATCAATCGTGGATACTCGCCAAGATCTTGTAGTTGGATTAATGAGGTTATCCACCATGGCCATTGTTGACATTGTGGAGCATGGGGTTACCACTTTGAATGATGGTGGAGTTGGAAGCCATTAGTCTTGCCAAATTCGAATTTTTATTTCCAGTTCCTACTCACCATCTCAATCCACTGTCCAAGATAGATCTGGCTGCCACTATACTTTTCCATGCAAAACTCCCTAAATTTGGTGATGGAGCATCTAAGAAAGATGTATTGGGAAAGTACTTTGATTTGTAGACTCGATAGAACAAGGAGTGTGTGTTTTTCAAAAGCCTCCATCCTTGTTTGGCTAACATGGCTAAGTTGAAATAATGAAGATCTCGAAACCCAATTCCTCCCATCGACTTGGGCATACAAAGTTTAGACCAACTCAACTAGTGTACTTTCCTTTCTTGCATCTTTTGACCCCACCAAAATCTGCTCATCAACCCTTTAAAATCTTTAAGCAAACCTTTCAGTAGCAAAAAAACATCCCATGGCATATGTGGGGATAGCTTGTGCTACAGTTTTAATCAAAATTTCTCTTCCAGCTTAAGACATCATCTTTTCCTTCCATCCCTTTAGTTTACTCCAGACTCTTTCAATGACTGGAGCAAAAGTTGCTTTTTTGTTATGCTTCACTATACTAGGCAGCCCTAAATACTTCTCATATTCTAGGATTGTCTCTGCACCTAATGCCTGTTTAATTGATTCTTGAGTCTCTAATCCAGTGTTGTTGCTAAAGAAAAGAGAAGTTTTATCAATATTAACATTTCTCTTCCAGCTTGAGACATGATCTTTTCCTTCCATCCCTTTAGTACTCCAGACTCTTTCAATAACCGGAACAAAAGCTGCTTTTTTGTTATGCTCTACTATACTCGGTAGCCCTAAATACTTCTCATATTCTAGAACTGTCTCTGCACCCAATGCCTGTTTAATTGATTCTTGAGTCTCTAATCCAGTGTTGCTACTAAAAAAAGAGAAGTTTTATCAATATTAACATTTTGTTCTCGAGCGGCCTCATATAAATTAAGCATAGAATTGACCTGTGGACACATGATTGATTTAGACTTGATCTTCCTTTTTGCTGAAAACTGTAAAATAATAATAATAATAATAATAATAATAGTAATAAATAAATATATATAAATAAATAAATGACCCCAGTGAAGAGCTATTAAGTGGGGATAAAACAAAGCTATTAATCTTGAATTATGCTCCCAATTCATACCCCATAACCATTTGTATCACAGCTATGAAGTGACGTGGTTCCTTGAGAAGAGACAATCTCAAGGGCATTTAAACCTCAATTATTAGGGTCTGAGAATTCCGATACATAATCACTAACATCATAGAATCTTGCTTACAAAGCTTGATTCACCATTATTAGAATATAATAATTTCAATCCCTAATGAAGATTAAGGAAAGCATTACTCCCACAACGAGTATAAAGAAGAGAGTGGTGAAGGAAAAAAAAAAAGTGTACAACAACAGTACAAGAAAATCATATCCAAAAACCTTAAGCTGATTTCATATGAGATATTTAATATACTTTCTGCAGATTTTTGTATCAGAAAATCCTCCCGTGGCAACCCTCAACGGTGATCATCTGACTATTTATAATTATGATGTTCATTTTGACAAGTATTCTTGGATCAAAGGTCCTTTCCTTGTGATCAATTACATAAGTGCGAATCTGATATTCAATTCTTTTCCAATATTTTGTAAAATGTAATTCAATTAAAGGGCCTTCTCTTCGGATTGGGTTAGGCTCACGAGTTGGTGACTTCCTGTGTCTCCTAATGATGGTACATTACTAGATTTTGACGAATTTTTGTGAGGTCGTAATTTTATTTTGGTTGGTTATTCATATCAACTCCAATGTTTCTCAAAAAAAAAAAAACTCCAATGTTGTTTAAAAAAAAAAAAAAATACTAAAGATCGACATAGCGGGCTTCAAGGATTGGTCCGATTAGATCCTAACATCTTAGGATCTTACTTTCCCTTTAAAAAAATAGAGCAAAAAAATTGGTATTAGTAATATATGTTAAAGAATTATGAATAAAATTAATTGAAAGTTGATAATAAAAAACATATATGATTCAATTTCTACACTATTCTTTTCTACTAATTATTAATTAACTACAAAAATATATTTTTTTCCAAAAAAAAAAATCCAAAAAGTTAACTGATGAACTGGTAGCAATGTGATACACTTAATATATAATAAAATTCATATGAAAGAAATAGAAGGATGTCAAATTAATTTGATGTAATTTAATTAACTAGATATAAAACAATCATATCAAATAGTCTTTCATTAATTTGACACTTTTTTTTTTAGGTGAAAGGCAGAAATTTTATTGATATAAGTCCAAAAGTACAAAAGTATGCCCCCTGTTTCGGCATATTGAAAACAGGGGAAGAGAAAATTGGTAGTAGAAGCCGTGTACATCATTTTCCATTTTAAAAAACAAAATACCAGTGCTGTCCCGATACCACCTGTGCTTCAAGGAGGAAACTCAGCGTCTCTGTCGTGCCGTTGAGCTGCCATGCATTTCTAGTACTGAGCCCCATTCAGGATTTCCTTCGGGTGAACTAGTATCCTTTCAAAATAGTACTTGTTTCTCGCATTACAAATTGCCTAGGATGTCACAGCCCACTTCTCCAGGTCGTGCAAAGCTAGTCTATCAACCATCATCCGTAGGAGCACGAAGAAGTCGCATCTCTTTGTTTGGCCCCACCAGTATTTGCCTATTGTGGAGTTTATTGTGTCGCATAAGGCCTTCGGGAATTTAAAAATCCCCATAGTGTATGTAGGAATGGCTTGAGCAACCATTTTGATAAGAATCTCCTTCCCTGGTTTTGAGATAAATTTCTCCTTCCAACCCATCACTCTCTTAGTTATCTTCTCTTGTAGGCTTTTGAATGTGTTCACCTTTCATTTTCCACCAACAATAGGCAAGCCGAGGTAAGTTTCACAATCCTCCATAATTCTACCCCAAAAAGTGCCTGAATATCCATTTTCATCGAATGCCATGTATTTTGGCTAAAGAAGGTGGATGTTTTTTGTCTATTAATAGCCTAGCTCGAAGCCGCCTCATATTTTCCAAGGATATCTAGGAGGTGCTGACCTTCTTCCATTGTGGCTTGACAGAAGATAAAGTTGTCATTAGCAAATAGAAGATGAGAAATACATATTCCTTTTTTGTAGGATAAAATGCTGTGCAGTTGTTGTGTTTCCATGGCCTTTCTGATAAGGTAAGAGAGGCCCTCTACACATAATAGGAATGGGTGTGGAGAGAGGGGGTCGCCTTGTTTTATCCCACGCGATGGAGTGATGTACGCTTGTGGTTCTCCATTTATGAGCATTAAATATGTTGCTGCATGAACAATTTCCATGGCCAAGTGCACCCATCAAGCATCTAACCCCAGTTTTAGCATGATTTTCCAGAGAAAAGCCCATTCAACTTGGTCATAGGCCTTG
Organism: Quercus variabilis; assembly: GCA_030445155.1. Classification (NCBI taxonomy): domain Eukaryota; kingdom Viridiplantae; phylum Streptophyta; class Magnoliopsida; order Fagales; family Fagaceae; genus Quercus; species Quercus variabilis. The sequence continues at coordinate 34,977,524 of CP129452.1, read as the reverse complement.
CTGATGTCCAATTTTATTGCCATTTGCCCTTTCTTTCCTGTTCTTTTATTCCTCATCCTGTGTAACACTGCAAAGGCTACAGTTGTATTATTATGAGCTGGTTAGGAACAAAAGCACTTTGTGAATCCGATATTACATTAGGCAAAATTAATTTCAAGTGATTAGCTAAAACTTTAGAGACAATTCTTGACACAACATTTCCTAGACTAATGGGCCGGTAATCAGATACATGTTTGGATTCATTTATTTTTGGTATGAGGACAATGTGGGTATAACTCATCTTGTGCAGAAAGCGACCAGAGTGCAGCACAGATAATACAACATTAGTGACGTCAATACCTACTAATGCCAGTATTTTTGGAAAAGAAGAAGAAGAAGAAGAAGAAGAAGAAGACATACCATCAGGCCTAGGAGATTTAGAGGGGTGCATACTGAACAATGCCCTTTTAAACTCATCCGATGTGTAAGGCTGGAGGAGTGTATGATTCATATCTGGGGTTACCACTTTGTCCACCAAATCCAATACCGATTCCAAGTTTGTTGGATTTGACATAGTAAACAAATTCTGAAAGTATGTTTCAGCCACTCTAGCTCTGTCAGATTTTGATGTACACCACTAGTCATTCTCATCTAAAAAGCCATAGATATGATTTTTTTCGTCGTCGTTGGCTAGTTCTCTGATGGAAATATTTTGTATTTATCTCCTGCAGGAAGCCAAATAGACCTCAATTGCTGCCTCCAAAATTATTCATCTTGTAATAACAAGCAATTAATCTCATCCCTCACCTTTTGAATCAGCTCCTAGTTTTCAGCCATATTCATAGAGGCCAATGCCTCTAATTCTTTATGCTTCTCCTCAATTTTTATCTTTGAGTTACCCAAGGTTCGGCTCCATCCCACTAGTGCCATGCAGCAGTGTTTTGTCTTGTGAAACAACTAGTACATAGGACTACCCGTCAGTGTTGCTCCATTCCATGCCTCATGGATCACACCTTCACATGCCGGATCTGATGCCCATTTCTCCTTAAAGCGCTTTGGCTTTCTTTTTCGTCTGCTGACCAATGTGTTGGCTTAAGTGGCAATCAAGATTAAATTGTGATCAAATTATGCAGCTTGGAAGTGGTGCACTTTTGTATGTGGAAAAATGTCTCACCATTCAATAGTTGCACAGGCATGCTCCAATATCTCTTGACCAAACCCATTCCCTCTGCCATTTCTCCAAGTGAAAATATTTCCGGTGAAGCCGAGGTTGATTAACCCACAGTGTAACAAAGTGCTCCAAAACTCCTCCATGCATCAAATTGGTCATGGGATTTGCCCTTGTTTTTCTTTTGACGATAACATTTCATTGTAGTCTCCCATAGACAACCACGGCAGAGAATCCCTTGAGTGGAGATGTCTTAAATACTCCCAAGACTCATGCTTCCAATGCTCCTCTGGTCTCCCATAAAATCCAGTTAATCTCCATGGTGAAGAGGGATTAGTCACTATACGGGCATCAATATGGTTTAAGGAATAGGTTTGCACATGTAACTCTACCTCGGCCTTCCATAACATAACAAGACCACTAGCCCTACGGACGCACGTAACTGCTAGCATGGAATCATAGTGTAAATTGGCTTGAATATTCTTCATTTCATCTACTGTTTGTTTTGTCTTCATAAGAAACAAAACATCGAGAGCTTTTTCCCTCACCAAGTGAGAAAGTGCAGTGCCTGCACAAAGGTTCCTAAGCCCCCCAACAATTCCAACTTAGGACTGTTAACATATATAGTGTTGTGGGCTTTAGGCCCAGTTAGGTTACTTGTATAGCACACTTATTTACTTGTACTACACACATATGCCTCCTATATAAAGGCATCTATGTACATTCTTTCATTGATGAAATACAATACAATTACATTCAGTATTTCTAACATGGTATTAGAGCCACTGCTCTGACCTTTCTTTTAGCAATCTTGTCTCTCTTGGTGTTACTCCACCCTTATCGCTTTCGCCGTCATAATAGCACTGCAGCCACTCACCGTTGAACCTACGACGTCTCTCAGCCGTTGTCCTCAGGTTCCGAAACTGCAGTTGCCGTCGTTGAGGAGTCCCGCACCACACAGACCACTGCAACCACCGTCTTCGCTGTGTATCTTCCTCCAATAAAGGTTTTGCAAATACCACCGTGATCGTCTCGCCTCGATCTACGTACTCGTGGAAGTCTCACAAGCATCGGAGTCTGCACGCGCTCTCACGCGCCGCCTGAAGAAGCCGCGCCTCAGTCACGCGCCGTCACAGCCTCAGTCACGCGCCTCACGCGTCTCACGCGCTCTGTCACGCGCCTCACGCGCCCTCACTCGGTTCTGCTGACGTCATCCGTGACGTCATCTTGCCACGTCACCTAGGGCTGACGTCATCATCTACTCATCTGTTGACGTCATCCACCAAGCTAACGTCATCATTGACTGACCGTTGACCAGGCCGTTGACTTTGACCTTGACCAGCGTTGACTTTGACTGTTGACTTTTCTACGGTTGACTTTTTTGGAGTTCAGGTGCTTCTTACCCAGTTTTTCGCGTAGATTTCATTTTTGTAGTCCATTTTTGCATATTTTGCTTCTAAATGAAGAATAAGGACAAGTTTGCTTCCTTTTGCAACAATCGTCGCCAACAATCCAATAAACGGTTTCGTAATTTTTGCAAACGTTTTGGCCATAATATTGAGACTTGCTATCAGCGCAACAAATCAGCTGTTTTTACTTCTGCTGTTACAGTTGCTAACACTGAGAGTGTCCAACCCATGGCTCCTGTCTCTACACAGTCTCAGTCTTTTGGATCCACTTTCTCCATTTCCAAAGATGACCTTGTAAATATCATCGCCAATGTCATTCGTATGGTTGGTAATGCATCTTATTCCTCTTCTCTCTCAGCTTTATCTGGTATGTCTCCTACCTCTTGGCTTATGAATTCTGCTTGTTGCAATCACATGACACCTCACTCATCCTTATTTTCTGACCTTAAACCTGCACCACACCCTCTTAATCTTCGTACAACAAATGGTTCCACAATGTCTGGTCATAATATTGGTTCAGTTTCAACCTCCAACCTCTCGGTTCCTGGAGTCTTTAATGTTCCTGACCTTTCTTATAACTTATTTTCTATGGGACAATTAGCTGAGTTGGGTTATCGCATTGCCTTTGATTATTCTGGATGCATTGTGTAGGATCCTAGGACGAGACAGGAGCTTGGGATCGGTCCCAGAGTTGGGCGGATGTTTCCCGTGGACAACCTTCGTCTTCCACTTGTCGCTCCTGTTTCTATTTCTGCAACTGCTGCAGTTTCTTCCACTCCTTCCCTTGCACTTTGGCATGCTCGACTTGGTCACGCATCTTCCTCTCGGGTACAACAATTGGCTTCTAGAGGTTTGTTAGGTTCAGTGTCTACAAAAAATTTTGATTGTGTTTCATGTCAGTTAGGAAAACAACCAGTTTTACCTTTCAATACTAGTGAATCCATATCCACTAATATCTTTGACCTTATTCATTCTGATGTTTGGGGGCCTTCCTCTGTCTCTAGTATTGGTGGGTCTAGATATTTTGTTGTCTTTGTTGATGATTACTCTCGCTATAGTTGGATTTTTAATATGAAACATCGTTCTGAATTATTGGAAGTATATTTTAATTTTGCAAAAATGGTTGAAACTCAGTTTTCCAGACGCATCAAAATTTTTCGATCTGATAATGCTCTTAAATACACTCAATATGCTTTCCAAGTTGTTTTGCATTCCTATGGCACTGTTCATCAACTAACTTGTTCAGGTACCTCTCAGCAAAATAGTAGAGCCGAATGAAAACTTCGTCATATTCTTGACACTGTTCGTGCTCTCCTTCTCTTTGTTAAAGTTCCTGCTCCTTTTTGGGATGAAGCTGCTCTTCATGTTGTTCATACTATTAATCGCATTCCAAGTCTTGTTATCCAAAATCAAACTCTATATGAGCGCCTTTTTGGGTCACCTCCAGACTGTCACCACCTTCGCTCCTTCGGTTCTGCTTGTTTCGTTCTTCTTTAGCCACATGAGCATAACAAACTTGAGCCTCGGTCAAGGCTTTGTTGTTTTCTTAGCTATGGCGAAACTCAAAAGGGGTATAAGTGTTATGATCCTGTCTCTCATCGTCTTCATGTCTCCCGTAATGTTGTCTTTTGGGAACATCGCCTTTTTGTCGAACTTTCTCATTTCAGTGCTTCCTTGTCTTCCTCCTCTGTCTTATATCTTTTTCCAGATGAGACACATATTCCTCCTGTAGCTGCTCCTGATCCTTTTGTAGTTGCTCCTGATTCTGTTACTGTAGACTTCTCTGTCCAACCACCAGATATCACTGATCCCTTTCCTAGTTCACCCTTTAATGAACAGGTGGAAGATGAACAGGTTGAAGATGAGTTACCTGACCCCAATCTTGAGCTTGGGTCTCCTGCTCCTGCTCCGCTTGAAGATCTTGCACAAGACATTCCACCTCGTCACTCAACTCGGGTAAGATCTATTCCTGCACATTTACTTGACTATCATTGTTACACTGTTCTTGCTACACTACACGAGCCTCACACCTATCGTGAGGCTTCCACTGACCCTTTATGGCAGATTGCAATGAAAGAGGAACTTGATGCATTATCTAAAAACCATACTTGGGATTTAGTGACACTTCCTCCTGGAAAATCTGTGGTTGGTTGTAAGTGGATCTACAAGATTAAGACTCGCTCTGATGGGTCCATTGAGCGCTACAAAGCTCGTCTTGTTGCAAAAGGTTTTACACAAGAGTATGGGATTCATTATGAAGAGACCTTTGCTCCGGTTGCTCGTATCTCATCTGTCCGTGCCCTCTTAGCTGTTGCTGCTGCCAGTAAATGGGACCTTTTTCAGTTGGATGTCAAAAATGCATTTCTTAATGGGGATTTAAGTGAAGAAGTGTATATGCAACCTCCTCCTGGTCTCTCTGTTGACTCAAACAAGGTTTGCCACCTTCGACATGCACTTTATGGCCTTAAACAAGCTCTACGAGCTTGGTTTGCCAAATTCAGCTCTACCATCTCTCACTTGGGTTACATGGCCAGTCACTATGATTCTGCCTTATTTCTTCGTCGCACTGACAAAGGCACTATTTTACTTCTCTTATATGTGGATGATATGATCATAACTGGTGATGACCTCAGTGGCATTCAAGAACTCAAGGCTTTTCTCAGTCAGCAGTTTGAGATGAAAGATCTTGGATATCTTAGCTACTTCTTGGGTCTTGAAATCACTCATTCTACAGATGGACTTTATATTACTCAAGTCAAGTATGCCTCTGAACTTTTGTCTCGCACTGGACTCACTGATTGCAAGATTGTGGACACTCCAGTTGAGCTTAATGCGCATCTAACTCTCTCAGGGGGGAAACCATTGTCTAATCCCTCTCTTTATAGACGCTTGGTTGGCAGCTTGGTTTATCTTACTGTCACTCGTCCAGACATTTCCTATGTTGTTCATCAAGTGAGCCAGTATCTGTCTGCTCCACGATCGACTCACTATGCTGCTGTTCTGCGCATTCTTCGATACTTAAAGGGCACTCTCTTCCATGGTCTTTTCTACTCTGCTCAGTCTCCTCTTACTCTTCGTGCATTTTCTGATGCTAATTGGGCAGGAGACCCCACTGATCGCAGGTCCACCACTGGTTATTACTTTCTTCTTGGTTCTTCTCTAATTTCTTGGCGAAGCAAGAAACAAACTCATGTGGCCCGCTCCAGTACTGAAGCAGAATATCGTACCCTTGCTGATACCACATCTGAGCTCCTTTGACTACGATGGCTTCTCAAAGACTTAGGTGTGTCTACATCCTCTGCTACTCCTCTTTATTGTGACAACCAAAGTGCTATTCATATTGCTCACAATGATGTCTTCCATGAACGGACTAAACACATTGAGATCGATTGTCATTTTATCCGTTTTCATCTTGTCCATGGTGCTCTCAAGTTGATCTTAGTCTCCTCTAAAGATTAACTTGCAGATATCTTCACCAAGTCACATCCTAAGGAACGTCTTCGTACTTTGGTTGACAACCTCAAGTTGGTCTCACATCTACCTTGAGTTTGAGGGGGGCTGTTAACATATATAGTGTTGTGGGCTTTAGGCCCAGTTAGGTTACTTGTATTGCATACTTATTTACTTGTACTGCACACATATGCCTCCTATATAAAGGCATCTATGTACATTCTTTCATTGATGAAATACAATACAATTACATTCAGTATTTCTAACAAGGACAATCACTGTGCTCGGCGGGGCTGGTCATCAACCACCACCATTTTGTTTTTGTGATCGTTAACCGAAATCTTTGATCTTTTCCTTTCACCATCATCTCCCTTTTCCCCCACCTGTGCACATTTTTTTCCAGTAACCCTACCACTGATTTTTATTTTCTTCCTAGCCGATTGTTCTCTTGCGAGTCTAGTCCACTTTGGAGTCTTTGCTCGTGGAATTTTAGTAACCTTACGTGCCTGCCCATCAATAACTAGTGCTGCTAGGGTTTCACACTCCATATGTTTGCCTATGTTGACCATATTGCTCACGTATGATACAGGAATGTTGATAAAACTCTCATCTTTATTTTTGGGATTTTCCTCATTAAACTCCTTACTTTTTGATACCTCCATAAAGTCTGGATTTGTGTCTTATTTAATGGCGTTGAAAACAAGGAAAGTTTGTTACCCAAATTGATTGCTAGCTGCGTATCTGTTACTCCATCATTGTCATGGCTGTCGGGATTCCCAAGTCTAGTAGGTTCCGTTGTTGGTGATTGACTGGTTCGTGGTGAACTCGTCCCTATTGATTGTTTCCATGGTGGACTAGATGAGTCCATAGTGTTTTCCTCGGTCTACAATTTCCAGCTCGCAGCCACTCTCCATAGGGACTCTCCTACCCCTCCTTAGGCTTTGGAATTGTGCATGTTTTAGCTTCATGACCAAGCATCCCACATTGGAAGCACAGACCTTGCAGTCGTTCATACTGGAAAGCCACCCAAACCTTGTCCCCCTCTGGGCTAAGCACTGGAGCCCCCCAACGAATTGGTTTATCCAGCGGCATATCAACTCTGATACGTAAGAATTTTGCCTAGTCTGATGCAAAGGCTTTGCAATTGACTTCAATGACTTTGCTAATTCCTTTTCTGATATCTCTCCCTGCTTCCTCATTTATCAAATCAAAGGGTAAACCCCACACTTGCACCCAGATCGGAATAGTTTGGAACTTCACTAAAAATGTTGTCATTCCTTTCTCCCACCGTCGCAGTAGCAAGATATGGTTTTTGAAACTCCATGGGCCATTGCTAAAGAACCCACTTTAATTGGCTTTCCATTGAGAATTTAAACTAGAAGAGCCCATCCCTAACTTCTATGATTTTCAAGCTGTTTCCCATCTTCCAAACAAACCGTAATAAGTTTTTTGCAACTTGGAATTTTTATGACTTTGGTGGTATGGAACCTTCCCATCAAACTGAGGGAGCAGTCCTCTAAAGTTTTTCCATGATTCTCGGACTGGACCATGATCACCTCACCTTCCTCCTCGGTCAAACTAACTCTCTGTAACCTTTTGATAAAATCCGAGTCCATGTTGAGAAGCACCAAGGAGAAGATAAAAGAGCAAAACAAAACAAAAGCCTACACCTAATATCAACTAAGATTTCTCCTGAGAGTTGATAGTAGGGTAGGAAGAAAAGAGTCTCACCCTTCGTGAGAAACAAAAGCTCCTATCGAGAGGAGGAAAAACCTTTGTAAAAGACTTCAAAAAACCCCGAATAGTATGTTGAAATTTCCTAAAAGCTCATCTTCAGCCTTTTTTTTTTTTTTTTTTTTTTTTTCAGGCAATGACACATACTTCATTATCGAGTTAATTTGTGAAAAAAGATTATCTAATAATAATTATTTAAATTGGCATTGTTTTGAAAGTATATGAGACTCTAATCTTTTTTTTCCCCCAAACTGTGTTTTGTTTTTTTCAAATAAAAGGTTAACAAAAAAGAGACTAAAGAACTCTAATTAACTTCAAAAATTCCTATTTAAATATTATTATTTTGTAAATTTATCCCTATGAAGACAACATAACCCAAGCTAAAATTCTAAATATAAAATATTTAAAAAGTAAAAGAAAAACAAAGCACGATACTAAGATCTTTCTTCATCGGGGAATCATGACAAGTTGTTTGGGAGGAGGGAAATGAATGAAAGAATAATTTTTTAATATTCTTTCATTTCCTTGTTTAGGAGTTTAAATAGAGTGAATTCACTTTTCATTCCCTTATTTAAGAGTTTAAGTGAGAGAGAATGGAATGGGCGAGAGAGAACATTCACTTCTCTCCATTCTTTCAAAATCTCAAATTTTCATTCCCTCAAAATTGGGAAGAATTGGAAGAAATAAAATTAGATTTAATTTATTTTTTACTAAAACTTCAAAATAACCCTATATATTCACCTACATTTATTTTTTAAAAAGAGTCTAATAGTAATATTTTCATAAAATGATTTCATTACTAATAAGCTTGATCTAATCAGTATGTTATTTTTGTTTGCTTGATTTTTTAAGATTTAAGCATTTGATAATGTATTTATGTTGGATCTTGAACTCAAGAACTTGATATTGAGCTCAAGTTTGGTTTCACTAATAAATTAAGTTGGGCCAAGCCAAGCTAAAACTTTTGAACATTTTGACAATTTCAAGTCTAAATATTATTTGTAGACTTGGTTTGAGTTTGAGCTGAGCTTGAATATTTTACTTTTGTTATATTAACCCAAATAGACTGGAGCTCCAACTCCCTCATGCTCTTCTTCAGGGTCATTCTGTCACACCTCCATATTTTTGTCATTGTGGTGGTGCTGATTAATTGTTGACAATATTTGTTTTTCTTACTCTTAAATTTATTTCTCTGTTTGTTCATTTGTAATTTTCAATTTTATGTATTGAATTTGGACATTTCAGATTTGGTTTGTTTTGAAAGGGTTATGTTGATTTTGATAGGGAATGTGTTCTCCTTTAATTTTATTTTTTTAGATGGATTTTATCTACGTTGGTTGGATTTTCTCTAAATTTTGGCTTTTAATATATATATATATATATATACCCGTTTCGATGTATATAGAGACACACACAAAGTTCGGATTTATAATTATTTATATGTATATAGGATTCGGATTTGAAACTTTGTGATAGGAATCAATCGATTCTTATGAGTTTTTAAGTATTTCTTTGAGGGAACTGGTCTTCTAAAAGTAAGAATAGAGAGTAGAGAGAATACAGAGAAGAGAACAAGAGACAAAGATAGCTTTTTATTATTTCTGAGATATCTTTTACAATCCATCCCATTTGTTTTTTATACCCTTCTCTACAAGTAGTTACAACAATGGCCAACTCAACTTCCATCCTAACTAACTTCTTCAACCATCCTAACTAACTCTTATCAAATCCTTCCCCCTTAAAAAACCTTGTCCTCAAGGTTCCAGACTTCCCAACATTCCCCCCTCCATTAAAGAATCTTGCCCACAAGGTGGGGAAATTGGTGCTAAAGTTTATAAAGGGACTACCAAGTTGCATTCTCCACAAATTGGCCCTGTCATTGGACCAAAACTTCAATAATTGTGCGATTCAACAATTGTTTAAACCTCTGCTGCAAAATGGCAATAGGTTCTAGACTAAGAAAACCATCAAAATCCAGAGAAGGAAAGGTGGGAAGAGGAACAATTTGATCTCCCAACTTCTGCTTTAAATAGGAAATGTGAAAAATAGGATGAATTGGATAGTCCACAGGCAAAGTTAGCTTATAAGCTACTTCACCAACCTGTTGAACAATTTGAAATAGACCAAAGAATCGTGGAGAAATTTTATTGTAACTTTTCATCCTAAGAGAATGCTATTTGTAAGGCTGAAGCTTGAGATAAACCCCATCACCAATACTGAAGGACTTATCTGACCTATGTTGGTCAGCTTGAGGTTTCATCCTAGCTTGAGCTGAAATCAAATTTTGCTTCAAGAGAGGAAAAACGTCATGTCTAGAATGCAAAAAATTGTCCACTACATCCACTTGAGTGGTACCTGGAACATAATTCAAAAGCCGTGGTGGAGAGTAACCATTTAAGGCCTCAAAATGTGTCATTTTGGTAGAGGTATGGTAATTTGTATTGAACCAAAACTCTGCCAAGTGTAGCCAATCTGTTCAAGTATGTGGTCTGTCACTCACAAATGCTCATAGGTACTGCTCCAAACTCCTGTTAACAACCTCAGTCTACCCATCAGACTATGGATGGTAGGTTGAAGACATAGTCAGCTCGGTGCCCTGTAATTTAAATAATTCCCTCCAGAATGTAGCAGTAAAAACAGCCCTCTATCACTGACAATAGACTTAGGCAAAATCCTTACATGAAGACAACAACTTTAGCAATAGTGAATGGATGATGGAGAGGGAAAAAAAATGCACAAACTTTGAAAGCTTGTCAACCACCACTAGAATAACCTCATGGCTATGTGATTTTGGAAGCCCTTCAATGAAATCCATGCTAATATCCAACCTTGGTCTGTCAGATTTGGGAAGAAGTTGTAATAAGCTAGCAGGTCTGGAAGTGTCAACCTTAATTCTCTGACAAATCTCACAACACCTAATGTAGTTCTTGACATCAAATTTCATACCTTGCCAATAAAAATCTTGCTTAACCATATGGAGGTCTTCAAATATCCAAAATTACCACTAATTAGGATATTGTGCACATGCTGCAGGATTAAGGACTTCAAGGAAGAGGAAGGGTTGATAAAGATCTTATTCTTGTAAAGAATCAAACCATATTGAAGAGAGTAACCAACTGGATGAGAGTAGGATTAACAAGCTTGGAGAGCAACAGCTAATAGTTATCATCAGAATTATAACTATCTTTAAGCAAGTCCAACCATAAAGGACAAGGAAAAGAAATGAGATAAAGAGATGCAATTTTATCAAGGAAATCTAGAACATGTTCCTTTCTTGAAAGAGCATCAGTAGCCTTATTCTCTCTCCCTTTTTTATACTCCACCACAAATGAATAGCCCAGCAATTTTTTAATCCATTTCTGTTAGGTAAGAGTACCAATCATTTGTTCAAGAATAAATTTGAGACTGCTGATTAGTTCTAATGAGGAAAGGATTGCCCACCAAGTATGGTCTCCATTTTTTAACTGCCTTCACTAAAGCTAGGAGTTCCTTCTCATAAGTAGATAAGTGCAAGCATTGACCCTTGAGAGCTTCACTATGAAAAGCTAAAGGTCTATTATCTTGCATTAAGATAGCTCCTAAACCAAACCCAGAAGCATCACACTCTACTACAAAAGGCTTCGAGAAATTGGGCAAGGCTAGGACTGGTGGGTTGGATACAGTATGTTTGAGTGTATTAAAAGCCAGTTCAGCCTCAAGAGACCAATGAGAGGAATCTTTCTTAAGTAAGGCAGTCAATGGAGCTGCAATGACCCCATAGTTCTTAATGAATTTTCTGTAATAGCCAGTTAACCCCAGAAAACCTCTTAGAGCCTTAACTAAGGTAGGGGTAGGCCAATTCTACATTGCTTCTATCTTTTAAGGATCAACTCTAACCCTATGACCAAAAATCAAATACCCCAAATATTCCACCTCTTGACGCCCAAAAACACATTTGCTCATCTTAGCATATAGCTGATTTTCAAGCAACACATTCAATACAATCTTCAAATGAGAAACATGTTCATCCAATGTTTTGCTGAATACTAAAATAACATCAAAAAACACCAAAACAAACTTCCTTAAGAAAGGCTTAAAAATGTGGTTCATTAGAGATTGAAAAGTGGATGGTGCATTTGTTAAGCCAAAGGGCATGACCAAGAACTCATAGTGACCCTCATGAGTCCTAACTGTAGTTTTGGGAATATCACTCTCCTTCATCCTAATCTGATGATAGCAAGACCTAAGATCCAATCTCAAAAAAAATTGTTGCACCACACAAATCATCAAGCAATTCATCTACCACTAGTATAGGATATTTATCCTTAACAGTGGCTTTGTTAAGGGATCTGTAATCAATAAACATACGCTAGCTACCATCTATCTTTCTAACCAATAACACAAGTGAAGAGAAAAGGCTTTGACTGGTTCTAATAGAACCTGCCTCAAGTAACTCTTTCACGATCTTTTCAATTTCTGATTTTTGATAGAAAGGATGCCTGTATGGTCTTTCACAGTTTGGTTGGCTCCCATCCTTCAGGATAATCTGATGTTTATGATTCTGGAGTGGAGGGAGACCAGATGGCACATTAAAGACTTTGCTGAAGTCCAAAAGTAGTTGATCTAAAGCAGGATGATGTTGCTTTGTTGGAGTTATTGAAGTTGTGGAAATAGCAACAAAAGACCTTTCTTGACAGCAGTAAAGAATTGCTCACCCTCTTGAAGAGAAGGGTTTTAAGGTTGTAAATCTTTGAGCATGACAGAGATTGCCTCATCTTGAAATTGCATAGTGAGGTGCTTGAAATCCCACCAAATCAGCCCCAGAGAATATAACCATTGTGTTCCCAAAACCACAGCACAATCACCTAGGGGTAATATATTAAAGTCCACCTTAAAAGTTTGTGCTTGAACCTTAAGTTGGACCCCATAGCTAACACCTTTAGTTCTGAGTAAGGCACTATTAGTTATCTGAACTTCAAAAGTATCTTTTGATAACAATGGTAAGATTAATGCCAACCACATAGACTCATCCAAAAAATTATGTGTACTACCATTGTCAATCAAGATGACCATCTCATGTTGTCTAATCCTACCTAAAACCCTCTTAGTAACTAGTGAAGGACTATCAAGTAAAGCAAAACGTGTAATCTCAGTAGTATGGCATTTTAACTCTGCAGCACCCTCCATAATGTCCTGCTCTAGTACCTCAGTATCATCAGTCACCAATTCCTACAATTGAACTCCTAAATTGAATTCTTGCAACTAAATTCCAGAATTGAATTCTTGCAATCCTTCCATAAGAAAGATTCTTGGAACCTTACATTGATGACTTGCATGCCATTTTTCCTCACAGTAAAAACACATTCCCTTCCTCCTTTCTTCAATCTGTGTAGCAATTAGTCTTTGAATTGGAAGCTTAGTAGTTTTGACATCATTCCTGTCATTCTTGAATGCAGGTGGTGGATCAAGAATGGAGGGTTTAGGCATATCCACCCATGTTACTAAGGAGGCACTCTTTTTATATTTTAGCAAGACCAAAGGCAGAGCTAAGGTTTTGTGAATTAAACATCTTCATAAGTACATGGATTTCATCTCTTAAACCACTCAAGAAACAACTAAGCTTATGCCTTTCAGACAACTCCTCAATTCTATTGGATAAAGCTTCAAACTGAGCCTTGTAAGAGGACACAAAACTTACCTGTCTCAATTTTGTTAGGACCTCCATTGGATCATCGTAGGCTGAGGTTCCAAATCTAGTGAGCAAAGCCCCCACAAAAGCTTCCCAACTTGTGAATTGCCCTATTTCTTCAGCATCTTGAAACCATATCGAAGCTTCATCTTCCATATGGTAAGAAGCTAGAAGGATCCTTTGATTAATGGGTGTGTTGTACAATTGGAAAGACTAGTAAGCCTTATAAATCTAGCTTGAGGGATTCTTTCCTCTAAATCTTGGAAACTCCAATCTCATTATTTTGGAACTGTTGCAATTGAATCCAAATGCATTTCTGTAGTAGCAGGGGATGTGGACGAAGTCCTTTGCTACCATTGATTTCCAGCATCAGTGAGGCCTTGCACAGTCTCCATTAACGGTTGTAGCACAAAAGTCATAGCATCCAATTTCTGGTGAATTTCCCATATTTCTTGATCATGCTAGTCAGATGTGAATAAAAGAGTGTTGATTGTCTCATTAAGAGCATATAGGGATTGAGTTTCTGCCATGGTGACAGAGATGGCTCTAATACCAAATTGATAGGAATCAATTGATTCTTATGAGTTTTTAAGTAGTTCTTCAAGGGAACTGGCCTCCTAGAAGTAAGAATAGAGAGTAGAGAGAAGAAAATCAGAGACAAAGATAGCTTCTTATTATTTCTAAGATATCTTTTACAATTCATCCCATCTGTTTTTATACCCCTCTCTATAAGCAGTTACAACAATGGCCAACTCAACTTCCATCCTAGCTAACTTCTTCAACCATCCTAATTAACTCCTATACTAACTAACTCCTATCACCTTGTAGAATTATTTATAAAACTACGCATCTAGTGAACAAGAAGGTTAAAACCTGTTGGACCATACTGTGGCTAAGGGGATATATTTAGTTCTTTAAGAGAAAATCAAATTAGATTCTCAATTTTGCGGCACGTGTCCCATCTTTTTTTTTTTTTTTTTTTTTTTGGTACCAAATGAATTTTATATATATATATATATATAGGCAAAGCTGAGAGAAAATCCAATTAAAATTCAAATTAGAATTCAATTAGTTTCTAACTTTGTACCACGTGTTCCATTTAATCTAAAATTTTAAATTTTTGAGCCGAATTAATTCTATATAAAAATTGGATTTCAATTAAAGTTTAATTTTGCGCCATGTGTCCTATCCAAACTAAGTTTTTTAAAATTTTGTGCCAAATGTGTTAATTTGGTGTAGAAAATGAGAAGTCTAAAATAAATAAACCATAAAAAAACATAATCATATATCTAACCCTATATATAAAATTAGAGAAAGAGAGAGTTTGAATGATTTTATATTTATGAGCTTTTTTTCTATAACTAAAAAAAAAAAAAAAAATATATCAAAGTTTAGAGAAAATTCATTGGTATTGATAATTGAAGTTCCAATTTTTGATTATAATTGAAGTTCCAAGAAGTTTCATTGGTATTGATAAGCATTGAAAGAGTGATGAATAGGGCAATGCCCTGAAATATCTAAGGAGGAAAGCTGTTATTTCCGCATTAAATGCATTGTAACTAACACCCTAGTCGCATTAATGTGGAGGTGATACCTAGATAGTAGGTTACAGTCTTACAGCTACTCCATCAAGATCAATGGAAAGGAATAATGGGGCAAGTATCCACTAGAACTATCTAGCATGCACGTGTGAAGTTGGAATGAAAGGGGAGGATGATATAAAAGCAAAAGGAAGAAACAAGAGCAAGGGATCGGAAATTAGAAGAATATACACTGGAGAATCCAGAAACCAAACTTGTACAAGAATAGTGCACCTCGGACTCTGCTGAGGACTATTTTCCTTCAATACAACCCTATTTCTTTTCATTCTCTAATCATCTGAATCTATTCCAATGTTTGTTTGATTAACTAAAGCCCAATGTTCTCCAATCCACTCTCTACAAATTTTTTGCTTTGGGTTTTTTGGGCTTGAATCCATCCATGTAGTGGGTTACAAGTTCAAATCTGGTCCTTACAATTATAATTGCAGAAATTTTATTAGATTTAAAAAAAAATAGATTTAATTTTTTTTTCCTATAATTTCTAAGTGATAAAAATCATAATTTGATTAATTACAATCCAAAATTTTCATCTAGTCATTTTCTCATTATAATATATAAGTTGAAAAAAAAAATCTTAATTAAAAAAGAAACAGCAAAAAAGAATCTTAAACCCGATTTTTTAATAACAAAAACAAAAGCACACGTAAAAAAGTAGTACACATTTTTCTGAAATTATAATAAAATGATAATTAATGATTAATATATATATATATATATATATATATATATTAAAAATCTAGGTTGTGCCAAGTAGCTTCACCAAATTATAGAAATTTTATTAGATTAAAAAAATAAAAAAATATATAATTTTTCTTCTTCTATCATTTCTAAGTTGATAAAAATCATAATTTGATTACAATCCAAATTTTTCATCTAATCCTTTTATTATTATAATATATAAGTTGAAAAAAAAATCTTAATTATAAAATAGAAAAAAAATCTTACACGTTAATCTTACACGTTTTAGATTTAGATTTATTAAAAATAGTTATAATTGCAAAAATTTTATTAGATTAAAAAAAAAGATATAATTTTTCATTTCCTATAATTCTAAGTTAATAAAAATCAAAGTTTAATTATAGTCCAAATTCTTCATCTAGTCATTTTCTCATTATAATATATAAGTTGAAAAAAAATTAATTAAAAAAGAAACAGCAAGAAAAAAATCTTAAACCCAAAATTTTAATAACAAAAACAAAAGCACACGTAAAAAAGAAGAAGTAGTACACGTTTTTCTGAAATTATAATAAAATGAAAATTAATGATTAATATATATATATATATATTCTTATATATTAAAAATCTAACAGATTTTTAATACTAGTTTTTTTTTTTTTTTTTTTTTAAAGAAGTGGTACACGACCACACGTTTTAGATTCTTTTTTTAATAGATATAATTCTTTTTCTTACCTTCTTCTCCTATAATTATATTACTACATGTAAAAAGAAAACAGACTTTTTGTCCTTATGAACTTCTTCAATGTGAAATGTATATGGGATAAAATTTAGCTACAAAATTAATTGTAGTCTAATGCTATAACCTTACTCAATAAAATAAATACTACTACATATTTTGAAAATTTAACCATTAAATTGTATGTTCTTTACGCTCTTAATATACATGTCAAATTTTGTGTTAATCGAATATTATTTATTATATAATCTATAAGCTTATTTTTATACATAATTTTAAACTACAAAAATTTGCAATTTAAATAATTTGTTGATGACATAGCTATTGATCTTTAATTTTCTAAAAATTTTACAAGCATGAAGAATATAAGAAGAAGATGTAATCCAACGGTAGATTTGTAAAAATTCACCTCCAATAAAAAGATGTTGAATAAGGTTGTAGTCTTATACTGTAACTAACTTTTCAGCTAAACTTTGTCCACATACACACACACATATATATATATCTCAAATAATTCATAATGAATACCTATAATATAGTTCTTTTTCTTTATTCCTATATTTTTGCCTACAACCTCTATTTTTCTCTTCTTCTACCTACAACCATGTAAGTATGTATTTATATATTTAAACTTTTACATTTACATTGCAATACAATATATATATATATATATATATATATATATATATATATTTTCTCTCTTTATCTACCTTTATTTATCTATTTTTGAAATTATTTTGAGTGTGGTACTGTAGAAGGGAAGGTCTAGATACTAACATAGGTCAATTATAGCTTAAATCTATGAATTTTTATAAAAAAAAAAAAATTTAGATAATGCTTGATTTGGTGTTCTTAATTGATTATGCTGATTATTTCATCATTTATGGAAACATTAAAATAATTCATAAGTAAACTTTTACATTTACATTGCAGTCTAGAAACTCTAAATACTAATATTCTTGTAATTTATGGATTTTTTTTTTTTTGGTACTTTATGGAATTCGTTTTTGGTCATATATGCAAGAAATTTATATATGGTTAGCACTTCTACTACTCTACATGTTAGCAAGTATAATGAAAAGATTTTTAAGTGCCATATATATATATATATATATATATATATATGTATATATAAACAAATTACAATTTTACTACTAAGAGCTTTTAGAAATTTTAAACTTGCCATAATTTTTAAAATATTTTTACTATTTTATTTGTTATTAAATTTAATTATATTATCAAAAAATAAATATCTTAAAAAATTTATATCTAATTTTTTTATTAAGTCATGCATGGGAATAATTCTCATAGAAAATCCAATTAAATTTCGATTGGATTCTCAATTTTGCACCACGTGTCCCATCTAATTTAAAATTTTTGTACAAAGTAAATTATTGTGTGTAAAAATCAAAGAGTCCAAATCCAATTACATTCCAAATTAGATTTCAATTGGAATCCAATTTTGCGCCACGTGTCCATCTAAATTTTTAATTTTTGTGGCAAGTGAATTATTAAGTACAAAATTGAAGAGTCTAAATCCAATTAAATTCTAAATCATATAATGAAAAATCATTATATATTTTAGAAATGTATAGTTTTAAAAAATTATTAGCTAATACCATGTATAATTTGAACATCTTCTAAAAAAATGTATATTTTAAATCATGTAATTGTGATTGTTTTTAATTATACCCATACATATACATGGAGTTACACACTAATATGGATAATGCAAAGGGAGTAGTATGTAAATCCCACTTATCTCAATGTGCAAACTAATTAAGCACAAATTTACCCTGCAGTAGCTTTTTCACCAAAACTCTCAAAACCTAAGAGAAATATAATATTTCTAATGGGAGTACAAATAATTCTAAAAGATTTTAAATCCGAACTCCACACCCCACAAAAACTTATACTTGTGGAGTGACTATTACACCAAGGGTGTGCAGTGGTTTGGATAAGTTTGTTTTGAAGATATGGATTAATAGAAAAGAGCCCTATTTTGTACGTATTTTAAGTGGATTTAGAGATATATTTTTACTAGGTTGTTCTCAAGTTTTAACCTTGTTAAACATTAGGTTTAGGAGTATATCTAAACCTAGGGACGAAGCCACTGTTGGACATTGTCCTCCCTAATTTTTTTTAAAAAAATATATTATTATATATGTGTGTACTAACTTTAGTAATTTTATTTTATAAAATTACATTTTACTCTCCTTAAACAATATAATTGATTCTTTTAAGAGTAATGTTATACTCACAAACCTTTTTACAAACTGTTTTGGTAGCAAATTTTTATTGGTTCACATATGGGTCTACTACTTACATTATTTTTTTACCTACTAATAACCACTTACTATCTCAGCGATTTATAAAAAAAAGTTTGTAACTCTAGGATTTTTTTTCATTTTAGTAACCATAAAATAAAACATTATATATATATATATATATATATATATATAGATCTAAAATCTAAAAAAATAAAAATATAAGCAAAAAAATAAAAATAAAAATAACTCAACAACAAAAATTACAAATAGTAAAACTAAAAAATAAAAAATAAGCCCAATCAACCAATTTTATCCAAAATAAACAACCATCCCCTTTAAAAATTCTAAACAAAAATAATTTTGTTCTTAACCACTAAAAAAAAAAACAAAAAAACAAAAAAAACAAAACAAAACTCAACGGTTAGTAGTAGTAGAGTCAAAAGTTGAAATTGCCATACACAACAAAAAATAAAACCACCCTACAAACTCAAAGTTTTGAATCCGTTCCTGTTTGAACCACATAGAAGTCTAGTCTAAAAAGGGAAATCTTTTTATAAATAGTATAATTATCGTTTTTTATATTACTATTTAAGGAGTTTTTCCTATTTGGAATGGATATTTCTTTAGTTCAAAAATACCCTTATTTCCTAAGTTTAAGTAGAGACAAAACTTGAGGATAGCATAGTATAAATACATCTCTAACTACCACATAAAACATTGACTAAAATATAGGAACACTCTAGTTGATTTTCAAACTGAGCATTCAAAGATTTTAAGTTTTTTTTTTTAATCAAAAAAATAAAGACTTAAATTTTTCTTTTTCTTTTTTTAATATCCGGTTTCCTTTGCTCCTTAATCTCATCTCACAGTGGTTTTTTTTTTTCCTCAAATATCTTTGTTTTGAATTTGAAAAAAAAAAAAAAAAACTACAAAAAGTAGAGATAAAACTTAAGCAAAACATGCTAAAAATAATCTCTAACTCCTATGTAGAACACTGCCTACAAAATAGAACAACAGTCACGTTGGTTTTAAATCTCAACTTCTTCAATTTATTTCTTCCTCAATTTCCCTCTTCTATGTTCTTTTTCTCTACACCATCATCATCAATTTTTCTAAATTCAAAATCCAAAAAAGAAAAAACTTTACTTACAAAAACAAAAGTGCAGTTCTAATTGTTTCGATTCAACAGGTATGTCAATGTAAATTGCTCTTTTCTATTTTGTTTTTATAAAGAAATCAACGGTAGTCTAATTATTTGGACTCTGGTTCTTCTTCATTTTCATATTTCCTTATGATTATCCTTTTTTTTACTATGTGTTTGTGGGTTAAAGCTTACTCATTGCTTTTCTTTTCTTTGATTACAATATTACGTGAATTTCTTTGATTACAATATTACAGTAGAACATAAATTGTGTAATTTGGATAAGTATCAAATTGTGTAAAAGAAACACAAAATGTACAATTTGGATAAGTATCGCATATTAATTAATTATATTGCACTTAACTCTATTTCGAAGCATAAAATATATACGTAAAGGAGAATGATTGACCATTATATACAACCATATTACTAATATATTTGGAAAAAAAAAAAAAAAAGCCTCTAATTGGATCATTGGGCTTTAGTGTGAACAGATTTTTTGTACTGGAAAATAGGCAAAGAGGATACTTCTCCCGTTCTCCCTACTCCCTAATCAACTGGAAACAAATTTTTTGAAGCACGAGGTATAACAACCATGTGTGATGTAGGGTACAAGCAGTTGAAACTTGAAACATGTTTTATATTTTTTTTAATAAAACAAAGATTATTAATGGGGTGGCTTTTCTTTTGATATTTTTTTTCACTTTTATATTTCCTAAGCAAAAAGAGTGCTAATCAAGTTACAAAGTGCCCAGGTTTTTTGTCTTGGTTGTTTTTAGAACATTGTTAGATTGCATATATTAGTGCCTAAGTTTTATTGACTTTGTCATATGTATTCTCTTAAGGTAATAATTGTTTTATTATTAGTGATAATTGTTCCATTTTTCTCAAGCTCATCTCTTTCATATGAAATTATCCCTAACAATTGTTGTACCTTTTTACTACAACTGCTTTTCATTTTTTTCAAGAAAATACGTTTTTTTTTAATTAAATGATATTATTGGTGATTAAGTACTTGCTAATGTTGACAGCCTTTCTTATAATTTTTTCTTTTAAGGATTAAATACGACTTCACAATTCCCATTTAAAAATATAAAACAACATGAGAGTTGAGATTGTGAGAGCCTTTCCTATTTAATTTATTTATTTTGGTTTTCAGGTATTTGAATTTTTTTGTTATGGATGTGTACTTAGTGGCTACATTATAGGACTAAGTGGCTATCTTATAGGTTTTTTTTTTTTTTTTTTTTAAAAAAAAAAACTTGATAACTCTCATTTAAATAAAAATTTAAAAAAAAAATTTAAAACTTGATAACAAAACAAAATAATGTGAGAAATTTTCCTATTTAATTTTTTTTTTTCGTTTTTTAGGCATTGAAATTTTTGTTATGAAAGTGTACTTAGTGGCTACATTATAGGATTCATCACACCCCTAGTTTTTTTTTTTTTTTTTTAGTAATTGGAAATGTAATAATCTCAAATTATAATATATAAAAATTTTTGAGCACGTGCATGAGAGACTAGTTTTCTTTATACTTTTGGCCAGAAATTATTATCATTAGTTTATATATTATTTTATGGACAAAATTTAGAAACAGTAGGATACCTCCAGTACTGTTTCTTAGGTTTCACTTTTAAAATTCTGTCATGTGATTACTTAACTAAAAAAAACACTTCATTCCATAAAAAAAAATTAAAAAAAATCTACATAATAGAATTTTTAAAAAAAAAACCTAAAAAACAGCACATATGTGCTATAATTAAATCTTGTCCTTACTAGAACTGGATTCAAAGCCATAATCCATAACAATAGCGGTACCTTCCCTATATATATTTTTCTATAAGAGGCCGCGCAGCAATTACTACTACATATTATCTTCTTTCTTTGAACGGAAATCAAAATCCTAGTAGATCTCGGCATCTTTAAACCTTTTTATCTTTCCCGAGAGATACTAACAGACTAGACAGATTGAAGATTCAACCTCCTCCTATATTAGCCGCGTTGTTTTCCTACTTTCGTGCAAAACCCAGACCAGAATTCCGCTTCGTTGAAATTTTATCAAAGAAAAAAAAAAAGGAATTCCGGAATGAAAAGAAGAAGAACAACACCACCACCACCACAACAACAAAACGCTGCCATGAATCCCAATTACCTTGATCGGTTTTCAGACTTGCCCGAACCCATCATCCACCATATCGTGTCCTTCGTCCCCACCAATTACGCGGCTCGAACCAGTGCCCTCTCGAAGAGATTCAGGTCCGCTTGGCTTTCCTTCCCGGTTATCGATTTCGATGCAACTTTGTTTCCGGGACGGTATAGAGACACGACCAGTCAATTCACCACGTTCGTGCGCGACTCTCTTAATCGTCGTGATCCCAATGCTTGTTTAGAAAAGTTAAGGATTAGGGGTCTCTTTGATGGTTCTACGTTCAATCATTGGCTCATCAATTATGCTTTGGATAAGCACGTAAAAGAGATTTATCTTTTCGATGATTCCTACGTTGATACGTGTTTGCCACAGAGGATGTTTTGTGCGAATTCAATTCGGGTTTTGGAGTTAAAAGGGTTTAAAGTAGAAGTCCCCGATTTGATTTTAAGCTGTCCTTTGATTGAGGATTTTAGGGTTACTGACTGTTCTGGGTTGAAAAGTATTAGGGTTTCAGGAGCTAAAAAACTCAAAGCTGTAAAATTGGACACCTGCTCTGGACTGGAGAAAATTGATATTGATGAGCAAAACCTTGAATCTTTTTCATATACTGGGTGTCGTGATGTTGATCCTAGTCAGCCTTCTCAGCCATGTGAGATCCTTATGACCACTTGTAAGTCTCTTAAAAGCTTATCCTTAGAGTTTGCTAGCATCGTGGACCTGTGGCTCTATGACCATGTTTCTAAATTTCCTTTTCTTAAGATTCTGAAACTATATGAATGTCGAGGATTGAAATATATCGGTTTATTTCATACTAATATCGAAGAGATTGAGTTGAAAAATTGTGATGGACTAGAGATGGTTGGCATAGTAGCACAAAATCTTCAATCCTTTGTATACAGAATGAATCGGCGCAAGCAATGTGACATCAATATTTCTGCTGGCAGATTCCTTAGGAATTTAATTTTACACGGTGCTACCATAACGGACAGGTGGATTGAAGATAACATGTCTGCGTTTTGTTTACTTGAGAGACTAGGATTGGAATGCTGCACTGTGTTGCAGAAGATTAAGTTTCATAATGCCAATATCAAAGAAATCGAGTTGAAAAATTGTGATGGACTAGAGATGGTTGACATTGTAGCACAAAATCTTCAATCTTTTGTATACTGTATGGATCGGTCCAAACAATGTGACATCAATATCTCTGCTTGCAAATGCCTTAGGAATTTAATTTTGCGTGGTGCTACCATGACAGACAGGTGGATTGAAGATAACATTTCTGCATTTTGTTTACTTGAGAGACTAAGATTGGAATGTTGCAAGGTGTTGCAGAAGATTAAGTTTCATAATGAGCTGCTTACATGTTTTCAATTGCATGAATGCGATGTGGAGGAGGCTGAAATCGATGCTCCAAATCTGAATTCATTTGAGTACACTGGGCAAATAATGGCACCTCCGGTGATTATTTCTTCTCATTGGGATGCTATGATCAAGTTGAAAGAAACTGATCTTCCTCCGTACTTGCGGTTCAAAAAATTGAGAGAATTTCTTCTGGGCTTTGATACTTGCAAAGTATTGACACTGATTTGCAACAATGATAAGGTAACTATTCTAGATCTCTATAATTTCTATATTTTAATCTTCACTTTTTCTTCTTTTTTCCTTATTTTGTTTTTGTTTCCCCACATACATATATCTTAAATTACAAATATATGAGACATATCTTAAAATAATTTTAAGATATATGAGATATATCTTAAAAGTAATTTAAGATATGTTATATATATGTGTGTGTATGCTGTTGTGATGGCAGAAACTTTGATATTAGTTTGTTGAAATTTGAGACTAGTAGAAGCATAATCACACAAACAAGAAATAAAAACATTCACATTAGGCACCAAAATTTATTGTGATTCGGCTAGTTTCTTATCTACATCTATGAGCAACACTAATTAACATTCACTAGCACCGATATGAATTACAACCATATGGCAAATTTTCACCAAACCAAATTCATGGACGCCCTCACAAAAAACACTCACAACATTTACAATCAAAACTCTCAGTTCACAAGCTAACTTAGATCCCGTTATGCCTAAAGCAAACTCTTAATTCCAACTGAAAAACCCACAAATGAGACACTTGCTTTACCAAAACCCCCTACATTCAATGGTGCTTTCTCACCTCAACAATCATCAAACAATCAAATTACCCTTCCAAGCCAATATATTCTTCTAAGAGTAGTCTCTTCTCCTTATGTGTGAGGACTTTTGGGTCAAAATCACTAAACCTTTCACTATGCTTCAATTGATAGATTAGGAATATATATCTTGACAAGAAATACCATAATTATTTTTTTTACTAAGGGATAGACTTTCTTTTCAGTATGAAAAAAAAAAAATCCAAATTATTTAAGTCAAAATGGGGAGTTGAAGCAATTGCTAACACATATATTATATATTTTGGAGTACGGAAGCATGCGTGTTTGAATTTGTGTGGGGTGTTTGCATGAGGTGTGGGAGTGTTGAAAAATGGAGATAAGTGGAAGCCTAGGGCATCTGACCTTAGGGTTCACATAGAGCCCCCAGTAGAGGATATATGTATAATATGCTTGCAAGACTTTTTACAAACATGTTCATATTTTTGCCTTACTGATTTATTTGATCATTGTAGTTTGAGTTCTTGATTGTAGTTTGCCAGTGTAGTTTGGTCGATTTTATTGTTAATACAATTTTTGCCACTTATCAAAAAAAAAAAAAAAAGACTTTTTACAATTAATTTGTGAATGTTTTCTTCTTTTGGTTTCGGGCTCCTTACACACGATTTTCACAAATTAGTGTAACTACAAAGGCTTTAGAGTCTCTAGATACTTGTAAAATGTTTTAATATAAACGCTCCTTTACAATCCCCAAGTTTTCTCACATTTCTAGATAATTATTTTCTATACACATTCTAGTCTCACCCCACATGATAAAATTGTAAATTACCCTGATTCTAATGAGTGGAACCTTTTTCCTTTTTATTTTTTCTCTCAGGAATTGATAATTCCAAAAGAATTGACAGAGCAAATGCTTCCTCCGCTATTTGATATCAAGCATCTGAAGATACAATTACATTGCAGAACAGATCTGATGGGATTACTTCAAAGCTTGGTCTGGCTCGTTCCTCGTCCAGAGACCATATCATTTGTTAAGGGCTCCAATGAAGAATCCATAAAGGTAATGTAAATTATCAGTTTTCAAGGTTTTTTTTTTTTTTTTTGAGAACAGTTTTCAAGTTCGTTAAATGTTGTTATACAAAGGTATCATAATTCATACTTCAATTTATGGAGAAACTTTTATTTCTATGTGTCTTTTTAAGTCCAAGAATTAATGTTAGAATTGCTGATTTCTTGTTTGACCTTACACCCAATTGTTAAATGTGGCATTCAATATTGATGACACTTTAACAAGGTAATAAATGAGTATCAATTACTTTTGTGATTAATGATACATTAATTTGCAAGGTCTATGTAATAAAATTTATAGTAATTCCCTGGTATCATTTTTTATTCTTTTTATAACCAAGTGTTTTTAGTTCATGACCATAGTGTCCACCCTAATTTGATCTGAACCTTGTTTGATATCCTTTTGTATTTCAAAAGTAGCTACTTGCATACTTTTATGTGGTTGAAGTAGTGTCACATGAAATTTCCCTGTCCCCAGTGTCCAGCTCAACGTCTCGAGCTAACATGTTTGGTATTTTGTTTTAAATTTACAGTTTCATTATTATATGTCGGTAGATATGGAAGAAGATTCATGTTGTTGTCGGTATCGCCTTATAAAGTGTTGTACTCATCGTCTCAGAAGTATTGCACTGCATAACTTTGGAGATGTTGCTGACAGAGATAATGTCATGAAGTTTTTTATAAGGAATTCAAAGAGGTTGGAGATGATCTATGACAACTCAGATGCCTTCAAAATAGTTAAGGGCCAGTTAATATCTTCCTAAATTATTGATGAATGTGAGTCTTTTATTTCAGAAAGGCAGTAAAGCTTCAATATGTTAATTCCTTTGTACTCACAGATGAAGAGGGTAAGACTGTAAGAGCACTCGGTATGCACTTTAGCCCCACAGATCTGAAGATTTTCTGCAATTTTTTTCCCCTTTTTTTTCTTAAGAAAAGAGCAAAAAAAAAAAAAAAAAAAAAAATGCAAATTTTGTTAATATTGCTGCTTCAAGCAAACGTAGCTTGTGTAATGTAATATCTATGTGTATCAAATTTATATGTATTTTTTTCAAAAAAGAAATTTATATGGTTATTTCTCGCAAAAAAAAAAAAAAAAAAAAGGGAATATCAGTGTGACAGTGACTGTCCTATTTGTCTGTTTAAGCTACGCACATAATCTCAGAAATATACTATACGAGATGAACAATAAAATTTTTATAAAAAAATGTGCAGTAAATTAGCTTCTTGCTTTATTACTAGAATACAGCACAAAATTAATTGAGAGTTTTTTTTTTTTTTTTTTTTGAGTAAACGGTAATACTTATTAGAACACACACAAAATAGTAATACAGCATGAAATTGAGAATTTGAGAGTAGGTGCAACTTTGTGATATTTTCATAAACTTACAATGGCAAGGTGCAACTTTGTGATACTTTCATAAACTTACAATGGCACTCAAAGATTGCCTGAGTGAAATTTACGACTGGATGCATTGATTGACAAAAATTTTCCATTTAGACTTCCTAGTGTATGGTAAAAGAATAAATTAACACACAAGTTGTGAGATGTTTTTTTAAGCCTTGGAATTGCTTGCTTCTTTATATGTATGTATGTATGTGTATATATATATATACAGAAGATGTACATTACATACCCTTACAACATTAGTATTGGTGGTATCAAATTGCTATATTGCCAAATTTAACAACCAATATAAGAAAAATAAGGTTGCATCAATGGAGCTAAAGGTATAATTTTTTGCTCTTAAAAAATATATATTATTTGTCTTATTATTATAATGATTATTTCCTTTTTGTTGTCGTTATCGTTGTTATTTATTATAGTGGATATATTATTTTATTGTGTTGTTTATATTATTTTAATATGTTGAATGCTAAAATAAAACCATTGACGTTAGGTGTTTTGTAAAGTAAGATGGTAAAATAGATGAAATAGTTTTTTTGTGGTGCCAAAAGCTAAAATTTATGGCACCACCAATGCTGATGTTAGCTAGTTAAAAAAATAGTCAAATTCAAATTATACAAGTGTGACTATGTACTAACTACTAACACCACATTAGGGTTGTCTAAGACAACCGAGAACCCAACCCCCTGAAGGACTTAAGCTAAAACTGAATCGATCCAACAAAGTGGTGATCGGTGGCAAATTGGAGCCTTCAGAACTCGATTCTGCCAGGTCAAGTCTTAGTTTCTCTCCTCCAAAATCTGATCAAACCGACCCAACCCATTATCTAAGCAAACTCCGACTAGATCTCAACAAATCCGACAAAATCTCACCATATTTGGTGAGATTTCCATTGGATTTAGTGATATTTCAACTCATTGAGATTTCTCAATAGATTCAGCGAGATCTCACCAAATCTGATGAGATTTCTATCAAATTCGACCAAAATCAAAGAAATTTCTGAGTTCCAGCAAATTCTAATGATTTTCACTGTCGATCGAACTGATTAGCGTCCACCTAAGCCTTAAACCAACTTGACCCATTGGTGTAAGAGGTTGGCAACAGGTCTCTCTTCCTATTGCTCGATGTGGGCGAGTCAGGACTAGGTTGAGTCCAAAACCGAACCAACCTAAATTGAACCAACCTAACTCATGGACACCCTTACACCTCATTATTTAGACAGGTCAAATTGGGGTGGGTTGAGTTTTTTAAATCCCCAAGACCTGACTCAATCCACATATATATATATATATATATATATACACATTCATTTCTTGTTAGTCTATATATCATATCAAATTTAAGTTTTTTATTCTATTTTATTTTATTAACTCCATGATATACATATGCTAAAATGGAAAATGTAATATTTTTTCAACATATTCATAAGTATACATGATGACATTGATATGTTTAAGATTATTTTGGGGAGAAAATGTTAGAAAATTACTCATACTATAAGACGTGTACGATCTATGACAAAGTGGACACTTCCTATAATTTTCTTTAATAATGACAAAGTGGACACTTCCTATAATTTTCTTTAATAGTTTATATTTTAATGCAAGTCCTTCAATGATTAATAGGAAATAATTTTTAAATTATTCATAAATGATAAAATTAATTTTGAAATTTAGTATATATACAACACATAACTAAAATTCACTTGCCTAATCCATCGAGATGAAACTACTCAAATTTTCAACCGACCTACCATTTTTCTAGTTTGCTAGGTTGATGATGGGGTTTGGAATTTTTCCAACCTACCAATGGTGAATTAGTTTAAAATTTCTTCCTCAACCTGTCCAATCTGACCCACAAATGGTGAATTAGTTGTTGACATGTCTTTTTTATTTTTATTTTATTTTTATTTTTTTTTAAAGATATCATATGATAGTGCTCCATTATCCAAGTTATATTACTCTATATTATATAGTTTTAATGGTAATCAGGATCAAATTAATTTAGTTTTACAAGTTCAAGGATTAAATTGACTTAATTGATAGTTGGTGGAGCAAAATGAACTCAAGTCCATAAATGGAGGACAGCATGAATAATGTAAAATTTCTCTCTCTTTTTTCTCTCTTTTATTTTAATATAAGTATCCGGATTCTTAAAGCACCTTTGCATTCTGAGTTCTTTTCAAAACAATTTTCAAATAGTTTTAAAAACAAAAACACAAATACTCTTATTAAATGGGCCTAGGTTTTTAAATACCTAATTAATCAGTCATGTGTTTGTAATATGCACACCACACTCCCATACTCTATTGGAGTAGCAATTTTTTTACACATCTTGTTAATGACAAAGTTCATTTATGTACAAGACTTTCCATAAAATTCGTAAAGAAAACATTACAATTTCGTCCAAAAATCTGTAATTAGACACTAGTTCCCTAGGTGAGAGAGAGAGTGTGTGTCGAAAACTCTTAGAACACCTTACATCAGTTTCCAGTACTGTTTAAAACATTTGACTATTTTCTTAAATCAGCTCTGCGGAGTTGCAATTTACCAAGTCTTATTCATGACAAAGTTTTTTTTTTTTTTTTTTTTTTGAGAACCTTCATGACAAAGTTATTTCATTTGCAAGACTTGTCCATAAAATTTGTGAAGAAAAGATTACAATTTGATTCAAATTTCGTTGATTTGTGACGCTAGTCCTGCCATTTAATCCAAAAGGGTCAAGAATAAAGCTTATTACTATTAGTATTAGAAGAAAGTTTATTACAATTAGACGACCACTGCCTTGAATAAAGCTTTCCCTCTCCATTGATCATAACCCCAAACCAACATGGCTTCCTACACCTCCAACTACCTACGTCTCCTTTCCTTCACCAAACTCTTGTCATCACACGTGAACCAAGGTCGTCATGACCAAGCCCTTTCTCTTTTCCACCACATACAAGCCTCACTTGCCCTTGCTCTCGACCCCCATGTCTTCTCTCTCGTCCTCAAGTCCTGCGCAGCCATTCAACGCCCACAACTTGGCACCGCTATCCATGCCCATATCGCCAAGTCCTCCTTCCTCTCAAACCCATTTGTCGCGTCTGCTCTTGTTGACATGTATGGTAAATGCGTCTCAATTTTGCCTGCACGCAACTTGTTTGATGAAATTCCTCAGAGAAATGTTGTGGTGTGGAATGCCATGATATCGCTTTATACACATTCTAATCGTGTTCCTGATGCTTTGAAATTATTCCAAGTCATGGACATTGCGCCCAATGTGTCAACTTATAATTCAATTATAGCGGGTTTGGCAAAGTTGGATGATGGGTCATTTAAGGCTGTTGCTCTTTATCGGAAAATGAGGGAAATGGGGTTGATTCCAAATGTAATTACGCTTCTTGCTCTATTACCCGCTTGCATAGGTGTGGCGGCTTTGAATTTAATTAAGGAAATTCATAGTTATGCAATTAGAAATGACATTTATTCCCATCCCCAGTTGAGTAGTGGCCTAGTAGAGGCCTATGGGCGATGTGGGTGTCTTGTAAATGCGCATAATGTGTTTTGGGGTATGAAGGAAAGAGATGCGGTTGCATGGAGCAGCGTAATATCAGCATATGCACTTCATGGGAAGGCAAGAACTGCACTGGAAATGTTTCAACAAATGGAATTGGCAAAAGTGCAGCCTGATGGAATCACTTTCCTTGGGGTATTAAAAGCTTGTAGCCATGCAGGATTAGCTGATGAAGCAATGGATTACTTTGCTAGAATGCGTACAGATTATGGCGTGGAAGCAAGTAGCGATCACTATTCATGTTTAGTAGATGCGTTGAGCAGAGCCGGGAGACTATATGATGCATATCAGGTGATACGAGAAATGCCAGTTAAGGTGACTGCAAAAGCTTGGGGTGCTCTTCTTGGGGCATGTCGGACTTATGGAGAGTTAGAGCTTGCAGAGATTGCAGGGAAAGCTTTGTCTGAGATTGAACCTGATAATCCTGCCAACTATGTGCTGTTGGCTAGAATATATGCTAGTCAAGGGAGACATGAGGAAGCTGAAAGAATGAGAAGTGAAATGAAGGAGAAGGGAGTGAAGGCTGCCCCTGGTAGTAGTTGGATAGTTTATCAGGATTGATGACAGTGACCTTTGAACTACTTTTTTTTTTTTTCCCTGCTGAAGAGGGATAAACGTGCAAGATATATTAATTACTTCAGAGTTCAGACACTGGGCAAAAGCCTCCGCTTGATATAATCATGCAGAGACGAAACGATCCCAACAATGACTAATATATGGCGTTATGGTGTGAGAATCAGTTTTGCCACAGTTTTTATGGTACCTCCTCCATCACAAATTTATTAAAATCTTACTCATCTTTTTGAAATGAATGAATTGGGTTTTATCACATCATCTATAATTTTAATTGATATTAAAATAACAATAGTCATCATTTGTTCAAATATTGATGATGTGATAAAATTTAATCCACTCATCAAAATGTTGAGAGTGATCACATATGAATAATGTTATACAATAGGTACACTCAATATCATACTACATATTTCTAGAATACTGGTTGTCACCATGTGGTCCATGTGGTGTCAGAAATCAGGTCACATTTGATGTTGTCTATCTATCTTCCCAGGCTTTTGTAGAAAGGGTGCGGTGTCTACAAGTAGCTTACTAGAATGCCAAGATCAAGGTGTGCAGGACAGACAAATTTTGCTTTTATCGCCAAGTCTTCAAGAGAGGGTCAGCATTTTCTCGTTCACTGCTACAGCTCTCCATATCAAAATCAAGAAATGAATCAATGTTTAGGGGTAAGAGAAACGTTAAGGAAGGCCAAACTGCTTGGTTTGCAGGTTTATCATCCTAACTAGCAGCAAATAGGTAGAGGTTGTGCGCAAACTCCAGCATTATGCACAGCAAGGCTTACAATTTTTTGTCTATACGGTCCATAGGAAATCTTGACTGAAACATATTTGGTGGCTTATTAGTATCTAAGTCCTCGAAGAGCATTAACATTAGACTGGACCAAATTTTGGTCATATGTAACCCAAAAGGAAATTTTTTTCTATTTTAACTAGTCCAATTTTTCACTTCCAGTAGACTATTTTTCTTTTCACCACTCTACTTTTATTTTTTTGGTAAGGCACTACTCTACTTTAAATTTTAATACTATTCATTTACTCTATTTTATTATTAAAAAATATATATTTCTTATTTAACTATCAGATACTTTACCAATTGAGCTAACTGAAACAATAAAATCTACCATTCTTAACATTTCTTAAACAAGAATCTTTACACTATTTTTAATATATTTAACATTTGTTGTACTGCATGTCTCTATTTTTTATGCTATGTAAAAAATCAGAAAAAAGATGTTATCAATTTGTTACCAATTATTCAATTGGTGAAACATCAAACGAAAGTATGGGTAATTTTTTTTAAAATAATTATCCACCCCCACACCCCCCCCCCCCCCACCCCACAAAAAAAAAAAAAAAAAAAAAAAAAAAAGACCTCCCATAGTTCGACATGTTATAATAGCAAATGAAGAATTAAAACCCTAAATGTCATAGATACACTAAGAGATACCAGTTGATTGCATTACAAAACTCTTGGTACATATTATATTTTACTTCACTTAAAGGATTTATCCACATAAAAAGAAGTAAATAAATAATAATAAAAAGACTCAAATGATTCATCTGATTATGATTTTGAAACATGCTTGTAATTGCAAAGCTAAAGTGGGGAAGGGATTCTAAATTCCAAATAATGTCAAATTTTACTAGCAAATCGGGATGCGTAATGCTACGTCTACAATTTTTACAATAATTTTACAACAAATATTAGATAGCAAGTTATACTAGTTCTAATCTGAACTCATCGCTAAAATTATCTTTTTGCCTAATAGTGATAGTCAATAACAACTTGCTACCTAACATTTGTTATGAAACTGTTGTGAATGTAACTAAATGATACCATGTTAATCCACTCTTCCTCATTAATAGAATAGTAGATTTTCAACAAGGAACATTGTTGCCCAATAGTAATCTATATTACTTATAACAAAATTCTCCTTTTTGATCTAAACTTTTTTTAAGGTAAAAAAACATTTCATCCACTAACCAATTACTTCTCCTAGATCAATAACGTCACAAGATTCCCCATAAAATTTCGTTTCTTGGATTAAATTTTTATGTGGTTCAAAAATACCCTTAATCACTTTCAAATACACATTAAAAAAAAAAAAAAAAAAAAAAACGTTTACCTCACAATCCATTCAAATTCAATGTTTGTGTTCTATTTGAATTCAAATACTAGCCTTAGCCACATACATTTCCTACTCCTTTTAAAAAAACAATATTCCTCCTTATCCCAATCTTTTCTCTATATGACTTTTATTATTATTGCAGTGGGATAAATCTATAAATTATTCTTTATTATTGTAGAAAGACAAATCTATAAATTTTTCTTGCAACAAGGACAATTTCGAGGTATTTAACAAGGAAGAGGATACCATATCGTACCGTACCGGTACGTGCACTAGTACCAAAACTCCAATGTTTCATACCAGTTTAAATACCAGCCGATTTCAAGTATTTTGGCCAATACCAGGCGTACTGGCCTATATAGGAAAAAAAAAACCTTTTTTTTTTTTTTAGTTTTTTAATTTTTGAATTTTTGTAAGAACAGAATGATAACTTATTTGTATTATTTGTTTTCTAAATATGCAATGAACAATTAAACTTTCTATTTTTTGTATTGTGTTTTTTTTCTTCTAGTTGATGCTAAAGTCTAAAACCATGAATAATTTGTTTTGAATTGAGGTAATGTTTTATGATAAACTTATTATTATTATTATTATTATTATTATTATTATTAAAAATAGTAGTAAACTCAAAACAGTACACCGGTATTGACCAGTATCGAAATATATCGTTTCACTAGTCAAACCAATACAAATTCCAGTACGAGATTGACTCTCTTAGTATTTAACTCTCTTGGCTTAATGTATCATGATTAATTTCAATTCCAAATCTGTTGCTTCATTCTTCTAACTCAATTACACTATGTAATAAAAAACCACTAGATAATTGTTTTTCTTTTCTTTTCTAGGTTTATGGGTGAAAAAGCAAATCCTTGAAGCAATTTAACTCTAAGAAGAAATAGTATGCTGAGCTATAGTTTCCACATTATTAAAATCTCTTTTAAATTTTTTTTTTCAAAATTAGTGGCTTTAATGGATTGCTTCTTTGGTTATTAAAGTAAAAAAGTGGAAAAGATTCAACAAGATCGAAGGGTTTCAATACTAGGGTTAGGATTTCATAGCGGCTGATTTGCTTTGGTCATAATGGTTTTTGTTGGAGGCTGGTGACTGTTTGAAGGTATTGCTTTTTTATTTTATTTTAATTCAAATAGATTTTGTGTGTCCTTTAAAAGCGGAGTCGTTAATTTCTATCTAGAGGTTTCAATTTTAAGTTCCAATTTAACCTTTTTTTTTTTTTTTTTGGTCACGTGCATCACTTATTTTTTAATACAAAATTGAAAAATATGTATTCCAGAGAAAATGAATCTCTTTGCGATAAAGAGGATCACTTATGAGATATCGAAGTCTTTTTCCCCATCCACAAGCTTCAATTTTTAGATCTAAATGTTTGAATGGTGTTAATTAGGCTCATCAGTAAAAAATTTCTATTACTTTGATTTTGTAAGCATATAAAAGTTTAGAATGTATATCTTTTTTGAAGACTTGCCCAAGAAGTGCATTGGTTGAATCAAGTTAAGATTTCAAAGGGATTGAATAAAAAAAGTAATATAAAATAAACTTTTTATCTTTCCTGTGATCCTGTCATGCAGTCATTGAAGGACAATGTAAAAAAATTGGCTACTTTTGAAATATGCTAAAAACACCCTAGCACAATATTTAGAACCCATAACACAAAGTTTTATTACTAAGTTGATTTTAACATTAAGTTAAACAATAAAGTCCAAATGTAAGTTGATGGGGAAAGACAAGTATAACTCGTCCTTAAGTAGTCATCCATAGAATGTATAGCTCGTCCTAAAGTGGTTGTCCATAGGATGTACGATACCATGCCAATTGGGTTTGCTCCTACTCACCTATTGTACTATTCATGGGGTGCCTCAAGGGAGGCTAGTCCAGACTAAGGAAGGTCGTCCAAGATATGGACGACCTTTCAATACTTATGAATATTCCTAAGTACAAGGTTTATCTACAATAGCTTATGAATCTGGCCACGTGTAACCATTCTAGTACATGAGTGAGATCCTGATTCATCGCTATAACTTCCTGCCAAGCACTCAACTTCCAATGATGGTTATAGAAGATAAGAGTAAATATTATAACTTCTATAGCGGTTGTAAGAGTTAAGTGTAAACCCTCTGACGTCCACAAATATGGGGGAAGTTACAAGACTAGTAACCACTTCAAGAATACACTATATAAACACTCATTCACGACAAGTAAAGTAAGTTGTGACAATTCCCAAAAAGTTAGAACTCTAGAATTTGAGAGAAAAACTAACTTAATCATCAGAGGGTCCTTGGCCGGTCAACCCCAGTCTCCTTTGATTGTTTGTTTCCTTTTTAGGCCTTCCAAATCTTTGAAGCCCAAAGCATTCAGTCTACTGATTTTCTATACATCATCAATTGACGCTGTCTGTGGGAAGTGGTAAATTTCGTGTTCTGTAGTTTATTTTTCTCTGACAAAAGGCTGCATGGTTCGAACAAGATCAAGGGCCAATAGCCCAGGCCACTAGAAGAGTAGGGATGCTTTTAGCAATTCCCACCGTGATTGTTAATCAACGCCTGTCATGCAAACGTCTTCCATCCAACACACACAGTCCATGGCAGCCGTTATGGCGGAGTTAACTTGTCAGAACCAGGAGTTAACTATAGAGATTAATCTAAGAAGGCAACGTCATGAAGGATACGCTGAAGGACAAGCCTAGAGTCAAGAAGATATAGGAGGAAATGTTGAGCCCGAGAGCCAGTCAAAGGGTGCCACACTTGTAAAAGGAGATAGATCAGATGAGGAAGGTCATGGACGAGATAAGGGAGAACATAAGAAGGGAGAATCCCATAGAGGATTTAGTTCATCGAATAGACTCCTCTTTCACAGCTTCCATCAAAGATCACCCCTTGCCTTCGAAGTTCAAGATGCCTTTCTTGGATTCGTATGATGGAACGCATGACCCTTTTGATCATATTACTACTTTCAAGACTACAATGCACCTTCAAGGGATTCTAGACGAGATTTTGTGTAGGGCCTTCCCTACTACCCTTAAAGGGCCAACATGAGTATAGTTCAGCAAGATACCTCCGAATACTATGAGTTCTTTCGAAGAATTAAGCAAGTTGTTTGTCAACAATTTTACCGGAGGACAAAGGAATAAACGTTCCTCGTCCAACCTTTTAACCATAGAGCAAGGAGAAAACGAAAGCTTGCAGTCTTTCATTACACGTTTCAACAAGGAATTCCTGGCAGTGTATAAGATGGATGACAAGTTGTTGTTGGCGGCCTTCTATAATGGAGTAAACTCCAATCTATTCATTTATAAGCTTTATGAACAAGAGCCTCAAACCCTAGCTGAACTCGTCAACTCAACCCGAAACTTCATGAATGCAAAGGACGCAATTATAGCTAAGAAAAGAAAGAGAGCTAAATGAATGGCAGTAGATCTCCCGTGCCATCCTGAGCAGGGTCCTTGTCTAAAGAAGGCAAAGATGGGAGAGAAGAAAGATCAAGATAATAAGAAGGCAAGCTCTTCAACACGGAGTTAGCAATATACACCCTTGAACATGCCGTTTGAACAAATTCTCATGCAGATCAAGGATGATCCTTCCTTGAAGTGGCTGGAAAAAATGAAGGGAGACCCCAACAAACGCAACATGAACAAGTATTGCTGCTTCCATAGAGACCATAGGCATGACACAGACGAGTATTTTGACTTGAAGCAACAGATAGAAAATCTCATCAAGCAAGGAAAATTGAGAAATTTTCTTAGACGAGATCACAAAAATGAGAATTTGAAGGAAAAGCTAGAGGAGCCATTAATACCACTTGGAGAAATAAGAGTCATCATACAGGGGACCACGATAGGACAATCTTCCAAGTCAAGGAAGACGTACCTGAAGGTGGTGCAAAACGTCCAACTTTCAAGACAATCCCCAAGGACGAGGACCACAGACGAGCAAGCCATTACATTCACAAACGAAGATGCTGAAAGGGTTCACCACCCACATGACGACGCGATCGTCATTACTTTACTTATTGCTGATTATCCGACCAGAAGAGTGTTGGTGGACAATGGAAGTTCTGCGAACATCTTGTTTTATCCTGCTTTCCAGCAAATGAGACTTAGACGAGATCAACTTCGTCTAGTGAATTCACCCTTGGTAGGATTTGGAGGAATGAAAGTGCAACCCATGGGCACCATTATGTCACCTATGGTGGTAGGAGCATACCCACAATAAATAACCAAAGAAGTAAAATTCCTTTTCGTGGACTATTTGTTGTCATACAACATCATCATTAGAAGACCAACCTTAAACAACTGGAAGACAGTAACGTCTACCTATCACCTATCAATCAAATTCCTTATAGAGTACGGGGTAGGGCAAGTGCAAGAGGATTAGTTAGCAGTAAGAGAATGTTATTTGGCCTTGCTGGCTATGGACGAACAGGTTTAGACAATGAGCATCAAGGAGAGAAGAGTTGTGGCAGAGCCCACCAAAGCGTTGGAAGACATTCCTTTGGACAAGAATAATCCTAAGAAGTTTACAAGGGTTGGAACAGGTATGGAAAGGAAGACAAAGCAAGACCCTTGTCCAATTCCTAAATAATATCATTAATGTATTTGCATGGAGTTATGAGGACATGTCAGGTATCAACCCTAGTGTCATCACCCATCGTCTAAACGTGTATCCTTCCACCAAACCCATTCATCAAAAGGAAAGAGTCTTTGCTTCTGAACGAGATAATGCAATCAAGGAAGAAGTCTAGAAGTTGACCACGGTGAAATTTATTCGGGAAGTTTATTACCCGGATTGGTTTGCTAATGTAGTAATGGTTAGGAAGGCTAATGGCAAGTGGAGAATGTGCGTGGACTTCACCGATTTGAACAAGGCTTGCCCTAAGGATAGCTATCCATTGCCACATATTAACTAGTTGGTGGACTCAACTACAAGTCATAAATTGCTAAGTTTCATGGATGCTTTCTTGGTTATAATCAAATAAGGATGGATGAGGTGGATCAAGAGAAGACATCCTTTATTACTAGCCAAGGTTTGTTTTGCTACAAGGTGATGCTCTTCGGTTTAAAGAATGCAGGGGCAACTTATCAGAGGCTGGTTAACTATATGTTTCATCCACAGATCGGGAGGAATGTAGAAGTCTATGTGGATGATATGTTGGTAAAAATTTTGAATGGGGAAAAGCATTTAGACGACCTTCAGGAAACTTTTGACACGCTTAAACAATACAACATGAAGTTAAATCCGAGCAAGTGTGCTTTCAGAGTCTTGTTTGGTAAGTTTCTCGGGTTCTGGTTTCTTATAGAGGAATTAAGGCGAACCCTGATAAAATACAGGCAATATTGAATATAGAGCTGACAAAGAATATTAAGGAAGTCCAGTCCTTCACCAGACGAGTTGCTGCCCTTAACAGGTTCATAGACAAGTGCTTGCCTTTTTTTAAGGTTCTTAAGAGGTATTTGAATGGAAGAATGAGTGTCAAAAGGCCTTTCAAGACCTTAAGGCCTACCTCACAACAGCTTCTTTGCTGAGCCCGTCTATGCCAGGTGAGGAATTATACTTGTATTTAGCGGTGTCTCCATATGCAGTAAGTTCAATGTTGATCAGAGAAGAAGGGAAGATTCAGAAGCCAGTTTATTACACAAGCCGAGCGTTAAGAGGGGTAGAGGGACAATAACCCATGATGGAAAAGCTGGCCTTTGCTTTGGTCATGGCTTCTAGAAAGTTGAGGCATTACTTTCAGGCTTATGTCATCAATGTCCTGACAGATCATTTACTGAAAAAGGCAATGAACAAGTTGGAAGCCGCAGGACGGCTAATCCAATGGGCCATAAAATTCAGCGAGTTTAATGTCAGGTACCAACCAAGAAACATGATAAAGGCACAAGTATTGGTGGACTTCATTGTTGAGTTCAGTCCCAATCAAGGTGAGCTAGACGAGGTGGACGAAGTAAAGAGGTGGGTTGTCAATGTAGATGGCTCGTCCACATTATATGCAGGAGGAAATGGAGTTATACTCAAATCCTTGGAAGGAGACAAATTGAAGTATGCAGCCCGTCTACAATACCAAACCACCAACAATGAAGCTGAATATGGAACTCTCCTTAAAGGATTAGAATTGGCTAAGTCCTTAGAGGCAAAGTCAGTAATAGTCCAAGGGGATTCTCAGTTAATCATCAATCAAGTAAATAGAATGTGAGAAACTAAAGAAGATCAGATGAAGAGGTATCTAAACAAGATAAGGCAGCTTGTCAAGAAATTCAAAAAGGCCAATTTTGTTTAACTCCGAAAGGAGGAAAACATGGAAGCAGATACTTTGGTGAAAGCAGCTTCGGCAAGGGGAGCCATGGACGAGTATGACAAAGTCCAATATATGCTAAACATAGATCTTTCATAAGTTTAGCAGATTAAAGGAGAAGAAAAATGGATGACTTCAATAATGATCTATCTCAAGGATGGAAGGCTTTTAAAGGACAAGGACGAGACCAGGAAGTTGAGGATCAGAGCTGCCAAGTATGTCCTAATAGAAAAGGTGTTGTATAAATGAGGTTTTTCTCAACCCTACTTAAGGTGTTTAGCCCTAGATGAGTCAAACTACGTGCTAAGAGAGGTACATGAAGGAGCATGCGGAAACCACTCAAGAGCAAGAGCACTAGTCCATAAGGTTATTCATGCAGGTTACTACTAGCCAACTATTCAAGCAGATGCTAAGGTTTATATCAAGGTTTGTGACCAATGCCAATGCTTCAGCAACGTCTAGACAACCCTCAGAGTATCTAACCCCAATGATGGCCCTATGGCCCTTTACGCAATGGGAACTAGATATCTTAGGTCCCTTTTACACTCAGAACTAGGCAAATGAAGTTTTTGGTAGTAGGGATCAATTACTTCACTAAATGGGTGGAAGTTGAACCCTTAGCGAAAATCACACAACATAATGTTAAGAACTTTGTTTGAAAAAAATTGTGTGCAGGTTTGGGGTGCCTAGGGTATTGATATCAAACAATGGACAGAAATTTGACAATACACCTTTTAGAGACTTTTGCAAACACTTTGGAATCAAGAATCATTATTCCTCACCCTCCCACCTGTAAGCAAATGGCCAAGCAAAAGTTGCAAACCAATCCTTGTTGAAAATCATCAAAACTCAACTTGAAGAGGCAAAGGAAGTATGGCCAAACGAGCTACTAGGTGTTTTATGGGCTTATAGGACAACTGTAAGGACTCCCACAGGGGAAACCCCTTTCAAATTAGTCTATGGAAGCGAAGCAGTCATAACTGCAAAAGTGCACATGGCCAACCATAGGGTAATGAAATATCAGCACAATGAGAATGAAGAACAACTTCATCTTAACCTTGATCTCATTGATGAGGTAAGGATGGGTGTGGAGCAAAGGACAGCAAGATACAAAAATCTTATAGCTAGGCAGTATAATGCAATGGTGAAACTTAGGCGTTTCAAGATTGGAGACCTCGTCCTAAAAAGGGTCTCTTTGACAACCAAAAACCCAGCTTATGGGAAATTAGGACCTAATTAGGAAGAGCCCTACAGGGTCATTAATTGCAAAAGGCAAGGATAATATTACTAGGAAGCATTAGATGGACAGAAGCTTGAGCAACCTTGGAACATTGAGCACTTAAGGAAATACTACCAATAAAGGGTCTGCCAAGACGAGCAGCATCATGGACAAGTTGAAATGTTTCCCTTATGTTTACTTATGTTTATTACTACTGCTGTGTATTTTGAATATTTTAATTCCCTAAAAAGTGCATTAGACTCTAAGTTATGCACTGTTTAAGGACAAGTTTATGATGGATGAAGTTATGTACTTAGTCTATCTATTTGTGTATTTTTAATTCCTTAAGACACTAGCTTCTAAGCATGTGTCATGCTTGTAGACAATGTTTATGCTATGTATATGAAGTTTGAATTTCCAATAAATGTGATACACGAATCTACTTTCCATAATTTCATCCACAAGAAAGCTTAAGGCTCAAGACTAATAGTCTCTGGATGTAGGGACATAACGTCTACAAGCTTTCCTTGAAATGAGGATAAAGCAAAGAAAAGCCTAAGGTACATTCATCTAATCAATGGACAGGATAAGGCCTGAAGCGTATTCGTCCAAGAAATTTACGAAAAAATGCATGCATGTAACAACATTCAAAATCCATGAATAAACATCCAGCTATAATAATTCAATGCCTGGACGAGCAAATTCTGGAAACTTCCAGCCTATGGATGAAAAGCAAGAAACAACTACTAAGTCTCTAGATGAGTAAAGCTGGTAAAAAAAACGTCACTCATAAAGATGAATTATACTTGTAAAAATGTGTAGAATGATAAAAATATTGAACATAAGAAATTTACATTAACATGGACAAACTAAATGCCTCCATGGGTGGACGGACCACATTAAAAAACCAATATAATATGGATGATGTCAACAAAGAAAGATTCGTCCATACAATAGTATGTTCAATAGTAAATAAAAAGTAAAGGAAATAAACATCCATTCATAAAAGTTCAAAAAAAGGGTAGACGACCATCATTCAAAAACCCTTACAAAGTAAAAGCCTAAAAAGCAAATATTGGAAGCTCATCCTAAATATTATGGACGATTAAAATGTACTTTGATAAATTTCAAATGATCCAAAACAACAGACCTTACAATAAAAAATAAAAAAATTAAAAAAATTAAAAAAAAGGAAGTAAAATTTGATATTTTCATTGAGGGTCATTTCCAGTGTTTGGGTCGTCTTGGGCAAGTTGATTGGTGGCATCATCTTTAATATTAACATCTTCAGAGCTCATCTGGAGAATAAAGCTTGTAGCAGCACCAAGGTTGAGCTTGATAGAGCTAAAGTCCACTTCAGGGAAGTTTTTCATGGCGTCTATGCAAAAATCTTCGAAGCCAGCAACATAATTCACATATAGAAGATCAGTATACTGTTTGGAAGCTATGAATTCCATAACAACATCTTCTTTGGCTTTCTTAAGAAGGGCACTCAGCTCGTTATTTTTCTTCTGAAGATGATCAAGACAAAAGTCCTTTTCAATGACATCAGCCTTGAGCTCTTTGATGAGGTTTTGCATTCCTTTGGCCTCGTCTGTAGCCTTGGCTGCCACCTCAACCCAACCCTTGTAGTCGTCCCTTACCCCCTAAATTCTCATCTTAAGCAAAATTCTTGTCTTATCCAGCTCAATGGCTTGTCTAGACGCTGCAATGAACTTTGACATTGCCTACAAGAAATAAGTGATAAGAATAATGGTTAGACGAGAAAAGCATGAAGTGAAAAAGACGAGACAAAAATGAAATTACGTACCTTGAAAAGATCATGAACACCAGAATCTTCAAAGTCTTTTAAAGACATGTCATAGCATGCAGCTATTCCTCATCTGACACAGCCTTCTCAAAGCATTCCTAAGCCAAATCCTCATTTTCAATGAGATTCATAGGAATCCGTTGAGAAGGTTGGGATGAGGCAGGCACAGTAACCTTGGACGAAGTAATCTCAACAGGGGTGGACGAGTCTACATCAAAAATCTAGATGGACAGTTGGGACATAGGGAGACTAGGCTTGATAGGTTTGGATGAGCCATGCTTTGCCTTCTTTCCTCGACGACTGGGAAGGTTTCCCAAGTTAAGCGTCTTGGATAAGGATTTCCTTTTGTCCCCAGCAGAAGGACAAAGTTGGGATTGAGTTTCAGGCCTGTTTTCCTTGTCCATAACCTCGTTTTCCTTATTTCTTTTCATAGTTGCCATCCCAAAAAAAAATGATGACAATTAAAGTTAAACCAAAGAGTATGACAAATAATACTCATATAAATTCCAAGTAAAAACAAACTCACGTCTACGAACAATGACCTCGTGAGCAATGGCTTCAGCAGATGGTTCTGGGCCAAGTCCCCACCTAGCAAAACATCGAAGGGTAACCAATGAATGGAAACTCCTATCAACGTAAAGACAAGTTCTGTGGATGTGGTCATGGTAAAATTTGCTTAAAGATGGTCGTCCAATAGCTATTAAAAAAAAAGGGTTAGACAATAATAAGCAAAATAAAAATAATAAATAGTAAGTTAAAAAAAAAAATACCTACAAGATGAAGATTCCCTAAATCCCCAGTGTAAGGGGCAAATATATCCCTACCAACCTCAACATGGTTCCCAACCTAGAAACCAGAGACGAAGAAGGACTCCGTCTTCCAGTTTCTGTCAGACGAGACAAGAGATTTTATTAATCCACAATATGTACCCCTAGCTATAAATTGATAGAAGCCAAGGGACTGGTTAATTTCTGAGAACTTGTAGCAGAAGCGGAACTCGTCCACAGGAAAAGGACGATCCCCTCCAAATACTCCCCTCCACAAAACTTGCATATAGACAACTAATCTGTTAGGATTAGTGCTCTTAAATCCTATTGTATGATGCTATGTATGTTATTATGTGTGACATTATGTATGACTTAATGTTGTGATTAATAAAGTTATTTTATTATTATCTAAAATAATAGTAACATGAATATTCAGACATTATCATATAATCCATGAGATGCATAGTATATGATTTATGTGAAAAGTCA
This sequence comes from Quercus variabilis, assembly GCA_030445155.1. NCBI lineage: Eukaryota > Viridiplantae > Streptophyta > Magnoliopsida > Fagales > Fagaceae > Quercus > Quercus variabilis. The sequence continues at coordinate 34,934,056 of CP129452.1, read as the reverse complement.
TAGAAGATATAAATTACAAGTTCTTTGTAAACTCAGAATTTTAGTTTATAATTGATGATGAAATTGGGCATTTCATCTGCGAAGACTATAACATATCAATTAAGATGATTTGTCTTGATCATGGAAGTGAAGACTTCTAATTAATGTGTTTATATGTTTTAAGAGTTAAGACATATTAAACTGGACCACTATGAGATTTATTATTCTCCTAACGACTGTCAAATGAATAATAAATCTCACAACTTCTATTTACATGAACTTTTAATCCTGAAAGGATAATAGACCTGATCATGAAGTGTAGGTTGCTTTGATATATCATGAGTGAAATATAAAGTAACGATCAAAACCTTAGTATGTTGGGCAACGACATTTAGTGTTGATAGAACATATATTCTCAAGATAGAATTCATAATCTCTTAATGAAAATATAAAATATTCTCTTGAGATAAGTTTAATGAGTTCGATTATTCAGAGAGTTAGGCCTAATCACTTTAGTAAAGAGTTACCAAAGTATATATTTATGAAATTGAATTTCATAAATATATGATGAATAACCTTAAAGGATTAAACCGGATACTCAAGGATTAAGATGTGGTAATTTACAAAGTGGCAATCTTCATTCATGACTTTGTATTACTGCGAATAGTTTATGAAGGGCTTGCATGTATAATAAAGTCTTGGGATATAATCAATTAATAAGGCCTAGAGTGCAATTATATTTATATAGTGCTATTAAACATAATTAATAGTAACTTTAAACTTGTCAAGAGTTGACAAAACAGCCTAAGACCCATTAGAGCTAGTGTCTTATTTGTTCCCTTTTGGTTCCACTCTAAGCCACATACTAAAGCCCAATTAGAAAAGCCCAAGAGGTTAGCCTAATTAGATAATCAATTATAAGGAGAGAAACATACAAAATTTAGTAAGTATATGAAATAGTTAGTATGTAAGTGTTGGACACTTTTTCATTCTCTTTTGAACATACACATATAACTAATTGAGATATCGCACTTCTTGGGCATCAAGTGGAATTGGAGTAAAGACTAAAAGTGTTCCCAAGTGCTTTTAATCTTTGTTTTGAAATTCACCACACCAAGGTACACTCTCTTGTTCTTATATTCTAAAATTTACATAGTACATGTTATCAATTGCGAATGAAGTAAATCTGCTAATTTTCATCTGCATATGTTTTGTATGCAATACAAACATGTAATTTTCCAACATAATTTCCATGCATTAGGGTTAAACTAATATATTGCTAAACCTAACCTAACAAGTAATTCCCTAGCAAAAGCATTAAGGGTAACCTAAGTTCCCTCAAAAGGTAAGCCTCATAAACGCCTATTCCAAAATTAGGGTTGTAACACCACTCCCCACAGACGGCTAACCTAAGGTTAAGCTCGTCTAGAATCTGGTACCACGTCCTAAGTGAGGTTATTCTCTGTTAACTTATTTTGGAAGAGATACCTATAAAACAACTATAAACTGTTTCTACCTCGCCTAAAGGACTAGGTGGAGGGACACTCGCCAAGGTGCCAGCTCTAGCCCCAGAAGCTGCCCTCATCCTAAGTTGTTCCTAAAGGACTTCTAAAGGGACTCCAGGAACACTAGACGTGTACTCCTCGTCTGTGTTGTTCCCCCCCACTACTGTTGTTGCTAGTATTACTACTAAAGCCACTATAGCTGGTTGAATCATGATACTCATCTATAACCTTATCTATACTATTACTAGACGATGAGATGACAGTTTCAGACATCTTGAAGAAAACTTAAAGGAAAACCTATAAACGAGAATGAAGAAAATACCTGGCTTTAGACGAAAAAGGACTATAAACGCGGAAGAACTTCTAGATGAGGCTCTAGACGACAAATGTCAAGGAAGAAAATTTTTGAAATGAGAAGGGTAGGAGAGGAATTCTACTATTTATAGGCAACAAGGTTTGGCATCCGAAGCGATGTGACCAACCAGGATAGACCACGTGGCATCTGTCTTGAAAGATGAAACGTCATTATTGAAATATGCCAAATTTAGGCCACGTGTTATAAAAAAAATTTAAAAAGAGAGAGAGAGAGAGAGAGAGAGAGAGAGAGAGAGAGAGAGAGAGAGAGTACATCTTATGCCTGACAAGACAAGGACAAAGGGGCAACTGATGGGGAAAGACAAGTATAACTCATCCTTGAGTAGTCGTCCATAGAATGTATAGCTCGTCCTTGAGTGGTTGTCCAAGGATGTACGATACCATGACAATCGGGCCTGCTTTTACTCGCCCATTGTACTATTCATGGGGTGCCTCAAGGAAGGCTTATCCAAACTAAGGAAGGCCATCCAAGATATGGACGACCCTTCAATACTTAGGAATATTCCTGAGTACAAGGTTTATCTACAATAGCTTATGAATCGGGCCACGTGTAACCATTCTAGTACATGAGTGAGATCCTAATTCATTGCTATAACTTCCTGCCAAGCACTCAACTTCCAATGACGATTATAGAAGAGTAAATATTATAACTTCTATAGTAGTTGTAAGAGTTGAGTGTAAACCCTCTGACCTCCACAAATATGGGGGAAGTTATAAGACCAATAACCGCTTCAAAAGTACACTATATAAACACCCATTCATGACAAGTCAAAGTAAGTTGTGACAACTCCCAAAAAGTTGGAACTCTAAAATTTAAGAGAGAAACTAACTTAATCATCAGAGGATCCTTGGCCGGTCAGCCCCGATTTCCTTTGATTGTTTTTTTTTTTTCCTTTTCAGGCCTTTCAAATCTTTGAAGCCCAAAGCATTCAACCTATTGATTTTCTGTGCATCATCATAAGTTACTTAGCAAATTTCCAAACTAACTAACTACACTACACAAACATGGCACTATAGAAAGATAGAGGAAATAAAGACCAAGAAAGCAAACTACACATAACACCACAAAGTGTTATGGAAGAGGAAAACCCAAGCCCTAATCATAAAAACCTCTCCCCTAACCACCCGTTGGAAAACTTCACTAGAATGAATAGTTGTACGTAGTACATGGATAACCATAAACCCTCCAAACCTATATCTTCCTATGTATTTAAGTCCTCCAAGCTTTATCCAGCAACCAACTCTACAAGTCTTTTCCTCACCTAGCAAGATGAGCTACCAACGAAAAGCCACCAAAGGATTTGGATTTGGATAAGGCTTCTCATGTTTATAATGCCATTCTCTCACTCACAAGGTTTGTGTTTGTGGATGAAGAAGTTCTTTATAGAATCTCTAACAATAGAAAGAGATGGAAAAGAAAGATGGGAACTTAGTTTTTCTTAAGGAAAAGCTCTCTCTTTTTATACAAAGACTTAGCTTCAATAATCTTTTCTCTCTTTTATATTCAAGGATTTGTTCCACTCTTATTTGAAGCCCTTTGCCATGCATCACAGCTGTGTGTGCTAGTAGATGTGTAGTGGATAGGTACATAGCAGAGTATAAAGATCATGCATCTCGCAACTTGGTCGCCCCTTAAGGTCGAGAGATGGTCATGAGGTGCACTTCAGCATTCTTATCCATGCTAGGTCACGAGAAGGTCACCTCTAGTTTTGTGAGATCACTAGCTAATGTTGCTTCAATTCTTCAAGGAAAGGCTCAAGTACTCTACCTAAAAACACATGAAAACCTAGAAAACAATACATCAACATTAAAAGCATTACAAACAAACTTTTGTCACTGAATTAAGCCAATACTAAAACAAGACTTCTCAACTTTCATGAGTCGATGAAAAATGCTTAATTATTTCAATTAGTTACCCTGATAATCCATAACTGTTTTAATGTGTTAGTTTAGGACAAATATAAAATGAATTTGGTATTTATAGAAAACTATCCTATGCAATTTTTTTCTTGGCATCTGTTTCAGATGAGCTAAGAAATTCATCTTATCTACACTTTTAGTTTATTTTTACACCTTTAACTTATTTTTGTTACTATTCATGAGTCTCCTTGCACCTTTTTGATACTATTCATGAGTCCTACCGTTATTTAGCTTATTTTTTAACATATTTTCTACACTTTTAACAAAAAGTTTTTAGTTTCAGCTAAATAAGTTGTTCCCAAACATACACTTGATAGTGTTGAACTTTTAAGGAATGCAATTACCGCTAACCTAATCATGTTTTTTTCTTTTTTTTTAATTTTGAAAAATGGCTAGAGTCAAATTATGAAAAACTAGGCTTTAGGTGAATTAATTTTCACCATTATATAGAACCATTTGGTTTGACTTATACTCTACAAATTTTAATTCTAATTATACTAGTCTCCAAGTGTGTGCTCAAAGATTTTTTTTTTTTTTTTCCACTTCTAAAAGCTAATAACTTTCATTCATCATAATTCGGAGTAATACATTTTCCAATCTAAAAAATACACAAAATGCTTAGGAGTGTGATTAGATTTATATGTTTGTGGGTGAAAATATTATAACTTTAAATTATGATAAAAGAAAATTATTAACCTTTTGGGGGGAAAAAAATAAAAGAGCCTCTGAAGCATGTGCGACAGAAAATCCCTAAGGGTGTGATGCATTGTACAATCACCAAAATCCCGTGACAAGATGTATGTGTTTTTAAATTTATTTATATTATGTATTACATCTCATCACACTCCTATCCCTAGGGATTTTTGGTGATTAGAAAATACATTAATCTACTAGTGAGCAGTGAGAACAAGAATTGCATCCAAAGACAATGCAGAAGATCCTTGAAATGGTGACTCAAGTCCTAAAAATGCCCCGTAGCAAAAATGGTTGGGTTGGAGCTGTATTGGGTTAACGTGGTTCTTTTCTAGTCAATTCGAGCGTCGATATAGTGGCATGATTATAGAAAACAATTTGAACATGGAAGCACTAGAGCTGGCTAGTCTAACTACAACTAAAATAGAAAAATCCAATCTAGTTCTAATAGCTTCATAATGTGTCAAAATTTTGTATTAGTGTAAATAACAATTAGGTTCAATAGAGAATTGGAATGTAGTGCTGTTATTTTACTCCAATCTCATGAATGTGGAGAAGAAGCTGATGACAACAAACAATGTCGGAGTTTTTCAGACTATTCCCACAACAGGTTTCTCATATATATATATATATATATATACCAAAACAGGGTATGAGTATAGTTAAAACTCAACATATAAAACAAACCGAACGACAATGCTACGTTCCATGAAGTAGATTGCACAAACTCTAAGCAGTAACTCAAGATGAGTTTGGTTCAACTTTTTAATACTGTGTTTTTTTAAAAAGTTGCGGTATATATATATATATATATATGACAATTATTTGTTTTAATTATCAAATTTGATTAAATCTAGGCGCACAACATTTTGAAAATCATCATTGGCTAAAACACAACAAACAGAACAGCAATATCAAGACGGTTACACAGGTCAACATAGGAATCAAAATATATTACACTAAACATATCTATCACATATACTAAGACAAGGGACATAAAAGGAAAACTAATTTCATATACAATTATAGCCTCAGTTAAATCCATTAATTTCATAATAAGTGTAGCTTCACCAAGTAGGTTCACCCTGCTAGGCAGGATCTTGGCTCCACAACACCTCAACAAGGTGGATTGGATCATCATAGGCATCTATAAAAGCATAAAAGCTAAACTATAAAAACTGGTATTGGGTTAGGATTGAAAAGACAAACAAATTTCTAAATTACAAAACACAATTTTGTTTATAGAAAATATCAGAATATTCCAGAAATTTCATAATATAGCAGCCTCAAGTAGGTTCTCTCTGTAAACAGGGGCTTAAAAACATGGAGAAATCATCATCGAAATCTTTCAATTGGGCAATAACAGATTAAAACAAAAAAGTTTACAAATACGAGAAACAATTTTTAAAATCCAAGGCTTTTAAAGATATGATGGATTTAATGGCTCAGATCATAAAACAACTCTATCAATCAAGAATTTTCTGAAGCAGAACTGGCAAAGCTGAAAATTTCATCATCACTGCCGATTTATCAACAAAAATCACACTTGCGAAACTCAAAAATAAATGTACATGAAAAAAAAAAATCAGAGAGAAATAGCATATGTGTATTTTCTAAAACCAAAATTTAAAATAAGTTGGCTCATATTAAGAAATTCAACCATTGTTTTTCCTTTTATGCTTCATCGATTTCTCTCGGAAGCGCGGATAAAATATTAAATCACAAAAAAAGTAGAGAGATCCTGCTCCGTAGTCGTTAATAGGATTTTTGAATTGGTTTACTGGGAAAAGTTCATTTTAAATAGCTTTGAATTATTGGTCCTGTGTAAGTAAAAACCCACAAGACAAAGTGCTTTTCGACTGAAAAGTGAGAGCGAGACCCATAACCACGAAAACGAAAAGAAAAGGAATTTTTTAAGTTCTTCGTTACAATACAATTTTTTTGGGGGGCTTCTAATTCAAATGTTCTCATGTAATATTGTAAAACCACAAGCCCCCATGTCCAACTCTTTCTTCTGAAAAGAAAAACACAAAACAAAAGGGCTCGTCACCTAAAACTGACCTTTGCAATCACATTATAGATTTCGTTTGTTGGGTTTGGAGGGATCAGTAGGCAAAGTTGTGTGTTCTACTTTCAAGTAAATTTTGATGGGTCTCAGATGTAACCTTCAAATAAACCATATAAGAAAACTGGCCCACTCTCTATTCATTGGGGTTGGCAAAAGTGAGGATATGAATAAAATTAAAATCTAATAAGACCTTGCTGCCCATGTAAAAGGACATATTCTGACTCCTGCAAGTGCTTGATCAATAAGGAAAAGCTAGCCTTACTAGCTGAAAGATACTCGACTAGCCGACTTCCATTGCCCTATGTCATATGTTGAATTAATTAGACAGTAGTGAGTGAGGACCATTGATTATCAGCAATTCCTGCTCTTTTGGTCAGTGAAATTTTCGTTACAATGTTATCACATCCGAGGCCATACAGCCTTGCTCAAAAAGCCAATTGTTACATAGAATGACTATGTTATCCGTCTGTTTTGGACCATATAAATACGCAGTTGGGAAGTAACAACTGAATAATTTGTAAGAAACCGATTCCTCGTATAACAATTGAACTGTCCATTCACCAGTTTTATGATTGAAGAGCACCATTTAGGAAAATTAATTTATCAAAATTTTGTATTAATGTAAATAACAATTAGGTTCAGTAGAGAATTGGAATGTAGTGCTGTTATTTAACTCCAATCTCGTGAATGTGGAGAAGAAGCTGATGACAACACACAATGTCTGAGTTTTTCAGACTCTATACCCACAACAGGGTATGAGTATAGTTAAAACTCAATATATAACAAACCGAACAACAACACTATATGTTCCAAGAAGTAGATGGCACAAACTAAGCAGTAAATTAGACATTAAAAGACAGCTGAATAAGAAAACAAGAAGACAGTATTTCAACCAGCGCCTCAGTTTACATCGTTTCAGTCAAAGGAAAACGCAGATACACCAAGTAGGTTCTCCCTGTAAAACAGGGTCTTGGGATCCAACGCCCCTCAAACAAGTTGGATTGAAAAACATCATAGGCTGATTATATTTTATGAAACACAAAACTTGAAGGCAGCCTAAACATTGTAACATCAAGTAATAAACCAAATAGCAAACACAAATCCAAAACACTACAACAATGGAGACAACTGAACATCAATATCAAAATAGTTACATAGGTCAACAAAGGAATCAAAATATATTACACTAACACAAGGGACATAGAATGAAAACTAATTTGACATATAATTATAGCCTCAGCTAAATCCATTACTTTCCTATTAGTGTAGCTTCACCAAGTAGGTTCACCCTGCTAGGCAGGATCTTGGCTCCACAACACCTCAACAAGGTGGATTGGATCATCATAGGCATCTCTTTAATCTATAAAAGCATAAAAACTAAACTAAAAAATTGGTAGTTTGGTCAAGATTGAAAACACGAAAAAACAAATCTAAATCACAAAACACAAATGGAATTTTTTTTTTTTTTTTTTAATTTCATACAATGGTATAGCAGCCTCAAGTAGGTTCTCCCTGTAAACAGGGGCTTGAAACAAACTAACCTCAAAAACATGGAAAAATCATCATCGACACCTATCAATTGGGAAATAATAGATTTAAAACCAAAAAGTTGTACAAATTTGAGAAACAGTTTTCAGACAAGATATTTTAAAGCATTATGTATTTAATGGCTCAGATCATAAAACAGCTCTATCAATCAAGAATTTTCTGAAGCAGAACTGGCATTTAAAGCTGAAATTTTCATCATCACTGCCAATTTATCAACAAAGATCACATTTGCTAAATACAAAATAAATGTACATTAAGAACAGAGAGAATTAGCATATGGGTATTTTCTAAAACCAAACTTTAAAATAAGTTGGCTCATATTAAGAAATTCAACCATTATTTTACCTTTTATGCTTCATCGATTGCTCTCAGAAGCGCGGATAAATATCAAATCATCGCCAACATTAATTCTAATGTAAAAGTAATTAACTATTTCAAATCTAACAACTAATTACCGAAAAAGCATTTGAGAAGTTGAATCTCAGATTAAAGAAAAAAAAGCTATAGCGGACGTTTTTAGAGGCAAAACTATAGGAAAAAAGAAATGCTCCACGTGTACACCGCGACATCAATATTTGCCTCCATGACTAGCTTTGTTTTCATTAATGTTTAATGAGAAAACAAGCTAAAGGTGTAGCTGAGGCAAAACAGAAACTACAATAAAAACGACAGCGTTTTTTGGGGAAGAAAAAATAATAGACACGAACATGAAGAGAGAGAGAGAGAGAGAGAGAGAGAGAGAGAGAGAGAGATAGATTTAGATGTGGGCGTCATTTTGACACAGCTAAGCCGTGGAGAGAAAGTGGCGAAACTGCAACACTAGACGTCAGTGGTTTTGGCACGATGATTGGGGCTTTCATCGTCATTGTTGAATTTCAGAGAAGCCCGGGGTTGTGCATCGTGCGTGCTATATATGCCCAAAACGAAACCCTAATACTGCTAGAGCGAAATTTGAAATTGAGAGAGAGAAAGAGAGAGGGTTGGAAACCCTAATTCTAGAGCTGAGGCTGGGCTGAGAATGAAAATTGTGATGTTATTGAGAGAGTTGAGAGAATGGTTGCGTGAGAATTTGGAGGAGCTTGCGTTTGTTTATATAGGCGTTCTGGGATGAAAGTTATAAAAACCCTAGACAGCTCTCAGAGGCAGTAGTAGGTTGTTTTGCCAGGGTTCGGGCCGGGTTTCAACAAACAATTATCAGGCCCAGCTAGTGCAACTGACAGAATTGATATTTTGGACTCAAAATCCACTTACATCTAGAATCCAAATACTTTTCACAGCCCATTCGCTAAGATCAGATGATGGGGAAAGCTGTAACTCTCTTTCTTTTTCTTTTTTTCTTTTTTTGTTAAATTGCAAACTACACCCCTAAACTGCTTCTAGAATCCAAATACCTTTCACAGCCCATTTGGTAAGATCAGATGATGGAGAAAGCTGTAAAATAACTCTAAGACATGGGCTAGAAGATTGAAGATCGAAGATGAGAAGGGCCCTAAAACCAATGTGCAAAAAATGAAAAGACTAACCACCACCACCTCAAAAAAAAAAAAAAAAAAAAAAAAAAAAAAATCAATTTAAAGTTTGTGCCCATCTTCGTTAGTCATATCCATTATTATGGGTAATAACTATAATACAGCAAAACGAAGCAGAAATCTATTAATAAAACTCTACATTTTACCTGAAAGTTATTCATAAGTCAATTTGATGGACATAAAACACATAGGGTAATAAATAAATAAACCTTTATTTAGAGAGAAAATTTTGCTTAGATTAAGAAAATGAAAATGATTCTTCTATGTTAGAAAATGGAAGACGCAAAATTTTTATCAACAATTTCTTGTTTTACCATTCCTCCTTACCATCAAGAATATCAGAAAAATAAAAAGATGCTTCAAATTAAAATAGTTTCTTAAATTTGGGGTTTTAATGAATAAAATTTACATTTATGACCTAATATGAAACATGATATAAATTCTGGGAATTTTTATTTGGATATAGACATTGCTGACTAGAATGTAAACATAGTTATCAAAATGTAAATTGTATCGTGAATTGATTTTTAATTTTTTCATATTGTGTATTGTAAGATACACAAACACTTAATAAAATTAATAAAAAATTATAAATATACATATATAAAGAGTATATTCATTATAAATTTTAAATACATTCAATTAATAACTAATTTATTCATCACATATGTAACAATAGTTAACAAGCTAACTAAAAAAATCAAACTAGCATGTATTTATAATATACACATTCAAATTACTTAAATTCAAAAATAACAATATATATTTTATCCCAAAAAAAAAAAGTTATAATATATTACAAATGAGCCAAAAACAGTTATTTATTTTCATCATATTCATCAAATTGCCTAATCAATCCCATCTAAGCCAATACTATCATTATGTTTATAACTTTGCAAACTTATTTCTTTATTAAAATTTTCTTCATTGTCATCCGTCATTAACATTTACTATCTCTTTTTGTTCTTTTTATTTTAATAATTTTTTTTATAAATTTTTTTTTTTTTTTTGCATTCTAGTTTCTTAGACTTATAAAAATAAAGATAAAAATATTTATATTGTCGATTAATATTTTATTCACGGTATATAAAACAAATTTGTAAATATCAAAGTAAAGGGTAAATGTATATTGTGTAGTCCAATTGTAGGAGAGACGAAAAAAAAACTTATAAATATGTTATTTTAGTAGGCTAAATTAATAAACTAAAAATTTTGTGTTAAAAACAAGTCTAGTAACTTGTTAGATTCAAATAAAAGTACAAATTTTAACAAAAAAATCTTATTTTAAAGCATTTGCCTATGTATTATTCAATACGTACGATTTTACGATACAATACGATTCATACGATACGCACATTTTATCATACGATTCATGAGCACTTACGATATGCCAATACAATATGAAACTTTTTATGCACAATACGATCCTAACAACTAAAAATGTAAATATTTTTTCGTTCCATCATCATCCCTATTAGAAACAAGACAGCCCTTATATCTAACTTGGGGAAACTTTTTTGTGATTGAGAAAATTTCAACAGGAAACAATTTTCAATAAATAGTTTCTAAATTATAGTCCTATCTCATCAAAGTTTCCATGCAAAGAGTGCAGATCCATGGCCATCTACCAGCAGTTGAGATACCAGTAAAATTGTATGTTGCAGATGACTCTGAAACCATTACTATATGCCACAAATTATCTGATTTTATCACATTTGCATAGTCTTTGAATCCTAACCTGCATGAAGGAAGAAGAAAGAAGGGGAACAACATAAGCAGGAAATTGTAGTCACCATTCTATTCTACCCATCGACATGGAAAGATTACTAAGGAATTGAAAATAATGAAAATTATATTGATTGCCGCCACAATAATTCCTCACACAAGCCAGCTCAAAAATGTACAAGGGCAACTTTCCTCGAAACCTATGTAGGCACAAGTCAAGTTATCATGCTCAGACTATCTTCCATGTCAAGTGCCGGTACCCAGCCCACTTAGCAGCAAGATGGATTCCAATGGTAAAGGCTGCAACCAGCAACGGCATTGGAAGCCTCCTATTTGCCATTACAACTTCCGCTTCTTCCTTTCCATCAGAAACCTTTTTTGAATGGTGAGAAATGGAAAGAGCCAGATATGAAGCTATTACCAGAACTCTGACCCATGGTTCTCCAACTGCAGCCAGCACAGCCGCAACAGGCAATGCAGATGAAACATTATCTTTCCTTTTAACAAACCGTGAGAAACCATATAACAACAACAGAAGGGTCCAGAAGAATGGCTCCAAGATGTAACCACACACAGCTGCATACCCAATTAGGCCAGATACTGTGAGAAGATGAGTTTGGCTGTTCACAGAGTTGGGAGAAGCAACTTCTGCAATGGCAAGAACAGCTGATGCCAGTAGGATAATTGTGGTAAACTCCGGGACAGGTGTATATGCCACTATGGCAGAATGGAGAGCTCGAATGGCATAGAGAGCAGTCTCAATACATCTAATTATTGAAGTTATGGGATCACCAATGAACTGGAATACGAGAGCCAGGGCAAGTTTGAAGAGGTATCCCACAAAACTAACAATACCAAGTGCAGCCTTTCGCCAATTAGAAAGTTCAAACAAGACTGCCCTCCATGCATAGACAAGGAAAGCGAGGGCTGCATAATAATCGACAGTAAGTATGAGTTAGTCAGTAGCTTGTGCATTTTATTTCTTTGAAAAAAAAAAACGAAAAACAAAATTCACTGAATATTATAAGCAAGTAAAACAAGTTGTTTATTTATTTATCACTAATTGAAAAAGTTCTATTAAAAAGAAGAGAAACGTGCTTCCAATGTACATAGGCAGTATACTAGGGCAACTACAAAAAAACCATCTAAAATTACATAAATCTAAACTCATCAAGTGAAGAAAATGAATGATCAATCAAATCAGCCATCTAATCATACAATGGATGTGACAAAAATAACCCAAGTAGTTTCGTTCTCTCCAAAAAGTCCACATAACACATAGTAGAAATGCCCCCCCACAAATCCGCCAGATGATGTCTACCAGGCCCAGCCCTTCCAACAAGCAACAAACCCACTACTCACTTAAGCATAACCCAAGTGAGGCTTTTGGTCTCTATCTAAGAGTGAGTCCATGCCTCTGTGTTTGTGCGCAAATGCATGCAAGCTTGGCAGCCTCTTTTACTACAATGTCAATGAAAACATTCTTTAAAGAATAATTTAGTATGGAAAAATTTGGTTGGTAAGTTACATACATGCACTGGTGGGTCTTGAACCGACAAGCCACCCTCCACCTTGGTCTTACAAAAGGAGGAGATACCATTTTGAGCTAGAGCTTATTGGCAGTTTATATCACACAGACATTATCCAAAACAGCTCATGAACACTCGGAAAATTTACACCTTTAAAGATTTCAGCAAAACAGGAACCTCATCAGTTCTAGTGCATTTAAATAAAATAATTCACATTATACGATTCTGCAAAGATATGCAGGAAATAGAACCATGAAAAAATGGTAATTAGGTGCAGGAATCTCCCTCACAAAAACACTTCTCTTCAACTACATTTCTTCCATCCCTCTACAAAGCATGCAGTTTATCAGTTACAAACTTCTTCCCATAATCTCTTAGGTGAAATTGGCTTATTGTTTTCCACTTTTGCTTACAAAATGTTTGATTTCAATATTGAAATTTTACTTGACTTTAAAAAAAAAAGACTCCATTTTGAGTACTCATATCATGTAAAGAACCATGATCACATACAATTAATAAAAAGGAGTAATGAAATAGACACATTTATCCAGTACAAAAACAATCGTATTACTATAAAATAATCCTTAATACTCAGCTACGATATTGATTCCCAGTTTCCCACAATTGGTTCATGCACAAGTATAATACACTAAAAGCCTCACTACATGAAAAATAAAAAACAAACTTGAAACTTCTTTCCTTCCTTTCCTTTTCATTCATTTCTCCACAACCAAATAAAGCACAAAGTAAATTTCCAAACATTTATCATCTGTTTATAAGCTAAGACAGTCAGGCAAAATGATAAAACAAAAACGAAAATCGAGCTTTATGTTACTCAACATTTATAGGTAATGGAAAACCCAGCTCAACCCAAGATCAATACTTGGATCAGACCCAGATTTTCTTTTCTTTTTTATTGTTAAGTTAAACACGCACCAAGTTGAACAGGACCCAATTGAGAAAGAAAAAAAGAAAGTGAAAGAGTTGGAATTTACCTACAAACAAAGGCCATCTGAGTGGTGGGTCAGGAGCTTCTTTGGTCAAGTACCTGAACCGCTCTGGCATAGTGCTTTCCCCTCGAGCCTCTTTCTTAGCTTCTTCATCATCTTCAGCACCACCGCTAACATTCCCTGCACTTGCACAAACCTTTAAGTCCAACTTTTTCTCAAACACAAAACCCAGTCTTTTCCCGGAAAACCCATGAAAATTTTGGCTTGGTATGGGGCCAAAAGATGGGGGTTTTGTTGGTAATGAACGAAATGGAATGGCTTGGACATGGGTTTTAATTCTGAGGTGAGAAAAGGGAGTGATTTTGAGTGAGGCATTTGGAGATGAGAGTGTGGGAAGAGTCATTGACATGGTGGATTGGGACTATAGAGCGGGTTTTTGCCATTATCTAAGGACGAACAGGGGTTTGGAGAATTCGGATCTTGACCCGATAAATGTAATCGGATCCTACCAATACCCATATTAATTTTAGTTTTTTTTTTTTTTTTTTAATATAAGATAATTTTAGTTTTAGTTTTTTTTTTTTGTTTTATTTTACGTTTTTGTGCTGAAAATTTTGGAAAAAATGACTGCATTACGCAGTATCTCATCCAACTTAGAAAGAAGTTTTGGATTTTAATTTTTCTATATATTTTTAAATTTTTAGTTTAAATGATTTTAAAGTATAAAGCAACAATTCTTTAAGGGGCAATGTAAAAGCACAAAAAGGGCCCCCCACCACACTTAGAATAGTACTAGGTATTTTTTGCCCAACACAATTAATTTATAAGAGAGCAAGCTTGCTAAGTCAACTATAATACTCTGCATGATCAAAGTATGAAATCAAAGAAGTCATGACTCTTAATATGATGAAAATAAACACAAAACAAGTATAAACTCTTCCTCGAGCTTGTCCGAGGATGCAATGTTCATATATTATTTGCTCAAATCTTGATACAAGTTAATACTCTCTTCCCTTTTGTTCAAGTTCTATTATTCCAACCTCCTTTCTAGAGGGAGCCCCTTCCTTTATATAGTCTCTCCTAATGCATTTGACTCCTCCACCTATACGTCTATGGGTAGTAATTGGGATGCTTGTCCCATCAGGACTTTGCTGGAGGTGGTCGAGAGTATTATGAACTGTGAAACTATTATTCAGGTATATTTTCCTCATTAATGTGGCCAACTAAGTTAGTGCAGTGCATTGAATGTGGAGGTGATGGTTACCTTCCCCAAATATTTTCTCTCTTCTTTACTTACACGTCTTTGATGTCTTCCACGGTGCTTTGTCTTTTTGTGCAAGTGGTCAAATGAGGCAATCCTAAGGTGCATTTGTTCCTCAAGCTCCTCGAATGATGGGTTTGTTCATTTTCCATCCTTAGACCTTTCTCTACATGTCAAGTCTTGATTAGAGTGGTCTCTCTGGCTTCCTTGCTCGAACTTTAGTCCATGTGTTGAGCCCGAATTGGTGCATGAATGGCCTTTGCCCATCCTTGGATTGGGCCCACGAGCTCTACATTGTGTTCAAATCCTTCCCTCCCACGGGTAAAATGTAAAACACACCCTGAAGTTTAGGAGTATTTGAATTTCATACTCTAAAGTTTCAAATTTTTAAATTACTATTTAACCTCCATTTTAAAATAAATGATTGAATATATATAGGGGTATTTTGAGAGTTTTAGTAAAAAAAATTCATTAAATCTAATTTCATTTCCTCTCATTCCTCTCAATTTTGAAGGGAATGAAAATTTGAGGTTTTAAGGGAATAGAGGAATGAGTGTTCCCTCATATCCATTCAATTCCCTCTCACTTAAACTCCAAAACAAGAGAATGGAAAGTACATTCCCTCTATTAAAACTCCAAACAATGAGAGGGAATAATATTCTTTTTTCTTTTTTTCTTTTTTTTTTTGGAGAAACGGTAGAAACTTTTATTAAGCAAAAAGAGTATACGTAAGGCTAGCAACAATTGAAACTAGCGCAAGAGGGGCAATACCATGGTTGTCAAAATCGCGATTTAGATCATAGGATCGCACAATTTTATGATCACACCTTACCAAAATGTTTAGGATCACACTAGGATCATATAAATGGTAGGATCGTATGTAGGATCATATGGGATCCTACCAAAACATCAATTTTTGTGTTTTTTTTTTTTTTTTTTTGGGATAAATTTTTGGTTTTGATGAAGTTTAAGGGTTTTTATTTTTCTATGTTGTGATGGTATGACTTTTTTTATATATATATAAATATGTTAACATAAGAAAAAAATTTCTAGTTTCTAGTTCACTTGTAATCAAAATGAAGGAATGCTTCATCATTTCTAAATGAAGAATTTATATTGGTTTTGCTACTTTTTAAGCTATAATATTGTTAAATTTGTTTGATCAATAGACTAATTTGTGTCTAATATCCCTAAAATGTTTTTCTTATATATAATTTTATTAGTATGCTTGTATTTGTATATTGATTGATTGATTTTTTTAGCATGCTCTATAATTGTTGCTAAGTGGTATAACTTGAATAGTTGAGTGTGAAGTTCTATCATGATCTCTTTTGTAGTATACAATGGCTACATAGATGATGAATTGGATGATGATGATTAGGATAGTGGTTATAAGAACCCTAGAATGAGAATATGTTCACTTCACCTTAATATTCATCTTGCTTTTGGATTTCATATTTTAGTTAGCTAGTTTCCATTTGATAACTTAGTTTGGATTTTAAACTTGGAACTTGGAAAATATTTCCATATATGTTGATAAATATTTTGGTATTTGGTTGCCAATTAAACATTTATTAAACTTTTTAGAGACATTGGGTCAAAACATAGATATATTTGTTTCGTTAGTATAGACGTAACGATATATGACATGCAAATTACATTATATGATGCAAATCTTTGTTTTTTCTTTTTTCTTTTTGGATAAAATCACAATTTATATGATTATTCAACATACAAAGTCATTGTCAATGTGTTTTTTGCTCTAAATATGAAAAAATGTAGGATCTTACGATTCACGTTCGGATCTTACGATTCCCATTCAGATCCTACGATCCACGATCTCACCTACCTCTCACGATCCTACGTAGAATCTCGATTTTGAAAACCTTAGACAACACCAACTAAACAATGGTGTCGCCAAAATGAGGGCTAAATGTATAATGACTATACTATTTTGATTAGCAGCTCGTCTATCAGTTAAGTGTTGATGTGTCGGTTAAGTGCCACATCAACTTGCCATGTATGTTAGTTGATCCAATAAAAATATGGCATGTGTATAACACTATCATATATAATTAAAACAAATGCTCTAAAATTAAAAGATTACATTCACTTTATATATATATATATATATATATATATATAAAGAGCATAAAATATTTTTTCTTTTAAAATATTTATGATTTTCAAAACATTCAACATTTTCCCAAATATATCAAAAAAATCCCAAATAAATATTAAAAAAGTTATAAATCAAAACACAAAAGCAATCCAAAGCACCCAAACCAATCTCCAGTAAATCAAACCATTGTTTTCCATGGATCCGTTTTCTACCATTCCAATAATTTAGTGTAAAAACCCCACCCACCTCGCTTGAAAGTTGAAGCCAAAAGATCTAAAACCGGACTTTTTTGCCAAATAACATAATTTTAGAAAAAAAATATCCTACCAAACTTATTTCGTTAGGTAGCACTTTTTTGGAACTTGAGTTCTAAGTGAAATTGAGTTTACCAAACTCGAGTTTCAAGCATTATGGTAACTGATCAAACATAATACTTGGAAATTGAGTTTGGTAAACTCAATTTTCACTTGAAACTTGAGTTTGACAAGCTTGAGTTCTAAAAAAGTGCTACATAAGAGCATTCAAAGTAATGGAGCTAATAAATTTAGTTTTAAGCAACTCAAAAAGCTACTTTACAACCCACTTTATAATATACTCAACATCAATGGTTCTATATTTTTACCACTTTCATTTAAATATTCTTTCTTTGTTATTGTTTTATTCTTTCTCTTTTCTTCCATCTCTCTCTCTTTCTATGAAGCATGAACAAACCCACATCCTCTGCCAGCCACTACCAACCACCGCCACCATTAGAAAACTCAAAACCACCACCATCACTACCACCCACAACCCCCAAAAATCGAAACCCCAGCCAAAACCAAATCAAAAACCCACAACCCCCATATCACAACCATCGATCCAACCTTGCCACAACCACCCATTACCACAACCAGAGGCGGCACCACCTTATGGCCAGGGTGGTCCTAGGACCACCCTGACTTGAAAAAAAATTTATACATAATAATTTAAAATTTTATATTTATTTACCTTTAAAAAAAAATGAGAACACCCTGAATTTTTTTTTATGTCAATAAAATTAAATTTTGGTTGATAATTTGAGCAACTTAACAATATATTACAGTCTTTCAAGCAAAAAGAACCACATGCTTTTATCTTTTTTTTTTTTTTTAAGCCTATATTATGGCTTTACTTTTAGTTTTTGCTTTACCTAATACACTGACATTGTATGACTATTTTTCCTCAAAAACATTATAATATATATTATACAACTAATTAGTCAAAGTCACGTAAATTTAACTTTTTTCATTGTACAACTACTTTTCTTTTTTCTTTTTCTGATAATTTTGATTAGAAAAAAAAATAGTAATTTTAGTTAATTAAGTGAATAAACTTAAAAAGTTACTTAATTTTTATATAACATCAATTAATTCATTATATATATATATATATATATATATAATATAAACTTTTTATTTTTATGATTATAATTAAGTATGTGATTGTCCATTCTAAGGAAATTTGATTAAATTTAAACGAAAAGTGTCACTAAATATTATGTTTTTACATTTTGATATCATATTATTAGTAATAAACTTATTATATTTTTATTTATATAATTTAAAATTTGATTAATTATATTATTTATGACATCACCGGTTCAACCATCAATCAAATCTCGATTTGACCAAAAAACCAGTAACCAGTCCCTTTTTCGGTTCTTTCACCGTACTGGCCTATAAAACCATGGAAACCCCCCCCCCCCCCCCCAAAAAAAATGAACGAAAATCTGGAAAAATAAAAAATTATAATAAAACCACTAAGAAGGCCCAAACCAAATGCCAAAAGAAAAGCCCAGTATAAGATCAATCTCATCTCAGACTAAGATTATCACTACTCCAACACCAACAAGAGTACGTTTTTAATTCAACAAATATTTTATAAAAAAAAAAAAATCCTCACTGCCTTAGTGCCTCGCATATTCACAAGTCATTAAAAAATTTAAACTAAAACTAAAACTAAATCAAGCCTAAAGGTTAAAAGGAAATAAAAAACTCACTTACTCTCCCCAGCCATTGTCATCCATTCCTATTCAGCAACACTAACAACAATCACAACTGAACTTCACAAGTTTTATGTTGTAAAATTTTATGTATTTGCGTCTTTCTTTCTTTTTTCTTTTTTTCTTTTTTTTTTTATTGTTGTTGTTGTTGTCAATATATAAATTTTTCCTTTTATTAGATTGTGTAATTTATGCTTGTTGAGGAACACGTTGAAAAATATTTAAGAAGCCGCCACTAGCCACAACCAACCACCAACTACTGCCACAACCATAACTAGACTACATCACAACTCTGATTTAAGAAAAAAGAAACAACAACAACAACAATAACCACCAACACCACTACCACCGCCACAAAACCGAGCAACCCACTACCTCTACAACCCACCATCACCGCCACAAACACCCATAGCCCACCCGCTGCTACCACAACTAAATCCAACCAAAGCCAACAAAAACCAAATCAACCAAAATCAAAACATCAAAGAGAAAGAAGGAGAAGATGGTGGTGGTGGAGGGATGCTGCATGTCAATGATGACCCTCTTATGAGCTTCAAGTTGGAGCTTAGGTTTAGCAGCTTCAGTCGTAGGGCTTCCGTTCAGAGGTTGGGTGAGTGGGCGCTAGAGAAATAAAAAAAGGAAAGGAAGAGAATGACTAAAGACACTAGGTGAAGAAAGAGAAAAGAAAAATAGAGAGAGAGAGAGAGAGAGAGAGAGAAAGAGAGAGAGAGAGAGAGACGTACTTTTTAATTAAAGTATGAGAGGAGGAATAAAATATTCATTTATGTGTTTAACTTTGAGCCATAGTGGACTGCAATGAATGACAATTTACTATAGTTCAATTGCTAAAAAATTTAGCAATAGCACCTTCATTGCAGATTCATTTTTGCTGGGTTGGTTGTAAAAATAACAATATAGTAATTTGACACCATCATTGTGAATGCTCTAGCTAAATAAGTTTGACCAAACACTTTTATCCTAAATATTTTCTAAATTTATGCTATTTGGCAAAATTATCCTCCTAAACCCACTAAACAAAACACAAATCTTCTATCTTAAACAAAGCAACCACTACTCTCTCTCTCTCTCTCTCTCTCTCTCTCTCTCTCTCTCTCTCTCTCTCTCTCTCTCTCTCTCTCTCTCTCTGTGTGAAAACCTTCAACAACAAAAATTAGGTGAATGAAACTAGGCGGTCTAAACTCTAAACACGACAAGGTCTACTAGGTGCCCAAACACCTAACAAATCCAACAAGGAGAAGAAAGACTTAAACCCCAAAAGGAAAATGCCGAGGAAGACAAATAAAATGTCAACAATCTTAGAAGCTTTATTTTTTTCACTCAAATATTTCTTTTTTAGGTAAGCTCGGGGGATCAGCTTAACAGGTTTCATGTTCTCCTATCAATAATCAATTATATGGTAAACAAAAAGGATTTTAGATCTCATAAGCATTATCCCACTTTACTAAGGAGGGAGTTAGATGATGCTTTATTTATTATTATTATTATTTTAGGGGGAAAAAACTATCATTCACAAAGAGAAGCATTTACATCAAAGAATAAAGCCACTAAGGCAGGAGAAGGAGGATCTTCCATTCAAGTTACATCATTAAAGATAGATTTAACAAACATAGCTAAAAGGTGCGCCATTGAGTTACCAAATGATGCTTTATTTAAGCAATTTTAAGTCAAATTATTTCTTTAAGAGTGAGCTTGAGGCTTATACTTAATGAACCCCAACACAAAAGCTAGTATGGCATTCTTTGCAATGTCTCATGTCTATAAATTGAATCCTATACCCCTTCCCATTTTCAACAAAAAGCAGAAAAGAAAAGAAAAAAATTAATCAAGTGTTTTTTTTTTTTTTTTTTAACTAGGTTTGATAACAAAAAAGTCTATTCATCTTTTTTTTTTTTTAAATAGATATAGAGAGAATTTATTGAGGAGACATATTATGATTTGTATCCAATAAAACTGATATTATGATTTGTATACAATAAAACTGCTATTAATGACAGGTTTATACAAAAAGTAATATTGAATTAATGATTAAACAACTTGTTATCTCAGTAGACATAGGTTAACATAAGGGGAAAAAAAATTATTCATACCTCTCGTAAGGACACAATTTGGTTCCTAAGTCCAAAAGGTAGAAGGATCTAGGCCCAAAGAGCCCAATACAATGAATTTGTAGAGAATGTGTTAGAAAACTAGGCTCTAATGAGTTTGATAACAATTAAAGCGGGTCTAGATGACAAGATAACAAAGATGAATGGGTTTTATCCAAAGAAAATCGTCCTCAACACAATCCGAGGAGATAAGTTCTTGTATATATTTCTTTTTGAATTTGATTACAAGTTCAGTTCTTATTGATACAATCTTTTCTCTTGATTCTTCCATCACCCTCTCTTAGGAGCTTCTTCCTCTTTTATATTGTCCTATCTCCTTCATCTTCACCCTCCACGTGCAAGTCAAATTACTGGCTTTGATCCCTATCACATCAGCACCTTCTTGAAGTATCTAAGAGTAGCTGTAAGGTTGAAAATTACGGTTCAAGTATCACTTTCACATTAATGTGGCCAGAGAGTTAACTGCAAAGCATTAAATGCGGTAGTAGCAACTTTTCTTTAGATATTTCTTAGCTTCCATTTGTCCTAAGCTTTTATGATGTTTATCTTTATTAATAGAATCTTCTAGAGTGTTGCTCTTGATGGCAGACCACACCTCCTGACTTCTGCTTTGTTTAGATGAGGAGGCACTCCTCCTTAGACTACCTTGCTGAACCCTCATGACTAGATCCCTTTCTCCCTTCATTAATGCGGAGTTCCGCGATAACGTTTACTTGTCCTCGGACTACTAGGTGTCCTCGGATAGGGCCCATGGCCCAATATGTATTACTGGGCCTATCATCCCTACACCTTTAAAAAGTGATTTAAAAAAAAAAAAAAAAAAAAAAAAAAAAGCTAATAATAAGACCTCAAATTCTTAATGTAACAATTTATTCTCGTTCAAAAAAATTTGTGTAATAAACAATAACATGAGGGATAATTATACATAATAACATAATATATGTAAGTTGTACTTGCATCTATTTAACGATTAAAAATATTTTTATTCATAAGTGAAAATTTAAACTTGAAAAAATAATCAGAAAATGGAATAATCATGCAAATTTTTTTTAAAGATAAACAAATGTAAGGAATATTCTATATTTTTTGGGTTTTCTTACAATAAAATATCAGTTTTTTTTTAAGAAACAAAATACCAATTAAGGTACACATAAATGACTTTTATATTTCATATTGGTTGAAAATATGCCAAAATGAATAACTCACCCTCTAAGTTTGAGTTTTGTTATTTCAGTCCTTGAAGTTTCATTCCTTCCCAACTAAAATTAAGAAATAAATAAAAATAAATAAATATTAACTAAGGTCTAAAATGATATTGTTTTGGTAAGTTAATGACAGAAACTAATAGCACAGTAACTAAGGACTCAATTGGTAGAAAATGAAATTTAGAGGACTAAAATGACAAAATCCAAACTTATAAGACTGAAATGAAAAATGTTGAACTTAGAGGTTAATTTTTGCATTTTAACCTTAAAAATACTATATATATGTTTGAGTGAATATATGAGTATAAATTTTATGGCTTAAAGTCAAATTATAGTTCCCCACTAACCAGTGGCATAGCCAGGATTTCAGTCAAGGGAGGACAAAAATAAAATAATATTAAAAGGAAGTTAAGTATTTTTTTTTCCTAATAATTATGTGTTACTTATGGGGACCACTAATTGAATTACTAGGAAAAAAAATGGGATAAGTAAGATTTTAACAATACTTTCACAACAAATCATAAGTGGTAAGTTATTACTGGTTCAAATTTCAACCCACCACTGAAATTACTTTTTTGCTCACCAATAACAGGTAGTAACAACCTGTTACTTAAGATTTGTTGTGAAAGTGTTGTTAAAATGTTGTGGATATAGAATTTCTCAAAACTAAAACGACTATAAATTCTACTGTAAAAAGCTCACAAACTGATGTGACAAAAATGTATTATACTTAAACAATGTAATAAATAAATATTTGAATGAATTTTTTTATGATTGATAATACGTCAATTTGTAAATTTTGTAGTATTCATAATGATGAGTGTGAACTCGTCAGCACTTGTTCGTCGGACGGAGATGATCTTTCAGCCTTAGGAGATGAACACCGGTGTGGTGCCTGTCACAATGCCTCCGATGCCAAAGTTAGTAAAAGAAACTTTCTAGAAAATGAACAGTGTAATTGGAAAGAATTAGAAAAATGTCTTAGTGCTTTTTCTGTGTGCATGTACCTGTTCTTCAGCAATGTGGGAGACTTATATACATTCTCCTGGCTTCTAGCCGTTGGGTAGTTATGAAGGTTTTTAATGCTCCTTTTGGTAACGTCTGAGGCCCTTTAGTGTGCCATCACTGCCTTTCAACAGATCGTACAGTTGTCTCTGTAACCGTTTTGCCTGCATTGAATGGTCTGGATATATTCGTCAGTAAAGCATATGATCGACTCACCTAGCCAGAGTTTGGACTCGTCCGTGTCGATGGCATCGTCAGTGTGTCCTTGAACCTCGTTAGTCCCGTCAATTGCCCCCCGATTCTGTGTTCGTCATTGAAATGACGATCATAGAATGTGAGGAGTCTTACAGTTTACGAGTGTCGTTTGGGATTTCGATCCGCAGTAAATGCAAAGTGGCGGCGCTTCGCAAACCGTGGCACACGTGGCACGTGCTGGTGGGTGGAGTTAATGCTCTGATTTGGTGGGACTATTGGGCTTCTCGCTGGTTTTTCAGTTTTCCAAAGCCTCAGTTTAAAACCTTCTTTTGCTCACATTCTCTTTTTTTTTTTCAAAAAATTCTCTAATCATTTGCTCTGAGCATCTTCTCCGGTGAACTCTCTCTGCAGTCTTTCTGCGAACTAGCAGCCGGCGTGGTGGTTCTCCCTTTTTTGGTGGTGCTTCTTCTTCTAATTGCTTCCTCAAGGTACGCTCATTTTCCAGTGTTATGCTTCTCTACTTTGTTATGGCTTTGGCTCTGATTCTCTTCTCTCTTTTTTTTTTAAAAAAATTCTATGGGGGTTTAGTTTGCTGTTGTGTCTTTTGGGTTTTTCATGCTTAGTAGCTCAGAGGTTAGGGTAGCTTGCCCCTCAATTTCATTTCTTTTCGCTTGGTTAGGTGGGTTTTTGGGGGTTCCCTCGAATATTGAGGATTTTGTTTTTGAGGGTAACTGTTTAAGTGTTGCTTTGGCTGATCTGTTGCCTTTGCTTCGTCAGTCTTTGGATTGGTTTGTGAACGAGGTTAGAGGGCGAGTAGGCATGTTAGAAGTTAGGTCAAGTGAGCTTGAAACTGGGTTGTCGTCCAACGGCGGCCCAGTGGACGAAGATACCGCCATTTCGGGTTCTCGAGAGGTTAGGGCTTTTTATGCCCAGGGAGAGGAATGTGGGTTAGATGCCGACACGTTGGCAAGATTTAGGGATAGATTTTAGTTTCCTGATAGGGTTAAGGTTCATCTGTCCAGTGTGGAAGATCGGGCGTGTCACTTCTTCCCAGGTGAGGTTTGCTTTTACGAGGCTGCCTTCATTTGTGGGTTGAGGTTCCCCGTCCATCCCTTCCTGATGGAGTTGTTGCATCATTTTGGTATCGCTCCGGGGCAGCTTATGCCCAACTCTTGAAGAATTTTAATCAGCTGTATGGGGATATGGCTGGCAGCTAATGACAGGGATATGATCAGGGTAGACGAACTAGTGTATTTGTACCGTTTGAAAGCGTCAAAGGAGTATGGGTATTATGAACTAGTGCCTTGGGAGAGAGGGACTAGGATCGTCAAGAAATTACCTTTGTCATTCAGGTATTGGAAATCCAGATTCTTCTATGTATCTGTGGACGATTTTGAGACGCCTTCGGGCGAGGTTTGGGGTGATCTCCCGGTGTTACGTCGTCAGTGGGAAACCCCAACTTTAGGTGCGTCAACATTTCTACTTCGTTTCTTGAATTTCGTCGCGCTTCCATTTATGGCTGCTAACATCGTCCTTCTCTTCTTTTTTTTTTTTTTTTTACAGTTAAAAGACGACCTAAGCTCAAGAGCAGGTACAAAAAGCGTGTGCAAAAGGCTATTAAGTACGCGCAGATGATCAAGAGCTGGGACGATCTCGTCAATCCCAGAACTCTTGTGTTCTTCTGTATCGGGCCTGAGCCTTCTGCTTTTGTTTTGAAGAACCTTGATATTGAAGGAAAAAAGAGTAAGTTCTAGCTTCATCAGTACTGACCTTTTCTCTCCTTATGCTTTTCTTCGTGGCTAATGTTTTTCTTTTGACAAAAATGACGTCGAAATTTAACAAGGATATGTGCGCCAAGATGAGGGCGAAGAAGGACGAGCCCTTATCCAACATAGGCAAAAAGACGGTGCGCGTAGTAGGGAGGGGTCTCTCTGCCACTCCGCCATCCTCCGTTACTCCCCTCATATCCGGTACCGAGACGACGAGGACTGCTTCCTCGTCTACTTCAGTGGAGGAGCTTCCCATGCCCGTTGCCAAGAGGCCACGCCTGACAGGGAAGGAGAAGGAGAAGGAGAAAAAGGATGCTAGACACTTGACGGTCTGGGGTGACGAGAAGTTAGTGGTTGAACGGGCCCACACTATCGTGACTGCCGGCGACCTGAAGGCCTTCTCTAGGGTTCCTTTTAATACAGTCGCTAGTGGCCACATCCATAAGCTAGTCTAGGTGAAGTGCTTCTTTCACGAGCAACCCTTTTTTTTTTTACTGAAGAGTTAGTGCTCTCTTTTTTTTTTTTTTTTCTTTTTTCAGGCACTAGGAGAGAGCTTGCACATTGCTTCTGAGTATCTTACTCAAGAGGCTAAGCTTGCATCCCTTATCTTACTCAAGACGAGCAGCTCCAGAATTCTAAAGAAATGATGAAGACCATTGCGGCAAGGTCCGTTGAGGCCTTTCAAACCACTAAAGAGTACAATACTGTGCTCTTCAGCTGTTACTTTAAAGGCTTTGAGCTTCTGCGGAGATACATGGTCAAGCATCCAACTGGCGTCGACATAGGGAACTTGGATTTGGAAGAGGTGGACAAGGAGATGGCCTCTGACGAAGCTACTGCATCCGCGGTCCCTGCTGATGATGTTCCAGGAGATGCCCCTGCTGACGATGACACTACCGTTGATGCCCTGGACGCTTGAGCTTGTTACTTGTGATAAAAAAAATATTCCTTTTGTCTGTTTGCCCGTGGTGGCTTTTTTGTAAATCTAACTCAGAAACATCTTTTCTCTTTTTTTTTTTTTTTTTTTGGAAAACAATATTTGAACCCAGTGTTTATGGGCTGGCAAAAGAAACAATGGTAATTTCTTTCTGTTAATTTATTTTTCGTGCATCTTGATGTGTTTGCAAGTTATATGCTTTTAATTGCATGTGTGATGTGTTTGGTGGAACGTTTTTCGTTTTCATGAGACATACCTGTTTTGCATGTGTGGTTTACATTCGTCAATGCGGACGATTATTACTTAGCCATCTCTTTTTTTTTTTTTTTTTTTTTTTTCTGGCTTTTCAATCACCCTTGGTGACATTTTAGTCGTCAGTAACGTACATCCGTCTAAGCGGAATCTTGTTACTTATGTAGTCGTCAGTAACGTACATCCGTCTAAGCGGAATCTTGTTACTTATGTAGTCGTCAGTAACGTACATCCGTCTAGGCAGAATCTTGTTACTTAGCCATTTTTTGGCTTTTCTTTGGTGACATTGTAGTCGTCAGTAACGTACATCCGTCTAGGCGGAATCTTGTTACTTAGCCATTTTGTGGCTTTTCTTTGGTGACATTGTAGTCATCAATAACGTACATCCGTCTAAGCAGAATCTTGTTACTTAGCCATTTTTTGGCTTTCGTTAGTTTCTCCAGGCATGTTTTATACACAAATATAGGCTGAATAATTCATTTATTAATCGTGAATGATGAATGTGCCTTTCGATTACATCTACTGATGATATTTCTTCAAGTGTTCAATGTTCCACGGTCTTGGGAGCCTTTGTCCGTCTAGGGTTTCCAGGTGGTAGTTGCCTTGTCTGGAGTAGTGGATGACTTTGTATGGCCCCTCCCACATGGGGCCGAGCTTTCCTTGAGTTACATCTTTGGTTGCCTGGGTTACCTTGCGCAGGACGAGGTCCCCGATGTTGAGTCTTCTGAGCTTCACCCTTCTGTTGTAGTAGTCTTTCATCTTTCTCTGGTATTCCGTCATCTTGCTGAAGGCTTTGTCTCGTACTTCGTCTAGACAGTCTAGGTCAACTCGGAGTAAGTCGTCATTTTCTTCTTCATTGAACGCTTCTCTCCTGATGCTGGTTATTCCCACTTCGATAGGGATGACGACTTCAGTACCGTAGGTGAGTCGGAAGGGGGTCTCTCCTGTTGGGGTTCTAGCCGTGGTTCTATAAGCCCACAAGACGTTGGGCAGTTCTTCCGGCCAGGCCCCTTTCGCGTCATCTAGTTTAGTCTTTATGATCTTCAGCAATGTGCGGTTCGTTACTTCCGTCTGTCTATTCGCCTGTGGGTGGCCTGGTGACGAGAACTGGTTCTTGATGCCCAAGCCTGAGCAGAAGTCCTTGAAACTTTAACTATCGAAATGTCGTCCGTTGTCCGATATGATCGTCCGTGGGATCCCGAACCTGCAAATTATGTTCTTCCATACGAACCCCTGGATTCTGGCCTCGGTGATGGTTGTCAATGCCTCTGCCTCAACCCATTTAGTGATATAATCAATAGCAACTAGTAAGAATTTTACCTAACCTTTGCCTTAAGGTAGTGGGCCAACGATGTCGATTCCCCATTGTGCGAAGGGCCATGAAGACGTTATCGTCGTCAGCTTTTCTGATGGGAGCCGTTGAACGTTCCCGAACCTTTGACATTTGTCACATCTCTTAACGAACCTCTCTGAGTCGTCTTGCATGGTCGGCCAGAAGTAACCTGCTTGCATAATTTTTCTTACCAGGGATTTTGGGCCTGCATGATCACCACAGATCCCTTCATGGACCTCCCTCAAGACGTATTCGGCCTCTCCTTCGTCAACACACTTCAAGTAGGGCATGGAAAAACCTCTTTTGTACAAAGTATCATTGAGAATAGTGAATCTAGCGGATCTCTTCTTGATCTTCTTGGCTTCATCTGTGTTTTGGGGCAGGTGGCCATCCTGGAGAAAGGAGATGATGGGCGTCATCCAGCTATTTGTGCCCTCGACTACGAATGTTGAAATTTCCTCTATGCTGGGGTTCCTTTGTATCTCCATCATTAAGTCTGTCCCTGATTTCATCTTTTCCGACGAGGCTATCTTTGAGACTTCGTCTGCAACCATATTCTGGCTTCTCGGAATCTAGACAAACTCCACTTTTTCGAATTCTTAAGTCAAACGTTTCGTCAACTTGAGGTATTTCTGCATTCTTTCTTCTTTTGCCTCATACTCTCCTTTGATTTGCCCAATTATTAGCTTTGAGTCGTTCTAGACTAGCAGGTTGCTGGCCCCAAGCTCTCTTCCGAGTCTTAAACCCGTCAGAATTCCTTCGTACTCAGCTTCGTTGTTGGTGGCTGGAAATTTTAGCTGGACTCTATACCTCAATGTTTCTCCGTCAGGAGTGGTTATGACGACCCCTACTCCCCCCCTTTTTTGGGCTAATGATCCATCAGTCTGTATCACTCATGATCTTTGTGGAATCGGCAGTATTTATTTTTGTCGCGGACGTTAGGAGATGAGTGTACTGGTTGTGGCCACTTAAGATAATGCTCGTCTTTAATCTGCGCCAAAATTTTGTCAACAGGCATAACGAGAGAGGTGAATTTTATCATTCGTGGATTTTTGTCATCCTTCCGTCTAACTCCGTCATTGATTCGACGATCTGGATGATCTCGCTTCTGCCCTCTACGATCGTCTTCCCTTCTTCCTTTATCCCCTGGTCTGTCCGTGTCCTTAATAGCAGCCAATGCGTCTTCAGCATTCATGTACTTCTGCGCCTTGAGGAGCATTTGAGCCATTGTCTTCAGGGGGTTCTTTGCAAGGGAGCTGACGAGATCCTTGGACCTCAGCCCTGCTTTGAAGGTCGTCAGCTGCACCATATCGTCGGCTTCGTCTACCTCCAGTGTTTCCCTCGTGAAACGTTTTACATACGACCTCAGGGTTTCCTTTTCCCCCTGCCTAATGGTAAGCAAGTGGTCGGCGGTCCTCTTTGGTCATTGTCCTCCAATAAAGTGACGTAGGAAGGAGTTGCTCAACTGCTCAAATGTATCGATTGACGATGTTGGCAACTTCGTGAACCATTCCCGGGCAGCTCCCCTAAGTGTAGATGGAAGGAGCAACACAATATTTCATCTGGGGGTTGTTGAAGTCCCAGGGTCGTCTTGAAGGTGTTTAGATGATCTTGAGGGTCCTTCAGCCCGTCGAAGGGCTCGAGCTGCGGTAACCGGAATTTCGACGGCACTGGGCAGTCGAGGACTGCTGTTGTAAATGGCGAATCCGTCGCTCGGACCATCCGATCCACATTCTGCTCTGTTTTTTCTTTGATAGCATTCCGTAATTCATCCATCTCCCTCCTCATCTCCCGAAGAACATCTGAATTTTGCTCGACGGGAGTGTTTGGCCTTCGATGGTCACTTCTTCTGTTGCTATCCCCCTCATCTTCCTGATTTCCCTTCGAACGATTTTCCTCTTGCTGAAGCCGCAATCTCATTTCTTGGTTTTGCTTAGTCAGTTCTTCAATTGTGGCTGTGAGGGCTTGGACTTGTTGGGCTAGGGCTGCAGCATCTTGATTAGACTCCATCCTGTAAGAACAAGGATAAAGGATCACTATTCCGAGTTTGAACACGAAAAAGTGTCGATCCCCACAGACGGCGCCAAACTGCTGAGTGTGAACTCGTCAGTACTTGTTCGTCGGACGGAGATAATCTTTCAGCCTTAGGAGATGAACACCGGTGTGGTGCTTGCCACAATGCCTCCGATGCCAAAGTTAGTAAAAGAAACTTTCTAGAAAATGAACAGTGTAATTGGAAAGAATTAGAAAAATGTCTTAGTGCTTTTTCTGTGTGCATGTACCTGTTCTTCAACAATGTGGGAGACTTATATACATTCTCCTGGCTTCTAACCGTTGGGTAGTTATGGAGGTTTTTAATGCTCCTTTTGATAACGTCTGAGGCCCTTTAGTGTGCCATCACTGCCTTTCAACGGATCGTACAGTTGTCTCTGTAACCGTTTTGCCTGCATTGAATGGTCTGGATATATTCGTCAGTAAAGCATATGATTGACTCACCTAGCTAGAGTTTGGACTCGTCCGTGTCGATGGCATCGTCAGTGTGTCCTTGAACCTCATCAGTCCCGTCACATAATATTGTTCCACAAGAAAATAGTTGTGAATAGTAAATTGAAAATAATGACTGAGAAAAAAAAAGGAACAATGAAATTGTTGGAGATGTACATGGTGAGATAAAACTAATGAAAATAGTAAATTTAGTGAAGAAGTGATATGATTTGGTACGTGGGAGAATTTTTTTTTTCCTACTTTCTTGGTGTTAAGGGTCCGTACATGTATTAAAGTGGGAGTCTTTTTTTTCTTTTTTTTTTGGGTCAAGGTAAAGTACCAAAAAATAGTTTATAATATACCTACTTCAAGAATTTTTTTTCTAGAGCCAGGGGCAACTGCCCACGCCTCGATCTCCCTGCCCATTGCCGATCTCCCTGCCCATTGCCCTTATCTCCCTATAAAAAAAGTCATACATTCATAGTATTGCTCAAAAAATAAAAAAGTGTGGACAGCACGTCATTAACGCAGCAAGAGTAGATACCTGGAGAAATAGAAGTATGAAACACATTGTATTAAGAAAATGACACCTAGTGGTCCAATAAGTCTAAATTTGTATTTTTGTGATTATAACTGACCACGACATGTTTTTGACAGTAGGCTTGCAAGTAATTAGAGACCAACAATTTAGCCCTGTATCGTGCAATGTCAATTCAATACTTAACTGGCTTTTTTAAGTTTATATAACTATTGTGTATTTTTAGTGTGATGATTAATTCACCAGTATATATGGGGTGTGAAGGACAAAAACCAGACTTCAAGTCTCCAAAAAGGAGATTCTCACACATATACACTTTTTTCTTTTTCTTTTTTTTTTATAAAGATTAAGATAAGACAAAATCATACAGGACAAGGGTGAAAACCTCATCCTTTGGCACTGCCTCACCCTATTTTCATCCCTGTTACATTTTGCACTAAAATATTTCCAAGTCTCAATATCAGTTTTCCACTACACTTATTCTTAGAGTTTGTTTGAAATTTTATTTATCATGTTTATGCAAAGTTTTGTGAAAGCTAAACCGTTACAACTTTTTAAAATATAATTTATTGTTTAAAGAAAATAAGTCAATAAAAATAAGTTCATCTAAACTTACTCTAAATAATGAGAATAATAAAGAGAAAAAGTATATAACCGTTATGGATATTTTATTACAAAAACTATTACATTATTTAAAATGTGCTTGTAATCCAGTTTGTGCAGCTCCCTCCTAAGTGTGCTTTACAAGAAATAATTGAAACAATGATAACCATTTTCCCTTCTTTCTCTCTTGCTACTTGTTTTTCTAAATAACTTATTCAAGATTTTCATTCTTCAAATTCAAGTAGGCAGCTTTTACATGGGGATGAAGGCAAATGACATATCTTATGCTCTGTTTGGATTGAGAGAGAGTAGAGGGGAAGGAGGGAGAATGATTTAAATTTACCTTGTTTGGATGTTTGTTAAAGGAGGAGAGAGAGAGAGAGAGGTTTGGAGAAATCTTAAGAACTTTAAACCCCTTATTTTTAATTCCCCAAAATTGGAGAGATTTGGAGGGGAAATAGAGGAGAGTGATTGTAGAGCTAATTAAACATTTTGATTTATCTATTTTATCCTTCACCATTTTTAGCAATTACAAAATATACCCATGTACACATTTCTCTCTCAGAGCAAACATATGCTCTCTACCCCTCTCTAGCTCCTCTTACACATTGCTCTTCCACGCTAGTCTCTCGCTCTTCTCTTTGAAGTTGCTCTCTCGGTCTTCTTTCTCATACAAAGCTCTCTCTTATAGGTAAACTCTACCTTTATTTCTCTCTTGGGTTTCTATTATTTAACCCCTCATTTTTAATTCTCCAAATTAGAGAGATTTAGAGGGGAGTAGAGGAGAGTGATTGTAGAACTAATTAAACATTTTGAATTACCTATTTTACCCTTCACCATTTTTTGCAATTACAAAATATACCCACGTACAAATTTCTCTCTCAAATTAGACACACGCTCTCTGCTCCTCTCTCTCTCTCTCTCTCTCTCTCTCTCTCTCCTCTTACACGCTGCTCTTACACACTGCTCTCTCACTCTTCTATCTAACATTGCTCTCTCACTCTTCTTTCTCACACCCGGCTCTCTTTCATAAGCAAACTCTATCTTTATTTCTCTCTTGGGTTTTATCGTTTAATTTTGGGTTAATTTGGATTTATAATCTATATATATATATATATATATATAAAACCGAAGCTTTTGAAACTCTCACAATTTTCCACATCATCACTATTTTCTTTTTCTTTTTATTTTAGATTCTTTTTATTTTAGGTTTTATATCTTATATAGAATCCACCAGAAAAACAATAGACAAAAGTTTGAATTTTTATTAATATCAATAATATTGAAAAACGTATACAAATTTGGATGCCTATTTAAGGGCTCCATAAAACTTGATGGACAAGAAAATATATTATAAAATAAGTCCTAATTAATACCTAACCATAATAGGAACCAAATTTGACCTAAAAAAACATTAAAAGAACCTAAAAACAGGGAAATAAATCACCTAGACCTAAAATAACGTTTTTTGCATAAAAATACCAAAATAATAATATCCAAAAAAAAACTTTAGGATTAAGAAAAAAAGAGAGAGACTCCTGGTAGGACTCTCTCTTCTCTCCTTAAAACCCTAGCAATTACTATCTCAAAACCCTAAACTCAACTTCACTTTAAGATTAAAAAAATAAGAAGGAGAGAGACTCACGTAAAAAAAAAAAAAAAAAAAAAAAAACGTAGGTTTTGTCTTTTTTATTTGCTTTCATATGTGCCTGAAATTTTCATTCTATCTTATTGTTTTATTATGTTTAGAATTGATTTTGTTCTAAGTATTTGGGTTAATCTCTATATTTTGATAGTGTTTTTATGGGTTTGGTTTTTGGGTTGAAATTCTAATAATTATTTTATATTGTATATGGCAGATGAAGCATCTCTATTTTTTGAAGAAAAATCAAAGCTGCAACCTATGTCTTCCATCCCAAGATGTGGTAAATTTTTATATGTTCTTACTTTATTGAGAATTTTTATTTGGGTTCATGTGATTTTTTGTTTTTTTTATTAAATCTTTGATTTTTGGTTGATTAATTATTTGTTTGGATTAATTTCAATTAATTATTTGTTTGGATTCAACGTAAAAGATAATAGAATTATGTGTTATAAATTTGATAATGTTCCATGTTTTGAATTGCTTATATTATTTAGACTCCTGGTAGGACTCTCTATTCTCTCATTAAAACCCTAGCAATTACCATCTCAAAACCCTAAACTTAACTTTACTTTAAAATTAAAAAAAAAAATAAGGAGAGAGACTCAACTAAAAAAAAAAAAAAAAAAACGTAGGTTTTGTCTTTTTTATTTGCTTTCATATGTGTCTGAAATTTTCATTCTATCTTATTGTTTTGTTATGTTTAGAATTTATTTTCTTCTAAGTGTTTGGGTTAATCTCTATATTTTGATAGTGTTTTTGTGGGTTTGGTTTTTGGGTTGAAATTTCTAATAATTATTTTATATTGTATACGGCAGATGAAGCATCTCTATTTTTTGGAGAAAAATCAAAGTTGCAACCTATGTCTTCCAACCCAAGGTGTGGTAAATTTTTATTTGGTATATTATATATGAATTTTTTGAATTTGAAGGGTTTTGTTTGGTTTTGAAGTAGAATTTGGGGATTCTATAAAAATTTGGAAGGTTTAAGTTTTGGGGTTTTTGGTATTTGCGTCTTAGTAGGTTGATCTTAATTCTTTACCTTATATGTTTTTTCTTTATTGAGAATTTTTATTTTGGGTTCATGTGATTTTTTGTTTTCTTAATTAAAGTTTTGATTTTTGGTTGATTAATTATTTGTTTGGATTAATTTCAATTAATTATTTGTTTGGATTCAACGTAAAAGATAATGGAATTATGTGTTATAAATTTAATAATGTTCCATGTTTTGAATTGTTTATATTGTTATTAATACGACTAAATAAGATTTGTTTTTATCTTTGTAGTTTATATCAGTTTTGAGTGTGTATATATATATATATAACTTTTGGGAATTTTGCTTTATTAATTTAATAATTGTAAATTACTTTGTAGGTTTCAGTAACTATGCACCTGCAGTGAGACATTGACAATATAAGCATATATATATGGTATTAACATTTTATAAAAATCTTTCTTACAACCCAATAACATTCTACGTTAGACAACACTTCTAAACTATAGAAAAGCATAGAAGTTAAATATTTATTCCCATTGTATTTTATTTAATTATGATAGATCCATTTTTTTTAAACGCTAACTAGCAAAATGTTTATAATATGCATATTATTAACCCAATTTTCTATTTCTAAATTTCTTAGATTTTATTATATCAATCTTTTTTTCTTTTAAATTCTTGGTGGGCAAATCAGTCTCTCACTAATTCTTTTACTTTAACGTGATGTTAGTTAATTGTCCTTTTATTTAACTATCCCGTGCATCGCACGGGTTAGCGACTAGTTTCTCTAATTCATATGCTTTTTTTGGATTTTTTCCATTTCTAGTTATTTTGCGGTTTGAGGTATCTATACTACACATATTTGGTTTATGGGTTATGTTGAAATGGTGATTTTTGACCTGATGGTTTTTTTCCAAGAATTTTAAAGTTTGAAAAAGTTGCTCACAGTGTGTTTGATAAATTACTTGAGTGATTGTATATAGAGATAGAGTTGTTATTTTTTGGAAGCTCCAATAGTAAGAGGACAAGGCCAAGTTTTAAGTCTTAACTTTGTTGCGTGAATCGTGCTTTGTGTTTGTTCTCTTATATTTAATTAACAACACGATCCTAAAATAAAGTGTTAAGTAAAGAAACTGAAATTCTTTTTAGGCACGTTTTCTTTTCTTTTCTTTTTTTCGTTTTTTAAACCTTTGGTCCTTACTTCTAAATAATTTCAATTGATACTCCCTTAAGAAATGTGAACTGCTGTCATTCGTAACTTCGAACTTCTGGGATGTCTTAGATATTTGAATGGTTGCAATGATCTTCTTGCATCTGCTTAACAAAACACAGGGAGTCATGATGTATGACTTTGTGATATTTGCTTAATTCTAAAATTTTTGTAAATTTGTAATGCACAAATTTTCCGCCTTATTGATTCATAATTTGTTAATGACGATAGTAATTTTACATTGAGGCTTAAAAAAAGGCATTATATCAAGAGAAACTTTTATTCATATCAACATTTTTCGGTTAATAAGGAGCAGTAATGAGAAAATAATAATGATAGAAGTGCATTGAGGTTAATATATTTCATAATTCAGTTAGGAGAAGGACTAGTTTTACTTGAATGGAAATTAATAATAATAATAATAATAATAATAATTGTAAGGACACATTTTGCGGCTCAAGCCCAAAATATAAGGGATATTGGCCCAAGGAACCTAGTACAATAGATTTGTAGAGATCGAGTGAGTCAAAGAACTAGACCCTAATGAGCTTAACAATGACTAGTATGGACTTGTAGGATGATCAAGCAAGAATCATGCACATAAAACTGAATAAATTCACAGTCCGAGGAGACAAATCTTATTATAAATCGATAAAACTGATTACAAGTGCAACTTTGATTACTACAATATCCTCCCTTTCTTTTTCGGTCCCCCTTCCTTTAGGGGTCTCTCACATTATATATCTCTTCCCTGGTGATCTTGGCCCTCCATTTGTCAATCGCTTAAGCCACTACTCGAGTACCCATCCCATCAAACACCCCTTCTAGTTCTCTGTGAGTTGCAGTAGCCAAGGAAGCACTGTTCAGAAGTCTTCTCCGCATAAATGCAGCCAGAAAAGTAGCTGCAATGCATTTAATGTGGAGGTAGTAGCTTTTCCGTAGATATTTTTGGGTTCCTTTCCTTCTCCTGTGGTCATGAGGCATGCTTCTAACACTAGAGCTCTTATAGAACCATTGGATTTAGGATCTCCAACAATAGTATGTGAACATTGTGGAGCTCAACTTTGATATGAAGAGAGAATTGTAAAGTCAAAAACGCCTGCAAAACCGAAGTTTAGTTTGTGCTGTTTTGAAGGAAGAGTTGAACTCCCTCTATTGAAAGAACCTCCACCCTTTCTTGGAAACTTAATATTAATAATGATCAGAGATCCATAAACTTCCAACTAGGGATAAGAATCTACAACTCTCTCTTTGCTTTCACTTCTTTGGGCGGTAATGTTGATAGATCAGTGAATAATGGTTCTGGTCCATATGTGTTTCGTGTAAATGGTCAAACTCATCATAGAATTGGATCACTTCTTCCTGTCCATGGCCAAAAACCTAAGTATGCACTGCTTTATATTTATGAAACTAATAATGAAGTTAAGAATAGAATTGATGCAGTTATACATGAAGATGATAGAAATTATGTGGATCTAGATATTGTTGCTGGGTTGATGGAAATGTTAGACCAGTGCAACCAATTAGTTAAATGTTTTAGAATGCTCAGGGATAGATTTGATGAATCAGATATACATAATGTCAGAATTCATTTAATACGAAGTCGCAATTTTGGTGAAAGGCAATATGACTTACTTGTAACGTCTGAGATAGCTGCTCTTATTGTTGGAGATTTTAATATTGAAAGTTCTGATAGAGATATTATTGTTGAGAATTGAAGTTTAGGATTGCAACGTATAAATGGAACTCATCCAAGCTTTATGGCATTACAATATCCATTACTTTTTCCGTATGGTGAGGATGGGTATATGCTTGGTATACCTTATAGGAATTTGAATAGGAGCAATTCTAGAAAAAAGGAATCAATAACAATGAGGGAATACTATGCTTATAAGCTTCAACAACGCTTTCATGAGGACAAGACACTATTGCTTGGTAGAAGGCTTTTTCAACAATATATAGTGGATGCATACACTTCTATCGAAGAAGAAAGACTACAATGGGTTAGATTCAATCAAAAAAAATTAAGGTCAGAGCTGTACTATGGTTTGAAAGATGCTGTTCTTCGTGGTGATACAAATCCTGTTATTGTAGGCAAACGAATAGTCCTACCATCCTCATTTACTGCAAGTCCAAGGTACATGGTTCAAAATTATCAAGATGCAATGGTGATATGTAGATGGGCAAGTTACCCAGATTTATTTCTTACATTTACTTGCAATCCAAAATGGCTAGAAATCAATCATTCCTTAGAATTTATAGAAGGCTTGAAATATGAGGATCGGCCAAATATTGTAGCAAGGGTTTTTAAGATAAAATTGGATGAACTATTACATGATTTGAGGTATAAATTTCATTTTGGAAGAGTTATTGCAATTGTGTATACAATTGAATTCCAAAAAAGAGGACTCCCACATGCACATATTCTTCTATTCTTGAATCCAAAGGATAAGTGTCCAAGTCCAACAGACATTGATGGTATCATAATGGTTGAGATACCAGATCCAGATGAGGATCCTGTTGCTAATGAAGTTGTAAAACAATTTATGATGCATGGGCCATGTGGATCTGCAAAACCGAAATCACCATGCATGATAAATGGTAAATGTACAAAACATTCTCCAAAAAGATTTTATAAAGAAACAATAATTGATGAAGAAGGCTTTCCAGTATATAGAAGGAGAAATGATGGAAAAACAATAGAGAAGAATGGAATTCTTTTGGATAACCGATATGTTGTACCTTATAATGTAGATCTTTTGGTAAAGTACCAATCCCATTTGAATGTAGAATGGTGTAATAGATCTCAATCAATCAAATATTTGTTTAAATATATAAACAAAGGATCAAATAGAGCAACAGTTGTTGTAGAAGAGAATTTGCCAAATATTGGGAGTGATGGACAAGAGACCAACATTGTTGTTGATGAGACAAAAGCATACTTGGATTGTGGATATATTTCAGCTTCTGAAGCATGTTGGAGAATATTTGAATTTCCAATTCAGTTTCGATATCCACCTATTGAAAGATTAAATTTTCATTTGGAAGACGAACATCCCATCATTTATCCGGAAAATACAAGCTTGGATAATGTTTTAAATATACCTGGTATTGAAGAAACAAAGTTTCAAAATGGATAAAAACAAATGAGGCTTTTGAAGATGCTCAAGAGTTGACTTATGCTGAATTTCCTACAAAATGGGTATGGCATAGTAATGACAAGCAATGGCAAAGAAGGAAATCTAAATATTGTATTGGAAGAGTGTATTACGCACATCCATCAAGTGGTGAAAGGTTTTATTTGAGAATGTTGCTTAACATTGTCAAAGATCCAAGAAACTTTGAAGAATTAAGGACTATAATCAATGTTAATTATCCAACTTATAAGGAAGCCTATTATGCACTTGGACTTCTTGATGATGACAAATAATGGCATGATTCCCTAATTGAAGCTTCGAGTTGGGCCAGTGGGCAACAATTGCATCAACTATTTGTTACAATGCTATTGTTCTGTGAAGTAGCTGATCCATTAAGTCTTTGGGAATCCAACTGGAAACTAATTACAGAAGATATACTAAATAGGCAAAGGCGTATCCCCCAATTCCAAGAACTAATCTTATTAGATGACCAATTGAGAAATTATGGATTGTATGAAATTGGACAAATCCTCCAACAATATGGAAGATCACTTAGAGATTATCCACAAATGCCCCAGCCAAATATGGATCTTATTCAAAATGGGAATAGACTTATTCAAGAAGAAACGTCGTATGATGTATCAAGTTTGAAAAGAGAAAATGAGATCCTAATTTTTGGCTTAAACAATGAACAAAGAATAATCTACAGTTCTATAATGGAAGCTGTTGCTACCGAAAGAGGGGGAATGTTTTTTGTCAATGGACATGGTGGAACGAGCAAAACGTATCTTTATAGAACCATCCTGTCTGGAATAAGATCAAAAGGCAAAATTGCTCTTGCTATTGCGTCTTCAGGAATTGCTGCTTTGTTGCTTCCTAGTGGAAGGACTGCTCACTCAAGATTTCATATCCCAATTAATGTAAATGATGACTCTACCTGTGACATAAAGCAAAGAACACAAGCAGTGGAACTTCTCTCAAAAACAAGTATTATACTTTGGGATGAAGCATCAATGGCACATAGGAATTGTTTTGAAGCTGTTGACCGCACATTACGAGATATACTACAAATTGAAGATACTAAAAATGCTGAAAAACCTTTTGGTGGTAAAGTTGTAGTTCTAGGTGGTGATTTTCGACAAATATTTCCAGTTGTGAGAAAGGGAAGACGAGAAGATATAGTCCAATCCTCAATTAGTAAGTCGTATCTATGGAATGATTGTCATGTTTTTAAACTCCAAACAAATATGAGGCTTCTACATAACAATATGAGTGTGGAATAGAAACATCATCTATAAAGGACTTTAGTGAGTGGATTCTTAAAATAGGTAATGGTGAATTGGGAGAAGGAGATGGGGATTACAACATTTCAATTCTAAGTGATTTGATTATCCAACCTTTAGAGAATCCAATGCAAGATATTATTGACAACATATATCCAGTTTTGAAAAATAAATACACAGATCCAAGTTACCTACAAGATAGGGCAATTCTCGCCCCTACAAATGAAGTTGTAGAAGAACTAAACGACTACATTGTGTCATCCTTAAATGGAGAAGTTCATGAATATCTAGGTTCAGATTCTATATGCAAGGCTTCTTCAAATGTTCCTGACCAAGATCTCCTGCATACTGTTGAATTTTTGAACACGTTGAGATTTCCAGGATTGCCAAACCATAAACTAACATTAAAAATAGGTTTGCCTATAATGTTGCTTAGAAACCTAAATCAAAATGAAGGTCTTTGTAATGGAACAAGACTCATTATAACAAGATTGGCTACATGGGTGATAAAAGTAGAAATCATAACTGGCACTAATATAGGCAAACATGTGTTCATTCCAAGAATAACATTATCTCCAAGTGATTCAAAATGGCCATTCGTTTTAAAAAGACAACAATTTCCAATTTCAGTGTGCTTTGCAATAACTATAAATAAAAGCCAGGGACAATCATTGAAACATGTTGAAGTGTATTTGCCAAAACCTGTTTTTAGTCATGGGCAATTATATGTTGCAGTGTCTAGAGTTACAAGCAGAAATGGACTAAAATTCCTCATTATTAACGATAAGACTGAAAAAATGTCTGAAACAAAAAATATTGTGTATAAAGAAGTTTTTACCAATCTTTGACTCAAGAAACCAACTAATAAAGGTAACAAAATTTTATATATTATTTATTTTTCTGTCTATCTCCTCCAAATTGATTTAGCCACTTCGTATATGCTTACTGTTTTGTTAAATTTCATGTCTATAACATAATTGAATTACAAGCTAATTACTATTTTCTATATTTAGTAAGCTAATTACTTTTTCGTGTCTTTATTATACTGCTATGTTTTGTTTTATTCTATGAAGTATCTAAATGAAAGATAGAATTTTTATAAACTTTCGAATTTATTAATCTATACAGGTAGGGATCCAAGATGATGCAATATTCTCTCCTTAATCAGCTTTGTATAGACAAACACAAAGAAAATTGGAAAGTCAATATTAGAATATCAAGGATGTGGAATGCAATCAACTCAAAAAATAATGATATTATTAGTTTAGATATGATTTTAATCGATGAGCAGGTTTGTTTTTCTTCTATAGCTTTTAATATTGTTCGATCATTATAGATACAATGAACTCTATCTAAATAAAACTGATGCACTTTACTTGCAGAATAATTCAATACATGCAATCATTTGAAATAATATTGCTAAAAAGTTCAAGCCTCTTCTGCAAGAAGGAAAATTGTATGAACTCTCTTATTTTCAAGTGGTTGATGGCAATGCATTGTATAGACCAGTAGACAATGACATCAAGATCATGTTCACATTGAAAACTACCATTACGGAAATAAAGGAGACTGATGTTGATATACCGCGTCATAAATTTGAATTTGTTGACTACAATAAAATACATGAACGCGTTAATAAACATGTCCAGCTATCAGGTATCTCTATATATATTATGCGTTATATTAAATTTTTTAATAATTATGCATTATATTATTGTTATATATGAAAATAATTGCATCCACATCTTTCTAATGCCTAGATATCATTGCAAATGTGATTGGTGTTGGACTGATTGAACAACCTTGCATCAAAGGATCAAATGTCTCAATGAGAAACATAAATGTCATGACTATAGAGTATGTCTTTTTTTTTTCTTTTTTTTTTAAATTATTTTCAATACATGCACTTTTTTTTTTTTTTTTTCATTTTTGATAAGCCAATACATGCACTTATATTATATGAACTTACACTATAACATTGGAAAATTTGAACAGAGGAAATGAAATAAAGCTTACACTTTGGGGATCAATTACAAATGAAGTTGAGGAGAGCTTCTTTACTGAAAATCCAGGCCCTTTTATCATAATTGCTACATGTTTGACTGTCAAGACTTTTAAAGGCAAGTTCATTCCTCTTTTCTATTTTTCTTTATAACCATCTTCTGAACAGCATAAGAAATCATCCAATTGTTTGAAATACAAGATACTATGCCCTATAATCTAGACCTCTAATCTAGACCTCTCTTTGTTATAGTAATGTACTTTTTTTTCTAATGAATCCCTTGAATTGCAAGAGAGTATAACTTATCCTCAACAAGTGGAACGAGAGTTTATATTGATTTGGACATTCTTGAGACTACTGAATTCAAAGATCAGTAAGTGCTTGGTTTTGGATTCACATTTTTAATATATTTACAATCTCTACAATACTATGTCTAATATTTTTATGTGATATTATAGGCTGGTGGAAAATAACAAACCAATAGTACAAATGCCAAAGCAATTCAAACTACAATTAACAATTCAAGAAGAGATGAACATCAACAGAAGAAGCATAAGTGAAATTAAAATAAAAAATTATGTGGGACTCTGATAATAAGGTAAGAAAAAAATATACCTTCAACAATAACATTGTGTACTTAACATTGCTTTATGTACTATAGACTTGCTTTTACAAAATTTAACTATAAAATTATAAATTGATTGATATTAAATTCAATTTCTAGGAAACTATCTTTACCTATCAAGGAAAGATTATAAACATTGACATAAACAATTCTGGTTGGTACTTTATCTCTTGCGAAGTATGTCGTAAAAAGGTAAAGTCAAAAGAACAATTTTTATGGTGCGACAATTGCAACAAAAAGGCATGCTTCCCAATCCTAAGGTACACAAAATGAAAATGTTTACTTTTTATATTAAAATACATAACAACTAATATAATATTAAAATTATATGTCATATCTTTTATCAGGTATAGAATTCAATTAAAGGTTGAAGATAGTTCAAGAATGACCACATTCATTTTATTTGATTCAAAAGCAGAAAAATTACTCAACATACCAGCCAAAGACCTTTTGAACAAATCTTTAGAGGTGAGAATGTGGAAGATAAAATTAGTATTTAATATTAAATAAACTTTACTTGAGTGTACAATTTGAAAAATGTTACTTTTGTTAGGAGCCCGATGAAGTCATCCTTCCTGTGCAAATAGAAAATCTGAAAGGAAAACAATTTGTTTTCCAAATACAACTAAATGACTATAATCTCAACTATGGATGGGAATTCTACACTGTCAAGAAAATTTTTGACTCTTTTGAAGAAACTGACAAAGCAATTCAACTTGATAAAATGACAGAAGTAAGTATTCTTTAATTTAGCAAAACTACAAATATGATATTTAAGATGTATATGTTCTAATACATTCCTCAACTTGTTCTATTGCCAGGCTTACATCAGTGATACTTCAAATGAATGTAGCAACAACATATCAATTGATGAAGATGGTGATTGTACAAAAATTCAAAAACTTGATGTTCAAAGCAATGTGCAACTCACACCAACATCTGTACTCAAGGAAAACATAAGGGCATATTCAGGGACTACTACAATGAAACAAAGGAAAAAGATACAAAAAACACTTTAAAGCTGTCTTTCAATCTTTTAGATTTTCTATGCACAATTTGGTTTTAATGAATTTGTGATTTTGGTACTAAAGATGTATTGGAACAGAGGAAATTTTTTTTGCTTTTATGCACAATTTGGTTTAAATTTAAACGGAGAGGCATTAAACTCTTATATTTAGTTATTTGATGATACAACTTTACTTCAACGTTTTTTAAAATTTAATGAATACATTGAATATTTAGTGGAAGAAATCAAATAAATGAAATTGAAAAATAAACTTGCTCAGCAATTGAAACTTCCACTTACTAAGAATGTGCTACTACAGAATCGATGCTGAATTCCAATAGCTAATGTCACATCATTTGGAGATTCATCTTAATTTTTATTTATTTTAAATTAAAAAAATTGGTAGCTTTCCTGTGCATCGCACAGGTTGGCAACTAGTATTATATAATTAGGAGCAAAGTGTTTGACACTTCACAAGATATAAATTTTCCTTTGCTATGTTGGCTTCCACCTTAGGCGGTTATATTATATAATTAGGAGCAAATTATTTTCCACCTAAGTTGCCTTTTCCACATTAGATGAACTGGACCATGATCATTTTCCACCGTGTTTAATACTGCAAAATTTTTAAACTTTTTGCTCTATTTGTCACTTTATTATATCCTTAATTCATGTCTAAATTGAAACTATTTTGACATAAACTTGTTGATCACTCACAATCTGATTCTTCATGAATTTTCATGATCCTACAAAAGTATTACTTAATTATGTTTGCCATATGGTAACAAAATTCCTTGATTCAAGAAATAAAAACAACATTTTATCTGAAAACACTAATGCTATGTTAGAAAGTTTGGAGGGAGAAAGAGAAGTGGAGAAGAGAGTAGAGGAGAATGGTTACCCTCCATCTCGTTTGGATATTTTTAAAATTAAGTATAAGGGAAGAGAATAATTAGCCCTTTCTTATGTTTTGATGTTTCAAAAATTAGGATTGGAAGAAGAGGAAATTATTATTATTATTATTATTATTATTGTAGGGATAAGGGCTCAAAATTATATATTGGGCCTTAGGCCCTGTCCGAGGACATCGGCACGTCCGAAGAGAGACAATTAGTTATGAAAGATTCCAGTTTAGAGTCTCATGAATAAAGAAGGGGCAGAAGGTAGTTCGAGGAGGAATTCCTCCTCGGCCATGGCAAGTATAGCTCAGATATGCATTCCAATGGCGAAAATGACCCCCATAGGAGCTCTAGTGTTAGAAGCATGCCTCATGACCACAGGAGAAGGAAAGGAACCCAAAAATATCTACGGAAAAGCTACTACCTCCGCATTAAA
Source organism: Quercus variabilis (assembly GCA_030445155.1). Taxonomy (NCBI): domain Eukaryota; kingdom Viridiplantae; phylum Streptophyta; class Magnoliopsida; order Fagales; family Fagaceae; genus Quercus; species Quercus variabilis. The sequence continues at coordinate 34,889,149 of CP129452.1, read as the reverse complement.
TGCATTGCAGCTACTTTTCCGGCCACATTTATGTGGAGAAGACCCCTGAACAGTGCTTCCTTGGCTACCGCAGCTCACAGAGAGCCAGAAGGGGTGTTTGATGGGACAAGTACTCGAGTAATGGCTTGGGTGATTGACAAATGGAGGGTCAAGATCACTAGAGAGGAGATATATAATGTGAGAGATCCCTGAAGGAAGGGGGACCGAAAAAGAAAGGAAGGATACTGTAGTAATCAAAGTTGCACTTCTAATCAGTTTTTTCGATTTATAATAAGATTTGTCTCCTCGGACTGTGAATTTATTCAGTTTTATGTGCATGATTCTTGCTTGATCATCTTACAAGTCCATACTAGCCATTGTTAAGCTCATTAGGGCCTATCAACATTACCGTCCAAAGAAGTGAAAGCAAAGAGAGAGTTGTAGATTCTTATCCCTAGTTGGAAGTTTATGGATCTCTGATCATTATTAATATTGAGTAAGTTTCCAAGAAAGGGTGGAGGTTCTTTCAATAGAGGGAGTTCAACTCTTCCTTCAGAACAGCACAAACTAAACTTCGATTTTGCAGGTGTTTTTGACTTTACAGTTCTCTCTTCATACCAAAGTTGAGCTCCACAATGTTCACATACTATTGTTGGAGGTCCTAAATCCAATGGTTCTGTAAATTTTCCTATGACAACAAAAACAAAAATTTCATTTTTCTTCCTAATTTTAGAACTTTTTTGGGAGAACTAAAAAATGTAGCATTTACGTTGTTTTCTGTTTTCATCATTAATTTTATATTGTCTACGTCGAACACTCCTTTCAAATCACTCGTCATCTCTTGTTCTTGTTTGGCCTAGGTTACATACTAATTATGAGTTTTTTAAAGAAAAATATTTTTTTAATATCTCAATATCGTACCCCTTCTATTTCTCTTTTCAGATAAAATTAATCTTCATCTCAATCTTGCATAGAAAGCAGACTCCATGCTTGGGTAATAAACTAAAATCAAAGCATTCACAAAATTTTAATTCATAAATATAACTATATAGCAAAGCAAAATTAAAGAAAAATATAGCATTCACATACTAACTTCAGAATTATAAAAAAAAAAAAAAAAACACACACACACACACAAATTAAATACAATAAAGATCACACTCTACAAACACAAATTAATCTTCTCTCTACAAACATATTACCAATAAATATGCAATAAACAGTACAAAATAAAGAAAAGACTGGTAAATACCTGACTTTCCTCGAATCCTCGTCTTGTAGTTGTATTACCAAATAAACTCCTACCTGCAAAACAATAACAATCTAATTTTTAGCCAAGAATCATTAAAAGAAGAGAAATAGTGTAGTGCAAAAAGTTTGAAATAGTGAAGTTTGATTACAAACATCACCATCATTACTTTCAGCCATGAAAATATCCAAAATAAACATATTCCCATAAATAAAAAAATTATCACCATAGACATACAATAAGCAGTACACTACCACCGCATTACAATGTACACATATATCCAGTAACTTCTTCATCACAAACACAAAACAAAAAGAAGAACAAAACCATTGCACCATATTGAAAGACCATTATTAAGAAAAAGAATCCAAATTTGTGAACAGAACACTACAGTATACTATGATATTAAAACTCCAAGCATAAATGCAGATTTAAAATTTGAGAATGCTTCTTAAGAGTGACAATCCACATGTGCAATATAGACCACCCCAATAAGAGCAATTGATGAATTTTGAATGTTTCCTAAATCCTATATTAGACCTTGTTACAATAGTGCAGCCAAAAAAAAAAAATTGTACAATACTATCAACTATTACCAAAACTATCTAAATGTTGTTTTCATTAATCATAAAAATTTCAAATCCATACCAATCCCAATATCTAACATATGAATCATAAAAGAATTTCAAATACACAATCTCAAAGAATTAGAAATTAAAATTACCAATCCCAATATCTAACATATGAATCATAAAAGAATTTCAAATACACAATCTCATTAAATTAGAAATTAAAATTCCTTATGAGGAACACATCATGTCAACAGGACATTATAAAGCAAACCTAAAGAAATACAATTCACAAAAATTGCAACCTAAAAGAAGTAGAATAAATAAACTCTACATTAGAACATGCTTCTAAAGCCTAATTCAAACTACAACTGCCTAAAAAATAATGATATCAAATTGATAACCAAAGGCTCAATATCATTAAAATGTATAATTGTTTCTTTCTCTCAAAATGACCCACATTAAGCAAAGGGACATCTTTTCCATGTACAGCTTCTTCATTTACTAAACAAATAAATTTAAGATTAAGACAACAATGCCACAGCAGCAAAGGCTTCTCATATTCGAAATTCCAGATAAGAAAATCCCTAAAATGTTAAAAGTAAGTCATTCTCAACAACCCTGTCTAACATATGAAGCATAAAAGAATTTCAAATACACAATCTCAAAGAATTAGAAATTAAAATTACCAATCCCAATATCTAACATATGAATCATAAAAGAATTTCAAATACACAATCTCATTAAATTAGAAATTAAAATTCCTTATGAGGAACACATCATGTCAACAGGACATTACAAAAGCAAACCTAAAGGAATACAATTCACAAAAATTGCAACCTAAAAGAAGTAGAATAAATAAACTCTACATTAGAACATGCTTCCAAAGCCTAATTCAAACTACAACTACCTAAAAAATAATGATATCAAATTGATAACCAAGAGCTCAATATCATTAAAATGTATAATTGTTTCTTTCTCTCAAAATGACCCACATTAAGCAAAGGGGCATCTTTTCCAAGTACAGCTTCTTCATTTACTAAACAAATTAATTTAAGATTAAGACAATAATGCCACAACAGCAAAGGCTTCTCATATTCAAAATTCCCAATAAGAAAATCCCTAAAATGTTAAAAGTAAGTCATTCTCAACAACCCTGTCTAACATATGAATCATAAAAGAATTTCAAATACACAATCTCAAAGAATTAGAAATTAAAATTACCAATCCCAATATCTAACATATGAATCATAAAAGAATTTCAAATACACAATCTCATTAAATTAGAAATTAAAATTCCTTATGAGAAACACATCATGTCAACAGGACATTATAAAGCAAACCTAAAGGAATACAATTCACAAACCAAAAGTAATTCTCAACAACCCTGTCTGGAGTCACATGTAAAATCTTTAGGATGGAATTAAGGCCCCTCACTTAGCCAAACCAAAACTATTCTTTGTTATGGGCTGACCCTTGTGAAGTTACTATGTATAAATGCTTCATACATAAAGGTAATTAATGTCACTCTCTATTTGAAATTTTAGCAAACAAATAGAGAGTGAAGCTTATAACTCAACCCAAATAAAAATTTTAGCAAACAAATAGAGAGTTTTGAAGTGGTAGCCACATGAACCCAAATAAAATTTCACAAAAAATGTAATGAATAACTAACCTCAATGTACTCCACACCAATTTCGCTAAGATTATCAGGAAGCAATCTGATTACTCCACCTCGCTTAGTTTCCACTAAACAAAGAAGAATCAAAACATTCAAAACTAATCTAATCAGTGACCACAATACCAAAACTTAAATCATATTTCCAAATTTAAAAAAGTGGAAAGAATTTAAACTAAAAGCTATAAAACAAAATTGGTATTATATATATACATATTCGGTCGGAAATACACCTAACCCAGCCCGTCGAAAACCCACCATCCAACTTGTCATTTTTATATCATTGGGGATATAGTGGTCATTTCAATTCGTTGATATATGCATATATGCTGTACGTGAGCCAACATTCCACTAGTTTGCCTATACAACACCAAATATATCACCAACTTCCTTAATCCTTCTCCAAACCAAATGACACTTCACCAAACCAATTTGTGTGCATCCTCGTCTTTTTCCATATACCTTCATCTCATGATTCTTCTCTTTCTCATTTTCCCACTCTGCTTGCAACCCACCATTACTGCTACTACTCCAACAAACAAGACTGATCGTTTCGCTTTGCTCAAATTCAAAGAATCTGTGCCTCAGGATCCCTATAACATATTGAGCTCATGGAATGACTCTATGCACTTCTACAACTGGCTAGGAGTTAAATGCGGACGTCGACACCAAAGAGTCACAGACTTAGACCTCCAAGGCCACAAGTTACGTGGAACTCTATCACCTTACATTGGCAACCTTAGCTTTCTAAGGTCTGTCATCCTCCAGAATAAAAGCTTCTATGGCGAAATTCCATAAGAAATTGGTCATTTGTTCAGACTGCAAGGGCTTTATCTCAACAATAACACAATGGAAGGGGAAATACCATCCAGCTTGTCCAACTGCTCCAATCTCAAGTTCTTAAATCTTTATAGGAATAAGCTTAAAGGGAAGGTTCCAACTGAGCTAGGCTCTTTGATGAAGCTCAAATTACTTCAGCTTAGCATTAACAATTTGGTAGGAGGGATCCCACCTTCTCTAGGAAATCTTTCTTCACTCACAAAGTTTGGTGTTGGAGACAATAATTTGGTGGGAAATATTCCAGATGCCATAGGCCAATTAAATGGCTTAGTATTTTTCACAATTTCATTTAATAAATTTTCAGGTACGATCCCTTTCCCTCTTTACAATGTGTCATCTCTCCAAATCTTTTCAATTTCAGGCAACCAACTTATTAATGGCACACTTCCAGCCAACATAGGCCTAAATCTTCCAAATCTCCAAAAATTCTATGTTGGTGGAAATGAGTTCTCTGGGTCAATCCCTACTTCATTATGCAATGCAACTCAGCTTCAAAGAATTGATTTAGTTAAGAACAAGTTTTTGGGATCAGTTCCAACAAATTTGGGAAATTTGCTGAATCTTTCATGGCTTGATTTGAGTCGCAATTATCTAGGAAATAGCCTCCATTTCTTAACATCGTTGACAAACTGTAGTAGACTTAAAAAATTGGGTTTAGCTTTAAACTAATTTGATGATGTTCTGCCCAATTCTGTATCAAACTTGTCAAACGAACTCATTATATTATATTTTGGAAACAAAGAAAATATCTAGAACTATTCCTGGATCATTAACAATCCTCACAGGCATCATTCCTACTGCTTTTGGGAAGTTTGAGAAGATGCAAGCATTGGATTTATATGGAAATAGATTGTCAGGAGAAATACCAACCTCCATGGGCAACCTTACTCAGTTGTTTAGATCGACTTACAAGATAACATATTCGAAGGAACCATATCTCCAAGTTTACTAAACTGGCAAAATTTGCAACACTTGGACCTTTCACAAAATAACCTTAATGGATTCATACCCCTGCAGCTTATTGGTACTTCTTCTTTACCAATAGTAAACATTAATTTATCTCACAACTCATTCATGGGCAAACTACCACTTGAAGTAGGTAGTTTGAAAAATATCAACGAAATGGATATCTCTAACAATAATTTGTCTGGTGAAATTCCTACATCTATAGGAAATTGTTTGATCTTAGAATATCTTTATCTGCAAGGGAATTCCTTTTGGGGAGCCATACCATCATCTATGGCTTCTTTGAAAGGTTTACGACTTTTAGATGTTTCACAAAATAACCTTTCAGGACCCATTCCAGAGGGTTTAGAGAAGCTACTCTTCTTAGAAAAATTGAATCTTTCATTCAATAATTTTGAGGGCGAGGTACCAATCAAAGGGGTTTTCAAAAACATAAGGGCCATATCATTGATTGGAAATACTAAACTTTGTGGTGGTATACAAAAATTGCAATTACCAAAATGCCCTGTAAATGTTATGAAACCAAGAAAATCCATTAGATTCAAACATGCAATTGTAATTATTTCTATTGTTCAAATTTTCCTTATGTTTTCATCTTTTATTGTTTGGATGAAAAAATCAAGAAAGAAATCACCTTCAATGGTTTCAACAATGGACCTCCTTCTAAATGTTTCATACAAAGAACTTTATCAGGCAACCAATGGATTTTCCCCAAATAATTTAATTGGATCAAGCAATTTTGGCTCTGTATACAAAGGATTTATTCATCCGGAAGAAAGATCAATTGCTGTAAAGGTCCTTAATCTTCAACAAAAGGGTGCTTCCAAGAGCTTTATGGTTGAATGTAATGCCTTAAGAAATATCCGGCATAGAAATCTTGTTAAGATATTAACTTGTTGCTCTAGCATGGATTACAATGGGAATCAATTCAAAGCTCTAGTATTTGAATTCATGACAAATGGAAGCTTAGATTTTTGGCTTCATCAAGGACTAGACAATGAAAACCAATCAAGGAACTTGAGCCTTCTTCAAAGACTAAATGTTGCAATTGATGTGGCTTTTGCAATAGATTATCTTCACAACCATTCTGTGCAACCAATCATTCATTGTGATTTAAAACCAAGCAATGTTCTTCTAGACAATGACATGGTTGCTCATGTAAGTGATTTTGGTTTAGCAAGGCTCCTCCCAATCACCAATGATTCTTCAGAAAAGCAAACTAGTACAATTGGGATAAAGGGATCAATTGGTTACATTGCTCCAAGTAACTTCTTTTGAATTCTTCTAGTTAACCTTCAAAACATCTTTACATGTATTGGATTATTTTATTTTAGGAAATTACCTTACTATCAAGAGAGGATATAAAAATTCTCTCTCTTCATGCAGACATAGAAGCGCACCTAGCCACTCAATTTACAATTTTATTTTAATTGAAGAATTTAAAGGAAACAAAAGCAGATTCTCAAAACAAAAATCAAAAAACAAAGAAAAAAAAAAAGCAAACAAAAGCACCAAGCATGTTTTAAGCCATGATAAATTTGATTAGTTGAGATATTGCTTTCTCCATCGACTAAGTATCTTCGTTTTTTAGGCATTTATTTCCCCAACACTATATGTTTGTGATGATTGATGATAGCTTGTCAATTTATTATGGCAAATATGGTAGATTTGGTGTCAAAACAATTCTGTGCTATACTTGTGTGACATTAACTCGTGTCCTATACTGAAGAAGTTGTCAACAGACATTATTGAAGTAATGAAAACTAATAGTAACCATGATTTTTGTTGAACATGGGGCAGCGGAGGCATTCGTACCCAAGGAGTCCAACTAGTCCAAACCATTAACCACATTTTCTATGCTACATATAAATCACAAATATTGCCTGCTTGTTATGAGTCTAATGTAGATTGTGAATTGTGATACTTATATGGAAGGAAGTGAATTTGTTTTTAAAATAGATTTGTTCCGCGTGAAAAACTTTACAAAATTTATATAAAATAACTGAAACACCAACAAATATTTGACAGATATAATCTATGAACATATCGCACTAGAACATGCACATGCGCACAAATTATATCAATGCTTCTAACTTGAAAATTTGAAATGATGGATTTTGTCTTCACGTTCCTCTTTAGGTTCAACATTTGTTTTGCTATTTTGAATATACAACCAAATGAAGTTGTACTTGCATTAAATTCCAAATATCATTGTAAGAAACTGAAAATTTTCCCTTACATGTCTTATTAAATTATAGAGTATGGCATGGGTGGTGAGGCATCAATAGAAGCAGACGTGTACAGCTATGGTATATTACTACTGGAGATGTTCTTAGGAAAGAGACCCACTGATGACATGTTTAAAGATGGTCTCAATCTCCACAATTTTGCTAAGATGGCACTGTCTAAAAAGCTTGTTCAAATTGTTGGTCCAATCCTTCTACCAAGAGAAGTTGATGAAGCTCCAACCAATTGTGGCAGCCGAAGATTATAATAATGGCAATGAAATTCAAGAAGAAGAAATGGATCCCAATGTGCACAAATGCTTAGTATCAATCCTTGAAACTGGACTTGCATGTTCTATGGAGTCACCAAAAGACAGAATGAAGATGAAGGAAGTTACTAGAGAACTACATTTGATCAAAAGTGCTTTTCTTGGTTCTGCTATACACAGATCTGAAATTAGGAGAATCCAAGTTTAAGGTACTTCCTAATATTTTAAATTCTAATTTGTCTAAATAATAAAATCGCCAACGACAATTACATTTAATCAGCAAGGGTTTTTTTTTTTTTTTTTAATTGGGTGGGTTAATTTTCTGATCTTGATGAATCATTAGAGAAAGAATGTCTTTCTTATCAATTTTATCAATAACTTGACATTATTAAACTCAGTCTTATTATAAATATTTATGTTGGTGACATTACCAATATCGACCCATGCCTCAATATTGATCTTCTTTCTAAGAAAAAAAAATTGAGAATTTTCCAATACAATTATTTTCTATATGAATATTTTTCTATATATCTATACTATCATCTTTAACAAGAGCATTATGGATCTACTAAAATGATTGAAGACCATCTTAAGAGTTATAGATTGGCCATTAAGTTTTACAATCTTTTGTTTCCTATTAATTTTGCATAAATGAAATCGTGGTGGATAGCAATTTTATTTTTTATTTTAAATCATGGACGTCTTTTATTATTTTGATAAATGATTTTAATTGTATAAATAGTAATATTTTTCAATTCTCACCAACAATCAAATTTTAGACTACATTTTTTCACACTTTTAGATCCAAAACCTTAGGAAAGGTTCTTTCATATTCTATTTTTTTTAAAAGGTCTCAAGCAGATGCAATAGTTGTTCTTGTTTCTACTTTTATGGTTTTTCCTTATAGTCCGAGAAAAAAAAAACATAACTAACTTTGTATTTGGACTGCAGTGCAAGAAATTATTAGAAGACGTCACTGAAAGTCTAAAACTTCTTTCATGTTCCCATTGAGCATATAGGTGTGCTAGTTCAATCTCCTTTGCCAAAATGTTTAAGAAATGATTTCATATATTTTCTTCTTTGGAATAAGGCAATCCTACTTGTGCATGCATATCATCACTTTTTGACAGTACAAGCATGTTGAACACTTCTATTACAGGTTCTAGTATAGTGTGTATGTATTTTGTTTTCTATTGAAAATCAATCCTATTACAACAAAAAAAAAAAAAAAAAAAAAAAAAAAAAAAAAAAAAACCCTTTTGTATTGGGAATATCAACTATGATGCTTTTATTTGATTGGTTATTAAAGATATGACATGTATCTGAAATTCTTGAAATATTGAATGGCAAACATTTGCTAAAGGACACTGAGAATTGTGAATCCTGTCCTAGATTAGACTACTTTTTGTTATTATTTTTTAGCATAACTACAAGGCATGAATATAATATTATTCTATTTCAGTTGTTGGGGTGTGTAAAATAATGTGTGAGTAATAAACACTACACTCCTATTTTAGAAGGCCTTCTTCCATTTGTGCACCTTTAGGTTATTGCTTTAATGGCCCACCCTAGTCAAGGGATAGTACTTAAAAGGCATTTTGCATCATTTACCAATCCTATTAGGAAATAAATAGATGAAGAAAATTCTAGGTTCACCGGGGTGGCATAGATGGGAAATAAGTCAATAATCACTATAAACTAAAGAAACACTCAAAAATAAAACCAACTAAGCACATCCATGGAAAAACAAACTGTAGAATGCCATCCAAATTAAGAAGGGCTTGTTTGGTTTAGGCCTGTTTTGAGTGATATAACTGGAAACTGATAACTCAGTTATGAAAAAACGTGGGACCCACATAGTTTTTTTTTTTGGTTTGATTTCCTCATTTTGTTTTCATCACTCAAACTCAAAAATTTTGAGTGTGAGTGATGAAAACTGAAGGCACCAAATTGGTGTTTTCAGTTTCTGAGATACATAACTCAGTGGCACTAAGGTAAATTTTCAGACTTTGTAGGGCCCATAAATTGTGTTTTGTCAAGTCTATCAAACCCACTCACCAACGGCATTTTCTCCTCCTTCTTTCTTTCTTTCTTTCTTCTTCAAACCCACCCCAACGTTTTTTTTTTTTTTTTTTTTTTTTTTGTTCTTCTTCTTCTTTCTTTGTCTTTCATTCTTTCTTTTTCAGACCCACTCCACCATTTTCATACATGCATAAATTTATACCCAGAAACAAAAACCCACACCTCATTTTCTTAGGTTTGGGTTTGGGTTTTCTGTGTTTGTGGGTTTGGATTTGGCAATTCGGATCACCAATCTAAAGATTTTATGTTGGTGGGTTTGGGTTTTCTGTGTTTGTGGTTATGGCTTGAAGTTTGTTCGCTTGGATTTTTTGGTGGAGGTTGTGGTTATGGATTTCTAGGTTTGCCGTTAGTGGTGGTAGAGCTGGGTTTCGGTGTAGCTGGGTATTGATGCGTGAAATGGGTTTCTAGGAAAAGAGATGTTAATGGGTATTGATGAAAGAATAAAGAAATAGAAATAGAAAGAAGAGTAAAGAAGACCGAACCCATTTTCGATCTAAGCCGACGTCGGACAGGGAGATTTGTGTTTGAGTTTGTTTCTGGACTGGGTGTGCTGCATTGGGAGAAAATGTCTTGTGAGAGGTAAGAGAAATCCTCACGTGGATGCCAACCATAAGCAAATAGTATAGTGTCAGTGGGTGGGCTCCACCATTTTGGCAAAAAGTAGGCTTAAATTTTGAGTTATATAACTGGGTTATGTTGCCAAATAAGAATTTTGGAGTTTTTGAGAAAAAGTGGAAACTGAGTTATGAGTTATAGGTTTTGAGTTTGAGTTATGAGTATTGAGTATTGAGTTATGAAAACTGAGTCATGGCTAAACCAAACGGGCCCTAATTCTCTCAATTGGAGGACATATTTTGTAAAATTAAACTTAAAAATTCTCCAAAAAACAAAGCATTTCTAAAGTAAACCATCAAGAAATAAACACCAATAACCCAAGGTTTAGTCAAATAAACTAAAACCCATGTCATCATCAGACTATTCAGCAGGCTCTTCCTTCTTGTCTTCCTCCTTTATAGCAGCAGCAGGGGCACCACCAGAAGCAGCTGCTACAACAAGGGCAGCGGCAACAGCAAACTTGCTAGGAACCTGCATTTATACTCAAAACAATCAACCTATTGAACAAAGGTGACCTCCTGGTGGAAAAATGAAAAAAGGCCCATTGTGACCAAATGCTTGTCAATTAGCCCAGACAAAATAAGTTGAAGTAAAACAGCAACAGTGCAACACAACTTGACATTAATTGAAAAATGCAGTTTGCTGTCACGAACCTTAATGTGATCCTAAAAATCTACAGCAAGATCACTTATTATGCCACCCACATGTATTAATATATTAATGCGCTTGCACTCACCTTACCAAACTAATGGTGGTTTACAGTGTGCACCACTTTGCAAAAATCAGTTGCAAGAACTGGGCCTATCCATCCACTCTGTCGATGCCTCGTGGCGATCAACCACCCATCGCAGCGACACTCGCACTCTATCCCATTCATTTATAGAAATAGCTAAGAAAGATAAGACAAGGGGAAAAAATTTCTGGAAAAGATATCTAACTTTGATGATTTTGGTAGAGATATTCTATAATAACATAAATGGGTAGAGTGGCCTAGGGACACTTCTTTCCACATAACATTGCCAATGTGCCAATTTAAAATGTGGCCTTTAAAAATTAAATTGAACATGAAATAATCTAGTTTAAGTGTGCTTTACAAGAAACAATTGCAACAATGATAACCCCTCCCCCTGCTTTCTCTCTTGCTGGTTGTCTTTCTAAATATCTAATTTAAGATCTTCACTCTTCAAATTCAAGTAGGCAGCTTCTACATGGAAATGAAAGCAAATGACATATCTTAGTCCCACTGTATCAAGATGATAATTCAGATCAGAAAGCAAGGAAACAGCAGAAGAAAGAAATGAAGTGATGCAGCTTAAGTAGCACAAGTTAAACGACAACATAGCTCTGTAGTTTTTAGTTATGCTTTGTAAATACTTGTAGTTTAGTGTTATATTTTAAGTCAGAACACTTCACACGTGCCTTAACTAACCAACACACGTGCTGTAACCGTTTCCCCTCTTTCTGGAATTTCTGGTTGCTCTGTTTTCTGTATTTAAACCAGATCATGTACAGATACATTTAATAATACAATTCAGATATTTTCTTCATTCCAAATATTCTCTCTAGCTTGATTTCCTTTCCTTTTTCTTCCAAAGCTCTCAGTGCTTTCTTATATGGTATTAGAGCTTGACCCCTCGTTAATGGAGTCAAATACATCTTCTTCTTCTACACGAGAGCTTTCTCCATTGGAAGATCCTGGAAGCCCATTCTTCTTGCATCATGGTGAATCTCCTGGTGCGATTCTAGTTGTTCAACCTCTCACTAAGGATAACTACCCTAATTGGGCCAGAGCAATGCTCATGGCTCTAGATGCTAAGAGTAAACTTGGATTCGTAGATGGATCCATCACTGCATCAATGGCAGTTACACCACTTGAGAAAAAGGCATGGTCCAAATGTAATTCAATGATCTCATCATGGATCTTGAATTTAGTTTCACCTCATATCACTGCTAGTGTGATTTATAGAAACACAGCTTTTGAGGTTTGGAATGCTCTCAAGAATCGTTTTCTGCAAGCAAATGGTCATAGGATTTCTCAACTTCAGAAACAAATTGCCTCGGTAATGCAGGGAGATTCTACAGTAACAAGTTTCTTCACTGATCTTCAAGCTTCTTAGGATCAACTGTTGAATCTGAGGCCTTTACCATCATGTTCATGTGGAAAGTGCACTTGTGGTGTGAATGAGAAGATTGTACATCTTCACCACCAAGATTCAATCATGCAGTTTCTTAATGGCTTGAACGAATGTTATTCACAGGTCAAGACTCAAATCCTCATGATGAAACCTGTTCCATCTATGGATAAGACCTTTTCTTTGGTGATCCAGGAGGAAAGGCAACGAATTTCCAATGTTCATGCCATTCCCTCAGTTGAATCCACTGCTCTGGCAGTTAAGAATCAAGCCTTCAATCAAGGTTTCAATCAAGTTTCTTTTCCTGGCAAGAATTTCAAAGGGAATATAGGAAAGGGAAGGCCTATGTGCAGCTACTGTGGAAAGGTTGGCCATGTCAAAGAAAAATGCTACAAGCTGGTTGGATTTCCACCAGGCTACAAGCAAAAGGGAAGAGTTCCTATGGCTAATCAGATCATGGTAGATTGTGATCAAACTCAGGCTGAAGCAATGCATCAGAAGCATCAGAACAACAATTTTTCTTTCACTTCAGAGCAATATCAGCAGTTGATTTCCCTGTTGAACTCTACTGTGTCCAGTTCTAGTAATTCTGATGAAGCACTTCACACAGCAAATTCTGCCATTTCAGGTATTTTAGATGATCCTTTTCAAACCTCAATATGTTTGAGCATGCAACACTCCATTTTTACTGTAAATCCTTCAAATAAAACAGCATATAATCAAGATACTTGGGTTCTTGATACGGGTGCCACAGATCACATAGTCCATTCTGTTGATTTGTTCACTAAAATCACTAGCTCTATCACTACTTTTGTGCAATTACCTAATGGAGAAAGAGTTGTTGTCACACACATAGGAACAATTCAAGTCACTTCCAGTCTTCTTCTTGAAAATGTTTTCTGTGTTCCTTCCTTCACCTTTAATTTGATATCCATTAGTCAACTAACCAAGAGTCTGTCATGTTGTTTCATTTTCCTGCCCAATATGTGTCTCATACAGGACCTTTCTTGCTGGAAAACGATTGGAGTGGGTAAGCTGCATCACAATCTCTATCTGCTACAGTCATCAGAGTATTGCAATTCAACTGTTTCTTCTATATTAGGTTCTGCTCTAAATTCTTTTGCAAATAATGTTGTGGATATTCCTGGTACCACTAAGTCCTATCTTTGGCATCTTAGATTAGGTCATGTTTCAGATGCTAAACTCTAGGTTCTGTGTAAACTTCTTCCTGATGTAACTAATGTGCACAGCAATAAAGATTGTACACTTTGTCCCATTGCAAAACACAAAAGACTTCCTTTCCCATTTTTCAATCATTTATCTGCTAATGTCTTTGATCTCATTCACTGTGATGTTTGGGGTCCTTTTGCAAAATCCACTCATAATGGTTTTAGATACTTTCTCACCATTGTTGATGATGCAACTAGATCAACTTGGGTATACCTTATGCAGTCCAAATCAGAAACTAGACCATTATTAATCTCCTTTTATAAAATGATTTCCACTCAATTTCACACCAACATTAAAGCCTTTAGAACTGATAATGCTCATGAATTCTTTCTTAAAGATTTCTTTGCTGCTCATGGCATTATACATCAGCATTCTTGTGTTGCCACTCCACAACAAAATTCTGTTGTGGAGAGGAAACATCAACACATTTTAAGCATTGCAAGGGCATTAAAATTTCAGTCTAATGTACCTATTTCCTACTGGGGTGAATGTGTTTTGACTGCTGTGTACATTATCAACAGACTGCCTTCCTCTCTTTTAGACAATAAAACTCCTTTTGAGAAGCTTTACAACAAATCACCTTCATTTGTTCACTTAAAGGTCTTTGGTTGCCTTTGTTTTGCTTCCACATTGTCCCATAACAGATCCAAGTTTGATCCTAGGTCTATTCCCTATGTCTTTCTGGGTTTTCCTTTTGGTGTCAAAGGTTACAAGTTACTCAATCTAGTCACTAAGAAAATTTTTGTCTCTAGAGATGTGATTTTTCATGAGACTGTTTTTCCCTTTGTTTCATCTACTTATTCTTCCTCACCTCACTCCACTATCACCTTTCCTCATCTTTTTCCTCCTCTAGATACTTCTCAATCTGCCTTGTTTGATTCTCCTTTAACCACAAATTCTGAGTCTGTCATCACTCAGTCCATACCTGATCCAAATCTGCCTATTTTGCCTTCAAATTCTATACTTCATTCTCCTTTACCTGATGATTCTATTTCTGCACCTTGTGATTTGCCTACTGTTTCTCATCATAGTCCTAATCCCTTGAACATTGATCCTCCTATTATTCCTTCAAATCCATCCTTGAGGAAATCTACTAGAGTGTCTAAGCCTCCTTCCTATTTGAAAGACTTTAAATGTAGCAATGTTATTACTGATCAGCTTCACCATTCCAATCATGCCATCAAGTCTGGTTCAGCTTCCCACACCTCAGGTACAAAATATCCCTTATCTCAATTTCTTGGTTCATTTACTTTATCTCCATCCTATGCCCATTTTTGCTCTCTTATCACTGCTGTTTCTGAGCCACATTCCTATCATGAGGCTGTTCAAGATTCCAAATGGCAATTTGCAATGGATGCTGAAATTGCTGCTTTAGAATCCAACCAGACCTGGTCTCTTACTCCCTTACCATCTCATAAAAGAGCCATTGGGTGCAGATGGGTCTATAAAGTGAAGTATAAGGCTAATGGCACAGTGGAAAGGTATAAGGCCCGTCTTGTAGCTAAGGGTTTTACACAGCAGGAAGGTTTGGATTTCACTGAGACTTTTTCCCAGTTGCTAAAATGACAACTGTCAAGACCTTGCTTGCCATTGCTGTTGTGAGGGGCTGGCACCTTAGTCAGCTTGATGTTAACAATGCTTTCCTTCATGGAGAGCTTCATGAGGAAGTTTATATGCAGCTGCCTCCAGGATTCCACAGCAAAGAGAAGAACATTATGTGTAAACTGCATAAATCCTTATATGGTCTTAGGCAAGCATCAAGGCAGTGGTACTCCAAATTTTCATCCACCATTCTCAAATGTGGTTTCAAACAGTCAAAGTCAGATTACTCCCTTTTTACCAAGAAGTTTAATCAGTCATTCACAGCTCTTCTAGTTTATGTGGATGATATTCTCATAACTAGCAATGATCCTCCAGCTGTTGAAGAACTTAAAATGTTCCTGGACCAAGAGTTCAAATTAAAGGACCTTGGAACTTTAAAATTCTTTCTTGGTCTTGAGGTTGCTAGGTCAGACAAAAGCATTTCCTTGTGTCAAAGGAAGTATGCCTTGGATGTGCTCAAAGATGCAGGCATGACAGGCTGCAAGCCCAGCAAAGTTCCTATGGAACAAAACCTGAAATTGAGCAAATACCATGGGGAGTTATTACCTGATCCTGGCATTTATAGAAGGTTGGTTGGCAGATTGATATACTTAACTATTACCAGACCAGATATCACATATCCAGTGAATAAACTAAGTCAGTTTCTTTCCAAACCAAGAAAACCTCACTTGGATGCAACCTATAAGGTGTTACAGTATATCAAAGGAAGTCCTGGCCAAGGTATTTTGTTATCCTCCACTTCGGATTTGCATTTGAAGGCATTCACAGATGCAGATTAGGCATCCTGTGTTGACACCAGACGATCCACCACTGGCTATTGCATATTTTTGGGTAATTCTCTGATTTCATGGAAGTCCAAAAAGCAATCCATTGTCTCTAGATCATCTGCAGAAGCGGAATATCGAGCCATGGCAGTGACAGTGTGTGAGATGACTTGGATATTGGCTCTTTTGAAGGATTTAGAAGTGTGTCATCCAAAGCCTGCAATGATGTTCTGTGATAACCAAGCAGCTATATATATTGGTGAGAATCTCTTCTTTCATGAGAGGACCAAGCATATAGAGATAGATTGTCACTTGGTTAGGGACAAAGTTGAAGATAAAGTCATAAGGTTGTTCTTCACTCCTACTCACTCCCAGCTAGCTGATCTGCTTACTAAAACCCTCAGTGGTCACCAATTGAAAGTTTTACTTGCCAAGATGAACATTGTGAACATTCACAGTCCAGATTGTCATCTTGAGGGGGCGTATCAAGATGATAATTCAGATCAGAAAGCAAGGAAACAGCAGAAGAAAGAAATGAAGTGATGCAGCTTAAGTTGCACAAGTTAAACGACAACATAGCTCTGTAGTTTTTAGTTATGCTTTGTAAATACTTGTAGTTTAGTGTTATATTTTAAGTCAGAACACTTCACACGTGCCTTAACTAACCAACACACGTGCTGTAACCGTTTCCCCTCTTTCTGGAATTTCTGGTTGCTCTGTTTTCTGTATTTAAACCAGATCATGTACAAATACATTTAATAATACAATTCAGATATTTTCTTCATTCCAAATTTTCTCTCTAGCTTGATTTCCTTTCCTTCTTCTTCCAAAGCTCTCAGTGCTTTCTTATACACTGATGCTCCCTGTAGAAAGTCCATTCTGATGGATTTAATGTTGTCTTTCCATCAACGGCAACAAGATCGTATGGTGAGTCCTCTGCAAATTCAGTTGGCATGGACTTCCAGTGTAGACATGGCTCCCAGTCAGCTTCCTTGATCACCTTTAGTATGTCTTCAACAACTATTTTGCTCCCTTCAGCTAATAAATGAATCCCATCTCTAGGGGGAAAAATATATATATATACACACACACACGCACGCACGCACATTTTATCACTTAAATTATAATTAGAACACAGCCAACAAACATATTGAATACTTTGCTACATCACACTTTATTGGCGAAGTCTTGACTGAAGGCAAGTTGACTAATATGGTGCGTATCTAGAGAAGAATGTGAATGCAATTGGTTTAAATTCAATATCAAAATGACTCCTCTCAAAAACTCAGACTACAAATCTCACTTGATAACATGAGTGCCAAAAACACTAGACCAAAAGATGGGGGTTTTGTTGGTAATGAACGAAATGGAATGGCTTGGACATGGGTTTTAATTCTGAGGTGAGAAAAGGGAGTGATTTTGAGTGAGGCATTTGGAGATGAGAGTGTGCGAAGAGTCATTGACATGGTGAATTGGGACTATAGAGAGGGTTTTTGCCATTATCAAATGACGAATAGGGATTTGGAGAATTCGGATCTTGACCCGATAAATGTAATCGGGTCCTACCAATACCCATTTTAATTTTGGTTTTTTTTTTTTTTTAATAAGATAATTTTAGTTTTAGTTTTTTGTTTTGTTTTGTTTTTTTTTTTTTTATGTTTTTATGCTGGAAATTTTGGAATGTATGACACAATATTTCATCCTACTTAGAAAGAAGTTTTGGATTTAATTTTTATATATATTTTTAAATTTTTAGCTTAAATGATTTTAAAGTATAAAGTAAGAATTCTTTAATGGGTAAAATGTAAAACACACCCTAAAATTTAGGAATATTTGAATTTCACACTCTAAAGTATCAAATTTTTTATTTTACTATTTGGCCCATATTTTAAAATAAATGATTGAATATATAGGGGTATTTTGAGAGATTTAGTAAAAAATTCATTAAATCTGATTTTATTCCCTCTCATTCCTCTCAATTTCGAGGGGAATGAAAATTTAAGATTTTAAAAGAATAAAGAAGAATGAGTGTTCCCTCCTACCTATTCCAACTTAAACTCTCAAACAAGAGAATGAAAAGTTCATTCCCTCTATTGAAACTCCAAAACAAGGCGAAGAATATTCTAAAATTATTTTTTTCATTCTTTTCCATTATCTTCTCCTAAACGAGGGCTAAGTATATAATGACTATACTGTTTTGATTAGCAACCCCTCTGTTAGTTAAGTGTTGATGTCTCCGTTAAGTGCCACATCAACTTGCCATGTATGTCAATTAATCCAATAAAAATATGGCATGTGTATAACACTATTATATATAATTAAAATAAATGCTCTAAAATTCAAAAATTACATAAACTTTTTTTTAAAAGTGCATAAAATATTTTTTTTCTTTTAAAATATTTCTGATTTTCTGGACATTCAACATTTTCCCAAATATATCAAAAAAAAAAAATCCCAAATAAACACTAAAAAAATACAAATCAAAACACAAACTGATCTTAAGCAATCCAAAGCACCCAAACCAATCTCCAATAAATCAAACCATTTTTTTCCATGGGTTTGGATCCATTTTCTACCATTCCAATAATTTAGTGTAAATATCCCACCCACCTCCTTTGAAAGCTGATACCAAAAGATCCAAAACTGGCCTTTTTTGCCAAATAACATAATTTTAAGAACCAAAGTATCTTGCCAAACTTATTTAATTATGTAGCACTTTTTTGGAACTCGAGTTTGACAAACTCAAGTTCCAAGTGAAGCTGAGTTTACCAAACTCGAGTTTCAAGCATTATAGTAATTCGATCAAACATAATACTTGGAAATTGAGTTCTGTAAACTCAAGTTTCACTTGGAACTCAAGTTTGACAAACTCGAGTTTTAAAAAAGTGCTACATAAGAGTATTCATAGTGATAGAGCTAAAAAATTTAGTTTTTAGCAACTCCAAAAACTTTTTTGTCTATTTTAAAAATTCGCTTTACAATACACCAAACATGAATGGTTCTATATTTTTACTACTTTTATTTAAATATTATTTCTTTATTCTTTTTTTATTCTTTCTCTTTTCTTCCATCTCTCTCTTTCTATGAAGCATGAACAAACTCACATCCTTTGCTAGCCACTATCAGCCACCACCACTACTAGAAAACTCAAAACCACCACCACCACCACTGCCACCCACAACCCCCACAAATTGAAAACTAGGTCAAAACCAAATCACAAACCCACAACCCCCATATCATAACCATCGATCCAACCTTGCCACAACCAACCACCAACTACTGCCACAACCACAACTAGCCTACACTACAACTCTGATTTAAGAAAAAAGAAACAACAACAACAACAACAATAACCACCATCACCACCACCATCATAAACCCACCTCAACAACCACCAAAAACCGCCACAAAACTGAGCAACCCATTACCCCAGCAACCTACCACCACTGCCACAAACACCTATAGCCCACCCACTACTGCCACAATTGAATCCAACCAAAGCCGACCAAAACCAAATCAACCAAAACCGAAAACATCAAAGAGAGAGGAGAAGACAGTGGTAGTGGTGGCGCTACTGCATGTCAATGGTGGCCCTCACATAAGCTTCAAGTTGGGGCTTGGCTTTAGCAGCTTCAATCTTGGGGCTTCTGTTTGAAGGCTAGGTTAGTGGGCACTAAAGGAAGAAAGGAGGGAAAAAACAAAAAAGAAGAAGAGAATGACTGAAGACACTCGGTGAAGAAAGAGAAAAGAAAAATAGAGAGAGAGAGAGAGACGTGCTTTTTAATTAAAATATGTAAGGAGAAATAAATTTCATTTATGTGTGTTGCTTTGAGCTATACTGGATTGCCGTAGATGGCAATTTACTATAGTTCAATTGTTAAAAAATTTAGCAATAGCACCTTCATTGCAACTTCATTTTTGTTGGGTTGGTTGTTAAAAATAGCAATTTGGCACCATCATTGTAAATGCTCTAACTAAATAAGTTTGACCAGACGCTTTTATCCTAAATATTTTCTAAATTTAAGCTATTTGGCAAAATTAGCCTCCTAAACCCACTAAACAAAGCCCAAATCTTCTCTCTCTCTCTCTCTCTCTCTCTCTCTCTCTCTCTCTCTCTCTCTCTCTCTGTGTGTCTGAAAACCTTCAACAACAAAAAATGGGTGAATGAAACCAGGCGGTCTAAACTCTATACACGACAAGGTCTACTAGGTGACCGAACACCTGACAAATCCAACAAGAAGGAGAAGAAAGACTTGAACCCCAAAAGGAAAAAAGTCAATGAAGACAAATCAAAAGTCAACAATCTTAGAGGCTTTATTTTTTTTTTTTTTTTTTTCACTCAAATATTTCTTTTTAGGTAAGCTCAAGGGCTCAACTTAATAAGTTTCATGTTCTCCTATCAATAATCAATTACATGGTAAATGAAAAAGTTTTTAGATCTCATAAGCATTATCCCACTTTTCTAAGGAGGGAGTTAGATGATGCTTTATTTATTATTATTAGTTTTCAAGGAAAAAAGCTATCATTCACAAAGATAAGCATTTACATCAAAGAACAAAGCCACTAAGGCAGGAGAAGGAGGATCTTCCATTCAAGTTACATTAGTAAGAGCATCTTCAATAGATTCACCAAATTTTTGTATTGTTTGGAGAATGAACAATGACATTTAGGTTTTTACCTACCTACTTTTCTAAATACACTTTCCAACAGATTCTCTATCATTTTCTCTATCTCATTTAAATATTATTTCTTCATTCATTCTTTATTCTTTTTTTTTATCATCATTTATTCTTTTTTTAACAACTATATATTTCAATGAGAAGTGTTACGTCAACAACATTTTATGCAATACTTTCACAACAACATTTATGTAGAAAGTTGTTACTATTTCTAATTTGAACCCACCACTTAAATTATTTTTTTACTCCCCAATATTAACTAATAACAATCTATTACTTAAAATTTATTGTGAAAATATTGTGGTAAAATTTCTCAATTAAGATTTTTTATTCTTTACATTATTTTTCTTTCTTTCATTTCATTTTCATCCATACGTTCATTTCTTCTTCTTTTTTCTTTTTTTTTTTTTTCTGTTTTTTTCTCCTCCACATGTCCATTGTCCAGTGTCCTATCTCTACCCCCTTCTTTTATTTTCTTTTTCTCCTCAAGAACATTCTAAACATCAGAGAAGAGAGAGAGAGAGAGAGAGGAGAAAGGACAAAGCTGGTGCAGCACTACCACGTCCACCGCCCCACCGCCGCTCATCCTCCTCCCCACCACTAGGCTAGGTCAGATCGGCTTGTTCTTTTTTTCTTTTCTTTTTCTTTTTTTCATATTTGCTTGTTCTGTGATGTGAGAACACTAAGAAGCAACAAAGAGAGAGTATGAGAGAAAAAAAAAAAAAAAAAAAAAAAGAAATCCAGAGAAGAAAGAAAGAATTGATATAATAGTAGCTTGTATGATTTTTTAATCAAAAAAATTCAATTGCTAATGTACAGTAGCCCATCAGAGTTGATGAGCTACCGTTCATAAGCCAAAAAAAAAAAAATCGGGATTTAGAGAATCCACTGGAGAGCTTTTTTTGGGTTTCATTCTCTATTATAGAGAGAATTTTGGATTTTGCTTCACTGTTGGAGATGCTCTAAAGATAGATTTAGCAAACATAACTAAAGGGTGCACCATTGAGTTACCAAATAATGCTTTATTTAAGCAATTTTAAGTCAAATTATTTCTTTAAGAGTGAGCTTGAGGCTTATACTTAATGGACCCCAGCAACAAAGCTACCACAACATTCTTTGCAATGTCTAATGTTTATAATTTGAATCCCACAACCCCTCCCATTTTCAACAAAAAGCAAAAAAGAAAAAAAAAATTAATTTTTTTTTTTACTAGGTTTGATAACAAAAAAGTCTCTTTTATATATATATATATATATAGAATTTATTGATATATATATATATATATAGAATTTATTGAGTAGACATATTATGATTTGTAAACAGTAAAACTGGTATTAATAATAGGTTTATACAAAAAGTGATATGGAATTAATGATTAAACAACTTGTTATCTCAGTAGACATAGGTTACATAAGGAATATATATATATATATATATATATATATATATATATCTTTCAAAAGTGATAAAAAAAATTTAAAAAAAAAAAAAAAAAAAAACAACAACAACAACAACAACGCGCGAGAGCTAATAACAAGACCTCAAATTCTTAATGTAACAATTTATTCTCCTTCATAAAAATTTTTGTAATAAATAATAACATGTAGGGATAATTATACATAATAACATAATATATGTAAGTTGTACTTGGTGTCTATTTAAAGATTAAAAAGCTTTTTATTCATTGGTGAAAATTTAAACTTGAAAAAATAATCAGAAAACGGAATAACCATGCAAAAAATATTTAAAGATAAACAAATGTAAGGAATATTCTATATTTTTTGGGTTTTCTTACATTAAAATATCACCCCTTTTTTTTTGAGAAACAAAATACCAATTAAGGTACAAATAAATCACTTTTATATTTCATATTGGTTGAAAATAAGCCAAAATATATAATTCACTCTCTAAGTTTGGGTTTTGTTATTTTAGTATTTTAAGTTTCATTTCTTTCCAATTTGGTTTTTACCATTAACTTGCCAAAATGGGTCGTTTTGGACCTCAATTAATATTTATTTTTTTCTTAATTTTAGAAAATATGTTAATTAAAAAAAATATAGAAATCCAATTAGAGGAACATGTCGTCCCACCCACACCTGCACTACAATTCAAACCCATCTTTGAAACTCTCCAACCGCATATACCCATCAACCTCACATACCTATCCTTTCCCCTTTGCAATACCCATCAACCACGTAGAGCTCCAAGAAACCACATCTCTTTCAATCATACCCTCAAAAACTCGACCCACCATGATGCGAGGCTTGACTAGTGCTGGGTCCATGCCTGTTGGCCTTGAACATAGAGATCCGAAGCCTGGTGCTATGATGTGAGTTTTGGGTATCGTGGGTTACGATTTTAATTATTATTATTAATTTTTAAATAGACCACCTTGCAACGATGAAGGTTTGGTAAGGACTGGGTTACTTTTTATTTGAGTTTCTATTTGCAAAAATTGAAGTAAAGTTTTGTAATTTTTATTTGGTTTTATGTGTTTGTCATTATTAGATTTTGGTGAGGTTCATTGCTTCAATATTGCAATCAGCTGTAGTTATTCAGGCGTGGGTCAAATTGGATTTCTGTTTTTTTTTTTTTTTTTTAGTTACATTTTTTTTCTAAAATTAAGAAATAAATAAAAAATAAATATTAATTTGTTAGGTTTTGTGGAGCCTAGTTATGTTTGATCCGGTTAACGACTCGACCTGACCCAAATAATGTTGCGTGGTTTTTTAATGAGAGATTTTTTTAGGCTTAATTCATGGAGCGGAGGCTTGGGCCGACATGGCCAAGTCGTAGCCCATTATGAATTCTGTGCGCAAAATAAAGAAAATGTTTTTTTGGTGATTAGGGTTTCAGTCTTGTTGTTGTTTTTAAGAGAGTGATAACACTATAGCCGCACTTTGTAATTTTTTCTTGATAATAGTAAAATTCCTGCAACTCTGTGGACGTAGGCTTGAGTCGACAGGGCCAAACCGTAGCCCATTGTGAATCCTGTGCACAGAATATAGAAACCGTTTTTTTGGTGATTAGGGTTTCGATCTTCTTGTTGTTTTTGAGAGACTGATAACACATAGCCGCACTTTATATTTTTTCCTGATAATAGTAAAATTCCTGCAAATCCATGAATGTAGGCAAATTGTCAAACCACGTAAATACTATCTTCTACGTGTGATTGTTTTCTTTTGACATGTGTTTTTTCTCTATTTTTGTTTCTCACATTTTGGGAATTTTGGGTTGAATTCCCTACATAACTAAGGTCTAAAACAATGCTATTTTGGTAAGTTAACGGTAGAAACTAACAGCACAAATAGAGGATTTAATTGGGAAAGAATGAAACTTAAATGATTGAAATGACAAAATCTAAACTTATGAAATGAAAAATGTTAAAACTTAAAGGTTGATTTTTTTCATTTTAACCTTAAATATATATATATATATATATATATATATATATATATATTTTTTTTTTTAGAATACTAAGTATTTTTAATATATACAGGGAGAGTA
Organism: Quercus variabilis; assembly: GCA_030445155.1. Taxonomy (NCBI): domain Eukaryota; kingdom Viridiplantae; phylum Streptophyta; class Magnoliopsida; order Fagales; family Fagaceae; genus Quercus; species Quercus variabilis. The sequence continues at coordinate 34,864,763 of CP129452.1, read as the reverse complement.
GAGAAGGTGTTAAAGAAACTGATAATAGTGTATATCCAAAAAAGTCTAATTCTTGAATACACAGTACAGACTTTAAAACTTCTTTAACTCACACTCATTTTTCAATGTGGGATTAATCCACAATTTTTTCCTTAAATATACTAGATATATGTGTGTGTTTGAGTGAATATATAAGTATAAATTTTATGGCTTAAAGTCAAATTATAGTTCCCCACTAACTACCGTCAATAGTAGGTATAAAAAACCCAAAAAAAAAAAAAAAAGTAGGTATAAAAAACAGTCATATATTCATAGTATTGCTCAAAAAATAAAAATGTGTGGACAACACGTCATTAACGCAGCAAGAATAGATAACTGGAGAAATAGAAGTATGAAACACTTTGTGTTAAGAAAATGACACCTAAAGTCTGTTTTGATACCATTTATTGCTGAAAATTGAAAATACTGTAACAAAATAATTTTTAAATGTGTGAATAGTACCGTGGGACCCAGTTTTAAAGAAAAAGTTACTGAATGAAGGTACTTATAGGTTCCGTGAATAGTGCACGTAATTCACTAAAAAAACGCTTCCGTTCAAAAACGTGCAAAATGCACTTTCCAAATAGAGGCCTAGTGGTCCAATAAGTCCAAATTTGTATTTTTGTGATTATAATTGACCACGACATGTTTTTGACCGTTGGCTTACAAGTGAGTATATTAGAGACCAACAATTTAGCCATAAATTGTGACTCCAACCTTGATTCAATACTTCAGTGGCCCTTTTAAGTTTATATTACTATCGCGCAGCTTTTGTGTGATGGTCACTTTACAAGTATAAGTGTATGTGGGGTGGGGGATAAATGCCAGAGTTTAAATTTCTAGAAAGAAGACTCTCACACATATATACACTTACATTATACTCTCCATTCGAGGCCCATATCACCGTGGCAAATGGCCCTTTCTAATACGGAGAGAGATGACTTGGTTGTTCTCGTTTCAGTGGAAGAAATTAAATCAGCCTTTTGGTCTATGAAGGCTTTTAAAGCTTCAGATTTGGATGGCTTTCGTGCTGGGTTCTTTCAGCGTTTCTGGATAATAGTTGGAGGTTCAGTTATGGAGGAAGTCAAGAAGTGCTTTATGACAAATAAAATTCCTGAATCCCTTAACAACACTAATGTGGCACTCATTCCCAAAATCCAAGGCCCGGAAACCATTGGCAATTACCGCCCCATCAGTCTCTGCAATACAATTTATAGGATTATTACAAAAGTTATAGTTGCCAGAATTAGGCCGTTGTTGGACAAGTTAGTGTGTCCTGTTCAATCAGCTTTTGTGCTGGGGAGGAAAGGGGTTGACAATGCAATCATTGTGTAGGAACTCATCCATATTGTTAGTAGAAAGAAAGGAGGAGTGGGGTATTTGGCAATCAAAGTGGATCTTGAAAAGGCTTATGACAAGCTCAAATAGAGTTTTATTAGAGAAACTCTCTTGAAAGCTAACTTACCCAGGGATTTGATAGAACTTATTATGAATTGTGTGTCTTCCACCACCACTTCTGTGCTTTTCAACGAGGGTATGCTTGAACCATTTAGGCCTTCTCGAGGCATTCGACAAGGGGACCCATTGTCTCCCTATCTTTTTATTCTTTGCATGGAAGTCTTCGGGCACTTAATTGAAGAAAAATGCAGGGAGAAAAAATGGACTTCTGTTAAAGCGTCTAGGAGTGGTATTGCTTTTTCCCACCTCTTTTTTGCAGATGACCTTGTGTTATTCGCCAAGGCAGATGGTAAAAATTGTTCTACAATTAGAGATGCTTTGGATGAGTTTTGCAATAGATTCAATCAGTCAGTTAGCGAAGCTAAATCCAGAGTGTTTTTCGCCCCTAACGTTGATAGAGATACAAGAGAATCCTTGTACTTTATTCTGGGGTTTTCTTCAACACCTAATCTCGACAAATATCTGGGGTTTCCTATTCAACGTCGAGGGTCAAACAGCCAGAACTTCAATTTTGTCCTAGAGAGGGTTAAGCAAAAACTTTCTGGTTGGAAGGCCAATCTACTCTCCTTTGCCGGCAGAACAATTCTTTTCCAAGCTTCTTCTTCTACCATTTCAGCTTATGTCATGCAATGCAATGCTCTCTCGAGTAAGCTCCTGGACAACATTGATAAAGTTAATCAGGATTTTTTGTGGGGCTCTTCGGTGTCGGGCAAAAAGATGCATTGGTGGGTTGGTAGAAAATTACTCGACCTAAGAGTGAAGAGGGTCTCGACCTTCACACAGCTAAGGGCAAAAATCTTTCTCTTCTTGCCAAGCTTAATTGGTGCTTCAATACTGAGAAGGATGCGTTATGGAGTAAAGTTTTAAAAAGTAAGTATTGCACTAGACAAAGATTGAATGCCACAAATCCCACAAAACTGCCTTGCTCCAGAGTGTGGTCTGCAATGAGAAAAGGCAAAGATATTTTCTAGAAAGGAGTGAGTTGGGTTGCGGGTAAAGATAGTAAGTTGAGCTTCTGGCATGATAAGTGGTGTAATGTTGGGCCTATCAGGAGTTTGGTGCAAGGTCCTTTGTCTATTGAAAAGAAGAAGCTCATAGTAAAAGATGTAGTGTTAGCCGATGGATGGGATTGGTCAAAAATATCCATTCCTATTCCAAAAAGTATAAGCAATTTTTTAAAAGCCACTCCCATATCTCTTGTCACAAGAGGACAAGACAAACTAGCTTGGGGTAAGTCCACTCATGGCAGATTTGAACTCAAAAGTGCATATCAAATTGCTATTGGAAGTGAAGTTGCTCCTTTCTTGGGTCAATGGGTGTGGAAAGTTAACATTCTTCCTTGGATACAAACATTTGTGTGGATGTGTCTGCACAGTAGTATTGGTGTTAAGGAGTGCCTAGCTAAGAGAGGGATTCTTGTGGATCCCAATTGCCTACTATGTCTCTTTGATTCTAAGTTTATAATTCATGCTCTAAGGGACTGTAGCAAGGTTAAGGAGTTTTGGACTTAGCTGGGTGCCAAGGAGGTAAATCCATCTTTTTTCAGTGGCAATTTGCACGAATGGAAAACTTAATACAAAAAAATATAGAGACCCCCCCCCCCCCCCAAAAGAATACCTCCTTCCTATTCGCTATTTGGCGCATTTGGAATCATAGGAACAACATTGTTTTCAATAATAAAACCATCCATCAAAATTTGGGTCATGAGATCTTCCGTGAAGCTATGGAGTATGAGCACTGTGTGAAGCTTCCTAAAATAGTTCTGGTTCAGGTGATAAAGAGGATTAGGTGGGAAAAGCCAAAGGTGGGTTGGTTCAGGCTTAATTCAAACGGATCCTCATTGGGCAATCCAGGCCCAACTGGAAGTGGAGGGCTCATTCGAAATGGGGAAGGCGACTGGGTTTGTGGTTATGCTAGGAAGATAGGCACCACAACGAGTTTTGCTGCAGAACTTTGGGCCCTTAGAGATGGAATTTTTCAATGTTTAAACCTCCACTTACTTGCTATAGAGATCGAAATTGATGCTAAATCTATAGTTGAGTTGCTGAATAATCCAAGGGCTGTTGAAAGTGTTGTTTCTGCCTTAGTGGATGATTGCAAGTACCTTATTTCCCAGCTTCAACGGGTTCGTGTTAAACATTGTTTTAGAGACGCCAATAGGTGTAGATTTTTTGGCAAGGCTAGGTTCGAATCAAGATAATGATTTCCATGTTTTTAGAAGTTCGCCTGTGGATGTTTTGGATTTTCTTAAGGCTGATGCCAATGGTCTGTACTTAAACAGAATCTGTTCTGAGCCTATTTTGGCTGGTTAGCTTCAGTAATACAATCCCTTTTACCACACACACAAAAAAAAAAAAAAAAAAAAAAAAAAAAAAGGTAGAATTTATATCTTGTATATAAAAATAAATAAATAAAAAAAATATTATGTTAGGCTCTTGTCTCTAGTATGGACATAAAAAGATTCAGATCAGGTGCAATACACTAATACATGGTTGAGATTGAAAGTTCAAAAAATAAACTTTCAATTTCAACCATTGAATAAAAAATAAAAGTTAACAAGTTGAAAAGTTAAAATTAAAAAATAAAAGTGGTAAAAAGTGACGTGAATGAGTGTGGTGTAATTGCATCAATTGCAATTCCTACCCTTAGAGCAATTACATCAGTTTATGCAAAAAAATTTGCATTTTACACTGCTAAAACCTACTTTTTCTATTTTACACACTCATTTTACAAAATACTCACATCAGTTTGTCTATTATGCACATTTATTCAAATAAAATATTCATTTCCTTAACACTTTCATCTCTCTCAAGGACCCAACACAACCCGCACAGCCATCGTCATTAGCCACCATCTCTCTCAAGATCGACGCCTCTGGCCTCCGATCACACCGGAATCCTAAAGAAAACCAGTAAAAAAATTATAAAAAAAAAAAAAAAAACCCAATAAAAAAAAAAAACCAAAAAACTCCAAAGATTTATGAGATGAGAGAAAGAGAAAGTTGTGCACCTGAGTCATCAACGCCTCCGGCCTTCAATCACACCATAATCCCAAAGAAAACCAGTAAAAAAAAAAAAAAAGAAACAAACCCAGTAAAAAAAAAAAAAACCAAAAAACTCCAAAGATTGATGAGATGAGAGAAAGAGAGAGCTATGCGCCTGAGTCATCAATGCCTCCGACCTTCGATCACACTGGAATCCCAAAGAAAACCAGTTTTTTAAAAAAAAAAAAAAAAAAAAAAAAAAAAAAAAAAAAAAAAAAAAACAAACAAACAAACAAACAAACCCAGTAAAAAAAAAAAAAAAAACCAAAAAACTCCAAAGATTGATGAGATGAGAGAAAGAGAGAGCTATGCGCCGGAGAACTCTGTTCGTGTTGTAGGCGACGGACTCGTTCGCCTGAGCCTGAGCTGTGCGCTTGAGAAAGAGAGAATTGTGCGCCAGAGAACTCCGTTCATGTTGTAGGCGACGGACTCGTTCGACAACTCGGCCTGCTTGATCTTGTAGGCGACGGACTCAACTTGCTCCTCGGCGATCGGTGAAAGCTAGAGCAGGCCAGATTGATGAGATGAGAGAATGAGAGAGCGGTGCACCTGAGTCTTTGAGGAAATGAGAAAGAGAGAGTCAGTACAGAGAGGTGAGAGAAAAAACAATAAAATATTAAATACATATGCTACAGTAACCGTGCATATATGCACGGTTACTGTAGTAATTGTGCATAAATGCACAATTATACACCCACTTATGTGAGTATTTTTTGGGCCAAAATGTGTAAAAAGACCACCTTTTTTATTTTGCAAAAATTTACGCAAGTATAATTGCTCTTAGTATTATACCAGATCCAAATCCGATGTAGAACATTAGCACATAAGTTTGTCATAGAAGTACAGAAGTAAGTCAAGTAACAGAACTCTTTTCTTTATCCAAATCCGATGCAGAACATTAGCACATAGTTTGTCAGTAGAAGTACAGAAGAAACAGAACTCTTTTCTTTTTATTTGACTTGTCGGGACGATAATGTGCATGCTTGATCCCTAAGGCTAAAGTAGTACTTACACTTTACCAAAAAAGGTTAATACACCTTTCCCCTCCTGTGCTGTCTTAACCAGAAAAAGACGGATCGAAAAATTAACATGAGAACATTTAATGGGATAAATTGCGCCACAGCCACACATGGTTCCATTAAGGTAAAGGCTGAGGTAGGGCTTATTTGGTTTTATTTTAAGGTTGATGCAGACGTATTTTATTTGTCTTCTATTCGCTCTGATCTCTAGTCTAACTTACTATTTTATAAGGTAATGAATAAAATAGATCTGGTAAACTTATCAAAAAAAAAAGATCTGGTAAGATTTTTATTTTATTTTATTTTTTATTTTAGAATAAGAAATCTGTCATTTGAATCTCATTTATACTAAAATATTTATATTTTGACCTGATAAGTAAGGGTAATAATAATGGAGCAAACACATAGGGTTAAAATTCTATTATATACATAATTAATTTAAGAAGAAAATTATTGATATTGGTCAATGTGAGACATGTTTATTACACATATTTATTGAACACAGTTGTATATGCAATATGGATGACAATTTTTTTCCGCCTTGTAAGAGTGGTAGGCGAGGATGGAGCAAGATTTTTTTTTTTCTCACACCCCAAGGTGAGGTGGGGATAGGTTTAGGCTTTTTAACCCCACCCTGCTCTGTTAGTATTAAAAACTTAATTTTTATCACTAAGTATTTAAATGTATGAATATTAAGATTTTTTTTATTTTATTATGATATAGTCTTGTTAAACACTTTGGATAATATTATTCAATTCTTACTAAAAATTAATTTAATTTGATGTAATAAATGTAATTGTAATTTCAAGTATAATTTTTTTTTTTTTTGAGAGAATCATTTCAAGTATATTTGTATTAATGAAATATGTTTTATAAAAAAAAAAAAAAATTGTAATAGGTGTAGGGTGGAGTGTGACAGTAGATTAATACAAAGTAAATTTTTGCAAATTAGGGCAAAGCCCACTAAAGCCCTAAGGGGCAGGAATGGGGCAAGGCAATTTGCCCCACCATGCGGGATATGGCGGAAATGGGGTAAGACAAAATCATGCGGGACGAGGGTGAAGACCCCACCCTTTGGTGCCATCCCTGTTACACACATTTTGCACTAAAATATTTTCAAGTCTCAATATCAGCTTTCCACTACACTTATTCTTAGAGTCTATTTGACATTAGTTTCTATCATCAATTTTTAACTTTTATGTACAGTTTTTTAAAACTTTTTTTTTTAAATACTTTTTCTTACTTTTTTCAAGTTACAAGTATACTTTAGTATACTTTTAGCAAAAAATTTTCAATAAAAAGCTAGATAAGTGGGCATTATCCCACATCGCTTAAATGTAACTCTTTCCCATTGTTTAGTATACTACAAGAGTTAGACTCTTTTATAATGATACTTTGGGTTAAGTAATGAGTTTGAACTTATTAAGAGAGTGTAATTAAGTGTGTGTGTGACAACACTCAAGCATGAGCCAACTAAATTATTAAGCACAATGCACATGAATAACCTATATATTTTTTACATAACAGCAAATAAAAAGTGAATGACCAATCCCATAGTTCAATCATACATGATTAAAAAAGTTGCAATAGACTTTACCTCTATCTAATTCTTGGAATTTTTTTTAATCTCTTTCCAATTAAGCATACACAATTTTTGTCACAATTCATTAAGGAAAACATTAATAAATACTCTAAAAACATTGGCATAGAAAATATTTTTAGAAAATTTTTATACAAAAAAAAAATTATTAACTTTTAACTTTTTATATTAATTTTTTTAAAATTTATATTTTTCATAGAAGTGATATTAAAATTTTTATTAATAAATATGTTTAAGGGCACTCCTTAACAATACAAAACGGTGTCCTCCTCCCTGATTTTCAAATAGACACTCATAAGCCATAGGTCATAACTCCAATTTTTTAATGGAAGATGCATCAGCGATTATCTTTTAAAGGAAGGTGTCTCCAATCAAAATGCGTCATGTTAAATAATAAAATCAATTTAATTATATGGGTCACATGATTGATCACTAAAATCCCCATATATATAATGATACAACAAGACTTCTTTTTTTTTTTTTTTTGATGAACCAAAAATTTGTCGGGAATCTGCAAATGAAAGATGATCCTACACTATCATTGGCGTTCAGCCGTACACGTGTCCTTTTTAGTGCTACAGATCTCATAACTTCGGTCCGAGAATAATACACAGAAACCCCATCTCCCAGCAAAAGGATCAATAAATTATAGCCACGTGTACGCGGAGAGCAGTTAAAACTAAAAGAAAAAGTGATTTCTAATTCTACATAACTATGTCAACCAAACAAGTGACAGACATCTATGTTATGGGTCTGAAAAAGAGTCTCTCTCATTGCTGGTGGCTCTTCTTCTTCGATTTGAGCTCTCAAATCCAATAATTTGGGAAACATGGCGATTCTCTCATTCCTTAGTAGAGCTTCAAGAACCTACAAAGGGTACCCTAAGCTTCTGGTCCTCTGTACTCTGAGTCTCAGGTTTCTCTTTCCCTTACCATGTTTTCTTTCTCACTCTGCACTGCTAGATTAGATTGACACTATTTCAGTGTTTGTTTTGTTTCTTGTTTGGTTGCTGAGAAACTTTAGGGAATGAAAAGAAATGGGTAGTTTGAAAGTTGGTTTTTTGTTGCACAGGACTTGAGAAACCAAGGCCTCTGTTCAATTGTGCCTAGTACTTGTTCTGTTGTTTTTTGTATAACTGTACATCTAGGAAACCATAATGGCTTTTTTTTTTTTCTTTTTCTTTTTTTTTTTAACTATCTATATACAGTTACTAGGAAAAAAAAAAACTCAGAAATGTTCACTCCACTGAGCTAAATCTCCACAAAATCTTATTTTATATCTGCGGCTATCAGAACACAGGAAATTTTTTTTTTTTTTGAGAAAATCAGAACAAAGGAAATTAGTTTAACAATTATGATTACTTTTTAATGTGACAAATTATCGAGGGAGTCATTGTTAAAGCATCTAAATTCTAATCCAAAAGCTTGAGCTAATTTAGGTGGTCCAAATCCAATGACCCACTGAAAATTGAAATAACGACAAAAGGGCACATGGAATCGGAAAATAAACAAAGGGTTGTTCCGGTGCCCGTTAATAACAATTTTTTTCAACTTTTGGCAGCTTTTTGTTGCCTTTGACAGTTTTTTTTTTTTTTTTTAGAGTAATTTTTTTGATAAATTTTTTCACTTTTTTTAAGTAAGACCCATAAAAGGGAATATTATCAGGTCCGTCCGGTGCTTGTTAACATTTCCCATACAATTAGGCTCTGACTTTGTTACCACATAAAGTATCTAACTTGAAGCTTTTTTTTTTTTTTTTGGGAGAAAATCTAAAGCTTAAACTTTTGGGCGAAGACTGAACAGGTGAACAACTAAACTACATATACCAATATAGGGATGGCAATAGGGCAAGGCGTGGTAGGACCGAAGGATGGGGTCTTCGTTCCCGCCTTACATAATTTTGTGTTACTCCATTCCCGCCCCATCTCACATGACGGGGAAAATTTTTTAACTCCATCCCCGACACTTGGGGCCCTGCAAAGCCCCACCACATTCTATAAAACTCTACTTTTTGTTAATTTGCTCTACAACTAGTACAATTTTTTTAATAAAACATATTTCAATAATAAAAATATACTTAAAATTACAACTAAATTTATCTCATCAAATCAAATCAAATCAATTTTTAGAAAAAAAAAAATTGAATAATATATCCAAACGTTTAACAAGATAATCACAAAAAAAAAAAAAAAAAAATCTTATAGTATAACACGTAACAAAATAAAGGCAGAGAATCACATTAGATAGAATAAAATAAGCTAATATTGATATGTTTGTTTAAATATTAGGGTTTTAGAGTATGAAAAATTTATAATTATAGCCCTTAGCAATGCAGGGCAGGAACAGGGAGAGGAGGGGCGGGGCAGGGTGGGTCTAAAAAGTCTAAACCCATTCCTGCCCCACTCTATGATGCGGGGCTAAAATCTTGTCCCATCCCCGCCCCACCATCTTTACAGGTGGGGAAAACCCGCGTGGGGCGAAATGAGGCTGGGTGGCGTGGGGCAAAATTGCCATCCCTATACCAATAGTCAAGTAGCCACCACCAATGTTGGATTTCTTAACAATCATAAGCTCCTGATTACGTTCTAATTTTGTAGTTTGTATATATACAACATTCTGTTTCATTGAATCTACCCATCCTCGCCCATATTGTTGTAATTATCAAATTATATATATATATATATATATATAATAAGACAAAACTTAGGTACAATACTTTTTATATCGTTACTTTGGTTCTCCACTTAAAATTCAGCCACATGATTGTACTTAACTAAAAGCACACTTTCATCTATGAGAAAAAAGCCACATGGTTGACTGAATATTAAATGGAGAACCTAAAGTACAGCACCTAAAATATTGTACCTAAGTTTTATCCATAATAATAATAATAATAATTTTACTCATCCCCATTGACCATATGCATCTTTTTACGTGGATTATTGCTATTTTTGGCCACCTTGAATTTTTTAATATCCTATATTATGTATAGTTTTTTTTTTTTTTTTTTTTTTTATAGGTTAAATTGCAAATTGCATCTTTTTGATCTGTTTTACTTTTTTTTTAAAAAAAAAAAATTGACTTGTTTACAATTCATTTCTTTAAGTTTCATTTTTTTTTTCCTTTCCGTCATTTAACTTTAATTTGTTTTATCCATAATAGCATGGATTGGATGGAAGGATTACATTTGATATAAATGGAAGTTAAGGATTGAAATGAAAAAAAGAAAAAAAATTTAAAGAATTGAATTGGAACATATCAAAGTTAGAGGTAATAATTTGTAATTTTAACCTTTTTATTATTATTATTTACATTTATATCTATTTTAAGTTCTATTTTTTTTAGATCTCTTTTGATGATTTGTCTTTTGGATTATAAATGGCATTATAAATCTAAATAAATATTATGTTCTTATATGTGTCATGGACTTATCAATTTATAGATATAAAACCACTTAATTATAATGCTTTAGTTATAAAATCATGTTCACATGCCTTTCACAACTCCTTTTTAACCATTTAAAAAAAAAAAATATATATATATATATATATATATCAACAAATGCAAGACTGGGGTTTCCCATTTGTGAGTTAAATATTTATGATAATGATGTGTATTTTATGCAAGGTTGCTACGTTAATGAACTATATAAATTAACATAATGTTTTTGAATTTCCCGTTTGTACGATATATGCATAAGATTAAATCAGCTTTTGAATATTATTGCCTTCTCAATAGACTGTGAATTATCTAGATATATTTCTAATATATTTTCTCTTTAACCCAAAAAAAAAAAAAAAAGAATTATCTAGATATATTGTTATTAGTTACTAACTCTAACATTTTCAATTCTCTATATAATCATGGCCCCCTTATTTTTTTATTTTTATTTTTTATTTTTTTTTGGCTTCACTACTATATTGCAGTAGTGGAGGCCTTGTGGCTTACTCAGAATCACAACCTGACACTAGAGCTCCTCATGAAAAGGAGCCCAAGAAAAAGAGAGTGGTGGTGCTTGGAACGGGATGGGCTGGCACTAGTTTACTTAAGGACCTGGATGCTTCATTATATGATATTCAGGTTGTCTCACCCAGGAATTATTTCGCTTTTACCCCTTTGTTACCTAGTGTTACATGTGGAACAGTTGAAGCTCGAAGCATTGTGGAGCCAATTCGAAATATTGTGAAGAAGGTAAGACAAAACAAGAGATTGAAGAATTTATATATATATATATATATATAGGGATTAGAATTATGTTACTCTCTTTTCTCAAAAAAGAAAAAGAAAAAAAATAATCATGTTACTCTTGGTGTAACTCTTTGCGATGCCACATAAGCTTTTATCAAATGAGTATTTTAACAAATCAACTGTAGGTGGTTATTGGAGGTGGATGTATTCAATTGCATCATATAATATGTATGTATGTATGTACACATTAATAATGTGACATTATATGCACGTACATACGTGTGAGTTATGTGATGAAAAGCTGGATATTTAACTCTGTTTATCTTGAGATTGCATTTATCACACTTCCATTAGAAGCAAAATTAAATAAATCAAATTGATTGCTCTTGGAAATTCTTTTGATGTGGCTGTGGCAAGTAAAAATATCTTTATCATCCTTTATGACAGAGAAAAGGAGAAATTAAAATTTGGGAGGCAGAATGTGTCAAGATTGATGCTGCAAACAACAAAATTCTCTGTAGGTCTAATATTGAGAACAACTTGGTGGGTAATAGAGAATTCTTTCTGGAATATGATTACTTGGTCATTGGAGTAGGAGCACAAGTAAATACTTTTAACACGCCTGGTGTCAAGGAAAATTGCCACTTTCTGAAGGTAAAGTCTTTCAAATAGAATGGAGCCATACATGATACAACATTAGTCTCTGGTTGCTTCTTAATGACCCTGAGATTCTTAGATGACTGCATTTTTCTGAACAGTCAGAGTTTATTACTGTAATTAACTTAGTCTCAACAGAACTATAAATCTTCTGTTCTCAATTAAATAAGAAACAGTGACATCTCATGCAGGAAGTAGAGGATGCTCAGAAGATCCGAAGGAGTGTTATAGATTGCTTTGAAGCAGCTATCCTTCCTGGTCTTAGTGAAGAAGAGCGAAGAACAAATCTTCATTTTATAATTGTTGGAGGGGGCCCCACTGGTGTGGAATTTGCAGCTGAATTGCATGACTTCTTGGATGAAGATTTAGTCAAATTATATCCTGCGGTCAAAGATCTAGTGAGAATATCAGTGATCCAATCAGGAGATCATATCTTGAACACGTAAGAAAAAATGTAGCTGTCATATTTTATTAATCCTGATGCTAATCAACATATTTCTCATGCCTGTATTTGTCATAAATGAAATATTGGGTCCAATCCTGTATACCATAGGGAGATTTCTTCTGTTAGTCATCCCAATCTTGCATCAAAGCAACTTAGACTTATTGTTGAATTTATTTGTGCACAAATCTTCATGTGAGTTCAATTCCAAAAGTCTTTAGTCATATTCTATACTTGCCCTATACCATATATACATTTGAGTTTGGGTTCATAATTAAAATAATGGAAGAGTCTTTTATGCCAGTTAATCATTCAAGACCACAGCTTGAAAGTTTATAAAATTTCATATTTTCTCTGTAGATTTGATGAAAGAATTAGTTCATTTGCTGAGAAGAAGTTTAGAAGAGATGGCATTGAAGTTCAAACAGGATGCCGTGTTCTCAGTGTTTCTGATAAGGATATTACAATGAAGGTGAAGTCAAAGGAAGAGGTTTGCACCGTACCTCATGGATTAGTTGTGTGGTCTACTGGAATTGGGACTCGTCCAGTTGTAAGGGACTTTATGGAGCAAGTTGGGCAGGTGTGTTACATAATTTTAATGCCCTTGCACTTATGAAAAAAATAAGTAAATAAATGAAAGAAAAAGCACTTGTGGTAAATGAGTAATGTGAAATTTCCAGATAGTTGAATGGTTTTTTTTTGGAGCCTAATTTCAAGTTAGATTTTCATGTAGTCCTCGCTTATGCTTTTAACTTTTAATTCAAATGCAATTATCACATTAACTCTGCTCTATATGCAGGCTAAGAGACGTGTTCTTGAAACTGATGAATGGCTGCGAGTAAAGGGATGTGAAAATGTCTATGCCATTGGTGATTGTGCTACAATAGATCAACGTAAAATCATGGTAAGTGAAGCCTTTAACTGTTTGATTTTACTTTTTAGAACTGCAGTAGTCCTTCTTCATTATTCATGTAATGCATTATTTTACAGCAGCTTGTCCTAGCCATCAGAGATTTAGGTATTTGGTGATGATACCAAGCCCCTTGGTGCCAGTAATTTGTTGAAGTTGTGGGTTACTTGGTCACATTAGCACCAATTTATTTTGTATTCACCTTGGATGCTCGTTAATTTAGCTATACGGTTTCTAAATTGTTGTTTTTGCTTCTTGAGATGGAGTTAGAGAAAGATATATTTACCAGGTTTACACTGATATTTGTAATCTACGGTAATATTACATTTTTGATATCATTATGTTTTTAGGAAGATATCTTGAGCATATTTGAAGCTGCAGACAAAGACAATTCTGGTACCTTAACTGTTGAAGAATTCAAAGATGTGGTAGATGACATCCTCATTAGGTACCCCCAAGTGGATCACTATCTAAAAAGCCAGCAGAACCTGAGGGATGTGACAGATCTGTTGAAAGATCCCCAGGGGAATGATTGGCAGGAAGTGAATGTTGAACAATTTAAGTTAGCCCTTTCTCACGTGGATTCGCAGATGAAGAGTCTGCCCGCAACTGCACAGGTATACGTCTTTCCTCTAATGGTTAAGCAAATCTGGATAAATTTGATGTAAATTTTTGAATGTTTGATATCCAAATAATGGGACACAAATTTACTCCATCTTTGGGTATTCAGGTCGCTGCTCAACAGGGTGCATATCTTTCTAGGTGCTTAAACCACAGAACTCAGTGTGAAGAGAATCCAGAGGGTCCTCGGCGTTTTAGAGGTTCTGGGCGTCATCGGTTTCGTCCTTTTCAGTAAGCCATATAGTTTAACATGCTCTTTATATGGGTCATCTAGAACATGCAATTGCACTATAATCTTCTATGAATTTTTAAGCAAAAAAATATATAAAAATTCTTTCAGGTTGCATTTGGATGTGAGGATTTGAAATCTAGGGATTTGAAGAACAAATGTTATTATTTGCATGATATGAATTTCACAATACAAGGTAGTTTGAGCTTTGATAATTTCGCTATAACAAAAAAATTTGTGATAAAGCTTTGGGGATTTATCTCTAATTTATTATTGATTTGAAATAAAATTTTATGTCTAATCATTTCAAATCCATCCATAAATTTCATCAATAGAAAAAAAAAAATACTTTCTCCTTTATTCAGGCCATTTAAACCAAAAAAAAAAAAAAACACTTTAAAATTTAGCATTTAAGAGGAGGAAAGACGGATACTTCTAGAAAATCCCTCCTTTTAAATACTTTTATCAAATCAAACCATTAAGGAAATACAATTATTATTTTGGAAAGGGAGATCCATTCAAATTGTTTAATTGGCCTCATTTCCTAGTTAGTTGTTAGCCATTGTATGATATAGCAACTAACTTGACAGATATTCAGAAATTGTTAGCACAATCCAATAAGTTTCTGAACTTGAAGTATTGTAACACTTCAATGGAGCCTTTTCCTAGACATCCAAAAAACCCCTACGTGCAATGATTAACTCAACAATTTTGTAAACAGAAATTATTTAGCCAATTTCAGAGACTAAGGTCTGTTTGGTCTCGCAAAATTACGTATACAAGCTATATCATTTTAATTGGACATGGTAATCTTCCTCTCCTCCCCTCCCCTCCCTGTCTCATTGTTTTTCCTTCAACATGCAACCATTTTTTGACGAGTACATTCGAAGAATGGTAAGTAAAAGATCTATCAGGATTGTATGACTGGATCATGGTACCAGAAAGCAATTAATTAAGTAATCTAGTTCCTAAATTGATCCTTGAAACTATCTGGCATGCAAGATATTTGCACGTTGTTGGTAAATATTAAGAAGTAGCCAATTACAGAGCAGCTGAATCCCCCACCTGTTAGAATAATATGGCCCAACATAATATATATAATACCTCTATTATTAACAAATAAATATTCAGTCTCTTCTGAAATTATGCAATATTTTTATGATGTAAGATATTGATATATTGAAATAGGTCTACTTGATTTAGTAGACTAAGATTATGAATGCATTCATTGTAGTCCTTGACTTGATCATATCCATCATGATGTAACCTATTTTGATAGATACATTGTTGGACCATGATGGAAAGGAGGTGCAAGTTAAAATTGTTTAGACTATGGAAGACAATAAGGGCTAGTCTTTCGATGGTCAGTGCATAATAATCTCGGAAGTCCTTCCATAATGAGATTCATGCACGTTGAATGTTGGCTTTAATAAATCTATCGTATCAATACCAGTAACTTGAACTCCTATTAAAGGTGTTGTCATTATAGTAGTTCTGGATATGAATGATAGATGAATCCATGTATTAGCATGGAGTTACAAAAGTAATAACACATTAATGAACTTCTTCATTAATGAATTTAATTAATAAAGTTGTTTATTAACAAATGTAACATTTCTGTTACATGAAGTGTTATTACAATAGAAAGGATTTTATTGTTGGTCATGTCCTTTCTAAATATTATAAATATTGTTAATGCCACACTTGCAAAGAGGTGTGAAGGAGAAAATTAAGCTCTTGTTAATCCTGACCAGCTAGGGAGAGCATCCTGATTGCTTGTGAGGTCCTTGAATAACATAATCTAAATTTCTCACATCTTATTGTTGATTTTTATTACATATGCACATGATATAATTGTTAATTGATAAATGTATTATATTTGTTTCTCTTGAATTATTACTTTTTAAGTATAATTCCAACACCACCCTCACTCCCCAGGGTGCAAAATGATATTTTTTCTTCCCAATCAGTTCTCATGTGTCATTTTGTAGTCATCACTTGTGAATGGAGCATCTATCGAGTAACATTCCAAGGTTATCAGGTGAAAGTTTTCAGGATGGTTGAAGATTCTTTGACAAAGATATCAAGTAAAGCATGTGCTGATATTAACCACAGTCTAGATTCTCAAAAAAAACCCAGTCTTAAGAAAATTTTGCTTTTGTGATTTTCTTCATTTGTCTCTCACAGAAAAACTTTAGAAATATTTGAATGCCCTCTAAACATGGATCTCAGCTGTAGTGAACAACTCTATATCTATTGACAAAATGTTGCAAATGTTTTTAGCTGCCATTTTTTTATGTATGCCCTTCCTAACTAATGAGGTGCTGGCAATTTGTTGACACAAGGTACAAGCATTTTGGGCAATTTGCTCCCTTAGGAGGAGAGCAGGCAGCCGCAGAGCTACCTGGAGACTGGGTTTCAATAGGTCACAGCACTCAGTGGCTTTGGTATTCTGTATATGCAAGGTAATTATCTTCGGCTTCAGGTGTTTTATGTGTGTGTGTGCATCGTTGTATCTGATTTGGTATAATTGTTTCTCACGTTTAGCAAGCAAGTGAGCTGGCGTACAAGGATACTAGTTGTATCTGATTGGACAAGAAGATTCATTTTTGGGAGAGATTCAAGCCGAATTTGAGACAACATTTGGGAGGCCCTTAAATTATCGAGTTGTATTGGTTCTTGCAAATGCAGTCTTTGCACCTATGAAGCTATCACATTATTGTCTATTATTTTTCTGTATTTTTTGTTCCCATTATATTTGGAATAGATTTACTTTCTCCTTCTTGATAAATGAACACTTCCACAAAATGTTTAAATTTTCAAGCAATGTTGATGTAGTGACCCGAAAGGGGGTCTTGCAATCCATGGAATTCCACATCGCATAGGGAAGCACATAAGGATGTGTAGGCCTTTTCTCTCGCGCAACCTGGGGAAAAACAAAACCGTGAGGGGTATGAGTCTCAAAGCGGACAATATCTACACAGTTGAGCGGGGTCGTTACAGATGGTATCAGAGCTATAAGGAGTGACCTTCTTTTAATGTGAAGAAGCCTTTTCCCCAACCCAACTTGGGAAAGAACAAAACCGTGAGGGGTATGGGTCCCAAAGCGGATAATATTTACATGGTAAGGGTGGGGTCATTACAGTTGATTTCAATCTAACCCGAAAATTTTGGATTAATGTCTAATTGTTGCCAATTTATGATGAACTTGCAGATGGCACATGGCAACTCAAAAATTTTCAAACTAAATTATTGTTTAGTGGGTTTAACCTCTTAACGGTTTTCAAACTAAATTATTGTTTAGTGGGTTTAACCTCTTAACGGTTATATTGGGGGCTGAGGGGTGGGTGGATATGATGTTAAATTGTCTCTCTTAGAGGCTTATGGTTTTATTACTACTGGGAAACTGGTGGCTGCCTTTACAAAAATGGAGTAAATGGCAACATAGACTTGCACCTATCGGAAAATCTGGTGCAACCATGCAATTTCTACTGCCTTTTGTCAGGAATGACAAACGTGAATTTTAAGTTTTAAAACAAAAATATGGAGAGTGATACAATTGGTGGTTTCCATACCTTGGGGCACGGTAAGGAATGTGCTTTAATACTATCACAGAATTTCCCCTGATATGAGATGAGTGATATCCACCAGTTCATGTTCAAAATATGTCCCAACTCCCAATAGGTATGTCCCTAGTCAATAAGCATATGGCCTCTTTCTGATTTGTTAGTTTAGTAAAAAAAAAAAAAAAGCTAGTGATTGGATTTTGAGTTACAAAAATCCATAACAAAGCATTCTTGGTTTATTCACAAAAGAGACCATTTGCAATGCTGCCATGGCTTCAGCTAACTCAACCGAATGAGGAAGTAAAATATTTTATGGCTCAGGGCTGCTATAATATTTCCATCATCAGAGTATCGGATCACCACTCCAAACTCAGCTAGTGAAGAATCCGAGCTGCATTCAAAGTTAGCAGCCTTATAGAAACCAATTCTAGCCGGGGAGGAGACCAAGGACGGACCTACAGTAGGGCAGGGGGGGCCATTGCCCCCCCACCCCCCAAATTTAAAACCAAAAAAAAAAAAAAACTGGTATACAAATGCAGTCTGGTATACAAATACAAAAAACCTAGACTTTGGTAATGACTGTTTTGTGCGATTGTTTATTTGTGAGACTAGTCTCTAGTCTTTGGTAAGTCATAAGTAACTTTTTTGTGAAACCAATTGACCAAAGTCTTTGGTCTGATTGTTTTGGTTTTATCAAAAATTTTGTCTTTGTCACTTTGTGTAATATTGCTAATATTAGTAATATATATAAACTTGTGAACTTTGTCTTTGTCACCTTGTGTGATGTGGCTAATATTAGTAATATATAGAAACTTGTGCTTGTTTGGTAGTGATTATTTTGGTTTTAGATTTTTTTTTTTTGTGTATGTTATACTTTATTGACGTTTTTATAATATCAAATATTTAAAAAACACTTATTTTATATGTAGTATTTTGTTAAATATGAAATAGATAGTTTTTATTTTCATTAAAAAAAAAATGTTTTAAACTTTGGCCTCAAGTTCAAATCCTGGTTCCGTCCCTGGAGGTGACCAACGTGGGGAGCTTTGATGTATGGATAACCCTAGTAACTTGCTTGTGAGTTGTGAATCTCAAGAAATTCCACCAACAGTGATATGACAGAGAAGAGGGCTACAAAGTAGTAGGCTGAACCATGATTAAGTTCAGACAGTAAGAATCAAAGCTCTTGTGGTTGTGGTTGTGGTTGTAGAGCAGCTGGGAATTAAGTTGGGTCGGACTTCCACACAAATTGGGCATAGGCCTGCGTGAATGCAGTCCAGCCCTCCGGATGAATAGAAGTAGAAAATTTAGCCACAATTTTACGACCATAAATGTCATAGAAAAACTTGGACCAAAGTACACACTAGTAAAAATTTGGACTCAATGCTTGACCTGCCAAATTTTATTTACTGTAATCGCTGTGTGCGTATTAGCGTATATACGTGAATTGATTTTGAATGATTTTTTCCAATTAGATTGTCTGACGATGGGACTATTTTTTTTTTTTTTAAAGAAAAAGGAAAAAAAAATTTATAGTACTTAATATTTGTGAGCTATACAAATCCTCTATATTATTTTTTCCTGAAACAATTGTGGTATATCAATTGTCTAGTCCAATTCTTCTATAAAAAAAAAGTGTCCAGTCTTTTTTTTTTTTTTTTTTTAATTTTAAACTTTAGTTTTATAAGAAAAGTAAAAAGAATACGTGACAATTTGTAATTGATAGAGTATAAAGTAGAACACAAAAAATGGTACAAAAAATTCATATTCAGATTTAAACTTAGACATCTTTTATTGAAAATAATAAGTATGGAAGAGAGGGATATGAATTTGTAATTGATAAGAGTATAAAGTAGAACATAAAAAATGGTACAAAAAATTCATATTCAGATTTAAACCTAGACATCTTTTATTGAAAATAATAAGTATGGAAGAGAGAGATATGAACTTAGCAGTCTTGACTAAAAACAACAAAAATGCCATTTGAACTATAGGTTATCAACTAAAGGGAAATCTTTATTTGAAGAACAAAAATACAATTGGATTTGTCAAATAAAAGGGCATTAATAACCCTCCAGAGCTCCAGCATTCTAGGAGAGAGAGAGAGAGAGAGAGAGAGAGAGAGAGAGAGAGGACTAATGACCTAAGTAACCAACTGAAACAATAGAGAGTTTTTAGTGTTTTTGTTATACATTGCAAAAGGAAGAGAAAGATTTCAACATAAACGTCTTTACAATAAATACCCAAAAAAATGCCATTTGAATTATAGATTATTGACTAAAGGAAAATATTTATTTGATAAATAGAAATACAATTGGGTGTGTCAAATAAAAGGGAATTAATAACCCTCCAAAGAAGTCTAAGGCCACGTTTCCATTCAACCCCATACATTTAGCATGAATATGGGTACCAATGTTAGGGGCCTAACCCAAGTAACCTAACTCTAAGCTGTGTGAAGGGTTTCAAACAAAAAAGATATTGACCATCCGAGGCCATCTCAAAGTTGTGGCCATAGAACAACTAAATTCATAATGCATAGACCAAAGCTGTTCTTTACTAATTTTTTTGCATCTCTCTCAATAACTCGATGATGATTCAAAAACAAACTCAATGATGATTTCTTTTCAACGCTTCTCTATCTGCCAAGTTAAGCGCAATAGCTTCTGCTGCCTCAGCTAAACTGCCATACTTGTATGTGGTTATAAATGCGTTCATTATTTTGCTTAAAAAGGTGAGTGAAAAAATTTCATACTTAGTGAGACATGACTAAACTAATTGACCCCAATGACTTGTTTCTTGATTTATTAGGTTTGCCACTACAAAAGGGATGTTTTTGGCATTTAGCGTGATTTTGCTAACAATTTCATTAGCTGACAAGTTTTGCACACTATTTTGTTAAGTAGCATATTGAGTCTTAAAGCCTCGAGTTCAAAGTAGTGGCAAAGTTGAGGTGATACAAGAAAAGATGATTCATGTGGTTGGGATGTTGTTTCAGATCGGTTGGGATGGGAGAACAAGAAAGCTAAGCACGAAGCAGCAGGACAAACTTCCAATTATTGATTTGTCATTGCTTTCGTGAATTTGTTTTGATAGGACATCAAATTAATGGTGGGACACATGAATGGGAGGCATGGACTTCTCATTTTTTCTCAGTCTTTAAGAATTTTTTCTTTTTCTTTGTGAAACTCAAGTTTTAGAGACTCAAGTTTTACATGGATTTTTTTATCCACATTAGCTTTGCCACCTCTTGGTAGAGACTTGAGTTCCTTCATTAAACTCAAATTTCAAAGCCTCAAGATGCTAGTTTATAAAATAGTTTCAAAAACCTGCCAACTGGCAAAATTGTTAAGAAAATCATGTTAAATGGCAAAAAATCCCACTACAAATGATGAAAGGATAATGCTTTATTTCCTCTATTCTTGGTTTGGGTATAAAGCCCTCATTTCCCACAATAAAACATTTAACCCTTATTTAAGCGTTTTTAGCCTCTCTCTCTCTCTCTCTCTCTCTCTCTCTTGTGTTTTGTTATTTGGCACTTGGACGCAGAACTTCTTTGGTCTGAAACCTACCATCCATCCAATCTTTGCTATTAGGGCAGTGTTGATCTCATGGAACTTCCTAAGTCCAACCCCCCTACATTTCTTAGGGGTTGGCAAAAAGAGACCAAATCCTTTAACGCCAATTTTTTTTCCTTTTTTTTTTTATTCTCACATTTTGGAAGATACCAAAATCTCCTCACTATTCATCTAATTCATTACATTACTATATTGACAAATTAAAGGTGGACATAGTATAAGAGTGCTTGAGCCATTGATTTTAATATCTTATCAACGTTGCCCTACCAGCCCAAGATAGACATTTGCTCCTCCACCCATATAATTAGATTTTATCTTCTATTTTCTTGTGATAATTTGATATTTACATTGGGGGGAGGGGGGATGAACAATGATATTTTTCGTTCGGAAGCACTAAGAGGAGCCAATTGGTTACAAAGCTCTCGGCTGTGTCTTCTATTTTAAAAGGCTAAAATCTTTAGTTTTTCCTCTTGACAAAATCAAAGGAGATTCCAAATATTTCGACTCTAGATTATTCCTACAAATCAGATGCCAAAATTTGGAAAGCAAATTAACTGATAACTTTAGTAAGAAGCTGCTTGGGAATTTGCTTAATTGAACTCTCATAAAACAAACCAAATTATGCTAGATTTACCATGACCCAGCCAGACCCTGCTATGCCAATGTGCAATGCTAATTGGACAAATTTAGTCGAGTTACCTGTCATACTGGTTCCACAGTGAAGCATCTTTGTATTTCGAAAGTCTATTCTATGAATTGTTAATGCTCTCCATTAAGTACACTTGATGTTCTACTGTACCACAGTAACAGTAAATTCATTGAGGCACGGGAATTTGCCAGGGAAAAAAATACTTCCAAGCTACAACCATTTGACATATCAAGGTTTTTTTTAACTTCTCCAAAAGCAAAAAGTTGGAATGTTCCCTAACGTCATGAGCAATAGGAAAAATTGTGAATGCTTGAATGATATGAATAATAGTGCACAGGTTTAACATATCTAGAACACGTTGAGATTTATACAGAAGAAAAAGTTGATCCATATGACCACGTGCTCTTCTTTTTTTCCACCAAGGAAGTTGATCTATTTTGGTACAAACAAGATATTAGCTCTCTCTTCAAACACCGCTGGCATATTCATTTGAAAATAGTAACCTCTATCTGTAGATTTAGTAGTTGCAGCCTAAGTGAGATGCGTGACCTTAAACTATTAAACAAGCTTAAGAGCGAGTGGTACATTCTGAATTTTGATGAAAAAGGACCAAACTTGAAGCATTAAAGAAAGTATGACACAAGTATTAAATAGTCAATAATATTATGATTTTCCATGATAGGAGACTTCTGTTAAAAGGGTTTCAGCAGCACCAGAATGTCAAAGACTAGTATATGACAGATCATGCAGGTTTCAGGCATCTGGGATGAATAGTAAAGATATGTTTTTGTCCAGAATAAAGATAACAGCATTTGATGAGCTTCCTTTCTCACACTGAAAAATTTTTATGTCCTTGAGTACTATGGTAAAGAAAGTATACCTTCTTTGAATGGAGGAATCTTCTCTCACACTAGAATGGTTGTTACCAGGCACACATTGGTATGGTGGTCAAGAGCAGATGGGAAGTATGCTGCAGGTATATCTAATCAAATTCCTTGCCTTTCCAAATTGACTATCAAAGACTGACCCTGATCCTTGCCATTGCGTCAACTCTTGGACAGGTAGGTCTTAAATGGGTCAGTGATAATGGGGTTGGCTGCCAAAAAGCCTTCAGAATAAGCAATGATTCTCTTCTTTGTTAAACAATTCAAAAATTTGACTTCTGTCCATTTTCGTTTTTATAATTTGTTGTCAAATACTGGCAACCTAATAACATCACAGAAGCTTTTCAAATTTTCAATGGAAAATCTGAGTTTCTCAAAATCAATATTTCACTTTTCTGCACTGAGATACTGCAAAAGAATGCAGTGTAATCTGCTTAAAATCCAATTTTCATTAATCCTATTATTGAGAGAGTAAAATATACGCCAGCATGATCATCTGCATTTTTGTGCAAATTGGTAATCCTTAATACTGTTCCAATATTAATAAAAACTACTCAAATTTCATTCATTTGGAAATCCTTAATCCTTAATCATTCATCTGGACCAACATTTGCCTTCAAATGCATACCGAACCTTACAGATTGCCATCACTGTTTCATTTCCTTCCTTGTCCATGGCTTGAAGGTCTCATCTTTTAGTCCCTAAGCCAACTGTCCTTCTCCTTTCCATATACATAAATCACAAATGAAAAGACTATATAATACATGAGCACCAGCAAGCATTAGATGAATGTGTTGACTCTGTATTCTTTCAAACTCAATGGCTATCACCAACACGTATTAACACCAAAAGAAGGTAACTTTCCCACATTCTTAACCATCATACAATGTTTAGCAATCATGAGAACATTACAATTTTACAAACATTTGTAAAGTACTGAGGTTCAAGTCACCAAGTATAATCTAATTGTTAACCAAATTCATGATGCAATTACGTAAAGGAAACTCCCCTAGATTGGTGGGATGCTCACAAGGACAATAAACATCTAGCATTTAGGAAGAAGAACTACTTTGCCTATATGATAAGTATGCTGCTAGAGATAAGTTCAAATACATACCTCTGAATCTAGGTATAAGTGCATAAATTCTAACAATAATGATCAATTAAAATCTGGTGGTCATATCCAGATGCCAATTACTAGATTGCTTTGAATTGCTAGGGTACTTTTAGCTTGATTTTGGTATGCGTTGACAGTAACACAGAAAATTCTGCCAGAAGATTGCTGCTATATGGCTTTGTCCTAATAGTCAATAGATCTTGAAGAACAAGACTAAAATAAAAAACTAAAAGTCATAACCCAGTAAGCACTAAGCAGTAACCACCAATTAACTTCATTCTACAGTCCCAACAGTGTAAGTAAGAAGAAATATGGCAAGTTCCAGATATCAGAATCAAACAACAAAATATTTTTTTGAGTTCCACAGTACCTTCATCTTCACCTTCTCATTGCACATATCTACAGAATAAGTATCATTCAAATGGTTCTGAGTCCTAACAAAAAGAGTATCAAATAACATGCTATTCATTTTCATTGACTTCAAAACATGTACCACCATTATCAAGCAAGAGAAAAGCTTAGCCCATTATTGCATAATAGATGAAGTAATACAACCCATTCACAGAAAAACAAAAGCTTGCAAAACCCATAACAAGAGTTATGGCTCACAACAATTAAGCTAAAATTTTCAGTACTAACAATCCACTCGTTCCTTACTTTCTTATTATTCAATTCATTCTGCATCTCCTTCTGCAAAACTCAAAGCCTGACAAACTGAAGGCTCCACCTCCTCATTATTGCAAAAATACGACCTCCTTCCAATCAATTCAGCCACTCTTTTCGCAGGCCCTGAGTCCCTTGGAGTCTCATTCACACACCGGAGTATCCTAATCTTTGGAAGCACGCCACCCACCTCAGAATTTGACACTGCATTACCATCCTCCTCACCCTTGTACACCATTACCTCACTGGGAATCTCCCACCGCTTCTTCACCCGGCTCTCAGTCCCTTGATTCCCACGCGATTTTCCCACTGATGAAGCTCGCTTTTTTTCACACCTCTTCCCATCATCCTTATCATTCTCCGGTAGAGACCGCTTCCTACCATCACTCAATCTCAAATTCCCATTACTCTGATTAGCAATCTGATTATACCTGCTCGCCACAACCCGGCCTGGCTTCACTGGCTTCTTCACCGACTTTTCTCCATCTTTAAACAACTTCTTTGGCTGAATTGATGCAATAACCCCATCTTCTTTCTTCACAGGCCTTTTAGACGTCATTGTCGTGGCAGCTTGCTTAGGAGCCTGAATCTTCGACACAGTTTTGCGCGATTTTGGGCTAAGACTCAGACTTTTACCCCTTTCTTTTGTCACCTTCAACTCATCTATATTTTGAAGCTTCCAAAAGCACGATTTGCGGCGATTCTGTATCGACTGGACCGGCGTGATCTCCGGCTTCTGCCGAGCTCTGGCTCCGGCAAGTATTTCCGAAGGCCCTAAACTCATACCCCGTCTGACAATCTTCGATTTCACGCTTGAGGGTAAAGGTTCTTCAATCTTTTTCATCAAATCCAAATTCTTCCCACTCTGTTTCGGCTCCATAAACTTCGCTTGCACAATCTTTCCACGCCTTTCAACCGTCTTCATCGCATTTCTCTCAGCCTTTTCCAGCCGAAGCGCATCAAGTCTCAAAGATAACCGAGAAATCTCCTTCTGAATTTCCTCAATTTCCAAATCAATCTTTCTTTCATCGGAGACCTTATCATCTTTTTCTTCTCTTTTTTCATGCTCCTTCTTTGGTACCACTGGGGTTTCAAGAAGGCCCTCCTTCACAAGAACCTTGAATGGCTTCCCTTGTGAGTTTACGACAAGGCTATTCGGGCAAAGAGGCCTAATGGGTACCGAAGATTTCACAGGGGCAGGGGTTTTAACCACAAGAGGGCTAAGATTTTCTTTGCTGCAATCGGATTCAAACGATTCGGACAGATTGACAGAGTGAAGATTAGACCAAGAAGCTTTAAAGGCCGCAGAGCCTTCGGATTCTTCGTTGTCAAAGGCGGCATTGTTCCAAACCTGGAGATCTGGGGCGTTAATGGCATCTGGGTATTGAAGAATACTCATTGCTGAGTAAAGGGTTTAGGCAATTCTTGAAGATCAGAGAAAATTGTTTGCTTGATTTTGTTTGTGAGGGTTTTTGGTTTGTGGATTTCTTGTATGATTCTTGTTGATGATCAGAGAGAGAGAGAGAGAGAGAGAGAGAATTGTGAATCTGAAGTGGGGAATTTTTTTTTGTATTTTGAGATTTTTGACCGTTGGGAGGAGAAATTAGACGTTGTTGGAAGTGGTATATTGGCCGTTAGATGCTAAACGGCTCCTATAGACGCTCCGATTTGATTTTTAAAAAAAGGTTAATTTGCCAACATTTGTATTTGTTCGCATTTAATAAGTTTTTTTTTTTTTTTTTGGAATAAATGGGGTCCAATCGGAGCGCCTTAGATACGGTGCGTTTCATTCAAAAGGAGTCTTGTCTGACTACCTCTACCTGACCTAAAAAGAACATAAAATTATCTAACATCCAGTTTTGTTTATGCACGTTTATCAAAAACAAAACATTAAAAAATAAGATCATTCACTGTTTTGAAATTATTGAAACAAAACAAATAAAGATTTGCTGCTTAGAAATTATTAAAACAAAATAAAATTTATGTGACTAAATGTTTATTTGTTTTGTTTCAATAATTTCAAAGCAGTAAACCATCTGATTCTTTAATGTTTTTTGGTATTTCAGAAAGTTTAATATTTGAATTTTTGACTTTTTTTTTTTTGCAGTATTTGAAATTGTTTGACAAATTTTTTGTAAGCAACTGCATGTTCAAATAATGGCTTCTTTATCAAATTGTAACACAAATTGAAGTCATACAAGAGTAAATCATGCAATGATGTTTTTCTTAATGAATTTAAGATTTTACAAAATTATTTTAGTCTACTTCACAAATAAGTAAATTCTCATACATAGCACGGATTAGCGACTAGTTAATCCTAATAGTTGAATAGGACATCATGCTCATTCATGACACTAATATTTACAGAAATAGTGATGTTGCTCTCACAAAGGCGCTAAGGTCACTTAATATAAACAATGGCAATTTATATTTTAAATCATATAATTTATTAGTGATTTTGGAAAATTTTAAATTTAATCACACTATGTTCTAAATGCTCTTTATCATTTAAAAAAAAAATTATTGTTACCACTACATGTTCTCTCAGCATATATTAAATCCCAAAAAATGTCATTTTACTTTAATGAAATAAAGTTTAATTTGTTATTTTTTTTTAGTAGTTTAATCTGTTAAGTTCGAGAACAACACAACTAATTCATCCTGATGGTAATGAAGTAAGGAAGTTGTAGCAAATATGGGTAAGATAAAATCGAAGGCCGATGGTAACGAAGTAAGAACTAGGTGGAGAGATCCTAGGGAAGTAACACTATAACTTCAATCCTAGGGAAAACTGGTCTACAACTATAACACTAGAAATTACTTAACATGAATCATATATCCAATCATAACTTACGAAATTTAAATTATACATTTCACATCATCATCCAAATTTATTAACTTCAATCACAGAAAGTAGTTGAAAATTAGTAAAAGAGTTCACTCAATTCTCATCTTAACCCCCCTCCACAATCTTTACAGGAAACCCACCTTCCATCAGACAAAGATTGAATCCAAAAACCAGAGAGTGAAAATCAACAATTTATCAAACCCACAAGCTACCAACCACTCGCCCATATATGGTAGACATACACTCAACTGGCCATCATACCCATCACCATGCATATTGGGGAAAAATTGATCAAAATTCAAATCAATAAAATTTGGAGAAAATACAAATCAATATTAAGACTAATGCGTGATTTTTTTTTTTTTTTTTTGGGAGCTTTTAGCTATATATTTGCTAAAATATTAAAATAGCTATACTAGTGTAAATGCTCTTACACCCCTAAATTATAAGATTTAAAATGAAAGTTTTCCTTTTGTTTTTGGTTTTTTTAATCCTTCTTTGAGTTTTGTTAATTCCCAAAAGGTAAGGTTAATGTTTTATCATCTAACTCTTCATTTGTATAGTTTGAGTCTTATTATTATTTAATAAAAAAATTATTCTTATCTTTATATTATAGTATTAATATGTTTAGTTACATTTTGTTAATTTTATTTTCTTAATATAAGGAGTGGAAAACTTACTTTAAAATTGTATTCTTTAAAGTTTAAACATCTTTTTTGGTAAATACATTAGTCATAAACTTATTATATATTTATGTTATTTATTTGAATAATTATAAAATTATTTATGACACCGTTGGTTTGACCGGACTCCAATTTGGCAATTACATCGGAGAATGATGAACCAATTCAATCTCAGTTATCTATCTGGTCCGATTTTCAGAAACCTTATAAAAGTGAGAACTAAGGAAGGAAAAAAGAGATAATGTTCGAAATAAAAAAGAAGAGTTTGAGCCCACAAAACAACATTTACTGAAACGCATTGTTTGTGCTTCATTTGTGTTCGAACTGCATTATCAAGAACAAGAAAAAGAAAATCCTAACTTCCATCAACTACTAATATGGTTGATTAGAAAACAAAAAAAACAAACCCGTTGAGAAGGATTTTACAACAGGAAACAAATTAAAACTGTAACAAATCAATCATTGGGGAAATTACATTACTACAAAAGGCAAATTCTGCGCTTAAGAAGGCAGGAATCGACCCAACTACCTCAGGGCTCCATAAAAAAATTATACATTGAGGGCCATTGATCATGACCAAATTGCCATTAGGACAATACAGTTGAAAAAAAAAAAAAAAAAAGAAAAAAAGAGGCACTGAATACAGAGACAGACAACATGATCATAAAGGTAAAGAAAGAGTCCTTTGGCTTCCAAGACTACTTGGTTTTATCTCCCATGAAGCAACCTGAAGTGCTTCCTCCGGGAGGATAAAATTCAAAGATATCTCACGGATCATCAGGTCACCGCAAAATGGGCATTCACTGGCTATGGCATCGTCCAACTGTGATCGGAGCTGGCCATCATTTGGACATAAATTAGTCAGTTTAGCTTAACTTTTGAGAAGCAATAGGCTTGTGTTCAAACACTCATATGAAGATGAGATTTTTAGCATTTTCTTGAAGAGGCTAAACTATTAAATTGCATCAGAATCAAAAGCAAAAAAAAGTGAAAACAAACATTACTAAAAATTTGATTGGTAGATAGTGGTCAACAATGAAATGCTTGTTACTAAAGAAGGAAACTAGAAGTAAATGCAATCAGATGCAATTCAGAGCAATGCATTCTCAAATGGTATCAAACTCCATATGAACCAATAAAGTACAGGTCAAAAGGAATGGTGCCATGGCCTCTGATTTCCATAAAAAGATATGTGCTGCTAAAATGCAAATGAGGAACCACATGAAAGTACAGACCTTATCTACCGGAGTCACGCTGGTTATGGATTCCTCAGTTAGGCTACCATTTGAATCCTTCCTTGCTTCACCCCCAATTAAAGTAAGTTGCTTCTGCAGATCCAGTATATACTCTGCCTGCAAGGTTCATTCATTCAGAAGGGAAAAAAGGAAGAAAATAAGTTTGACTGGGCCAGAAGGATCTTGTTACTGGAACATCTCTTAAACCAAAAAACATTCATTCTAAATATATCAGCATAAGAGCATTCTCATCAAGGGTGTTATAAATGCTAAAATGCTATTTTTAGCATTTATAACCCCAAAAACCTACTCCATCAAAGATACCATATGCTAAAAAATTTGCCATCTTGCTACAGTGCACTCTCATTTGAGAGCGCACTGTAGCAACATGTTATCATTTTTTATTAATTTCTTTCTCTCTCTCTCTTCCGTGCTTCTCTCCTCCCCAAGTCTCCTCTCTCTCCTCTCTCACTTTTCCTCTGTCACACCATCTCACCCAAGCTTCTTCCTCTCCCTCTCACCATCTCAGCCAACTCTTTCACCACTGTAATCCAGAAAATACCAGAAAGAACCCCGCTGCAATCACACAGAAACCCAACCAAAAAACCCAGAAAGAACCCCACTGCAATCACACAGAAACCCAACCAAAAAACCAGAAAATCAGCACAAAAAAAATACCCAAAACCTCACTGAAAATACCCAAAAAAATACCCACCAAAAAAAAAAAAAAAACAAACAAACAAACAAACACAGGAAAACAGCTTCCTTAACCCAGAAAATCAATCCTAAAACTCCCTCTGTACACACCACCAAAAATAGCCCCAAAACCCAGCAACAAACCACTGAAAAACCCTCAAAATCTCATAGCAAATCCACTGCTGAGATCGTGTGCGGTGGTTGGCATTGGCTGGGTTCAGTGGGGGAACGAGGAGGCTTTGCCTCGTTTGGATCAAAGGCATCGAAGTCTAGATAGGCTCGGATTGGGTTTGCATTCAGAGATAGAGCAGAGAATGAGGTTGTTGAGTGCTGTGGTTGGAGGTGATGAGCTTGAAAAGCTACGGCCATGGAAGTAGCTCAATTTTAGAGAGAGGGCTCGAAGGGATGAGAAGTGTTTTAGGCCGATGGAGAGGGTGAGAAGTGTTTTAGGCCGACGGAGCTTGGTGGTCAGCCATGGAGCGCACAGGTTTGAGAGCAAAAGATCAGAGGAGGGAGAAGGTTCTAGTCTTCTACAGCTATTGGGTTTTGACAAAGGGAGAGAGAGAGAGAGAGAATAAAAAATAAAACATAAAGAATAAAGAATATTTAATTAAAGTCGTAAAAAAATAGAAGTTTTAATGTAGGGTGAATTGTAAAGTGATGTGTCAAATGCTATGAAGTTGGTTTTTGAAATGGTAAATGCTAAATTTTTTAAAACCCTTGATGGGAATGCTCTAATCAAGCAGTCAAAGCATGTGCTTCCTTTAGTCTCAGAGTACCAAGCGCATTAAGTTTCAATTATATACAATTTTGTGAGAAGTCAACAATGACAGAAGCTAGTGACAAAACAGAATTTAAGTAATTGAACATTTTTCTACCCATGATATTCTGTAACACTCGGTGTCAGACCCCAAATTATTGATTGAGCTTCCCAGTTTTTTTGTTTTTTCCCACCAATTTAAGGGAAACAGACAAATGAAGTGGTACAACCGCATTCACATTCAGAGGGGCCATATGTCTCAACTATGTGCTTGTCAATGCAATCAAAATCACCTTCTTTTTCTCCCCCCTAGTTTTAACAAATCTTTTAATTATTATTATTTTTTTTTTTTTTTTTATAAGTAATAAAGCTTTGATTATTATTCCTTCAGATGATGTTTGCAGTAGAACATGTTAAAAATCTGATCCCTCTAGTTAACACACCTGAACATTACTAGTCATCTAAGAAATATATCACAGTTTTAGTCTAAACTTATCTCTGATACATCTCACAAATCTTTTGACACAGCCAGTGATAAACTAACCAGAAACAATGATAGCCATAAACTTATGCTAACGCTAAAATCCAATAAAGTAATAGCACCACAACTTACCTGAGCTTCATTGGTACAACGTGTCACGTGAGCAATCAGGCATTGTGCATGGAAGGCATGTCCACATGGAAAGACATAGAAAGGGGCCATTGGTCCGATGGATGTGTAACCCCGAGCCATCTGGTACTCTCTACCCACGGTTAAGATTTTACGCCTACAAGCCTGATAATTCACAGATGCAGAAGTCACATTTCAGATATAGGCACAAAACTAACTAAAAACTCAATCAGTTCACAACGGCAGAGAGATGTGTCTTTCAACTTCAAAGCAAAAAACACAGTAAATAAAAAAGTAATAAAGAAATGAAAGCATCAGAAAGATTGCAACAGAGTCACTCTCAACGCCTAAATCATTATTCAATTGATGGGGGGAAAAGAAAAAGGGTTTTCTTTTGGGAGATGGTGGGGGAGGTGTGGCGGGGCCAAAAAGATTGCTCCATTATAGGTATTTAAATCAGAGATGCCAGTTTTGGAACTCTAAAAAGTTTAAGTAATTAGACAGAGCACTATCAAAGAAAACCATATGAAGTATGATAATTTGCTTCCACTCCAATCTAAGTGGTGCATAAGTGAATTCACATTATCTTCAAACAAGCACAAACTAACAACTGTAACGTTATTCAATTAATTTTTGGCTTGTCCATGGCAACTAAAAATCAGGATGATTTATACCCCACATTC
This sequence comes from Quercus variabilis, assembly GCA_030445155.1. NCBI lineage: Eukaryota > Viridiplantae > Streptophyta > Magnoliopsida > Fagales > Fagaceae > Quercus > Quercus variabilis. Next base: position 34,832,610 of record CP129452.1, on the reverse strand, counting down.
CTCTTCACGCTCAATCACAGCATATCTTTGAGCAAGTGCACTGATATCATTTCTGATGTTGTCTGCACCGTGTGTCGCATCATTCATCTCCTGTTTCAGTAGTTCAATTTGCTTGTTGTAATCCTCTAGCGATGAGCAAATTGCCTCCTACATACATATAAAAGAAATTAAAGAACTAATGGCACCCAAAGACAAATTTAAAAGCAAGTAGAGTGATTAAAAAAAAGCGAGTAAGAGTAATCCAAAAGTTGGTTATATTAGACATAGGATCATTTAGACATGCCGTCTTCAATTTTTTATTAGAAAAATCAACTACTTTCAGAAAGAACATGTATCACACAATATTTGTTTAACAATTTTTTTTTTTTCTTTTAAAGATAACATATTGCACCCTTGAAATTTTGACATGAGGTTATAAAAATGAGATTTGAAAGGTAAAAAGACACACAAGGAAAAAATTCTTTTCTGTTTTTGGCACATTGAAGAAATGCTATAAAGTTTCAAACTCCAGAAAGCTTACAGAAGTTTGGGTTTTCTTCAAAACCTTTAGGACCAAAGCATTTATTAAAATAAAATAAAAAGTGCAAGAGAGCAGAAGTTATGTGGTAGAAAACTAAGGCAGAACCAACAGAGGGATGCAGCTCAACTACTGTATGCAAAGCACAAGAAAGTCTTAAACCCATTAACCCTTGGGGAAATAGCAAGCTTATGGGTTTTTATACATTCATTATGTGGCAGAAGATGAAATCCAGACGCGGAAGACCAATGGAAGGGAAAACTCTAAAATATTAGATATGGGGGTAAACCGCAAGCTCTTCCACATTGGAAACACCAGCAAATGGCCACCAAACTTGATCAGGCAATAAAGAAGAAAAAATCCATTATCAAAAGGAGGGAATTAGCCTGAGCTAATGTTAAAAATCATATGAGATTTGAGGATATAAATGAAAAGATTCTTCTAAAGGCAAATGAATTGTATTTAATCGGTATTTGAGGAGAAGAGAATTATTTGAACTGGAGTTGCTTTGTACAAAGAACAGTTGAATATAACTAACATGGAACTTGAGAATAATTAGTGAATATAGATTTAGATCAATTATGAAGCAAGAACAGGAAAAAAAAAAAAAAAAGGAGTGTTCAATTTTTCAAAAGAAGAATTGTAGCCCAAGGTATAAATGGAATCGTTGTGATCACTGAAACTAGAACAAAATTGAACGTGATAAATTCTCACTTTGAAGTCATCAATCAGAGCAAAGTCTGGAAAGAATGGTAATATATCCTCAATCTTTAGAAGGCCATCAGTTTCCTTCAGAAATGCTATAGCCTTCCGTATGTTCTCCCGTTTAGCCCCCTTTTCCTGTTCAATAACATGCTTGGCAACCATAAGCCAAAGCTTCTTTCTTAAGTCTTCATCATCTTCAACCTTGTCAGCTTCAGCCATTGCAAGCTCAGGATCAACCTAATGCACCAAAAGGAGAATTACATAAGATAAAAATGCTGTCTAAAGTGAAAGCAAAGATAACCATTAGAAAGTTTAAAAACAAGTACATTGCCTAAGAATCTGCATACGTTCCACACATAAGAAGACAGCACATTGTGGGGTATGGTTAAACCAACGAATTTCTAGACTTCTAGCCTCCAAATATGCGAGATTTCTAATTATTAGGATGCAACAACCACGACTTACCACTAAGGGCATGGAATAGTTGAACATTCAAGGGCATGAAATCATTGACCTTAAGTCTAGTTTATTTGTATCTTTTATTCAATGTTGCACTATGGGGTATCTTGTACTTCTTTAAGAAGCTCTACCATTTGATCTTTTCTTTCATTAATAGAATTTTATTACTTATTAAAAAGAAGAAGTTCAACACATTTTGATGACAAAATTACCCAAAACCCCACAAGTAAAATGCCATACTTCCAATGGGGGATTCTTCACCCAACCCCCAACCCCCCCGGGCGGATAGATATATAGTGGGGGAGGGGAAAGTGTGTTTAGAACCACAAAAATGGTGCACCACAAAGGATGCCATTACCACTAGGTTATCACTTGAACCCCAATGGGGGGGAAAACTATTGAAACAGCTATGGAAAAACTAAACTACAACGTATTCAAATTAAACAAGGCAGAATAACAACATTGTTAGCATTAAATTGCTACCTGTAGGGCAAGAGCAACTGCTTCTTCATGCATAGACATCATGCTGTATATATGAACACAGGCACGCATTCGCTTTTCCTTGAGGCATAGGCGCAAGGCATACTTGGGATCATAGAAGAATTCAGGGCCATTTTCCCTTCCTTTCCCAAACTTGCATTGTAGGAAACGCAAAAGTGCACTATCATCTTCCTGATAGAATATGAAAGAAAAAACAAAATTCAATTTCTATATGCAGTGTAATTTATACTGTACACAAATGCCAGAGTAAGTTAATATATAAAAAAAAATATATATATATATATATATATATTTATATAATAACAGCCTGAATTTTACCCAAAAGACATAATTAATTTTTGAACCCAAAAGAAATTCAATTCACTCCACAAAATCTTAAACTAACATACATGTGTTTCAGAAGTGACAAAAGAGTCAGCTTTAAGTCACTGTAAAAACTGACCAACTTCCACTTTATTATATGATCAAAACAATTTATGAATGATAAAAAAAATCAAATATATTCCAGATACTATTTTGACATTGAATTCATAAAAAAGGGAGACATAGGAAGTTTTGATAAAAATGCTTCGAAATATTGATAGATTTATAGCATGCATCGGCCAAACCATATTCCACCGACACCATGACATCAATAATTCAATACAGAGTGCATTAGTTATAATATATGATAAAGCATGAAAAAAGAATTACAGTGCAATTAACTTAAAAGCATATAGTACAAAAATTATTTCAAAACTCTAAAGTAAGGAAATCAACCTGCTTGGCATACAAGGAGAGAAGCAAGTTGTGAACTCCAGGATCCTCATTATGCAAACGATGAACACAGTATTCCAAATATTTGATGACCTCATGTGTTTCATTCCTGCATGTGATATATAGTAGCAATAAACCATTAATACAAAGTTTATACTTAAATATAAAAAAATTAAAAAAAAAAAAGTCTAAATGCATAACTAACCCCTAAACAGAAACAGTACTTCAAAAGGTCATAGTAACTTCTAATGTTGGTTTTTATCAATTTAAGTGTTGTATCTGACAATGACAAGATGTAATTTTCTCCATAATATGAATTTGTAGAGGCATAAGTGAAGTACTATAACTACTTAAATCCAAATGTTCTTGTAATTTATTTCAAAAAAAAGGCAAAAATATAAAACAGAAGATAACTGAGTATATCCTCGATCTCAATTGGTGATCAGAGAATGCTCCACATCCAAAATTCATGAATCAAATAACGAAACAAAAGAATAATTTTTTTTTTTTTTTTGGGGTTCCTGGAACATCATATAGGTGCCTTTAAGGCTTCAGAAGTAAATACCTTGTCCGAGCTCCCTGGCCATATATATAAATTATACACCCCCCCCCCAACCAAAGTATTCATGCGATGTCATTGTCATCATACATTAATTTCAGTGCTGAATCAAACCAAAAAGTTGTTTTTTTTTTTTTAGGACAAAGACATAATTTGCTTTTTATGAGCAAAACCTAAAAGCATGGTCTAGTTTTTAATGCCTCCTTGCTTCAAACATACACTACTTGGAGAGTAAGCAGGCTACTTTGCTTGCATTTATACTAGATCCATAATAAATGGTGAGTAGGAATATGTACAAATATAACCACACAGACCATCAGAGAGGCCTATCAAAACAATAGAAAGCTAAGGGGCTTGACATTGCAAGAATTATTAAATCCATTGGATTCAAGGGGGTGAAGAGTTGAAAATCTCGGCATTTAAAAAATGACCAATAGTACCATTTTTTACCACAAGAAATGCACAAAATTTTCTAATGTATCAACTGATGATTTCTTCCTTTGGCAAGTTACATATTCACCCAGTGGGTATTGAATCCATGATCCATGACCTCACCTTAGGAGTGATCACGGATAGGTCAGGCTTGGGATAAGTGTCAACTTGCCAACCAACTTGATCACATCAGGTTTGAAGATAGCTCAACTGCTGCCAACTAGGACGATGCGGGTTATAGACAGATCAGGAAGGTTATGTTGACAATCAGATTGGGGTTTTGCCTGGTTCACCTTGTCAATGCCAGCAATTTTAGGTGGTGTCAAGGCCAACAAGCAATCTCTGTTGGATTTGGCAAAGATCTCTGTTGAATCTCATTATAGATCATATTGTGAAGGACATGGGCCCAGAAAGGTTGATGGCAAGGTGGGCAAAGGACAGAAAGGAGGCAAAGTGGGGACGTGGAAGAGAAACAGTGATGATCGGTGAGGTGTAATGGGTAAAGGTCATTGGGTGTCAGTTTGGTTGGGTGCATCAGGTTCATAGGATGAGGCCCCAATGTCTAATAAAAAAAGATCAGGTTTTGCATTCTAAAATCCAGTCTCTCTCAACTAATTGAGTTGGCAAAACTGTCTGATCTGAATTGGGTTAGTTTTCTCAGGTGTTTGATTAACCTTACCCTTCAGCCATTCTTATTGAAGAAGGAATTACCATTTGGCCAGAGCATTTAATGTATCAAGTAAAGAGCCTCTACATAGATTTTATTTCACTTTCTCTTCCACCAGATGATGTTAAGTCTTTGATGTCTCTTAACTTGTACACTATTTGCACGGCTGCTTAGGTCTTTTCAACACATTTCCTTTCTACCAAATTAAAATTGAAAAAGGTGAAGAGCCAAATGAAATAAAAATTCATTACCACTACAAGCGATCATGCCAGATTCAGGTGTTAGCTGCAACTGCTTTGAATCAATAATCTTGACCAAATTTAGAACTACAACAATTTCCAGGATCGCATGCGAGTTTAACCATGAACATTACAACATAATGCTACTATCACGAAAAATTTGTGATGAATCTGAAAGGAATATATGGTTGATCAAAGATCCAAGTAGGTGCACATTACTTTGCATGAGGTTCACTTGAATAACGCATCATTGCTGGAATCAGTTTCCGTGGGTTCAGGTTGTTTGTGGCCATCCACGACTCCACAGTTTCATATGCATCAAGCATGATGAGGTCTGGGGCAAACTTATACTGCAAAAAAGAGTTCAATGATTATGGAGGGCCCAGAGTGGGGAAAAAATCACCCAACATGTAGATTTCAGTGTTGAAATTTTCTTATCCTACCTGAAGGTCTATAGGAACAGCAGGTTTTTGAAGTACTTCAAGTGCTTTCTTTGCTTCTCCTTGCTGAATACAAAACCGAGAGAGAGAGAGAGAGAGAGAGAGAGAGAGAGAGAGAGAGGAAAAAATGACAACTATAAGTAGTGATAGAGACATAATTTTTCTTCAGAGGGTGCAACTTTAAAAATTAGTCCCAATTTTTTGGATAGTAATTTGAAATTTTAGTCCATAGTCCAGGATTTGCAAGAAGATTATTAAACTTAATTTCAACAAGATTTACTTGGCCATGGCAGCCCCATGGGCACGCAGCCAAGGCCATGGCAATGTTCAAATGACACCTCCTCCCCCTATAAGAAAGGGTGGAGGGTAAATTTATGGGTTTAACACCCACTGGATAATCAAATAACTATATCAGCTTCTAATTTTAGCCTCCACTCACCCATGAGCCCTAGTTCCAACAGCACCTCCTCCAATAAGAAAGCATGGAGGGTAAGGTCATGGGCTTAACACCCACCCACTGGTTGAGTGTGAAAACTTACCAATCAAAAAAAAAAAAAAAAAAAAAACTTCCACCACTCTTTATTCATTTTCTTTTGAGCCAAAGAGAAACTGCACAACTCACAAGTGCCTGGATTTTTTAAGCAAAAGCTAATATGTGTGGGACCCTATAGCAGAGGCAACAAGCACAGGTATGATATATTGAGATTTGTCTGTATCAATGCCCTCTCCTGATATGTCATGTTGAGAGTTGTCTGTCAGCCTTCTCAATATTATGGGGCTTCCTTACTAGAAATCAAAGAGTTGAGAAAGATTTTATTGATTTGAGGAGAGTGCCAGTATTTGGTCTCTACTAAAAACATCTTTCAAATCCCATTGGATAAAACACTAAGCTCAAAACATCTAATTTAGTCCATCTTTGGACTGATGCAGTAGAAGGCAAAGGAATCCTCTCTAAGAATCTTTAGAATTTGGTATGCAGTCCAGGGTTTATCTGCCAAAGGAGGATAAGTATTAGGTAATTCTTGGACTTGTACCATATATCCTCTCAATGCTGGTAGAATATCGCTACTTATTAGTAGGGCTTCTGTGTAGAAAATTTCTCAGGGTTATGACCTTTTGCTATTAATAAAATTAGGGAGGGCAGAACAAACCTAAAAACCACACGGAGCTACAAAGGCTGGACTATGTTTTCCCCAAAAAAAAAAATATCCAAGACCACCTAGTGTTTGCATTAGACAACTACATGAGACCCAAAAAAATTTCAAAGCTGAACCTTAGAAAAAGTAAAGAATTACAAGGAATTGAAAGTACATCAACAAGGAAAAACATAGCACGACTATGAATGAGAAAATTAAAATCAGAAGCTACACTTAAGAAAGTGTGAGTCTAAATGTAACAATCACTATTTTACGTTAAAAAAAAAAAAGGATATAAGAGTTAATCTATAAGTAGTAGTAGCAACAGGTGACAACAACATTCCACAAGAAACTCAAAGCTTCAAGAAAGCACCTGAATATAGTGGTGAACAACAATTTCATACTGCTCCTTTAGACTAGCAAAATATACTAGTTCTTCAACCCGACCATAACTGTAGCACATTCCAAAAGAAAAACAAAGTTTTTAGCATTCTTTAACTTGACTAGAAATTTATGAGAGACTTACATGCATAAGAAATGAGTTTTGCCTTTTCAATATAAAGCATGGTGCTGCATCAATAATCACGATAACAAAGAAATGAGATAAGTAAACTAAAATAACACTTTTTAAGGTTAACAGTTAATACCATGCATTATAATAAGAGAGCTAATTACAAACTACAAATTTCAAGCTAGCTAGGTAAGAACTTGGTCTCCATGATTATTAATCAACCAGATGTTGGGGCAATTGAGCAACTTCCCACCTTATACTTTGCTAATTAATTTTGAGACTAATCAACCAAACATGAAATTTGAACTTGAGCCGCCACACCCCCCCCCCCCCCCCCACACCTCTCTGCCCAAAGAAAAAACCTTTGGTTTTCCAGAAAAGTTAAGGTATGGGGAAAAGGGTGCTGAATTTGCATAAAAGGGCAGTAGATCAAAAAGGAGAAGGGTCTTGTTTGTTTAATCATCATGTAGCTGAATATAAATTCTTGGAATAAGCATGGATTAAATGAAGGAGAGAAGCGATTTAAGGATCAGTGATTTACCGAGGGAATGGAAAGAGAGGAGTATGCTTACAAGACACCAAAATCGAGTCAATTGCTAGAGAGCATGTCCGAAGCAGACATGTTATGCTTACTGAGGGAATGGAAAGCAGATGTGGTATTCAGAATTGATGAAGCAGTGGGTGATTTTCTATGTCTTGTAGATTTAAACATGTACGTGACGACTATTCTTGGATTTTCTACAGAATATATGTCCCCAACAAAGACTCGGACAGAATTATTTTTGGGAGAAACTGGTGGGTTGTATGATTGGTGGGGGCACCCATGGTGCATTAGAGGTGATTTCAACATAACCAAATTCCAGAGTGAAAGTATGGGAGCTATAAGGGAGTGAAAGTATGGGAGCTATAGGGGGCCATTCTCCAACATGGGAGTTCTCTAATTTTATTTTAGAGCATGGGTTCGTAGATATTCCTCTAGAAGGGGGTGCTTTCATGTATTCTAATAACAATGATCCTCCATCCATGTTGAAAATTGGCAGATTTTTTTAAATCACCAGAGTGGGAAGTACATTTCAGCAATTGAATCAAAGGCTATCATTCACTTAGCTCTTGTAGGACCATTTCCCAATTCTTCTTATTAGCAATGGGATAAATAGTGGAGGAGGATCTTTTAAGTTCAAGAATATGTGGATGAAAGTTAAAGGTTTTGTAGCGAAAGTTCAAAATTGGTGGTGCAGCTACTAGTTTTCAGGATCACCAAGTTCTGTATCGCAAAAAAATCTAAAGCCTTTGAAGAATGATTTGAGGATATGGAATAAGGTGAAGTTCAGTGATGTAGGCGGAAAAGGAAGAATTAGTAGAGGAAGTTTGGACGATGGACAGCTTAGAGAAAGAGTGGATTCTGTCAGCAAATAAGTTGAGTAAAAGGGAGATTTCAAAGGTAGAACTATGGAAGGTGATTCTTCTGGAATAGATGAGTTGGCATAAAAAATCTTGAGAATTATAGCTTAAGGAGAGGGATCAAAATACTAAGTTTTTGCATAGATTGGCCAGTTCACACGGGTAACAATTTTATAGGATAACTTGGACAACTAAGGGATGTTGAATCTGTCACATAGAACCAAGACGAGATCCAGAACAAAATACTGCAATTTTATAGTAATCTATCTATGCAGTAAGCCAGAAGACTGAAGACCCAAGTTGGATGGACTGTCTTTTAATTCAATTGATGCTAATACAACAGCCAAGTTAGAGAGTTCATTAGAGGATGAAAAGGATTTGCAAGCATTGAAGAGTTTGAAGGCACCTGGACCATATGGCTTCTCTGTAACCTTCTTTCAAACTTGTTGGATTATGGTGAAGGACAACATTATGGAGTTATTTCAAAACGTCCATGAGAAAGATATGTTTGAAAAAAGCTTAAAAGCAACATCCATTGCTCTGATTTAAATAATAATAATAAAATAAAACTGCTGTAAATGTCAAGAATTTTAGCCCTATTAGCCTCGTAGGTAGTGTATGCATTAATTCATTGCTAAGGTGCTCTCAAACAGATTGGAAATTGTGAGGGGACTTTCTCTCTAATACTCAAATTGCATTTTTCAAGGAAAGCGGATTTTAGATTGTCTTAATTGTGAATGACTAGACAGTAGAATAAAGGAAGGGCTCCCAAAGCTATAATGTAAATTAGACCTGGAAAAGCCCTCTGACCATGTATATTTAGAATTATTTTTGCATAAGTTGCAAAGATATGGCTGCATTGCGGAACCAATCATTTTTATCTTTTCTTGATTTCCTAGATTCTTGTAATTTTTGTTCTTGATTGTTTGCCCCCTTGTACACTCCCTGTGTACTAGGGTGCTCCCCCTTTTTGATATCAATAAACTTATTACTTACTAAAAAAAAAAAAAGATATGGATTTGGGGAAAAGTAAAAAAGGTGGCCTTTTGTATTTCCAAAGTTTGCTTCTCAATTCTAGTGAATGGTAGTCCTAGAGAATTTTTTAAAAGTACTGGAGGCATATGGCAAGGGGTTCTCCTATCACCTATCCTCTTTTTGGTTTTGCTGTGGAAACTTTTAATTGGGCTGATTTCTAAGGCTGTAGAACGGGGTTATCTATCAGGTTTTCCTGCAGATATGGCTAGTGATGCTCTTATGAAGATCTCTCAATTATTTATCATGGATGATTATCTTATTTTCTGTGATGTAGCTTCAGTATTTAAGGCACACCCTTAGCTGTCTAAGGCTTAAAGGTTAATATGAGCAAATCTGAGATAGCTCCTGTGGGTGAGGTAACAAATTTGGAAGAGCTAGCTGAAATTCTTATGTGTAATGCATGCCATTTGCAATTGAAATATTTGGGTTTACCCTTGGGTGCTCACTTTAAATCCAAGGCTGTTTGAGATGGAATTTTAGTGTGAATGGAATGCAGATTGGCTAGCTGGATTTTTTTTTTTTTTTAATATATATATATACATAAAGGATGATTTATTTTTATAAAGAGTACACTCTCTAGGCTCCCACTTATTTTTTGTCTTTGTCCCCTATGCCTGCAGGCCTAGCCAAAAGAATGGGAAAAAAAAAAATTCGAACATGACTTTTTTATTGGGTGGTTTGGGGCAGGAGTTTAGTTCTATTTAGTTTATAACTTTATTGGAACATAAGTTGCTAAGATATGGATATGGGGGAGGAGTAAGCCTATGGAAGAACATAAAAAATGGGCGGGCTACTTTTGTTAGGCTTATTCACTAGGAGGTAAGGAACAATACTAAATTCTATTTTAGAATGATCTTTGGTCCTTGAAAAAAAAAATTAATCTTAAAACACTTTTTAATAGCAAGGGATAGAGGTGCTATGGTGGTAGATTTTTTGGATTGTTCTATAGGAGACATTCATTGGAAATCTCCTTTTTTGAGACCAGTCCAAGATCGGGAGCCTGAATCCATGATGTTATTTTTAGATGAGTTGTTTACTGCTATAATCCTTCAGGATGTTGGAAACAAACCGCTATGGTCTCTTTCAAAAGGTCATGGTTTCCATATCAAGGACTACTGTAATGGGGATGACAGAATTCTCTTGGCGAGGTATGTGGTGAGTCACAGTTCATCCTTGTATGGCCTATTTGGGTGGACAGCTACCATGAATCAAATCTTAACGTTATAAAACCTCCAAAGATGAGGTATCATAATCACTAATTGGTGTTGTGTGTAAATCAGATGGAGAGTCCATAGATCACCTATTCTTACATTACTAGAATGCACAAGACTAATGTTTGTTTGGGGTGATTTGGGTGATGCCAAGATCTGAGATAGCTTATAGGCTTGTTGGGTTGTGTGTAAATCAGATGGAGAGTCCATAGATCACCTATTCTTACATTACTAGAATGCACAAGACTTATGTTTGTTTGGGGTGATTTGGGTGATGCCAAGATCTGAGATAGCTTATAGGCTTGTTGGACTAGAAAATTTTAAAAGTATGGTAGGGTTGAAATTTGGTAGGCTATTCCATTATGTTTGATGTGGATTATTTGGAGGCTAATGAATAAAAAATATTTCTTACTTATCAAACAAAAAAATTATTTGGAGGGGGGGGGGGGGGGGGGTTCGACCCATAATTTGCCATTTGACCTAAAGGTCAATGGTCTTACAGTGTAAATGAGTGGGGATAGGCTAATATCAATTTTTTTTTTTTAATAAGAAAGCATAGTCCCATTACCTGTTTGCCTCTGCTTAGGTTACAAGCTTGCACTAATACTTCAACTTCTTCGACTAATTTTCTAGATTTTTTATATCAGCTGAATTTTAAATGTTAATTGGATTTTTTCCCTCTTGTTTTGGTTTTTCCTTTGTATGCTTCCCCTGTACTAGGGTTTGTGTCCCTTTTTGCACTTTTCTAATAGATTTATTTACAATACACCATCACAGAACATATGAGATTTAAGATACTGATAACAGATGCAAATGTGACACCCTCACCTCCCCACCTCCCCCTTGGCGGTGGGCGCAGGGGGCATAGAATAAGATTAGAAAGAATAGTTCAGACACATGTATTCAAGGGAGGCAAACAATTTATAGCAGATTGCATAAACAATTACCTTTCCAGAAGTCTCATTGTAGTTGCTTCATCTAATACGTCCTTGCAATCACCAAGAAAAGCACGGAACTCTTTAATAACTGATTGGTACTCTGAACCATGATTAACCACAGCAGTGTCATCTTCCAAGAGCAGCCGATTTATCTACAAATAATTGAAGAAATATAAATTTAATTTTAAAAATGGCAACATTATAATCCATGCATTGCAATCACTGTAGTCAAGGGATGGATAACATATTTTCAAATGATACAATACATGTGATGTTGAAGATAACTAAAACTCCTAATCTTCTTTCACACGTCTCAAAAATGGTTTTCACACATTTTTTTTAGTACGTAATGGTGGTTTATTAAGGGAATATGCCCACATAATGGTGCAGTACAAACAAAGAAAGAAACCCCCTTAGGAGCCTTAACATACCAAATACTCTAATAAGGTAAAGAGATTGCATTGGTACAATTCAGTATGGAAGGAAGCAAACCTTGTCCAAGTACAATTCAGTAGCCCAAGTGGAGATCATTGTTATTTGGCATTTATCATCCTTTGCAAGATTATCAAGCTTCCGGAGTAAGAAAGTTCTCAAGGCATCCTGCAAGTAAGCAAAGCAAAATATATTATTGTAAATGTATGCTTCGCTATTCCTGTCAAAGGAAGTCTAGCTAAACTCATGCAATCTCATAATTATAATTTTGGAAGGCTCAAAGACAAAAGTCATAAATTATATATCAGATATTGTATGTAATATACATCTACCATAATATTTTTTACAGCTTACATCCACATGGAAGTTAGGAGAATTTTACACACCTAGCAGCAGTTATAAGTCAAAAATTAAAATATGCATTTTTCATGATTTTTCTACATACGTATAAAATCTATATTCCCTACTTCAACCCCAGTTCCAGCATTACATCTGCTAAAGCACAAACATAAAAAATCAAAATAAAAATAATAAATCAAAAAAAATCAAAAAAGGAGGAACATATAAACTTGACGTAAAAGAACTTCCAAAATTGTGTTACACTTGCATCCAACATGATACATTGCATGCAGCAGAAAAAGCAGTTATATTGATTTTCCCTACATATTTATTGAGCCAAAAGAATGAAATGGTATTCCAACTACCTGTTCGCCTATGGTAATAAACTTTAGAGTGATCTCCTCAAATGACAACATATAGTTAATCTGCAAAACATTTCCTGTCAGTTACAAGAAATAAAAAATAATAATTAAAAAAAAATTAACACACAAGAAGAAAACACAAACACACACACACACACACACACACATACATAAACTAGAATAATGCTCTCAAGTTAAAAGAAAAAAGCATCATCAGTTAAATATTATTCATGATTTATGAGATTTCACCAACAAAGAATTGTCTGTATATTCTCAGGTCTGTTAAAAGTTTCAATATTGTCACATTAACTGATCAGAGTTATGAACTATATCTAGTATGCTACCTCAGAAGACAGTTAACCAGTGAGTCAGAGCCAGTTTGATAATGATACAAGCCAGCAACATAATTGCAATAAAAGCACCAGAAGATACAAAGAACCATTGAAAGAGAAAGTGAAGAAAGATAGAATGAACAATAGAGGTGTCTTCTTCTCCAACATAAGGTAGAAATGGTAATCAACAACAGATACATGGAAAACTGGTTGGAAGGGGAGGACAGTGTTATGAATAAAGAATTAGAATGAGTAGCATGTATGTTAGACACCTTCAAATTCAGAAGACTCACAACAGAAAATCAATATCTTTGTGAAAAAAATTAAATAAATCAAAATTTACTATCCTTCAAAATGGGGGATGAGACCATGCACAATTGAGGGAGGAATCAATTAACAAAAGCATGAAAAACTGGTACGAAGAGGAGAACAGTGTTATGAATTAAGAATTAGAATGAGTTGCATGTGTGTTAGACATTTTCAAATTCAGAAGAATCACAACTGAAATCAATATCTTTGTGAAAAAAATTAAATAAATCAAAATTTACTATCCTTCAAATGGAGGATGAGACTATGCACAATTGAGGGAGGAGTCAATTATGCATCTGCAGATCAGGTGGCTTTGCCTGGATGAGGCACAACAGCTTGCATTTTACTCAAGTATAATAGCAAAAAGTTGTTGACAGAGAAAAAAAAAAAAAAACACTTGCATTGTATAACTTATTCAAAAAAAGAAATTTGATGTCTGAGAAATCAGACAGTAGTAAGTCTTTAGGGTTTATAGATATAATTAAAATCTTTCTGAGCTCAACAGGTGAAAGATGTTTGGTATTTTTCACTATTTCCTTTTTTTCTTTTTCTTTTTTAGGTTTTTTTTTTTTTTTTTTTTTATAAGTAACAAATTTTATTAAGACAAATGCTCCAATCACGCAGGAAGTACAAAGTAAAAATACTAAGTTCATTCATAAGGAATCAAGTAAAAATAACAAAATTTGTAATTTAAATACAATGACAGAATAAGATCCAGTGATGGACATTCACTTTTGCAAAGAAAGATGCTGCTCTGTGATAATCCTTGGAGGCAAATGCAGCTTCAGCCTGTACCACAAATCACTCTATTATACACAACTCAGATAACAAGATTTAGTTGATACATATATGCTGTCCTTAAAAGATTAAAAAAAATTGTGAGAAGAAATTACAAAAGAGGCATATAATCAGAACAACCAAGAGCTCAACTGCAATAAAATCAATTAGTCTGACCTGTACTAAGTATACTTGGTCTCTTTGGAGTGGGTCACGACAATTTGCCAAAGCTCCAGCATACTCATTCATGTCCAGATAAACCTTCCACATATCTCGGCCTTCATCATTGACAGACACCTGACATGGTATTCTTAAATTAAGCAGTATGGGAGAAAGGTATTTCCTACTGTGACATGGACCAAAAATGGAATAGATGAAGCATCAGAAGATACAAACTTGATAAACAGAGTTTTGGTCATATGCATAGAACAGTCCAGCAGTGGCATCACTACATAATCCAATAATACCCCTGGAAACTGATTCTGATGTTAGGTCAAACTGAAGCTCCTCAATGATGTTCTCGCTAATTCTATTCACAACCTACAAAAAAAAAAAACATTCAAAGGACTTAGAAAAGAAGTTATAGGGCTGAAAAACAGAATAAATGTATTATGCTATATGTAGGAAACTCCAGGTAGAAGATTGACAAAACCTCATTATAAAGATAATGCAAGATTACTGTACCTCATATTAATTAATAGCAGAAGTCCAAAACATTATACTTATTACCAGCATTGAGATTGGAGCATTCATAAGGTTGACAAGAAAAGGGCACATTCATAAGTATAGGTTAAGAGCGTCAACTAGTTAAGTGAATACACACCTTGACCTTATTCCCAATAAGAAGCAAGAAATGAAATTCAGACACTGCCATAGAACTCGGTTTAACTGCTTCAGCACCTTCAGACAATTTGGAATAGTCCAATAGAGCCTTGTTCTCTACAAAATTTTCATCTCCATTTGGAGAGCTGCCCAAGAGTTTTCCAAACAAAAACTAATAAATAAATAAATAAACAAAGCAAATTTCATAGTTGAACACTACAGCTGATACAAATCAATAAACAATCCACTCCTTATATCAGGGAAGTGCAATGAGCACATTCCAAAAGGCAAACCACATAGCACCCACTAAAGTAAGAAATCCAATAGTGTAAATGAATGGTTCCAATTTGACATGAAAGCTAGAAAATCAATAATGTTAAACTTTACCCATGATGTGCTCCAAAGTTTAGGCCACCATGATAGATACCAGCTCCTGAAAGCCAGGCAAAATGCACAGCTCTTCGTTGCTTGAAGTAGAAATGCAGTTCACTGATAGTAAACCAAAATCACAGGGAAAACTCATATTCAGAAAGCTAAAAAAGAAATGCCAAGTACCATAAATAATTGATTTTATAGAAGAGAAGCAACCTTCCAATGTAAGTATAAAATAATATTCCAGCCTCTACAGTTTTAGTGTCTGATTTTGTAAATAAGTTATTCAAAATAATGTTCAAATAAAAAATGCATTTACCTGTTTGGTATTTCACCGGGAAGCTCCATGAAATGCACGACACGATCTAAATAACTTGCAAAAACAGTCTAAATATTTAAAATGATCAATAAGCATAAAATTCAAATTATACAATAAGAAGACAGAAGCTATAAGTAGATAACAAATTGTCCCACCATAGAGTCAGACATGTTCATTGTAAAAATTGGGTGTTAGAGTTAATCTTACCTCCAAGGATCCAATCCCAGTAAAAGAGTAAAGTCGTGTAGGAGTAACAGCCATTACATAGTATCTAGTTCCATTCATTATGCTAGCTGTCTCCATCTGTAATCGAAAAAAAGAAACCAAAACAGAATGCCTTAGAATTGTACACAGATAAATTCCTTTTAAGAATAAACTGTAGTGTCAATTTCTGAAAATCAAGACAGCTTTAATTTAATCTATCTAGCCCCCATTCCAATACCTAGCAACCCAGTTGCCCCCACCCCCAAAAAATAAAAATGGCATTCCAGTGCTTTGACCCCCTATAGGTACTTCACAAGTTCATCTATCAGAACAAGCAAAAGAATCCTTTAATCTTCAAAACATACAAGGTTTGAAGAGCTTGAGCAAATCCACAGTAGCTGATTAGGCATTGTCCGACAGAAAATTCATGGCCAACAAGCCAAATCATCTGGATACATAGCAAATGCACGCAACTCGACACACCAAAGCATTAAAATTATTACTATCCAAAGAAAAACTTTCTTAGTTGCTTCTTGTGTAACGGAAAACACAAGTTAGTCAGAAATATTCAGTATCTAGCAAACAAAAATCCTTATTCTTTTTTTTGGTTTTCGGAAGAAAAACACAGAAAAAAAGAGAGACCTGTAAATCCATGAAAGCTTCGGGAAGTTCCTCCAATTGGAACAGAAACTTAATATACTTCTCCCTCTTGTCCTTCTCATCGACCGCAATCTCATGAAGTTGGCCATTATCCGTACCAAGAATAACTTCCTTTGTCGAAGCTGTGTTTTAAAACAACAAAATCAAACTGCATATATGTTTGGCTATATCCACATGTATGAATCAAACAAACAAGGCGTGGATAAAACCTTACCTTCAGTAATGAGTTGTCTATTCCAGGCAACAGCATTGACAACAAGACCTTTCAATTTGGTTAAAACTCGAGGCTTAATCCACTTGGCATGAGTATAAAAAGTATCAACACCTCCACTTCCAACTACACTGGCAATGCAATGACTCCCTCCTGGATCAATAAACACCCTGTGGATCGATTGCTCGCCGGGACGACCCGTAGACAGATCAATCTCTATAACATACCTCAAATAAAACCAATAACACAAATATCAGAAAAAAAAAAAAATTACTTTATTAGTAACACATATCAGACTCTCCCTCTCCAACAAATTAGGGGAAAGGCGGACCCGCAAAAGTGGGAGGTTTGTGTACTAAGTACGACATTTTTAATGGAATTGACAATATGAAAGAAAGAAAGTGTTTGAATTGTGTGGATTCGGGAAAAGTTTTTTTTTTTTTTTTTTTAAATTGAATTTCAGATATTGGAGGAAATGGAAAGTAGGAACGAACCGGTGGAGTCGCCGAGGCCGAAATCGTGGCGGATGACCCAACCTTTACTGGTGCCCAACAAAATGACGTCATTGCCGGCGGCCATGCAAGTTATAACTCCGCGTCCCTTCGCGGCGTATCTTTCTAGAAGGTCCACCGTGAATACCTGTCTTCCTGCCGGATCCATCTTTCAATTCAATTCTCGATTTCAATTCTCACCCGTGTTGCTTAGGTCTAAGTGTACTCCAGTTGATTATCCAAAAAAAAAAAAAGTGTACTCCAATTTTGATTTACCGGAGATCAGTTATCAATCAACTATCAAAGAAAGGAAATGCCAACGGCCAACGGGAGAAAACCCAAGAAAAAAACAACGTCGTCGTTTCGTTTTGTGAAATTATTCAATAGTACTGACCTGGCACTGCTAGCCAATAGAAATAGGGTGTCATTTTTTTTTTTTTTTAAGACCTCTTTCAATTGATGGGACAAAATTTAGAGAGAAACATTTCAAATTTATTATATATCTTTTTATTATTATATGTGAATTTTAATTATTGAATTATATGTTCTTCTTTAAGTTCTTAAAAGAAAAAAATTATATGTTCTTAACATACATGTTAACTTTTGTTTAAATCAGATATTATTTACTATTTGATCGACAAATTTATTTTTTATACATAATTTTAGATCATAAAAACTTAAAATTGAAAAATTTTGATTGATGATATACTTATTAATTTTTTATCTTCTTAAAGTTTTACAATCATAAAGGATATAATAAGAATATGCAACCCAACAGTTAAATTTTCAAAATTAACATTCGTTAGCAAAAATATATAAGGAGCTTGAAGGGTTTCTTTCCAAACTAAACATTTTCCTTTCTTTTTTTTCTTGAGAAAGAACGTTGTAATGTTATTTAAGAAAAAACCAAATCAGCTTGAATTACAGCAGAAATGTGTGGAGAAACATTCTCCATCCACACCGTATACTCACTAACATGTCTAGCAATGTTACAGGCAGTACAATTATCCTATCTCTTAACATGACTATAGCTCACATCAACAAACTGACTTGCTAGCATCTTTGCTTCCTCTACCAAGTTTCCAAAATCAGCATGTGAAAAATCAGCACCCAACAAGGCATTGATGGTTATCTTAGAGTCCCCTTCTAGGATAATGGATGCAAGACCATTTTCACTAGCAAACCCTAGAGCTTTTATTGCTACAATGACTTCAACTGCAATAACCGAATATGGCAGTGAGAATTTCTCGACCATGGAATCTACCACCATACCTTTATCATCCCAAATCATGACACTGATCCCTGCTGAATTAACATATCTAAAAACAGCCTTATTGAAGTTCACTTTAAGCTTAGGCTAGGGAGGAGGTTTCCAAATGATCCGTTTGTGAATCTCGAGTGGACAAATCAAGAGGTTTTGGTGGAATGGAATTGACATGGGTAGCTTGGACAGTCTGAACCTCGAGAATGACTTACTAAATTAGGAAGACTTTGGTGCTAGTTCGCAAAGAATTCCACAGAACCATGCCATCCACGTTGTGGTGGCAAAGAACGCCAAATCTAAACCTTCCACAATGATGTACTCAATCAAGTCCTTGAAGTTCAAAAAGGTTGTGGTAAAGCGGAAACTCTAGCAGTGATCTTGAGCCCACACTGGTGACAGGAAAGGACACGACTAAAGCGCATGTACGCATCTTCTGAGGCGCTTTGACAGTGATCACAATAGTCATTTGGAATTACCCTTCACCATTTGAGATTAATCTTGGTCGGGAAAGAATCTTTAATAACTCTCTACAGAAAGTTTCGAATCTTAGGTTACGCTACTAAGCCCCACACCTTTTTCCATAAAAGCATCATTACTAGGTTGATATGAATGGTCATCGAAACTTTGTGATTTATAAAGGAATTGGTACCCTAACTTAACAGAATATATACATGTTGGAGTAAAGGGTTATAAGAGCTTGTTGTCAACTGGATTGGAGCTTAAGGGAATTGATTCAATCAAGGCAATGTCTCTTGGGAGGAAAAGAGTTTGTGAAAGAGAAGAATTCCAATTTTTTGTGGCTAGATTGATAATGGCCTCCACTAGTGCATCTTCAAACTTAGTGACAATTAGGGAAGTAATGAAGGGCAGGAACTCCGAAGGCAGCCAAGGATTAGACCATATCCGAATGGCTGACCCAGTTCCAACTCTTTATCGCATCCCTTCTTTAAGCACCTCTCTACCTATTAAAATGCTTCTCCATGCATACAAACCCACCTGAGACTCAGCTACCTCCATGATGGAACAATGGGGAAAGAACTTGGACTTGAAAACTCTATAGAAGAGAAAGTTCGTATTTTGAAGTAACCTCCAAGCTTGTTTGGATAAAAGAGCGTCGTTGAATAATACTAGGTCCTTGAAGCCCAATCCACCCTCACTTTTGGTTTGAAAAGCTCCGCCCATCTAACCCAATGAATCTTCCTTCGATCTCCCCTTTGTCCCACCAAAATTTTCAAATGAGCCCCTCGATCTTATTGCACAAACCAATAGGAAACTTGAAGTAATTCATGGTATAGGTGTGTATAGTTTGGGTCATAACAGATCAAGCAGAATTCCAGAAAGTGTACATACCTCTCGAGTTTTCCATATTGCCAAAATAAGTGCCCATTGCTTTCAGCTTCCATCCCGCAGGCCTCACATGTTGGACTAAGACTTTCCAGTGGCCGAGGTTAGCTTTGGTTGGAAGTATATTACGGCTTGCACGCCATGCAAAACTTTTGATTTTATTTGGAACATTAAGACCCAAAAGAGACTTCCAGAATGCTCCACAGTTTTGTCCATTTGAAGTTCTAGGGATTGGACTGTTTGTGGAGGATAAAGCAACCTTGTGGGCAATATCGTGAATTGGCCTTTAGGGGTATAATCCCAGACTAAGCAATCCACTAATAGGTAGGATCGTGGTGGCATCATTGGGGGAGAAAACTCGTTTAATCAAGTCTGTGTGCCAACTTTTATTCAAAGGGTTTGTCTTTTTAATTTGCCACAATACTATCAAGAGATTTCCAAGACGTGGAATAATAGTGGACATCGCTTCCTTCTTGAAAAAAAGAAAAGGAAAAGAAAAAAAATTCTAATACCACCTACATGTTGCATAAATAAGAACTCTAATAGCGAAATTTAAACTAATTAATTAAAACTATTACTGTATTTTTTACAATTCAAGTGATTAAAGCATTCACATCAAGCTAGTCAAACTAGCTTCTTGTTAAAACTCTAGCTACAAACTAATAAAAAGTTCATGCATTAGTCTCAACAAAGTTAACAAACTACCCAAAAAAAAAATTAACAATTAACATTTAGCATTACTCTTAACACTGCCTCGCCAAAACTAGCTAGATGCAATTCCTTGCTACTACTAAGTACTAATAAAAATGTTTTTTCATTCTTTTTTTTTCCCCTCTCAGTGTGACTCTATTTTCTTTATCTCTTTTAAAGCATCTCCAATAGGCTCTCTAAAGCCATTTTTGGAGAGCAAACCCACAAAAAAACACGCTCCAATATCCTCTCTAACTTTATTTATTTATTTATTTTTAGAGTTGCAATAGTAGCTCTCTTCACCTGGAGAGCGCTGTAGCAATTACTGTAGCAACTATAAACATTTTTCACTCATAAAATAATCACCGGTTAAATAAATAATGATTCTTTCTCTCTCATCCCTTTTCTCTTTCGCTCTTTACTCTCTCTTTCTTTATCTCAATAGTTACAAAGTAAAACATACCACAATCAGAACAAAAACACAAAACACACTCGAAAAGATTTGAAACAAAAGAAAAAAGACAAAAAAAAAAAAAAAAAAAAAACAATCTTTCTCATAAGCCTAATGAAATCAGAACAATAAAAGCAAAAAATCACATTTTATTGGAGGTAAGGAGGAGGACAAGCAATTATGAAGAAAGTAGTGTGTACGTATGTGGTGGAAAATTGGGTTAATGATAATTAGAAAAATTTTATGATCAGATATATATATATATATATATATATATATTGTGGGGATAAGAGCCCAAATTTGTATATTGGGCATTGGGCCTTATCCGAAGACGTGGATATATTCGAGGAGGAATAAATGATTGGGAGAGGCCCCAAAGTTGAGAATCACGTAAATAAAGAATGGAGGAATATAGTCCGAGGAGTAGCTCCTTCTCGGATATGATGAATATCGGTCAAGCATGCATTTGGATAATTTAGGTGACCTTCTAGGGAGTTCCAACGATTAGGATGAACCTTAAGCATGTACAAATGTGATAAGAACACAGAAATATCTATAAAAAAAGCTGCTACCACCGCATTAAATGCACTGCAGCAACTTTCTTGGCCGCATTTATGTGGAGAAGGCCCTTGAATAGTGCAGTCTCAACTACCACCATTCATAGAAAGCCAAAGAAGATGTTTGATGGGACATGCACTTAAGTGAAAACTTAAATAGTTAACAAGTGTACGATCATGATGGCCTGAAAGGAACTATATAATGTAAAAGACATCCCATAAGAGGGGGACAGAAAAAAGAAAAGAGAAAGAGAGAGAAAAGGAATTACTTTAGCACTAAGAACTATATCAACCTTCAAAACTATTGGATTAATTCATAATCTATCTCCTCGAACAATCATTTTATTGATGTTTACGTGTGTCTCATGCTTGTTCATCTTTGAAATCCTTATTAACTGTTGTCCAATCCACCAAAAGCCCAGCTCTTTCACCCACTCTCTACAAATTCATTGTATTGGGCTCATTGGACTCATATCCTATATCTTTTGGGCTTGGGCTACAAATCGTGACCCTACAATTGGCGTCGTCTGTGAGAAGAGCTTGAGCAATAGTAAAAGCAACGACTAACGATGGCAAAACCGAGTCCACAACCAGCAGAAGTAGAATCAAGGGTGTCCCAACTTGGCGATCCTTTTCTTAACCTTGAACGGAGAGGTGATCGTGAAGGAAGTGTACACACCACACACACTGACCGAAGTTAACCTCCAGGTGGAAGTCATATTTCCCATGCAGAGAACAACAAGAACATGCAACTAGAAATTGATCAACTAAAAAGAGAGTTACGCCATGCAAAGAGGAAGCGGGCTTCTTTGAACTCTGACGATTATTCAGATGACGAACAGGACGCTAATTATAGGCAGAGGTCTCGAACCCCACCCAGTGAATCCTTTTCCTATGAAGAAGAGTATCATCGTGAGCAGTGGTTTCGAAGCCCGTCACATAGAGGCGTAGGAAATGATGCTATGAGCAAGGCCCTGAACCAAATCTTCAGGTCGCCTTTCACGTGTAAGATTGAAGAAGCAAGACTTCCTCATCATTTTCATCATCCAACGTTCACCATCTATAATGGTCGAATAGACCCTGTGGAACACGTGAGCCATTTCAACTAGAGGATGGTTGTCCATTCCAAGGATGAAGCTTTGATGTGTAAGGTGTTCCCTCCAGTCTAGGACCAGTTGCAATGAGGTGGTTTGACAACCTGAGAGCAAATTCTGTAAATTCCTTCAAGGAGCTCACTCAGGTATTTGGTTCCCGTTTTGTCACATGTCGCAGAGTTCCTTGGCCGTTGACTTCCCTACTATTCTTGAGCATGCAAGAGGGTGAGACTCTAAAAATGCATTCAGATAGGTATTGGGAGATGTTTAACGAGATAGATGATGATTTTGATGAAGTGTCCATCAGTACTTTTAAGCTCGGCCTCCCCGCCGACCACAATTTGAGGAAATCTCTGATTAGTAAACTCGTCACCAGTGTGCATCAACCGATGGACAGGATTGATAAGTATAAAAGGGTTGAAGAGGATCAGCAGCAGGGGAAGTGGAAGGATAAGGTTATTCCTCAGGAGATGAGGGATTTTAGGTTGGATCGATATAGTAACAATAGACCATGGAGAGATTTTATTGGACAATAAGGGTCGGCGAATTTTCAAGTAGTCAACACCGTGTTCCGAGAGCCAGTGCATCAAGTTTTGGAAAAGATTAAGAATGAACCGTTCTTCAAACGATCAAATGAAATGATGGGAAACTCTGAAAGATGCAACCATAACCTCTATTGCCAATACCATCAGGATCATGGGCATACCACAGAGGATTGTAGAAGTCTGTGGGACCATTTGGATCAGCTTGTCTGCGAAGGCAAGTTAAAACAGCTTTTGCATCACTCTAGTGGTCAGGGGAGCCAGGCAAAGTTGGAATCTTAGAGAGATGATTCTTCAAGACCCCCTTTGGGAACGATAAATATCATTTTCGTTGCACCAAGAAAAACAGGATCCTACCCGTCCAGGGTAATGTCCATAGCCTGTTTATCCGTAGGAGACAGTAATCAAGATCTGAAAAGGGCTAAAATGGAAATTTCACCAGTCTTGGGCTTCTCGAGTGAAGATAAAATCGGAACCTTCCAACCCTACGATGATGCTTTGGTAATCACCTTCAGAATTAGAGGGTATAACGTGAAGAGGGTGATGGTGGACTAAGGCAGTGGGGTTGAGATAATGTACCCCGACCTATATAAGGGGCTAACTTAAAACTCGAGGACTTAACGCCCTACAGTTCCCTCCTAGTAAGTTTCGATGGGAAAGTCGTTATCCCAAGGGGTAAAATTCGACTACTTGTTCAAACTGGTCCGGAAGTAGTAAAGGTAGATTTCATCGTTGTAAACGCATATGCACCCTATACAGCAATTGTGGCCAGACCCTGGCTTCATACACTAGGAGTTGTTTCTTCTACTCTCCACTAGAAGGTTAAATATTCATCCGAATGCCAGGTTAAGGAGATCTTGGGAAATCAATCTGTGGCCAGACAATGTTTGATGGCTGCCATCTAACATAAGCCAGAGGTTGAGTCCTCGGCCCATGCTGGAGAGGATTTATAGCAGTTAAAATCTCCGGCGTGGCCCATAGATGATTCAGTCGAGGGGGCGAAATGCGAAGATTTGGTTAAGTTGGTTATTGATGATGATCCTGAGAAGTTCTTTCAGGTTGGTTCTTAATTACCCATTCAGGAAAGAGAGATGCTATTAGAATTTCTTAAGGAAAATGTAAATGTGTTTGCCTAGAATGCTTATGAAGCCCAAGAGTGGATCCAAAATTCATCTGTCACCGCCTGAATGTCAATCCATTGGTCACCCCTAAGAAACAACCTCCTCGGCGCCCATCCAAGGAGCACGCTGATGCAGTATAAGAGGAAGTAACGAAACTCAAGCTCTATTAAAGAAGTTTTTACCCTGAATAGTTAACGAATACTGTGGTAGTGAAAAAGAAGAGTGGGAAGTGGCAAGTGTGCGTAGACTTTATAGACTTGAATAAGGCTTACCCTAAAGATCCATTCCCTATGTCTAAAATAGACCAGCTAATGGATGCAACTGTAAGTCATCCACAGATGAGCTTCCTGGATGCCTTTCAAATTTATCACCAAATACCTTTAGCCTTGGATGATCGGGAGAAGACTACTTTTGTCACCCCCATTGGGAACTATCACTACAAAGTGATGCCATTTGATTTGAAAAATGCGAGATCCATCTACCAAAGAATGATGACAAGGATGTTTGAGCCACAGTTGGGTAAGAATATTGAAATCTATATAGATGACATGGTGGTGAAAAGTAAGGTAGTTTCTAAGCATGTGGGAGACCTTGGAAACATTTTTTAAGTTCTTAGAAAGTACAAGTTGCACCTAAATGCTTTCAAGTGCTCGTTTGGCCTGGGATCAGACAAATTCTTAGGTTATATGGTAACTCACAGGGGGATTGAGGTCAATCCCGACCAGATAAAGGCTATTAACAGTTTGCAACCACCTCGGAATCCTAAAGAAGTACAGAAATTGACTGGAATGGCCGCTACTTTGAACTGATTTATCTCTCGATTAGCAGATAGATGCAAACCTTTTTTCTTGTTAATCAACAAGTGGAAAGGGTTCGAGTGGACTGAAGCATGTGCTTTAACTTTCCAGCAGCTGAAAGATTATCTAGCTCGGCCACCAATCATGTCCAGTCTTAAGCCGAATGAGGTCCTGTTTGCCTACATTGTTGTGGCCCCTTATGTTGTAAGTTTGGTATTGATACGAGTTGATCGTGGTGTATAACGGCTAGTTTATTATGTGAGTAAGTCATTACATGAAGCCGATGTTCGTTATCTACCGCTGGAGAAAGCCATCCTAGCAGTAGTGCATGGTACACGGAAGTTGCCCCATTATTTCCAAGCACATACAGTTGTTGTCCTCACCTAGCTTCCGCTTAAAGCCATACTCTGAAGTGCCGATTACATAGGGAGGATAGCTAAATGGGGTACGGTTCTAGGAGCTTTCAACATCAAGTACATGCCTCTACCT
Organism: Quercus variabilis; assembly: GCA_030445155.1. Taxonomy (NCBI): domain Eukaryota; kingdom Viridiplantae; phylum Streptophyta; class Magnoliopsida; order Fagales; family Fagaceae; genus Quercus; species Quercus variabilis. Next base: position 34,807,124 of record CP129452.1, on the reverse strand, counting down.
CTATTAAGGGCCAAGTCCTCACAGATCTGGTGGCCGAGTTCGCTGAACCCTCATTAGAAGAATTGGTACCAACATAAAACATGGATGAAAAATCGGTTGGCATGATTGCCCAACAAGGCCCATCATCTTGGGAGGTGTATGTTGACGGTGCAGTAAATCAGAAAGGGTTTGGAGTGGGGCTAATGCTGGTATCCCTTGAGAAAATAACCATTGAAAAGTCATTGAGGCTAGACTTCTCGGTTACAAATAATGAGGCCAAATATGAAACTCTACTTATGGGAATGACCATGATTCAAAAAATGGGTGAAAAGGCTGTGGAAATGTTTTCGAACTCAAGGTTAGTTGTCGGCCAAGTAAAAGGAGAATTCGAAGCGAAAGATGAAAGAATGTAAGGATATTTGAGTCAAGTTAGATGCCTGCAATCAGAGTTCGAATATTTTAACTTATTGCACATCTCCAGAAGTGGAAACACACATGCTGACTCCCTAGCCACACTTGCGACCTCTTTGGCACAGAATTTGCCTCGGGTTTTCCTCGTAAAGGATTTATACAAACCTGCAGAGATGAAAAAAGAGACAGTCTAAGTTCACCAGGTCAGAGCAGGGCCCAGCTGGATGGACCCCATTGTTCTCTTCCTGAAAGAAGACATTCTGCCTGAAGAAAAGTCAGAGGCTGACAAGGTACAGAGAAAGGCCACTCAATTCTGGCTGTCCGAAAACCAGAAATTATATAATCGTTCTTTTTCAGGACCATATTTGTTATGTGTACATTCTAAGACAACTGAATTACTCCTTGAGGAGCTACATGAAGGAATTTGTGGAAGTCATACTAGAGGTAGATCCCTAGCATATAGAGCCATCACCCAAGGCTATTGGTGGCCAAATATGCAAAGAGAGGCCCAAGAATATGTGAAAAAATGTGATCAGTGGCAACAGTTTGCACCAAACATACACCAACCTAGAAGGATCCTTAATCCACTATCCAGCCCTTGGCTCGCTCAGTGGGGCTTAGACATTGTAGGTCTGTTTTCTAAGGCGGTAGGAAACAAGAGATACCTACTGGTTGGCACAGACTATTTCACCAAATGGGTTGAAACTGAACCTTTGGAAAACATTAGAGACGTAGACGCTAAGAGATTTGTCTAGAGAAACATCATCACTCGGTTTAGGATTCCTCATACCCTCATCTCGGATAATGGCCTTTAGTTTGATAGCAAAGCGTTCAAAAGTTATTGCTGTGAATTAGGAATTACAAACAGATATTCTATCCCTGCTTATCCCTAAGGGAATGGACAAGCTGAGGCTGTTAACAAGATCATAGTAAATGGATTAAAGAAAATGTTAGATGATGCAAATGGCAAATAGGTGGAAGAATTGCCACATGTTCTCTGGACATATCAAACCACTCCTTGCAGATTTACTGGGGAAACCCCCTTTTCAATGACTTATGAGGCTGAAGTTGTCATTCCTTTAGAAACTAGTTTCCTAACATTAAGAATCAGTTCATTCAGTCCAAGCGCAAATAATGAATTACTGGAGAAGAATTTGGATTTGATTAAAGAAAGAAGGGAAAATGCAATGGTCCAATTGGCATATTATCAACATAAGTTCAAACAAGGTTATGATGCCAATGTGAAGTTAAGACCTTTAACACTTGGTGATCTGGTGTTAAAGAAAGTTGTGGGGCACTGCAAAGAACCCAGCTTGGGAAAAGTTAGGACCCAATTGAGAAGGACCATACCGTATTACCTTAGGGGCTGGCATCAGAGTATATTTTCTAGAAGATTTAGATAATCATGTAGTACTACGCCCATGAAATGTAAAAAACCTTAAAAGGTATTATTATTAGCGAGCTTTTCCTTTTGGCTCTCAACAAAGGAGGACCTTTTGCCTCGTTGGTTCTTGACCACCTTTTGTTATTTGTTTCCCTTTGAAGGGCCCACTTCGCTCTCTTCAAGGACTTCATTTGACATCTTCTTCTTTAGCTTAGGGATTGGCTTCAGTCCAAGGTTAGCAGGAAGTTGAGAAAGGGGAGGAGGAAGGTTCACTGAGGGTTTAGACTTATTGGCTTCTTTCGGGGTGGATACTTTATTCCTCCCCTTCATAAGCTCCCTTAAACTCTTGTCGTCTGCTTTTGAGGCCATGTCTTCCTCTTCTTCGTCTAAAGTGTCTTCCAAGTAAGTGATCACAAGAGTTGGGGCGTGAACACTGAATGTCTATCCGGTTCTTCCTCGGCCTCCGATATTAAAATCGCTTGAACTCCCTATGCTTCCTCTTCTTCGAATTGAAATTTATCAATTTCCTCTTTGAGCGAGGAACTAGAAGAGGCAACCCCTTCTTTAGCTGCCGCTACTCCGATGGGAGCTTGTTGAATCAGTGGGACGACCAGAGGAACACCCTGTGGGACTGGGTGAGCTACTGGGGGAAGGTCGTATGAAGCTAAAAAATTTGGCCGAGACACATCAATCCGATTTATCCACTGGTCACCCGCTCTTGTAGCGTAGTTGACCACTTGAAATTTGTTTAAAAGTGGCTTGAAATCCAAAATTAGATGGACAACCTGAAGTTGCCCATCTTCACTTACAAAAATTTGGGATCTTAGCAGATAATTGAGGGCTGCTACGTTAGTAAAGCTGAGACGAGGAGCTACATGCCTTCTATCTGTTAATACCAAGAAAGAACTAAGCGTAGTCAGAAACTTAAAATCCATTGTTTAAAAAAAAAAAAAACCAGTAATAAAACAACAAGATAAAAAGAAGTAAAACAAGGCCAAGGACAAAGAGCCTAAATCTATTGTTAGGGAATCTAAATCTAAAATATCCCACTTGGCTCTCCCGGTTGGGTTGGGCAATGAAGACCGTCATGCCACGCTCCTGAAGCAATCAGATAGTCATCTTTCATCCCCTTGTTAGATTTGGGGAGATATGAAATGAGTCTGACAATATCGGATCGGGATTTAAGGTAAAATCTCATCCTTTTTTGTTTGTGACACTCGTACATATGAACCACATTGTGCCAAGTGAGCCCCAAGCCTAAATGCTGGTTCAAAGTGTCGATATTGCCTAGAATACTAAAAAGATTGGGTGCGCACTGGTGAGGACAGATCCTATGGTTACAAAGATATTTTATTGTAATATCACCCATAAGGAGAGTTATTCCCCCTTCTATGAAAGCTATCATAGGGATTATGACTTCTTCCACTTCTTGGTCAGTTGCTATTCCTTCCGGGGAACAATATTGTAGGACAACCTCCTGTGGTATGTGATACTCTCTCTTAAAAATCTCTATCTTCGTAGGGCTATCCACTAAATACTTAAATCTACCCATTTCGGACAAATAAAGAGGAAAAACACTAGAAATGACAACTGGTGGAAATGAGACGTTGAAGGCCAAGGAGGTTGGTTGAGGAGAAAAAGAAGGGTTCAAAGGAATCAAAACTTACGCAGAATAAAATGAGCAGTGATCCTTGAAATCTTTAGAAGAACTCTCAAAGATCTCTAAAAAAGCAGGAGTTCGATAGTTCAACAGGTCTTGTGTGCTTGAATGCTTGAGTTCGCTAGAGAGTTTAAAAAATTGTAAGTAAGGAAAGAATGACTTCTTGCAAGACTTTATATAGTGGGCAAATAATGGGTGGGAGTTATCCTGCCCAAATCCTAAAGAAAAAATATTGACCGTCGGATTAAGGTCTCAACGTTAGATGTAGGGAACATAACGCTGCCTGGAGTAATTAATGACGCTTCGCAGATTCCAAAACGTTAGTAGCAATGATAACACGCACAAAACTATATCCCCACACATGTAAACTCAGATATTTTGACATTTCTAGCCCTCAATTTTAAGGCAAATCAAAATTCCACTTTTTCTCCTCGAATGTGAGGGAAAAACTGGAATTTTGAGGGGCTATTGTAGAGATAAGAGTCCAAATTTGTATATTGGGCCTTGGACTTTATTCGAAGACGTGGATATGTTCGAGGAGGAATAAATGATTGGGAGGGGCCCTAAAGTTGAGAATCACGTAAGTAAAGAATGAAGGAATATAGTTTGAGGAGCAGCTCCTTCTCGGATACGATGAATATCGGTCAAGCATGCATTTGGATAATTTAGGTGACCTTCCAGGGAGCTCTAACGATTAGGATGAACCTTAAGCATGTACAAAGGTGATAAGAACATAAAAATATCTTAAAGAAAAGCTATTACCACTGCGTTAAATGCACTACAACAACTTTTCTGACCGCATTTATGTGGAGAAGACCCCTGAATAGTGTAGTCTCAGCTACCACCATTCACAGAGAGTAAAAGAAGATGTTTGATGGAACATGTACTCAAGTGAAAGTTTAGATGGTTAACAAGTGTACGATCAAGATGACTTGAAAGGAATTATATAATATAAAAGACCTCCCATAAGAGGGGGACAAAAAAAAGAAGAGAGAATGAGAGAGAAAAGGAATTACTGTAGAACTAAGAACTGTATGAACCTTCAAAACTATTGGATTAATTCACAATTTATCTCCTCGGACAATCATTTTATTGATGTTTACGTGTGTCTCATGCTTGTTCATCTTTGAAATTCTTATTAACCGTTGTCAAATCCACCAAAAGTCCAGCTCTTTCACCTATTCTTTACAAATTCATTGTACCGGATTCATTTGGCTCATATCCCATACCTTTTAGGCTTGGACTACAAATCGTGACCCTACATATATATATATATATATATATATATAATGCTATATTCATAATATTTTCATAACAAATCTTAAGTGGTAGTTTGTTATTAGTTGTTATAAATGAGCAAAAATGTAATTTAAATTGTAGATTTAAATTAGAACCAATAAGAACTTACCATATGTGATTTAGTATGAAAATATTGTAAACGTAACACTTTTTTTTTTTCATTTTGAAAAAATTAAAAAAATGGGTAATGATAAATTAATGAATAATAAATAAATAAAAACTAAGAACTCACTGTATTGTTATCCCAAGTGCTTCAAGAAATTCTATCGAAGAAATAAAAAAAAAAGGTGCTTCAAGAGATTCATTGAAAAAAAGACCACCCTCAATTTAAAAATTTGGACCCGTTGGGAGATTTAGAAAATATAGATGGGATTGTATAGAGGAAGATTAAAAAAAAAAAAGAATAAAAGATCAATAAAGAAATAAAGTAGGAATAATATACAAATGAGATAAAGAAATAATAGAAAATTTGATAGAAATTGTATTTAGAAAATATAGTTGGGAATGAATAAAAGAAAAACTAATAAAAAAAAAGGAAGATTACAGAAAGAAGGAAGAAATGGTATTTGAATGTGTCAGACAAATGATTGAGAGTGACAGTGTATTTGTACTGTCCACTTTCGTTACAAAAATTTGAAGCAGCTGATGCTCTTATCTGGTCGTCTGACTCTCCCTCTTTCTTATCTCATGGGTGGTAGTGGTGCTAGTTTTGTCGCGATCTGGCGGTGCCGGTAGGTGTGGCGGATTGTGCGCCTGAAAGTTGATTTTTGTAGGTTTAAGTTGATATTTTCGCTGTGAGTGCGGTGGTCGTCGGGTTTGTGTTGATTTTCGGCTTGATTTGTGGGGTGGGTGCGGCGGTTTCTATTTTTATTTATAGTTTGATTTGTGTGGTGGATGCTGTCCGGTTTGACGGTGCTGGGATTTATAGTTTTTCTGATCTAATTGGGTTTTGTGAATAGCATGGTTTGTTGAAGGATGGTACTAGGTAGTGAGAAGTCCCCCTGGAATAAAAAATGATGATATCGACAATGAATAGTAGTTTTATTATGCAAAGGTCAAGTCTTTGTGTTTACAATTACGATCACACCAAACCCGTTTCACTTCTCCCATTCAAATTCCAATTCCACCATTCTCTCTCTCATGCTCATACTAAAAGCAAAAGCGAAAGGACCCTATTAAATCTCCACCACCAAAACCCTAAAAGTAATAGCAAGAAGATGGTGGTCCAGTGCTCTTTATCATCATCAGTATCAGAGGCAGTTAAAAAGGCGCTGATCCAATCGTCTTCTCTCACGTGGAAGTCAGCAATCCTGAGCAACATGGTGATCTTTGTATTGGGTTTACCAATTCTGCTTTCTGGCCTCTCTCTCTCAGGGATTGCCTCTGCTTTCCTTTTGGGCACTCTCACATGGCGAGCTTTTGGTCCCTCTGCTTTCCTTCTCGTTGCCACTTACTTCATCATTGTAAGCAAACCCCATTTCAATTCTTGCTTTTTTTCTTCTCTAATTTTGTGTGTAGTAGTATTGTTGACCATAAAATCCGAACACATGATTGTATAAGTTTTATCCTAATGTATTGCAACTAGGGAACTGGACCTAAGTTTTATAGTGGTACTTTTTGCTGCTTCTTCTTCTTATAATGGAATTATGTGTTATATATGTTGTAGGGGACAGGAGTAACGAAAGTGAAAATGGCACAAAAGGAGGCACAGGGGGTTGCTGAGAAGAGAAAGGGAAGAAGAGGACCAGGCAGTGTTATTGGTTCCAGTGCTGCTGGTTGCATCTGTGCATTTCTTTCAATTTTTCAAGTTGGGGGACCTGCTTTTTCTCAGCTTTGGAAACTCGGCTTTGTTGCCAGTTTTTGTACTAAGTTGAGTGATACTGTCTCAAGTGAGATAGGGAAGGCATATGGTAAAACAACGTAAGTATGAAGTAATCATGCATCTTTAATTTAATTTTATTATTACATTTTCTCATTCACTCACTAATGAATGAAATGTTAGCTAATGGTGGAAATCTAAAGCCGATTTATCTTTCCTATATGCAATTTAGGGCCAGTATTGTTGCTCAATGCTAAGAATACTTTCATTAAGTTCTTAAATTTAATTTTCAATCAATCAAATGGCAATTCAGCCAAAAAAAAAAAAAAAACAATGAATCAAATGGCAGAAGCAAAATTGTGAAGTATGATATATGAAATATTATCTGCAGAATCACCAATTTGTTTTCCTTTTCTTCACTCTCTCATTGGTACTATTTGCACAACCTCTGAACACATTATCTCTCTTTTTTCCTTCTTCCTTACAACTCTAAATTAAGTGCTTTTGCTTACCTATCAAAACATTAGAATCAAACATATTTCTCTACCAAATCAACATATAATAACTTGTCAAATCACCCTTTAATTCCTAAATACAACCACTTTCCAAAATATTTTAGGGATAAAACAGTTTTCTATTTGGGTTTTTATTTTATCAGTTATGGCCAATTTTATAGACAGCGGCAAATCTGTAATTTCTGCCATTCCTGTGAATTATGGGTAACTTGATATTTTAGTTGAGTCTAGAATTATCTAGAAAATTCTAAATATCTTAGGTTTATTATCTTTGGGTCCAAGCTAGTATTTTATTAGGTTTTAGATTACTAGTCATAGTAGCCCTATTACTACTACCAAGAGTCCTAATACTGCTAGGATAAGGAAGTCTTTAGATATATTTATGCTTATCAAAGGAGAAGTGTTGATTAATAAAATTATTGAGTGTTTTGAGCATTGGGGCGTGTTGACCTTTGTGTGACGTCTTCTCTCTTTCTCCTCTCTTTTCCTCTCCTTCTTTTCTTTCTTTATGGTACTGTTCACTCAGGATACAGTCCTTGAACACCAAAAAAATCTCTCATTTTCTTCTTCTTTACAATCCTATATCAAGCCCTAAATCCTCACATACTTTCTACTACCAAATAGTCATCAAATAACTCATCAAACCGCCTTTAATTCCTAATACAACCCTATGTTTCTTCAACAACTTTAAATTTAAAATCCAAAAATCTTCTTAAACCTAAGCCCACCACAACCACACGAAGCCAATTCCTCAATTTGTCCTACATCAACTTTCCTTCATTATTACATTTACCAGTGTAATTTGCTATAATGGACAAGCAGAGTTGAGGCTTTTGTGTTGATGGCAATGATCCAAAATGTTTCTCAAACCTTAGTGGACATGAATTATGTCATAGAAAGTTAGAAAGTTGAGGCTTTAGTAGCCTTGATAAGCCAGTGGGCTAGAGCTGAAATGGTACTTCCATAAGAATGGCTGAAGGGTGAGGTCATGGGTCCTGCATGATGACATTTCTGGTTTTTATTGGTTTTTGTGACACCCTTATTACTATATGTAGCCTGATGGCTAAGAGCATGTTTGGTACATTGAATGAGGATTACGACATGAATGATAATCTTTATTACTAGGAATAAAATGTGTTGTAAAGGAATAACTAAACCTATTTATAAGTTTGGTTATAAGTTGAAACATTAGAATAAAATTTAAATTTATTTTAAGAAATATCTTACTCATATAATTATATTTTCTTAAAAATAATTTCTTTTAAATTTGATAGAGATGAGTTATTTTTTTAATGATTTTCTATTTTTAAAATTGTTGTGTATACAGAAAGTTTTTTTATTTGGAAATATATTAATTTTAGAAATTATTACTCCTACCAGGAAATAGGTATTGCAACCCTTTTAGAGAGGAATAATTATTCCTCATTTTAAAGAATAGCTATTTATAAGGAATGACTATTTCCTGTAACAAAAACATAACAAAACTAAAGAATAGTAAAACCATAGGAATGACTATTACATTATAGTGCTTATTATAGTCTGTCAAACATGCCCTAATATGATTGCCTAAGAACACTTGATGTTGAAGAGAGAATCAGAGTCTCATAATAGTATAGGATAGAGAAACTGCTATTCCAAGCAATTGTACTTTTTCTTGAGATTGCAATGAATTTAGGAAACACTATGCATTCTAACACCAGAGCAACGTGGCAGGTTACGTGGAAGCCACAAGCATGGTGGCATGAGGAGTGTCCAAAGAAGCCTTAATCCAATCCAATTAGATTCATAAGCCCAACTAAGTTGATTTTCAAGCTCTATGGATAAGGCCATTATTTTGAACAAATTCCCTAACAATTCAAAAGATATTTGAAGAATAATAATAAGTCATTTTCTCCAAGAAGTCAAAGAGCATTCATTTTGGGTTTCCTAGGAAATATTAAGCCTTTAGCAGACAAGTTGTTTATTTTGTTTCTAGTTTCTATTAGTCAAACCTGAATATGATCTTGAAAAGGTAATGTTTTAGTTGATATTTTTGTTCTCCCATGCTTAGAGGGCTGTTCTAAGCATTGTATAAGTCATTTGGCTAAAATGAATAAATCAGATTAGAGAGTGTTTTCAGAAAATCTGCCTATGTGCTTTCAGAAAATGAATTTCTTCTAAATTAACTCTTATCCCTGGGGTGGATACCTTTGGGTGATGAATTCGGTTTCTGTATCTCTTTGGGTGGTGATATTTTTGTATCCCATTGAGTGGCAAGCCAATTCAATTCTGCATTATTAGCTAAATTCCTTTGGGTGGTGATATTTGTTTCCCTTTGGGTTTGCTTTGGGAGTGAGCTTATCTATCATTTTAATACTTGAGTGTATACTTATTCCATATAACCCAAAAAAATATAAAAAATATACATCTAGTCATCCCTCATTTATCATATCGGATAAGTTTGATTTACCCGAAACCCTTACGGTATCACATTCTATTGGCAGTAAGTCCGACAGTATTCACTGGCATCAGGAAACTGTAAAATGCTCATTAATAATGTATAGAAATTTAGATGATCATCAATAATGTATAGAAATGAGGAAGTAGGAAGCATTGGCCACACTATTGGAAATGAGTAAAGAAAAAGTCCTCGTATGTTTGTCATTTCGAATAAGATATAATAATCCCATGATAATGTTAGAAGCGCATCTCTGAAATGTAATTGTGAATTTATACATATGAAAGTAGGAATCTTTTCTACTTATCAAAAAAAAGAAAAAAAGAAAGTAGGAATCTTTTCAGATGAAATTGTTTTGGTCTAATAGAGGTCAACATGAATGGAAGAAAGAGGAATAACCAAATCTGAAGTTCGCTTCCATATAAGCAAGTTAGCACATTCACTTATGACTTGTAGACATTTGTTTTATCTGTGTTTGGGGTTCATTCATTGAGTGATGCCGTCATTTGGGAATTGGAATGCGACTATATGGAGAGAGGAATAGTGGTACATTTAATTGTCTGGAGCCATATGTTATTTAAGATAAAATCAACATATTTGAAATTGTTTTTGAGTAGTCATGCACCATTGGAACAAATGACATGCATTCTATCATAGATTTTATTGATTTCCTCTCTTTTTGTATGTAGTTATTTGATTCTAAATTACAAATTACCCCCATATGGTCAACCCCTGTAGCAATTTAGTCCACAAATTTTTGAATGCTACATTTGACCCTGAACCCCTCAGCTTTGGTCAAAATGAAAATTTCAGGACTCTGTACAAATTAATAGATTTTGCATAATGTGGACTAAACCTGAGGGAGGAAGAGTGTGGGGACACGAAGGAAGAGTCTGAGCGCAAGCCTTTTCTGGAAACATTTTCTGTTTTAAAAGACACTTTCCGCTCAAAAGGCTTTTTTTTTTTGGTTGACCAAACCTTACTTTTCCGTTGGCTTTTGTTTTCTGATGTATCTAACACCATAGAGTGCAGAAAACATTTTCCAAAAAATGTTTACCACCAAAACTAACGGGGAATGCAATTGTTATAGGTTTTAGCCACAGGGAGTAATTTGTAATTTTTCCTATAACTTTGGAGAATCTTGTGTACATATGCTGTGTACTGATGAGGAATCTCCTCTGTGTGTGTTTGTGTGTGAGGAATCCCTATTATATTTGCCTAGATTGGTAACTATTATGTTAAAAGTGTACTTTATGTTCACATGTCTAGCTTTAGTCTACCAATTTCATTGCATTTCCTCAATGCATTCTCGTTTCTTAATCGCATCTACTGTCAATAATAAGAATAATAATGAATTCTATTAGAGAGGGAGATTCTCTTCTTTAGTGTCCTCTATTGCATACCCTAGATAACCCTAGAGAAAATGATCTATTTAGCAGAATATGAGAGATGTTCAACTAAGACGAAAAACAATCAAAGAAATTTCAAGAATACTTAAAATATTGGCTTAATAAAAATAGAAATAAGGGGTTCATGATCTATTTAGCATAACCCTAGGATCTGCTCTCTCTCTTCCTCTCTCTCAATAACTTCCCACATCTATTTACTCTACATTTATTTTTGAGAAGTATTACGTCCACAACATTTTCATATCAAATCATAGGTGGTTAGTTGTTATTGATTCTAATATGAACCTACTACTGTAATTATTTTTTTGCCCCACCAATAACAACCTACTACTTAGAGTTTGTTGTGAAAGTGTTATGAAAGTGTTTTGGACATAGTATTTCTATTTATTTTTAAATAGGTTTATTTTTGGATATCCACATACATCACGTGTTGACATCTGATAGTTATATTTATAGTAACAATAATAATGATGATAATAATCTACTGTTGGCACCTTTGGATTATTAATGCTAATTTTTTCCAAGATAGTATTAATGAACGAAGATTTGAGGTTTATTGACTACTAGTGTGCTTATATCCCATGAAGTTTGTAGCTTCATGCAGTGTGAATGTGTAACTTAATACCAAATCAACATTGTTTGAATTGGTTTCTGGTAATTTTGTGTTCAGTATATGGGGCCTTGCTTAAAGCATGACTTGCATTCTCCAAAATCAACATTTATTTTTGGGATATTTTGCCCCTTGCATGTATTTTAATATTTACTTCTCAATATTTGTTTTTAATCATTTAAATTGGTGCTTCTGAGCAGGTATCTAGTTACGACATTTAAGATAGTCCCAAGGGGAACTGAAGGGGCTGTGAGTGTCGAGGGAACCATTGCTGGACTTTTAGCATCAATTCTTCTTTCTTTTGTTGGTTGTGTCATGGGTGAGGTACTCTACACCGTCTTCCCACTATTATTGAATACTTGTTCCTTTTTTTGGGTCAAAATTTTTTCTGGATCTGTTTCTTATTTATATTAAGAACTCCTTTTCATTTTTTTTGTCCCCTCCCCCCCCCACACCCCCCACCCCCCACCAAAAAAAAAAAAAAGAAGAAAAAAATCAGAAGATTGCAGTCGTGATTCTTTCAACAGAAATTTCTGCCCCTCATAAGTTCACTGATATTCTACCTACTAATATATGCATAAAAAAATGGAAAGAAATGTTGATTCATTGAAAACTCGCTTCCATAAAATGTGACTGCTAAGAAATAAGAATCAGCAAATGCATTAAGCTTTTGGATATCCATGATAAGATAATGTTGGAGTTTATTGGATAGGGTCATTATTTGATTTTGGCATGTCCTGGACATGGATAATGTATGATCTTTGTATTTGGCACCATTGTAATTACTGTTGTTGAAATTACTATGTAGAATGACTTAACGAGATTATATCTCGACTTAATAATTAAACTTATATAGTTTGAGATATTTTAATTTATTTTCTTTTTTTGTGTATTTTTCTGGTGAAACAGATAAGTGCACCTGAAGCAATTATATGCATAATAGCTTCCCAGGTTGCTAATGTTGGTGAGAGCATAATAGGTGCTGCACTTCAAGAGAAGGAAGGATTTCAATGGGTATGCAATTCATATCCCAATAATTCTGCAAAACTTTTTTATTGGGCTTCTTTTTTTCTTTGTGGTTTTTAATTAAAAAAAGATATGTGGGTTTTTTGCATATAATGCCAAATTATTACAACTTCTCCAGTCATTCTGCCCTGCTAGGAGTGAAACTTAATCCATTACCCTTGAAGCATTTTCTATTCCATGAGAGTTAACAGAGGCCCGGCTACCTCAAATTAGTCAGAAATATTGTTCTTGGTTTATTTTTATTTCTGTTTTGGTTAGTTATGGGTGGATTTCGCAGTTTCTTTATTGAATCGAAGTTGTTTCAATTGGTGGTGGAGGAAGGTGGGAACTTTTTCTCCCTTAAGATTTTTGAACGTGGGAAGTATTTCATGAAATCAGTTTTTATGGGTAGGAATGCAGCACGTTGGTTAATGCAAAGCTTGGAAAACACAGTGATTGGGGTTAACCCCAAACTCTTCTTCACGCTCAGGGAAGGAGACACCGCATACACAGTGCAACGGGGTGCTAACTCATTTGGACATTATTTGTTAGTAACAGAGTTAAAAGTTGGCGGGATGAGAAGATCGATCATTATTCCTGCAGGCAAGGCACAACAAGGTTGGAGGGCATTTGGAATTGAATTAAGGAGAATGCTGGAACCTTCTCATTATGCGTTGGGTGGTCCAAAAGCTGTACCGTACAAGTCCAAGTTGGGTTCAGAGATTCTCCCTTCTCGGTCTTTTGTTGAAACGGTAAAAGCGTCTGTGCAAGACAGGAAGCATGCGCAGCAGCCCTCCATTAGAGAGACAGAGAAGATTCGAGTAGTAGAGAACACAACGCCGACTCCGAGAGATGAAGCTGGGTTTCAGGTGGTGGCTTTGAAAGGTCCGGCTGATAATGTTATACCGATTGCCGTGGGGGGAGTGGAGGAGAGCCACCATAGTATTAATGGAGATGCTAAGTTTAAGGAGAAAATCCCGGAACAAAATAAATTCAGATTGAATAATTTGAATTTGAAAGAAGTTGATTCTGGTAGGGAGCATCAATTTAGGAGGTCTAGCTGGTTAAGGAAAGGTTTGATTGTGGAAGTTAATGAATTTGGTAAGAGGCGGGTGTCTTGGCAAAGATACAGGGGAGATAAGCAAGCTGTAAAAGGGGGAGCACGTGAGGACATTTCGGCCCAGGTTGTTAGTAAAGGATTGGTTAATGGGCCTGCTGAAGCCCATGCACCTGGGTTGGATAAAGTTAAGAGTGCCTCAAGCCCACTGTTGTCTAACCCTTTTATTTTTGAGGCTGGGGCTTGCTCCAAGCATTCCCAAAATGAACCCAGCCTAGGCATTACGGGCTTGATTGTTGAGGATGGTAAAATAGACTCAGACATCTCAGCCCAGAGCTTAATCTCGAATGGTGCGAGTGAGACGATGTCCCCTGCGAACTCGGAGCTTGATTCTCTACCACCAAAGAGGATGACGATGGCTCCGATGGTCATCGTGGGCTCGATATCTTCCTTATCGGCGCCGGAAGTTCCTGGCGGGAGTGGGTCTAGCCTCCAGGTGAGGTCGAGCTGCCTTACCCAGTCCAACACCTTGCCGATATTGGCAGCGGAAGTGGCCGAAGCTGCATGCGAGCTGGGTTCAGCTTCCGTAGGTCCGTTATATCCTTCGTTGGAGCTGGCGGAGTTGAAGGAAGGGTCTTCAGGGGACCCGTTAGAAAAACTGATGGAGAAGTCATCTCCGGCAGTGATGAAGGATGAGAATAAGGAGTGTTTGGGTCCGGAGGGAAGGGCGACGGTGCAGGAGGCTTCTGATTGTAAGGTGGTTATTAATTCTCCTCCCACTATTAGGGAACTGGTCAGTGATTTAGACAAATCATGGGGTAATTCCAAAGAGTGGATGCTACAATTGCGGGATGGTCGACAAATTGTGATTCCGCTATCTCTATATCGATCTCCAGAGAGTGTGTCGGATTGCTCAGGCACTGATGTAGAGACTGTAACAGGTATGGAATCTTTTATCAATGACGGTCAGATGGTTAGCTGGGCAGAGGACTGTGATGGGTTAGTTGATTCTGTGTCTATTGTTAATGAGGCAGAGGAGGAGATGTGGGATTTTGATGAGAGGTCGATGTCTGGGGAGTGTAACGGCAAGCCTTTAGTTGTGGTACCTTTGGCCACAGAAGTTCCTTTGGAGTTAGAGTGTAGTTCTGAGCTGGGGGGTGGATGTAAGGAGTCGGATGATGGTAATAATTTATCACGATGGGTAACAAATCGGATAAAGGCTTTTAGAAAATCAGTGGGCACTTCTTTGGAAGGTTTTGAGGAGCAGATTACAGGATTGTTGCTAGCTATAGAGGCCAGGAAAAAGAATAAAAAGCTTAAGGCAGTAGATGATCATATGAAGCCCGGCAAGTCAGGGCAGAAAGGTCAGCGGGAATTGAAAAATTTATTGACCTCTATGAATGTTGAGGGTGGTTCAACGACATCTAGGAATGTAAGTAAGGAGAGGGCTGTGGTGGTTTATCAATGAATTTGAAGATTATTTCTTGGAATGTTAGAGGGCTGAATGATAGGGATAAAAGGCTTCGGGTTAGAAATATGGTCAGGAGATGGGGGCCAGACGTTGTTTGTCTTCAAGAAACTAAAATGGAGCTGATAACTAGAGCTGTGATTCGCAGTTTGTGGAGGGGTCAACATGTTGATTGGTCTTATCTAGGTTCTTGTGGAGCTTCTGGAGGGGTGCTAGTGATGTGGGATACACGAGTTGTGAATATAGTGGAGGAAGCTGTGGGGCGATTTTCGGTTTCTTGTAGATTTACAAGTGTGTCAGATCAGTTTGTCTGGGCATTTACCGGTATTTATGGTCCTAATTCTGGGAGAGACAGAAGGTTCTTATGGGAGGAATTATTTGGTTTAATTAGTTGGTGGAATGTTCCTTGGTGTGTGGGTGGTGACTTTAATGTGGTAAGGTTTCCTTCTGAGCGTTCTGGTTCTACCTCTTTTACTGCTGCTATGCGAGAGTTTTCCAATTTTATTTCTGAGCAAGGCCTCATTGATATTCCGCTTCAAGGGGGATCTTTCACTTGGTCTAATACTCGTGAAGTTACTTCGAAGGCTAGGCTGGATAGATTCTTGTTTTCTGCAGATTGGGAGGATAAGTTTCCATCTATCTCTCAACAACGCTTGCCTAGGCTGTTATCTGATCACTTCCCGATTGTTCTTGAGGGTGGTTCCTTTCAGAGAGGTAGGAGGCCGTTTAGATTTGAGAATATGTGGCTTAAAGATGAGGGTTTTGTGGAGAGGGTGCGATCTTGGTGGGAATCTTATAATGTCCAAGGAGCTCCCAGTTTTGTTTTGGCCAATAAATTGAAGCTCTTGAAAAATGATTTGAAGAAATGGAATGTAGAGGATTTTGGAAATGTTGAAGAACGGGTGAGAAAATTGTGGCAAGAGCTTACTGATTTAGAGAAGCTGGAGGACAGTCGAGCTTTATTGGAGGAGGAAAGGCTGGAGTTGGAGAGAGTCCGAGGTGAATTAGAAAAAGTTACTTTGATGGAGGAAATCTCTTGGAGGCAGAAGTCTAGAGTCCTTTATATTAGAGAGGGAGACAGGAATACCAGATTCTTTCATCGTATAGCTAATTCTCACAGAAGATTTAATTCCATTGATAGGCTTATGGTGGATGGTGAATTGTCTTCAGATCCGGAGGCTATAGCTGGTTGTATTTCTCATTTTTATAGGCAGCTATATGCTGAAACTGTGGCTCATAGACCTTTATTAGATGATGTGGAGTTCTCTTGTATCTCAGAGGAAGATGCATTTTGGCTAGATAGGCCATTTGATGAAGAAGAGGTGTTTGGGGTGATTAGTGATTTTAAGGGTGATAAGGCTCCTGGCCCAGATGGATTTTCTATGGCGTTCTTTCAGTCTTGCTGGTGTATTTTGAAGGCTGAAATTATGGCAGTGTTTCAGAATTTTCATACTCAGGCTGTGTTTGAGAAGAGCCTTAATGCTTCTTTCCTTGCTCTTATTCCCAAAAAGGTGGATGCTGTGGAGATCAGGGATTTCCGGCCTATTAGCTTAGTTGGTGGGATTTATAAGATTATTTCTAAGGTGTTGGCCAATCGTCTTAGAAGGGTGGCACATAGGCTTATTTCAGATTCTCAGAATGCATTTGTGAAAGGTAGACAGATATTGGACTCTTTTCTAATTGCTTCAGAATGTGTTGATAGTAGATTGAAGGCAGGTGTTCCAGGAGTGTTGTGTAAGTTGGATGTGGAGAAGGCATATGACCATGTGAGTTGGGGTTTTTTAATGTATATGCTTCAGCGCTGTGGGTTTTCAGAGAAATGGAGAAGATGGATAATGTGTTGCATCTCTACTGTTAAATTCTCCATTCTGATCAATGGTAGTCCTTCTGATTTTTTTGGTAGTTCTAGGGGGATTCGACAAGGGGACCCCTTGTCTCCGTTGTTATTTGATATTGTTATGGAGGGTTTGAGTCGTATGTTGGATGTGGCAGCTACTACTAGTCAGTTCTCAGGCTTCTCTGTAGGTAATATGGCTGGCAACTCAGTGATGGTGTCTCATCTTTTATTTGCTGATGACACTCTTATTTTTTGTGATGCTGATCCTTCGCAAATAGCTAGTTTGAGAGCAATTCTAACTAGATTTGAGGAGGTCTCAGGTCTAAGGATTAACTTGGGGAAATCTGAGTTGGTTCCTATAGGGGTGGTGCACAATATGGATATACTGGTGGGGTTGTTGGGTTGCAAGCAATCCTCTCTTCCTTTGAAATATTTGGGGCTTCCGTTAGGAGCTAAATTTAAGGAGTTGTCAATTTGGAACCCCATTTTGGAGAAGATGGAAAAGAGATTAGCAGGGTGGAAAAGGTTGTATCTATCCAAGGGGGGTAAGGTAACTCTTATTAAAAGTACCCTTTCCTCCTTACCTACTTACTTCCTTTCCCTTCTGCCTTTACCTGGGAAGGTGGCAAATCGTATGGAAAAGCTTCAAAGAGATTTTCTGTGGAGTGGTATTAATGGTGATTCTAAATTACACTTAGTCAGTTGGGCTCAGGTCTGTAAGCCGCTACAGGTTGGAGGATTGGGTATTAGACGGTTGAGGAGTTTTAATTCTGCCTTGTTAGGAAAATGGTTATGGAGGTATAGCATGGAGACCGATGCTCTATGGAGGAAGGTTATTGAGGTGAAATATGGGAATGATTGGGGTGGTTGGTGCACGAAAAAGGTGACTAGTGCTTATGGTGTTAGTTTGTGGAGACATATTAGGAGTGGTTGGATGAGTTTTTCGAAACTACTTCTGTATGATGTGGGAGATGGTACTAGAGTGAAGTTTTGGAAGCATCTGTGGTGTGGAGATTATACTCTCCAAGAAGCTTTTCCGGAACTTTATTGTATTAGTAGAACTAAGGATTCTTCAGTAGCGGAGGTGATGTGTTGGTCTGGTGGGAGGATTCATTGGGATGCTAAATTTCGTCGCCCTCCTCAAGATTGGGAACAAGAATCCTTTGATCTATTTATGGATATGATTTACTCTTCGACGGTACGAGGATTGGGCCCAGATAGGGTGTGTTGGAAGCCAGCAAGGAATAGAGGTTTTGAGGTTAGAGGATTCTATTTTTCTTTCTACCCTCCTACCACATTATCCTTCCCTTGGAAGATGATTTGGAAATCAAAGGTTCCTCCAAGGGTAGCCTTCTTTTCATGGTCTGCTTCCTTAGGTAAGATTTTAACAACAGATAACCTTCGCAAGCGACGTGTGCTAGTTCTTGATTGGTGCTATATGTGTAAAAAGTGTGGGGAGTCAGTGGATCATCTTCTTCTTCATTGCCCCATTGCTTGTGAGTTGTGGTCGTTGGTGTTTTGTTTGTTCGGAATTCATTGGGTTATGCCTCAGAAGGTTATTGAGTTGTTTGAGTGTTGGCAGGGTAAGTTTGGTCGACATAGAAATATTGAGTTGTGGAGAATTGTGCCTCATTGCGTGATATGGTGTATTTGGCGTGAAAGGAATGCTAGAAGCTTTGAGGGATGTGAACGTTCTATATTAGAGTTTAAGTCTTTTTTTTTACACATGCTTCTCGATTGGAGTGTGATCTTTTGTCATTTTTCTTGTTCTTCCCTTCCTATTTTACTTGATCGTTGTAATCTTTGTTATTGATTTATGCCCCCATAGTACATTCCCAATGTACTCGGGTTGGCTGTTTTTAGTTTTTTAATAAAACTTTCGTTAATTATCAAAAAAAAATTCTGCAAAACTTTTGAGTCCTATTACTTGAATATAGTCTGATCAGTCTGTAGTAGAAATTTTTTGGGTTTTATCGGATTACAAATGTTAGGTTATGGCATTGGTAAATGGATCATTAGTCATCTTGAACTTTGAATTATGCTGATCATGTAGGCAACTTCTTGTTCCAGTCTTAGCCCCCCTCCCTCCAATCTTGGCCCTTAACCAAAATTTAACACAAATAACATCACAAATCAAACCAAAAAAAAACAAACCATGTATAAGCCCAAACAGCCCACAAATTTAATAAAAACTTCACAAAAATTAATTAAAAAAATTGATACCCACAGATCAGCCCATTGACAAAAAAAATTAGAAAAAAGAAGAGACCAATATAGTCGTATAGACTAGAAAGAGAGAGCCCGGGAGTCGATCTGTTACCAGATCTGCCCCAACAGTACTAAGTCAGATTTTTGTTGTTCCCCCTTGTCCTACATCGGAGAGAGAGAGAGAGAGAGAGAGAGAGAGTGGCGGGGAGCTGCGATGCTGACAAACCACAATTGTGCTGCCACCAGCCACTCCTCAGTCCTCGCCTCGCCAGATCTGTGATTCTATCTCACAAGTATTTCTCTCTCTTTGAAGCCTATTCCTAATTTTCTTTGACTGTGATATGATTTTCTGTTGAGCATATTTGTGTGTTTTGCTGAGCCGAGATGTGAGAAGTAAGATGTGGCAATAGTAAAGTGTGGCAGACTATTTCTATGACTTTGGTGTTTTGGAGACAATGAGTTCTAGAATAAAGTAGTTAAAAAGAGTTATGTAATAGAGAATTTTAGAGAGGACAAACTCGGGTGTGGGGATGTGGCTAAATGGGCTACAGTATGGTGGAAAATGCAGTGTTATAAATTATTAGTGTTGGTAGTGGGGTAACAGTGTGTGTTGTGGGGACAGTGGGTGAGTGATAGAGTGAGTGAGTGTAGACCTTGTGCTTGAATAATTATATAGTGTATTCTAACTATTTCTAATTAATACAGTATTCTAACTATATTTTAGATAGAAACAAAGACATAATAAATTATAAAAATGTCACACAAATTTAACCAAATAAAATTGTTAAACTCGCCCAGATTGCCAACTGCTAACTCATAATGCTATTATAGTATAACTAATAATCTGTATAACTAATAATCTGAAAACTAAATATATCTATAAATTGAGAACTATTAAATTAATTAATAATTAATGTATCACACATATCACCCACAATTTATTTTTATTTTTTGCTTTCTTCTGAAAATTCAAATCTGTTGACTAACGGCATCGTTAAGCGAGATACACGGGATATGGGGGAGTCGGGAAGGAAAAAAGTACTAGTTTTGGGGCAAAACCTCCGCTTGTCAATCATGAGGCAGATTTGAATGGTATCACTGCTGGGGTTGTTTTAAATGTCCACATGAAAATAGCACGTGGTCCTCAATGGCAATGGGAGGTGCAATGGGCCAACATTAATGAAGAGGGCCAATCTGTTTTTAGTTGGCCCAAACCAAACTTTTATGGAAGCCTCGTAGGTCCCATTTTAAGACTAAACATCAAAACTCAATCCTCCCTTCCAACCAAAAACTACAACCCAACTCCCCACGTCTACCTCACTTTACCCCGAAGCCCATCACACAAAAGCCCAATCTCTCCCTACCTGGAACCTCCTCTTCTTCACAGCCATCAACTTCAAATCCACAAGCCCAACCCATCAAGCCCAATCACCTCCCACGCACCTATACTACCAAACTCAAGTCAATACCAGCATCAAACACAAAACCACAAGCCCAAATTCATCATTACCAAAGCAGCCACCAGCAATCAACCTATCAAACATTTTATTAATGAGTCTGAATTTAGTAAGGACGGGGTGTAAAACCCATGTTTTACACATCCAATAATAGATTGCCACGTCAGCCTTTACTTAATGGGAAATGCATCTTACCATACCTAATAACATCTTAATTAACTTCCCACTTTCATCAACGTCTTTAATTTCAGAACAAACTTCTCATCCTTTCCTATCCAAAAAAAAAAAATCTGAAATCTCATTGTTTTAGCAGGTTTGCTCAAGTTTTAATTTTTCTTGATTTCTTCTTTTTTCCAAAATGGATTTCAAGATTTCTCAATCATTCCGGCGACTATCAATAAAAGACAAGATTCTATGTTTCTATGTTAACTATGGAACAAAAAAAAAAATTCTATGTTACTGTGCAAAACCCATACCATCAAGATATCCAAACATAGCAAATCACCTAGTAAAACCCAATAACAAAATATAGCAAAACAAACCTTGAAGTCACATATTCCACTTTCAAGGTTTCAATAGTGACTTTGATGAATTGATGTGGTGGAGTTCCGGTGAGGTGATGCGGTGGTAAACGGAGGTTCAGCTAGGTTTGTGGCAGGAGAATGAGGAGTTGAGGAGGGAGATGAGATTATAGGGACTTTTTTTCACATCTGGTCTGAAAACGTGAAATAGGGTTTTTTTTTTTTTTTTTTAAAGATGTTATTAGGTGTATTAGGATGCATTGATTTTTCAATGAGTCTTAAGTAAAAGGCTGATGTGGCTTGATCTTATTGGCTGGTGTAAGGTTTACACCCCGTCCTCATTGAATTTATTCTCTTTATTAATACCCTCAAAACCAAATACATACTGATATAGACCAGTTAACATTTCTGCAATCTCCCCAAATCCAACCAACAATCCTTTCTTCTCCTCCACTTCCTAGATGGGCTAAAGGAGATTGTCCCACTAGCGCGATGATATGATGGGGGCAGTCTCTCATCCTTTTGCGGTCGAGAGTCACTGCCATCTTGAGACTGAGACCCAGATAGTGGTGAGTGAGGAAGCTTCATCTCTTTGTGTTGCTGTTGCGGATTCAGGGACTACTCTTTCTGAAGCTCGGTCTGATGATCTTGAGCTCGTTCCTCTTGGCCAAACCAACAAGGAGCTTCAGCCCTCAATTAGGCAGTTTTTTTTTTTTTTTTGGTGGCTTGGATAGGTGGTCTTGGGGCAACTCTAGAGATTGGGTTTTTGAATTGAGAGATGGAAGACAAGTGGTGATTCCACTTTCCCTTTATCGATCTCTAGGGAGTCTCACATAGTTTTCGGGCTTAGATGATGAGTTAGATAGTGTAAGCAGGCAAGGAAAGGTGCTTTTGCTCAGGGAGGAGGGGCTTCCTTTGAATTGGGCTGATGATTGTGAGTGCGATGTCGCCTGGGATGCTTTATCTACTGATGTGGATGAGGAGCCCATGTTTGTAGCTCCTTTAGCAACAGCAAGCCCAAAAGTGGAAACGACATCTCCAGTGAAGAATGTTGAAGATGAGGCAAAAAAACAGTACTCAGTTGTTGCTTTGGGTTACTGGAAAAATCAAGCCGTTAAGAAATCAGTGGCACTTCCTAGGAGAATCTTAAGGAATAGGTTGGATTATTTCTATCTCTAGAGGCTAGGGAAAAATAGCAACTGGTTGAAGAAAGTGCCCAGAAGAAATTGACAAAGATGGGCATGAAAGGGAAGCGGGAGTTGAAGAATTTGTGAATTCTTGAAATCATGAGAATGGATCAACCAAGACAAGGAGTGTCAGTAGGGATAGGGACCTAGTGGTGCATCAATTAATCTTAGAATTATTTCATGGAATATTGGGGGACTGAATGATAATGAGAAGCAGCTTCGAGTCAAGAACATCATCAAGACATGGAAGACAGATATTGTTTGTTTGCAGGAAACAAAAATGGATTTAATCACAAGAGGGGGTGATGCGTAGTATATGGGGTTGCCAACATTTTGATTGGGTTTTCTTAGGGTCGATTGGTTCCTTTGGAGGTATTTTGGTGTTGTGGGATAGAAGGGTAGTGGAAAAATGGAGGAGGCAGTAGGTCGCTTCTCTGTTTCTTGTTGGTTCAAGAATGCTGCTGACAACTTTGAGAGGGCTCTTTCTGGGGCCTATGGCCCTAATGTTGATAGAAATTGACAACTTTTGTGGGAGGAGTTGGCCAGGATTAGAAGTTGGTGGAATGTGCCTTGGAGTGTGGGAGGTGATTTTAATGTGGTGAGGTTACCGTTAGAGCACCTTGGTGCAGAATCCTTTACCCCTGCTATTCATAAGTTTTCTGATTTCATAGCAGATCATGCTGTACTAGATCTTCCTTTGGAAGGGGATGCTTTCACATGGTCTAATTCTTGTGTTGAGGCATCGAGATCTAGGATTGACAGATTCCTCTTGTTGCCTGATTGGGAGGATAAGTGCCCTTTTGTTTGTCAGCGTTGGATGGCTAAACTGGTCTTGGATCATTTTCCAATTCTGTTAGAAGGGGGGAATTTTTAGAGGGGTAAAAGACCATTCAGATTTGAGAACATGTGGTTAAAGGCAGAGGGTTTTGTCAAGAAAGTGCATTCTTGGTGGGACTCCTATTATTTTCAGGGATCTCCCAGTTATAGAATTGCTAATAAACTGAGAGCTTTGAAGGTCGATTTGAAAAATGGAATGAGGATGATTTTGGTCATATGTAAGAGAAGAAAAAAAAAAGGTTATGGATGAGTCTTAGTGATTTGGACTCTCTCTGGAGGAAACTCGTCCCTTGTCTGATGTTGAGAATTTGGAAGAGGAATGTCTCACAAGTGAGTTGGAAAAGACAATTCTTTTGGAGGAAATCTGTTGGTGGCAAAAATCTCGAATTCTATATCTTAAAGAGGGTGATAGAAATACAAAATTCTTCCAATGTTGAATGACTTGGAATTCTATAGATTATCTAAGGAGGATGCAACTTGGTTGGCTAGACGTTTTAATGAGGATAAGGTGCTTGGAGTGATTCAAGGATTTAATGGTGATAAGGCTCCAGGCCCTGATGGTTTCTTTATGGCCTTCTTTCAGTCCTGTTGGCATATTCTAAAGCCATAAATTAGAGCATCCGCATCAGATGTGGCAAAAATTATGCCATTTTGCCACATTAAAACCCTACTTTATTATTTTACCACGTCATTTTACAATATCTCATTTATCAGATGTTTTATACTACAATTCTATACATTAAAATAATATTTCCTACATATTAAAATAATATACTAAATTCCTCCCCCCAGTCATCGTCATCATCAACCACCACGGCGGCAGCAGCAACAACAACAACAACAACTACAACCACAACCAGAAAACATATCAGAACAGAACAGATCACCAGGAAAAAAAAAAAAAAAAAAAAACCACCACCGAGATCAGAACAGAGATCGGCACCACCACCGCAACAACAGCAACAACAACTACTACTACTACAACCACACCCAGAAATAGAACAGAATAGATCACCAGAAAAAAAAAAAAAAACAAGAAAAAAATCACCCACCACCGAGATCAGAACAGAGATTCGCCATCACCGACGATTCGCACACCACCAGTCGATTCACCCACTGCCATAACCCATAATCGATTCGCCCACCACCAGCCGATTTGCCCACCGCCATAACCGCCATAACCCACAATCGATTCGCCCACCACCAGCCGATTCGCCCACCGCCATAACCCACAATCAACCCATGAAACTCAACCCACCCACCACCATAACCCACAACTCGAACCCACCCACCACCGATCTACCCATCCGAACCCACCCATCAAACCACAGCCAAAAAAAGTGAACATAAAAAAGAAAAAAGGAAAAAAAAAAAAAGAACCCGAAGCGAGAAGAGTGGTGACCATTGGTCGGCGGCGTCGAGTGGTGTGATCGGCGGCGTTGAGTGGTGGCCATTGGTCTTCGGTGTGCTGTGGAAGACGAAGAGAGAAGATAGAGATGAGAGAGAAGACAGAGATGAGACGGAGAGACTGATATGATGCTGTGATGAGGAGAGAGAATACATAATAAAATAATAATATATATTATGCCACATTTGTCCGTACAGTGCCAAATTTGTGATGGCACTGTAGCATATTGCAAAAATTTAGAACATTTAGCACATCTGATAAATGAGTGTTTTTAGTGTTTGGTGTGCCAAATGTGCCAAATATTTGGCATTTGGCACATTTGGCACATCTGATACGGATGCTCTTATGAAGTTGTTTCAGAATTTCCTTGGCCAAGCAATTTTCGAGAAGAGTCTTAATGCTTCTTTCTTTGCTCTTATTCCAAAAAAAGTGGATGCTTATTAGTCTGGTGGATGGAATTGATAAAGTCATTTCTAAGGTCTTGGCTAATTGGCTTAGAAAAGTGATGCATGGTATTATTTCATAGTTTCAAAATGCCTTTATAGTTTGCAGATTCTGGATTCAGTATTAATTGCAAATGAATGTTTAGATAGTAGATTGAAAGTAGGGATTCCAGGAGTTTTATGTAAGTTGGATGTGGAAAAAGCTTTTGATCTCATATCTTGGGATTTTCTTATGTACATGCTTCAAAGGTGTGGGTTTTCAAAAAGATGGAGGAAGTGGATTTGGTTTTGTATTTCTATGGTATGTTTTTCCATTCTAATAAATGGCAGCCTCAATGATTTTTTTGGGAGTTCTAGTGGTCTTTGTCAAGGTGACTCTTTCTCTGATGTTATTTGTCATTGTGATGGAGGCATTGAGTCGTTTGTTGGTTGTAGCAGTAAATGAAGGGCTTCTATTGGGCTTCTTAGTAAGTATAACAGCTGATAGGCCTTTAATAGTGTCTCATCTTTTATTTGCGGATGATACCTTAATTTTTGTTGATGCCAACTTGTGTTAGGTGGAAAAATTGAGGGATATTCTCTTGCAATTGAGTCAGTTTCAGGCCTGAAGATTAATTTGGGGAAAATTTGAGTTGATACCTGTGGGGAAAGTGAGCAACATGAGGGATTTAGTGACTGTGTTGGGATGTAGACAGTCTACGCTTCCACGGAAATATTTGGGTCTTCTCTTGGGTGCTAAATCAAGGGAAAGGATGATTTGGAACCCTGATTCTTGAGAAGTTGGAAAGAAGATTAGCGGGTTGGAAATGCCTTAATTTATCCAAGGGAAGGAAGCTCACTCTCATTAAAAGCGCACACTCAAGTTTGCCGACTTATTTTCTCTCTCTTTCGGTAAGCATAGAAATATCGCTTTTTGGAAGGCTGTGCCACACTGCATTATGTGGTATCTTTGGCAAGAATGGAATTCCGTAAGTTTTGAGGGATGTGAACGGAATATCCTAAAAATTAAAGTCTTCTTCCTCCATGCTTTGTTGGATTGGAGTGCTGCTCTCCCCCTTGTTTTTCTCTCTTACACTAGTTTGATCATTGTATTTTGAATTGATTACTTCTCTCTTAGTACACCGCTGTTTACTGGGATTGTTTTTCTCTAATAAACTTTTTCGTTACTTATAAAAAAAAAATTAAAAAAAAAAAGGTCTGATCAACAACCACTGCATGCATCACCACACTCCACAGCCACCACCCATCCCACCTTCTTTCCACATGTGGTCACCACCCTGTACTACACAAACTCTGATGAGCATTGATTGATGGCCACAATCATTGTGCTGGGAAGCTGTATGGCTCCAGTTAACTATTGTCATTGCACTGAGATGGGTCTCCCGCTAGACACCTGTGCTACTCACTTTTGGGTCGAGTCAGATCATGATCCAGATCAAGTTCAAGTTCTCCTCCAAATGGTTGAGCTCATGGTCTTAATCTCCTGGACTCAACAGCAGAGATCAGCTCCAGTGGGAGAGATGAACAGTCAGGATTCTTCACTGGAGAGTTTTGATTGAGAACTAGAAATGAGTTCAAGAAAGAGTGGTGGCCGGCAGAGAATGAGATGACACAGATCAGCTTAGTCTCATGGACTCGATGGTTGAGATTGGATCTCCAGTTTTTTTGTTTCGCAACTTAAATGCCCTGAATATTTTGTCCCGATCCCCTTCCTGGATTCAATAACCCTACAGTCATTGAACTATATTGGTTGCTTCGGATATATGTGACCAGAGGCTAAAATGTCCCAAATACGGGATTTATATCTTCAGATTCATATATATCCAAAGGCGTAAATGCCCTAACATGGGACTATTACTATTTAGTCCTATCCTAATCCCAGTCACTTGTGCCAAACAGGACCTTTTTTTTATTTTTTATTTTTATAAATTTTTTGCACAACTGGTAAAATTAGATTCTGGAATTATTTGAGATTCCATTCTATAGTTGATTTTGTTTTATTTTTGGCGAGCGGATGCATAGTGTTTCTCTCTATAGTGCAGCCCATCTGTTCCTCTCCCTCTTACCTGACTAGCTGTAATGATTCTGTCTGCATTTCAGTCTCATAAGGTGTCTGGTTCTGTTTTGCAGCTAAACAACGATGTTGTCAATATTATCAATATATCAATGGGCAGCATTATAGCGGTGCTGATGCAGCAACTTCTGCTCCAAAAATGGCTCATGTGAATTTGCTGTCACCTCTCCCTAGATATCGGGCATCTTAACCCGATGCTCTAATGGGGGTTAGGAGGCAAACCTTGTGTTGGAAGCGGTGGGAAATATGAGGGCATCAATGTATAGTTGTAATAGCTAATTTATTTTATTTCTTTTTCTCTGTATCTTCATCAGTCAAAATCTTTATCGTATGCTCATTTCATTTGAAATTAAAGATCAAGAAGTGTGTTATTGGGAACATAAAAACAAATGAAGTGCTTACACCTTCAGTGGAACAATTATTTATTTTTGTTTTAGTATCTTTCTTTCATTTATTGGCGTATTTGTATGTTATTATTGCTGATCATGGAAAGTCCATTGCTATGGATCAAGTAATTTAATATATCGTATAGAAGCTTGTGCTCAAACAGGGGATTAAGGTAAGATAGTAACAGTATACATTTGAAACCATAACCAGGATTTTGTATTCGTTATGCTTTCATTCAAAGACTGGGTTATCTTGAATTAACCCCTTTATTTATTTTTTGCGGCCAATCTGAAAAGAAGAAAATAAATAAGAGGTTTTTATTTTTTTTAATTGAACCTTGAAACTTGCTCATGTCATCTGAATAGGATTAACTAGATGTTTTCTAAGGGACTGTAAATTCAAGCTCATCTGAATAGGATTAACCCAATAAAAGAATAACTCGGAATCAAAGAAAATTAATCTAAATTACTTGGAATCTCTAAAGACAATTCTAGACTCAACTAAATTAACAAAAATATCTTTAATTCATAGCAGTTCCAAAAACTGCAATTCTACCCTTGAATACAAAAACTGGCCATAACTTGTAATATAAAAAATCAAATAATTAACTGTTTTAACCCTAGAATGCTTATAACTAGACCATTAAAACCATAGGCCACTTGCTTCAATAACAATTTGACTTCACGCATTGACCCAATAAACTAAAGCTTGAATGGACAAAATTTTGAAATAGCAACGAATTAATCTTCCATGATTGCAACACCAGCAGATGCTGAAATTAAGTACATGGTAAGAGTTAAATCAGTCCTTGAATATTTAGGTGCCGGTTAAAACTATAATTCTCAATGGCCAAAGCCAATGATTCAACTCTTGGTTCAGCTCACTGCCACTTCTCAAGTTGAAACCCCAAGTGCCGGTTTCCTTTGGGTTTGATGCCAAACCTACCCAACGCAAATCAAACTAAACGTCCACATACCCACAACCATAAAAATTGGAAAACGCATTAGAGGATAGATGATTCTTTCACAAAACTAATTATTAACTAACTTCACACTATTTGACATTTACTATAGCACTTTCAGTTTTTATTTTTATTTTTTTTTATACGTAATAGAAGTTTTATTGATTAAAAAGTACAAAGTGTTTATGATAGTAAACCCATGGCACTTGAGATGAATACAAAAAAAATCAAATAGAAGAGCTAATAGAAATTAAGAAATTAGACATGGTAGTAATACAATTCGTAAAATCCCAAATTTGAGACAACTCAAACAAAGTCCTAGCTAGCAAAGACTTCAAAAGATCTATAGGTCTCTCAATGTCTTTAAACGTAGGAGAATTTCGTTCTTGCCACATAAGCCACATAAGACAAGCCAATACTATATTCCAAACATTTGAAGAAAAATTTTCCAATCAATTCCCCCATGCAAAAAGCAAAGAAGCAATTGTTTTCAGCATCACCTATTGAACCTCAAACATCAGAAAAACTTGACTCCACAACGCATGAGCAAAATTACGATAAAGTAGAAGGTGATCCACAGTTTCCTCTTTACAACAACACAAACAACACCAATTAACAATGGGCAAGTTCCTCTTAACAAGGTTATCACCCCTAATTGTTGTCCACAAAAAGAAAGACACCCTTTTAAGTACCTTTACACACCAAATACTCTTCCAAGGGAAAGAAATACAAGGGGCATCCAAAAGAGGATTATAAAAAGAGTGCACATCAAAACACCATTCCGAGTCAACTGCCAATTTTGGATATCATCACCCTCCCTCTTGGGCATTTTGGAGTAAATATGCTCAAAAGAAGTATACACCATCTCCAATTCTCAGTCATGAAAAGAAAACTAGAATAGTATATTTCAACTCCTACCTCCCCTTTAGGTGCATTATTGACCAAATCAACAATCGAGGCTTCTTTAGACACAACATAGGTAAATAAATCAGGATAAAGATCTTTCAAAGGACTAGGCCCACTCCAAGGGTCATAATCAAATACGAATTCCCTCTCCCATTGCATACATCACATGTCTAAAGATACTCTCTGCACGGTAATAAATATTACAAATTTAAGATTAGTAACCTTTTTCCCTAATCTAAATTCGTAGTCTAAGTTAAAAAAAAAAAAAAAAAAAAAAAAAAAAAACATATTAGGGGCCTACCTCACTTAGTCCTTAATCGATTTCTTAAGATGTAATAAACCTATATACCGTATCCTTAGTTCCTTACAACAATTGATTTAAAACATTCAAGAATCAATGAAAAAATGACAAACATCTACGTTTACATTCTACATAAAAATTGATAAAAGTAAACATTTCTTAAATTTTAAGCAATTCATGAGGGAAATCAAAACTAAGGTAAAACAAAAATCAAATCAAGAATATTTGAAAACAAGACACTCTCCTGCAATGCATGAACATAGTTACAAATTACAATGCATGTAATGCATGATCATGTAAAGTTGTTGGAATGCAAACCTAAACATTTGTCCAACATGATGCATGACAATGTGAACCAGTTCGACAAAATTTTCATGTGAGAACGAATTTCACATATTATTTCCTGTGTTACAATTAATTAAGTTGATGATTTTGTTACCTACCTACAGCATTTTATGTGAAATTTATGCATGTGCCTATTTTCGATGATATGGTATATGTATAAGCAAGAAACTCTAGCACTTTATGAGTTTTTCCTATTATTTTATATAATGCAATTTAAATAACCTAATGATGGAAATCTACATTTATGGGTAAAACATTCATTCTTTTATGTGAAAAATTAAAATTTTCATTCTTGATGAAGAAAAATAATTACAAAAGTGCTATTTAAATAACTATAAATTGCTTATCACCATCACTATAATTTTAGGTTTTTTTTTTTTTTTTTTTTGCCCTAGTATTTGATTTTCAAGAACAATTTCATTAAAAAGCCTGATTTAATTAAAACTATTTAGTTATGCAGGCTAATTTGGGACTCAAGTTTCATAAACTTAAGTTTTATAAAAAAAAAAAAAAAAAAATTACCTGAGTTGAGACTTTTTTAGGTTTTCAGTCGTTTTTGAGGGGACTTGAGTTTAAGAGAGTTGAGTTCTTCACATTGAAACTTGACTCTTAGAAACTCGAGCTCTAAATGAGTCTAAATACCTAAATAGCTCTTCTCAAAAAAGAAAAAAGAAAAAAAAGAAAAAGATACCTAAATAGTTTCGAATGAGGCTCTTTAATGAAATTATTCTTGAAAATCAAATAAATAGCTAAAAAGGTGGCAATTTCTTGATTTTGAATCTAATTGTTCATTTTAATGTTATTTTTTCTTTGGATTTCATGATTCCATCATATTACATGTCCATACATACAATCCATTTTCGAGCTTTGAAATCATTAAACTTTTATAAATTTTTTAGAAAAGATTTTCTACCCCGCCTGACTATGAAAAACTTCAAGTCCATTGGGAGAGGATGTGGTGGTAACCCCTGCAGCTTCAATTGACATAAGAAAAGAAGTCAATTTATAACACATGGCAACATGGTCATAGTTCACTTTTAAATCTCACAGATATAATTACATTTTACTTAATTCTTGGGTATTTAGACTGTTGTGGAATACTGTGCTTTAATAATATATATATATATATATATATATATATATATATCTACAACTATAACCTGTACCTTTTATGTTGTAATCAGATGGCCTTCGCCCATCACCTATAACCTGTAACTTACCCCCCTTTTTGGTATCAGAGCCAAGTTGGTCGGTAATAGTGTTGTAAGTTACTTTTATTTTCAATCAAGTTGGCAGCAGTGACGCCATAGTTATCCATTATTTTTCGCATTATCATTAATTTGATTATTTTCATGAATATATCTCCTGACAGTTTTATTTTGTTTTACATCTATTTTCTGATAACTCTTCCATTACCATTCATTATTTTCTACATTTACTATCTCTTCTTCAGTCTTGTTCTTTTGATGGTAGGCCGAGCCTCCTTCTTTACCTATCTGTTTACCATTCTATGATTATTTGTTCATGTTGATCAATTATATCTCAGTTATCTGCTTTTTCTTGTTTTTGTTTATATCCCCAAAGTTTGTTGCAGATGTGTACTGTTGAGACACGTAAGGCTAGATCTATGCTGTTTGTCAACCCAGTTAGACCCGGTATCCACTCCTGTCTATGTTGGTCAGCCCATGTTAGCCGTGTGTTAGGCGTTTAGGGTGGTCCCTAAATGGAAAGGATTGTGGCGATAAGAGGTGTAGTTTGCACGTGATTAGGCTATCGTCTTGTTGAACACTCTGTTTCAGATCTAAGGATATATCTAGAAGTTTGAGGTTAAAGGTAATTAGGTTATTATTGTTTAATTAGGCTTCTAATCTAGAATAATGAATATGTTGTTTAAAAGTAACTCTTCTACCAGCATTAGGTCTTCAGGAACATCCCTCCCTGAGATTCCTCAAGAAAGTGGAATTCTTAATTTTGAGAGTTATAAGTTATCAGATCTAGATCTAAAGTTAGGAGATTGGAATATCCCTAAGGTTCCCACCAACAAGATTTACAAATCTTCTTAGACCTTGAAGAAAGCCTTCAAGACAGACTACCATGTTAGAACCATAGAGCAAGTCTACAGCATCAACAAGGAGTACGAGACGTGCTACTTGTTACCCGCATCAGCCTTGTTAGCACACAAAAAAGGACACAATTTCATCCACATAGGTTTAGTCCAGGTTGGAGTTAAACCCTTGATCAGAGAAGGTTTAAATGCTTCAATCCTAATGGCCCTTAGAGACACCCGTCATATCAGGTTTAATGATAGCCTCTTAGGAACCATTGAAAGCAGTCTCAGTTGTGGACCAGTTCATTTTGATTGTTTCACCAACTTTGTAATTGGCCTTCATGACCCACATGTCATGAAAACCCTCACCCTCAATATCAAGACCCATGGAACCCGTATGTTGCCAAGAGTTCAGCAATTGGCCTTGATCTACAGAGTATACTATAAGTGCATGAGGATAAACTTCAATGTTCAAGCACTTAACAAGAGAAAGATGGGAGAAACGACCCTTATCCAGACCACCGACACTAGGTCTAATATTCAGGTTCCCAAAACCCTGAAATGGTCAAAGGTCACATTCCCCATAAATTAGACTCTAGAGAATGAGAATTATCCTCTACAGATCCAAAACCCAGCACAGAATCCAGACTTAGACTTTGTCTAACAACTAGCCGACGGTATGGTTAGACTCAGTTTTGACTAGTCTAGGCTAGACTGAGATCTTGTATTGTAAGCAATGGCTTTCTGAACCGGAGGAGGGAAGTCCTGTACTAGTGAATGATGATCAATTCATCCAAAGGGCTTCACTCTTTTTGTGGGAGAATTTGCTAGTCTGTGCAGTAATACTCCAACAAAACACCATCATCGGGATCCTAAGGAGGATTATAGTTGCAATCATGTTCATGAAATATAGCGAATTGATTGAAGACACCATACCAATATAGGGACTCATAGTCTGGTGCCCTAGTGATGAATCTTCTTGGATCATTGCTGTAGTTGACCCATTGGAGGTCCATGACTGCAGTGGAGTAAGGCTTGGTTGTAAAGATTGAAATTCTTCCGGTATTCCCAACAAAATGGTAATTTCTCTATAAATCTTGGGCAATGGTAAGGATTTCATTATTGAAGTAGTTTCTCCAACATTTTGCAAGATCATGAGGTTCTCTATGAGATAGATGAGAATTTCCTTTATACCAAGGACCTTGGTGGGTGAAACCATTGATAAGTACTAGGTGTCTAAATGGTAGGATAGTCATCCAATTGCTACCATCCCATTGTAGGAGAGTACTCCAGCATCTGATTGACACAAAAGGACTCTTGATTTTGGTGACAATCTATTGTATGATTTGTGAGAACTGGCTAATTTGAACATGGTGAGTTAGTTTGATTAATCTAACAAAACCATATTCAAACATCTGTGAAAGCTAGCTTGAATCCCTATCTTCTTCATCTGTCCCATCTTCGTAATTGACTATGAGACCAGGGAAAGGATGCCTTTTTTCATATACTCTGTGATTGCTTCCAAAATATTCTTCCCAAGTGGCTTGTGTTAAGGTAGTATCAACATCATCATCTAATTCTCCAAATACTGGGAAGTGAGTGGTGACCAAAATTTTAAAGAATTCAAACCATCGGTCAAATGATTCAAACATAGCCTTACTACCAAGAATATTGGTTTGTATTTCTGGTGGCAAGTTGGTAATAGCACTTTTTAAAATAATTTGAGTTTTAAGGCTAAACTTAGCATAATTAGTGCCCATGATAGTCGTTTTATCCATTGAATGGATATCCTCTTTGCCAAAGAGTTGACTAGTGATGGCTTTATTTCTTGCCTTAAGGTTAACAAGGTAGATTTCTAGTGCTTTGAGGGTTTTCTGGAAAAGGCCATTTCTGTCTAGGGTCTAGGCTGCTTGAAGGTTATCAAGGATAAATGTTATGGAAAATGGCAAGTCTTTGTAGGTGCCTTTTTTCCATTGTAAAGAGTCTGATAAAACTTCCTATAAAATAACAACCATGCCACAACAGGAGTATGTCACCTCTGCCGGGACATAATCTTGAAGGGATGTTGATCCTCTTTGGTTTCCCGTGGAGGATGCACCTTCATGCATTACAAAAGATTGTCCTATTGCTGGGAGCCTTTTGTCTTGAGGATAGCCCTGTGCAGGTGCTTTCCCCTTGTTCTTCTTCTTTGCCGAAGAAGTCAATTTTCTCCACATTTTAGTAATATAAGTTATTTGCTCCTTTTCTTGCCAAAGATAAGTAGCATGAATTTGCATATTTTTGCAAGTATTACTATTAAATGCATGTGATGTTGTGAAGCAAATACTTTTATGATAAATCTGGGAGATGGGATATTGTGATTGTCTTTGGAAGTGAATTGGACTAAAAGGATCAACAACTTTGAGAGGACTAATGAGTTCAGATGGATCAAGGTTCTTGGCTTGGTTGTGACCATTTAGAGCTATAAAAGAAAGTATCTTGGAACTGATAAGGTTAAGGGTCTTGGAGACGAAGACTTCCTGAAGACTGCTGATTTCTCTAGGTTCAGGGCTTCTAAGAAACTTAAACTTAACTAGCTGACCAAAAGGATGGGTAGTGATTTATTCACTATTCGTAGTGAAAGGATACAACAGACACATAAATGGATTTCCTAAAATTACTCTATCTTTCATATTCTTGACTAGGACAAATGTAGTTTTGAAACATGTGTTCTCCTGGCACACATGGGCTTTTGGAATTTTGAATTCAATCTGCATTTTTCCTCCACTTGTAGAAGTTAACCTTTCTCTGGTCTTTCTATAGTATTTAGAGGGAATAATTCCTTCTTGAATGCAGTTGAGATCAGCACCTGAATCCATTAAGGCTATGACCTCGAATTCAAAATCTTTGCTGAATGACAATCCTGACTTTCAAATGTCATTTCTGAAAATTAATCCTACTGATGGTTACTAAGAACTTGTCACTGGATTGCTCTTGAACTAGATCTTGTCCTTGAACCATATCTACAGTGGGGTTAACTGTTTCTTCAACTTCATCATCAAAAGGGTTTTGAAATGAGGGTCCTTCCTCATTGTCTTGATGAGAAGTGCTTTCCAAATTTTTGATTCTTTGATCAAGGAAACAAAATCTGAGGTTAGAACCCTTAAGCAAGAACTAACCATCCTCAGAGTTATATATATATATATATATATATATATATTAATTATATTGAAAATAAACAACATATAATCCTATTCTAACAAATAACTATTGCTTATTAATTACCATGATTGCAATTCTATCATAGTCTATTAATCATGTTAGGGCATCAATAGTGTCAGAAAAATCATATCAGAATTTATCCTTGGACCCCCTTATTGAAACCGATGGCTATTCTGTAATACGAAACAACCACCTATAATCAGTTAATCACTCCTCCTATTTCTTTTTTCCTGAAGCACCATTTTCATAATTTAACTTTTCTAGCTCCTTTTCCATAATAAAAAAAAGACACCATTCATCTCTGGTTTGTTAGAATTTTTTTGCTTCTTGTAACAAAATAAGCTTCTCCCAACCAGCAATAATGCAAGAAGGATTTCTATTCAGTGGTCCATGTACGTAATAAAATGATTAGTGCTAGGGTTTTTATTTATTTATTTATTTATAATGATTTTTGTGTTTACAAGACTCGCAACATTGATTCATAGCAGCAAGCCTGATTTGTTACAATAGTTGTGCAATAATAGCGCGCATTTTCACATGACAATACTAGACCTCGATCTTCTAATATGCAATGTCACAAATAAAAATATTTTCATTATCATTCCATATAACATGTCACACAGGGCCGGAGGTATGTATAGGGTGGGGGCCATGGCCCCCAAAATTTTGAAATTTTTCTAAATATATATACAATTATTTTAATGTTTTCAAAATTTAGTATACAAAAATAAGAGTTGCCCCCCAAATATTTGAATTAGTCCAATAATGCTCTAAAAAAAAAATTGGTCTAATAGTAATGAGATATAACTTTATTTTTCGCAATTTTATTTTTTATTGTAAAATATGCTATTAAATCTGTTAAATATTTGATAAAGTTTAGTATCAAACATGTTTGAATTTATCTTTTTCAACCCATTATGTGACGATTAACAAGTGATTGACTCATTAAAAATATTTTGTCACTAAAACTGCACATGAAATGTGTCCTTATTTGCCAAATAATGGGTTAGAACAAGGTAACTTTAAATATGTTTGAAGCTTAACTTATTTCTCCAAGTTTTGGATCATTCATGTTTTTGAAAATTTCATTAGTTCAATTGAAAGGTTTTTTACTTACTTTAGTATAAAATTTGATAATTTGTATTTAAAATGAAACTTTTTAAAAATTTTACTATGAAAATGGAAAAAATGAATTTTATTTTATGAAAGATTGTCATCAAAAATAAATTTTAATTGAAAATACTAAGCTCTTTTTTTTTTGGTTGGGTGTGTGTATATATATAACTTATCAAATAAAAAAGTGTATATATATGTGTTTGTATATAGTAAAAAAGCGTGTGTGTGTGTGGGGGGGGGGGGGGGGGGGTGGTTCTCTTGATAAATATATTAGCATCACAACTTGACCCCCCAAACAAAAATTCTTAGCTCCGCCCCTGATGTCACACTAGTAAGAACATTCACATTATTCTCTACAAAGTTTTAACTAAATTAACCTATTACATGTTAAAAATTAAAAACAAATCCAAGAATAAAATTTAGAAACTGAATTGACTAATATTATAATTAAGCCCAGAGATTATTATACTTGAAGACATAGGTACTGATTCCAGAATTGAGAATGTCCAGGACGTGGTGCATAAGAAAAAAAATGAAAAGACAGTTTCAAATAGCAAGTATTGTTTGACTTCTAAGATAATGGAAGTTAAAACCAAAGCATGGAATTGAAGTATATTGTTTTTGAAGGACCAGTCAATAGTTCTTGATGATGTTAGGCATTGTACTGCTATTGGAAATTATACACCATAATTTGCTGCATTAAGTCATATGAGATGCCGGAAATGCATGAAAGAGGGAATGAAGAAAAATTTGCTAGGATCAGGCCAATATTTAAAAGAAAAAAAAGAAGATAAATCTGGCTTCCACATGGACAGAAGGAAAAAAAAAAAACATAAGAGGATGAGAGAGAGATAAAAAAAATTAATATAAGATTTTTTTTTAATAGAAAATGAATATAAATTGTAATTTATTAGGTTAGTTGACATGATCAATAACAAAACTTAATTGATGACGTGGATAGTAGTGTTTTTTTAACCATTAGATTTAGATGTCATAGAACTCAAAAGTCTAAAATATATGTAACTCTTGTAGAATTACGCCAAATGCAGGAACGAACCTACACTAGGGCAGGCCCCCCCCCCCCCCCCTGCCCTCCCAAAAAAAAAAGAAAAAGAAAAAGAAAAAGAAAAAGAAACTTGTGTTCAAAAAAATTAAGATTTGCCCATATATATATATATATATATATATTTGTCTCTCCTCCTCTAAAATATTTAGATATTGACCTATAAGAAAAGAAATAAATAAATAAAATTCATGCCTCTTCAACTACCCAAAAAAAAAGTATGTACTAAACAAAAATCGCACACAAAATAAGAAACACTTATTTTGTATGTTTTACTTTATTGATGTTGTAAGGACCAAATTTGAATTCCTAGCCCAAGATATGAATGGATTTAGGCCCAAAAAGCCCAAAACAATGAATTTTTAGAGAATTGGTTAGAAAACTGGGCTTTAGTTAATCAAACAACAAGTTAGGTAGGCTTGATGACAAAAAAGTGAAAATAACCAAATTTAAACTGAAGAAAAAAGCCTTCGGCAATGTTCGAGGAGACTAGTTCTTATATAATGCTTTTAAGTATGGTTACAAGTCTGATTTTGGATTGCTACAATGTTTCTTTCTTGATTTCCTAATCCCTTTCCCTTCAGGGGTCTCTTACATTATATGTCTCCCTCTTCATGATCTTGGCCCTCCATTTGTTGATCATCTAAGACACTACTTGAGTGTTTGTCCCATCAGATACCCTTTCTAACTCTCTGTGAGTTGGGATAGCCAAGGTAGCATTATTTAGGGGTCTTCTCCATATAAATGCGGCCAAAAAGTTAGCTACAGATCATTTAATATGGTGGTAGTAGCTTTTCCTTAAATATTTCTGAGCTTCCATCCCTCTTGTGTGTTCACAATACGCGTCCCTGTCAGCAGAACATCTAGGAAGGTCAATTTGAATGATAGGACATGTATTTGATCTGTGCTTTGCTCATCCGAGGAGGTGAGCCTCCTCAGACTAACTTTCACATTCTCTCTGTTTGCATCTCACTCATAGGACTCTAAACTTGACATTTTCACTACCGTTTATTGGTTCTCGGACTAGTCAACCTCCTCGGACAAAGCCCAAGGCCCAATATACAATTTTGGGCCCTAGTCCCTACAGATGTGTTTTATAATATGAAATGTTTAAGAAATACTTATTTTGTATGTAGTATTTTGTTGAATATGAAATAGATGTTAGTTTTTATTTTCATAATTTTTTTTTTGGTTTTAAGCTTTGGCCCCCCATGTACGAATCTTGGTTTTGTCCCTGGCCAAATGTAACTCATCTTATGTAATGAATAAGAGAGGCTAAAAGTCTTGTATCATTGTAACTATTGAATTATAAATAAATTTTTTAAAAAAATTGTAAGGAATAAGAGAGATGAAGAAAAACATGTTATTACCTAGATGTAAACAAAGGTGGAAAGCATTTTTTTTTTCCTTTCAGAGAAAAGAAAGCAATAAATATTTGATTGTGGTATTTATTTCAATGGTAAAATCTTTTTGAAATTTACCGTGTAAAAAACATGCAACTGCCAAAGTTACTAAATGTTTAACTTTGACACGAAGATGAGTTAAGAATGATAAGAATTTTCCATTTTTTGTTGTAGGACAAGTGAGTAGGTCATACAAAAACATTTTTTTGGTTAAATGTTATGCAAATACCAGCTGTATGTTAAGAATTTTCCATTTTTAGCAAGACAAGTGGGTAGGTCCTACAAATGCGCTTTGGGTTTTCTTTTTTGTTGACAAGCTTTGGGTCATTCTCCCTTACTAGTAGAGGCGGTGATAAACTTGCTTGGGCTGAGAACCCAAAGGGTTGTTTTGAGCTCAAGAGTGCTTACAAAGTTGCAATGGGGGCTGATACAATATCTCCTTTTATAGCAAGATGGCTATGGAAAGCCCTAACTCTGCCACGCATTAAAACTTTCATATGGCAATGCACTCACAATAGCATTGGGGTGAAGGAATGCCTTGCTAGGAGAGGTGTGACGGAAGATGTGGTTTGTCCCATTTGTAGAAGGGAAGATGAAACTATTTTACATGCTCTCAGGGACTGCCCTTGGGCTCAATTGGTGTGAAGACAAATTGGTGTGCAGCTGAGTAATCACAACTTCTAGATGGCAAATTTGCATGACTGGTTAGATATGAATGGTAGGATGAACACTGATCACCTTGCTGGGAAACCTCCTTGAAAAGTTATATTTTCTTTTGCCATTTGGAACATATGGAAGAATAAGAAGGGTGTTGTCTTTAATAGGAAAAATCAAAATCCAAACTTGGCGTCTGTTGTTTTAAATCAAGTGATGGAATATGTGTTTTGTGTTGAAACTCCAAGGGGGCTGACACACCATGTTATCAAGATGGTGCGTTGGGAGAAAACACCTCATGGGTGGGTAAAACTTAACACAAACGAGGCTACTGAGGGAAATCCAGGGTTGGCAGGTTGTGGGGGTTTGCTTAGGGATGATCACGGTAATTGGATTGCTAGTTTTGCGAGGAGAATTGGGACAAGCACTAGTTTTGTGGCGAAGCTATGGAGGCCTTAGAGATGGTCTTTCTTTATGCAATAATCTCAACATTCCTTCCCTCATTGTTGAGCTTGATGCTAAAGCAATTGTTGATATTTTTCAGAACTCAAGCTATGAGAATTCCATACTCTCTCCTATCTTGGATGATTGCAGGTAGCTGATGGGGTGGTTCCAACAAGTTCAAGTGAGGCATTGCTACTGTTAAGCTAATCGCTACGCGGACAGACTAGCTAGATTAGGGACTGTGCAGACTTTAAATTTTGTTTGTTTTGATAGTCCTCCTGAGGATATTAGGAATGTTTTGGATGAGGATTGTAATGGTAGATTCTTTAATAGAATTTGTAATGACTTTGTTTCTCCTTGGTTTTTATTGAATTGTCTTTCTACCAAAAAAAAATTATGCAAGTAAATACTCCTTGTTCTATTCACAAAATTCGGGCAAAGATGTCATTGTACCCTATGCTTTTGGTTATAAATATATTAACAAAGTCTAGCATGCAACTCATTTCATACAAACATACAGCAAAAGCACATTACATACAAACAAAAACTATGTCTATTGGCAAGACTTTCCTGAAGATTTTCCTTTTGTGTCTCATGCTGATGGCTGTTGTTGTAGCAAATGGAGGGGGACCAGAATCCAAATGCTGCAAGATGAGAAAAACTTGTTGCCTACGGCCTCCAAATTAAAGAAGGTTATCGGCCCATGAGTTGTGTCCTTGCCCCTCCCCACCAACTAAAAACCATCTTATAATTAAGAATGTTAATTATTGACTTGGATGTTGAAAGCTTAAATTAGTGTGAAAACACTAAAGCTTGTTCAAACCCTAATTTTAAAATTACGACTAGATTGTTTTTACTCTAACTAAACAAAGTGTGGAACAAGAGTAAATATGTGCAATAAACCGGTAACACTACTCTAAGCAATATTCAACCACAATGAGCAATAAAATGAAAGCTTAAAGAGTAGTAAAAAGAGATGCAAACACAAGATAACACCAAGATGTGTTATCGAAGAGGAAACCGAAGAACTCGGTGAAAAACCTCTCCGCGACCCTCCAAGTCGAAACCGATCCACTAGTGAATAAAGTTGGAGTATACGAATAACAAAAGAACATTCAAGCCTAGTCTATCCCATGTACTTGAGCCCCAAGCTTCTGCTACCAATAGACTTCTTGGAGTCTCGTTTTCACTAGCTTTCCGGATCCCACAATTTAGCCCAATTGCATCCGCCATTTAATGGCTCATTCTAATGCTTCCCAAATGCACCAAAACTTGACTCAATACTCAGCTTTCGTTGCTAACTGTTGTAATAACCTTTGTGGCAATAAGTTGTCACAACAAAAATTTCGTTGCAATAGCATTTTGTTACAATAAATTTGTTGCAATAAAATATTTTAATTATTATTTTTATGCAACAAAAAATATTGTTGCTATAATTTTTTGCAACAACATTTTTGTTGCGATAAGTTACCGCAACAGTTTTTTTTGTTGCAATAAACTACCTTTGGAAACTTATTGTGATAAGTTATAACAATAGTAATTTTTGTTGCACTAAACTAACTTTGGAAACTTATTACAACAAAACATTTTGTTGTGATAGGTTACCACAACAATAATTTTTGTTGCAATAAATTATCTTTTTTTTTTTAATTTTATTTTTTAATCTGTTTTTTTTTTCCCTACTAAACATATCATATTTAACCTATTAACAATATAATCACATTTTCACAAAATCAAAAAAATCTACAAAAGATGCAAAATGTATAATACTTCATCCATACTATATATATACAACTTGTTGAATTTATATACAACCACATAAATTCATTATCTCAAACCATCAATATACAACTAGTTCAACCTCCCAAAAAAAAAAAAAAAGACTATTCATGCTTTAAATACAAATCACTTCTTTAGCCTCCAAAAAAGTGTTATCCATGCCTTAATCAAAAACCACTTGATTGATTGCCACGCCAACAACAATAAAAATTTGTAAGAAACTCATGCTATAATCATCACACAAATTTTTAGTATGCGAAAACAAGAAATTTAAGAGGCAGCATCTCCAATGGCCAACACAGCAAGAAGGGGGAAAGAGGATGGAGGGGTTAAGTAAGGATGAACCTCCTTCTTTTAGTGGTGCTCTTAACAAAGGTAACCCTTTGCTTTCTTGTGCTGGGAGATCAACTGTTTCAGTAGTAAATCTGTGTCAGCTAAGGGTGTCATTGGCGAGTATTAGATTTTTTCAGTAAGATAAGTAATGAGAGAGAGAGAGCCTTAAATGTTATTGGCAAACTTTGGATGATCAGTGATTGGCAAACTTTGGATAATCAGTAGGTTTCCTTATCAAAACAAATTTCCGTTTGGCTTAGTTTGCAATTTGCAATAAATAAATAGGTATGCAATATAAAGTATCTTATTAAGTAATGCTTGCATGAGCATATTGGCAAAAATCAGCACCTGAGCTACCAATATGAATAGTGGGTAGGATGTGCAGTAAAAGAGAATGCACAAGCACTTACATACGTTGCTCAGGGGTGACATAAAGCATGACTTGATGTATTGAATAAATTGGAAAAGTTGAAAGAGAATAAGAAGGAGAAAGAGGCAGAGGTGGATTGAGATAATACCATGACCAATCGCCATGATAGGAAAATCAAATAGAAAACCTAAGACCTGCTCAAAAAACAATGAAAAATCAATTAGAATTGAAACCAATCCTATATCATTCAATAAACAATTGGAATTGAAACCCTAAAGCACAAAATAAAAATAAATAGCTATGAGTGTGCTATTGAATTGACAATCAATTAAGCTAAATTACAAAATAAATTGTTATGAATTGACAATCAACAAACATAAATAAACCCTAAATCAATCAAAATAATGATGATGAATTGAAACCCTAAATTACAAAATAAACTGCTATGAGTGGGTGTGTGCCACTTAATTAACAATCAACTAATAAATCAATCAAAACACTGATGATGAATTGAAACCCTAAATTACCAAAAAAAAAAAAAATGCTAATGAGTGAGTTGTGCCATTGAATTACAATCAACTAACCTAATAAACCTAAATTTATCAAACTATTGATGATTTGAAACCTTATATTACAAAATAAATTGCAATTAGTGAGGTAGTGTGTGTGCCATTGAATCGACAATTAGGTAACCTAAAATCAAAATAAATCAATGGAAGAGGAAGAAGATGGAGAAGAAGATGAAGAAGAAAAGGATTTTGTGAAACAAAGAGAGAGAGAATTTGATTTGATTACCTTCTTTAAGTGAATGGTGTGAATGACATCTCTATCTGAAGTAGAAGAGGAAGAAGACGAAGAACAAGATGAAGATGAAGATAAATGGTTGTGTTCTTCGGTCATGCTAGTAGTGGCAGAGGAGCACCTGAGAACAAGCCTAGCAGAGGAGTTGGTGGTGGTGGTAGAGGTTGCGAGGTGAAAGAGGTGCCTCAATGGCTGTGACGTTGTTAGGCTCCATAATCTCTGTGCCTCCATTGCTTTGCCTTTCTTTGTTTTCTTGCTTTGGTTTCTTCTTCTTTCCTTGGCAAACTCAGATTTTGATTTTGTGAAAAACATTGGATTGAGAGAATATGAAAGAGAAAGAGGAATTTTTGTAATAGCGCGTAATGAAAATTTGGGGAAAATAAAAATGCCAGGAGGGGACTAGTCTATTGCAACAAATAAAATATTACGGCTAGTGGTCTTGGCTATTTGCTACTAGTATTAGAGTTCCTAGAGAAGACTATGTCACTTAAGCCAAGTTTCAATCTTGGAGCCCTTTGTTGGAAACTCTACTAGATATCTCCTTGGTGCCCTCCAATCCACATTTTCCTAAGTTTTCCCATTAGGGTTCAAGTGCTTGGTTCATGAACCAAATAATACATATTTTTAGTAAGTTAATGCGTTGTTTAGTAGTGACTCCAGAAGCTTCTAAGGTCTGGTTATGGGTGCTGTGTAGCAATAGACTTTGTAATGGGTGTCGTGTAACAACAAACTTCGTAATGGGGTGCCGTGTAGCATAATGGGTACCGTGTAGCAATAGGCTTCATAATGGGTACCGTGTCGCAATGAGCTTTGTAATATGTGTCGTGTAGCAATGGACTTTGTAATAAGTGACATGTAGCAACGAGCTTTGTAATGTCTGCCATGTAGCAATGAGCTTTGTAATAGGTGCCATGTAGCAACGGACTTTGTAATAGGTGCCTTGTAGCAACAGGCTTTGTAATGGGTATGTTGGGCTTTTTGGGTTTCACCATCAAGATAAATGAGTTTGGGCTTTTATAGAGATAATATAATTTTGTGTCCCAATTTTGGTAATTATATAAGAAATATTTGTGTGGCCCAATTTTGGTAATAATATCAGAAATATTTTTTGGGGGCCCAAAATAATTTATAGGGCTTGTATTAGTATTTTTGGTGAGTGGGCAAATTAGGACATGTGGCATGTGAGAAAAATTGTACCTCAACAACGGTCATCGATGGATTTTCAGCATCAGAAACTAGGGGGTGCAGGTCGAGTGGCAGTTTTGATATTTTGAAACTTAATGGAAACCGAATCAACACAATCTAAGCTCATTGGAAACTACCATCCCCTTAACCCCCATCCTCCCTCTCTCTCAGCCTTAGATCTGTCAAGATCTGGCAAGATCTCATTGAAATCCGTCAAAATTAGCCAAAAAGTCGTTGATATCCAGTAACACACCCATCGCTGCTACTTTGCCTATTTTGTCTGAAACCGACTCAAATCGTGGTTTGTGGTGGTTGGAAGCAAATTTATTTTTTGCTCCATTGGATCAGGTCGAGTCAGTTATGGGTTGAACCCAAATCTGATCCATCTTTGGAAAGCCCTAATTATGGGGCCTCGGAGATGGCATTTTACTTTGTAAGAACCTTAATCTTGATTTAGTTGAAATTGACTTAGATGCTAAATAAGTTTTATATGTTATTTCTAGCTCTAAAGTCGTAATGGTCTTTTTGCTCCTCTCTTTGATGACGGTCCTGTTGCTCCTCTCCTTGATGATTGTAGGTTGTAGGAAGGGGTGAATTTACTTCTTAAT
Source organism: Quercus variabilis (assembly GCA_030445155.1). Classification (NCBI taxonomy): domain Eukaryota; kingdom Viridiplantae; phylum Streptophyta; class Magnoliopsida; order Fagales; family Fagaceae; genus Quercus; species Quercus variabilis. The sequence goes on along the minus strand of CP129452.1, from coordinate 34,762,195 downwards.
TAGGGTGGTCATTGGTCACACGACCACCCTAACTTGAAACTTTTTTTTTTATTTTTTATATCTTTAAGAAAAATTAAATTTTAAGTTAAGTGGGTTGTTGACCACTCTAAAAAAAAAAAAAAAAACTTGAACACCCTAAATAAAAATTTTAGCCCATTAAAAATAAATTTGATCTCTCCAAAATTTTGGTCCATTGAAGATTGAACCCAAAAAAATGTGAGAAATGCTATATGTTAAAAACATTTTCACAATACTTTTACGAATAAATTCAAAATCACAAGTTGTTAATGACTGTTACTAGTAGACAAAAAAATAATTTTAGTGGTAAGTTCAAATTAGAACTAATAACAATTTTTCTTTTAAGAATTATTGTGAAAAATGTCGTGGACATAAATTTTCTATAAAGTTGCCCAAACAAATACAAATAAGCCCAAATCAAATGTTTAATTATGTTTTTAAAAGACATATTTTTTAAATTGCTATATATATATATATATATTCTCTGAAAAATGCACATTTTTAAATAGTTAGTTTGTTAGTGCTTGCTTTAGTCTTTAGATAAATTTTTTGAATTTATGTAATACATTTTGTACATGAAAATGCACTAAAGTAATACCTGAATACTTTATTGAACATGATTAATGTAACGGCTAAATGCCTAAGTTTAAAATATTGAATGAACTTATAGTTTACCCTTTATTCTTTTACTAGTACTATGAACAAATTTCTTATAAGGAAATCCCTTATATTGCAAGATTCATCTTCTACGCAAATTTGTATTGACTTGAATAAAAAATTAGTGGAGCATTGTATCGATTTAATCCTAATTATTTTTAAAAAAATATAAAAATTGTTTGGAACATATCATAAAAAATGATGATTGCATTTTGTTTATATTGTTAGTTTGTTACTTATTTAAGTAAGGTGTTAGTGATTGAATGAGAGATCAATAGTTTAATAATTGCTTGGTTGCGTACCTTGAAAAATATGTAATAATATCATTGATAATAAAACTATCATACAACAATTTTCAAAATATGAAAACTCTTAAAACTTTATATATTTGCATTTATTTTATGATATTGATATATTCAAATTTTATTTTATTTTTATTTTTATAATATCCATATATTCAAGTTTTATTTTTAAATTTTGCTATTGTCACTGGTTTTATAGATTCCCCTTCTAAAAATCAATGTTATTAAATTCGTTCTGTTCCAGTGGAATAGCTCATACCAAGATGCAATCTGGAACAATAATACCACCCGTTCCACCTCAAGTCCAATTCCGGCCAATTTTGGGTCATTCTGGTCATTTCGGCCAATTCCAGTCAATTTTGGCCGAAATATAAGGGCCCGTTTGATTTAGAGGTGTCTTAGTTTTCAAAACTCATAATTCAAACCCAAAACTCATAACTCCCTACTCAAACCTCACATTCATTCAAAAATTGCAAAACATCTATTTGGACTCATAACTCAGTCACGTATCTCTACAACTTTTCTCCAAAAATGTGGACCCCACCCACTGACACTACCTAGTGTTGCTATTGTTGCTACCCGCGTCTCATTAACAAAAAAAAAAAAAAAAAAAAAATCTTCCTCCTTTACTTCTCCCTTGCATCCTCTCACCTTTCATTTCTCTAACTCTCCCTCTTTTCTATCAATTTTTTTTGTCTATCTCTCTTTCTCTGTCTCCTCGCTCTTCACTCTATATTTGATTTTTTTTTCCTACTCTTTTTTGTTTTTCTCAGCTTTTTCTGACTCTCCCCTCTTCAATCTGTATTTGAACTTTTTTTCCTCTCTCCTTTATTTCTTTCTCAGCTATTTTTGGTTGGTTTGAATCGGTGGCTATTGGGTTTAGAGTGATGTGTTGTTTCAGTGGTTGCTAGGTTCGGATTGGTGATGGTGAGTTTCAGTGGTGGTCATTTGGGTGTTGGCTAGGTTTCACGGTGGAGATCAGGTTTAAGATTGGGTTTTTGGGGTTGGGTTACGGTGGAGATCGGGTTGTGGGTCACGGCGTGGCTTGAATTGGTTAGGGTTGGGTTATGGTGGAGATCGAGTTATGAGTCATGGCGTGGCTTGAATCAGTTGGAGTTGGGTTATGGTGGAGATCGAGTTATGGGTCATGACATGGCTTGAATTGGCAGCGTGGATCGGCGGTAGGGTCACAGCAGGTTGATTTTGGTGTTTCAGTGGTGTGGATCGGCGCTGGGTTTGTTATGGTGGTGCTGTGGCGGCTGGGTTTGTTGTGGTGGTGTTGCGGTTGTTTGCAATGGTAATATCAAACAACTCTAAACTGATGGGACAACATAGAAGCTCTGGGTCCCACAAAGTCTGAATATTTACAGCAATGCCATTGAGTTTCCTATCTCAGTTTTTGAAAACACACATTTCTTGTTTCCTGTTTCCATCACCCTAACTCAAAATTTGTGAGTTTTGAGTGATAGAAACACAATGTGAAAATCAAGCCAAACAAAAAAATTTGTGTGGGTCCCATGTGTTTTGATAACTCAGTTATGAGTTTTTTATCATATCACTTAAAACTCTTCTAAACCAAACAGACTCTAAATTTCTACAGGTAACAGTTTTTAGAAGAAGAAAAAGAAAAAAAGAAATCCCTAACCAACAAACTCATCAACACAGCTTGTCGCCACCTAGCGTCAATCACCTAAAAGAACAAACCCAGCCATCGCAGAGGTTGCCCCTTTTTCTTCTTCTTTGCTTCGTCTAAGGGTCCGTTTGGATACAGCTGAAAACTGAAAACTGAAATTGAAAGCTGAAAAACACTATAGCAAAATAATTTTTAAATATGTGAATAATATCGTATGACCCATTTTTAATGAAAAAATTGCTGAAAAGTGAAATTTGTGGGTCCGTAAACAGTGAAATTTGTGCTGCAAAGTCAACTATTACAGTGATGCTACAGTAAAAAAGAGCTAAAAACGCGTTAAAAAAAAATTAAAAAAACACAGACGTCAAACGTAAATTTGCCAGCCAATCGAGCACTTAGACTCTCTACCCCTTCTTTCATTTTTTACTTTAGTTTTTGCTTTGCTTCAGGTTTTTGCTTTGTTTCATTTTTATTTTGCCTTTTAGTTTGCTGGTCCCACCCACGTGAGAAAGTTTTGGAAAGGACAAAACTCAAAAAGCAGACAAGAGAGTTTGAAAGTTTCAAACTTTTATATATATATATATATATATATATATATTTATTTATTTGGTTATTATTTTTCATTATTTAACTACATATTTATATTTTAATATTCTAAAAAAGTAATTATAATGTGATAACCAAATAATTTTTATTATTTGAGATTTGCTTATTTAAATACCGTATCAAAAAAAAATTCCGTATTAAAAGTGTTACGAGGTTTCTTAAAAAAATAAAAAGTAATATATATTTATATTTTCTTATACATCATGAGTAGCAACAGCACCTCTTTAATCCGATGTGACATTTTTAGCAATGTTATGAATACCTTCCGGACCTGTTTTGGTTTCGGTTTCGGTTTCTCGGGAATATTTCGGTAACAAAAGATGTCAGATTGCATTAGAGAGGTCCGTTACTCCTCTCCTTGATGTTTGGAGGTTGCTAGTTTCATTAGATTCCCATCTAGAGATTTAGTCTTAGAAACGTGAGTAGATGATGACGCTTTCGCGAAGGCTAGTGCATCTCAAGATGTTGATTTTGCCTAATACAGTTCTCTCGTGGTGGAAGTCTCTGGTAATGAACTATGTCACTATGCGTGGTTCATCTTAATGGGGCTTTGTCTTGAATCATTGGGGATGCCTTCCCCTTTTTATCTAATTCGTTTCTCATAATATATATATAAAAAAAAATGTAAAAAAATGTAACCTTAAAGGTTGAGATTAAGATCAAAAGACAACAGTAAATTGCAATTTTGGCTCGATTAATCCACCATAGTACCATCAAGAGATTCCAACGATGTGGTACAATAGTGGACATCACTTCGTTCTTGAAAAGAAAAAAGAAAAAAAAAATTCTAAGAGCTCTGATAGCGAAAATTTACAGATTAATTAGAACTGTTACTCTGATTTTATACAATTCAAGTGATTAGTAGTTGACTACATCCATTTTCCAATCATCTCTTCAACGCGATTTCAACTCGCCCGATCCTCCTAGCTCTTTTTTTTACCCGACGCCGAGTCAACTACCACCTCCCCGAGTTTTGGGTTCAATTTCGGCCCCAAAAATTCCTTCTCCGGCGACCTCTCTCTCAGCCTTGGCCCCAGCAGTTCAAGTACATGACTCGCCTGAGAGACTCGTCAGGCCTTTCGTGGTTTCCGTCATGATTCCCAAAAACTCCGGGGAAGTCCGATCCGATCATCCCTGAAAGTGGCCGGAGGTGCGACGCGTCGCTACCTGTGCCGTAGAAGAATTTTCGTTTCCCGTGTTGAAGGGATTTGAGGCCGGTTTTCCACTTATGCCCCTGGTCTGAGTGGCTTTGCACCACTGCCACGCTCGCCGCCATCCAAACCCGGTTCAAATAGCTCATTTTTTTTTTTTTTTAATCGTTATCTGGATTTTTTTTTTCCTCCAAGAAATCGATTCGCTTGGTCCGATATTTCGGTGTTGGTAGGTTCTGTTTTGTGGATGAGGGCTTGGGAGAAGAGGGTGTATTTTATTTATAAGGGAGAAGGGAGAAAGAAAAAGTGTAAGTGGTTTTGGGAAAGCAAGAGTGGTTTTGGGGGTATTGGTAGGGTCCAAAAGAGATAATAACATACAATTTCTCTAGAATTTTTTTTATCTGATAGCAATGTCTCGAGAAATGATTTGTCGTAAAGAAAGAAAAAAAAGTTTTTTTTAAAAAAAAAAAAAAGGGTATAGGTAATTTTGACTCTTAAATAGACAAAGTTTTTATTTAATATATTTCTATTTTTTTTATTGAATTTTAATTTTGACAAATTTATTATTAGATTGTATTTTTTTTATTATATCTTCTATACTAGTAAAATTTTAGATAGATTAGCAATTAATAATTATATCATTAATTAAATATTAAATATTTAAGTTTTTGTAATTTTAAATTATGTGTAAAAAATACATTTATTGATCGAATGGTAATTTAGCACTTGATTTGAACAAAATTTGAAATACATGTTAAAAACATAAAATACATGCAATTTAGTAGTTAGGTTTTTAAAATATATAGTTATATTAATTTTTCAGTGAGAGTTTGAAAAATTTTTCTACAAATTAATTTGGAAAGAAATTTTAACCTTCTTAAATTTATTTATTTATTTATTTTTTCATTCAGAGGCACTTGAGTATGTGTTTAATGAACTTAGAGGACATATAGTAAATTTAGAATTCTCAATTTTCATGCATCACACTATTGATCTATAGGGTTTTAGGGGTCTGACGAAAGGGGAATTAAATAGTCTTGCTAAAAACTTTGACACTTCTTTCTTATAAGTAATTTTTTTTTTTAAAGTGATTTTGGATGAATTTGATTTATTAATTTAGCATTCAAAATGGTAGCTTTTATACTCCAAAAAAATACGGTATATTTTAAATTATTGTTTAACAACTTTAAAGCTGGTTAAATTATAGTTTATAAAAAGGTTTATGAAGACAAAAGAAAAAGTTGGTGTTATCATCGAGGTTTCTATTCAAATTGGTTTACTTTTCATTTCTTCTTTCCTTTTTTGTTTTGGTTGTCGTTGTCATATAAGTGGTTCAACCACTATGCTAGTTTCACTTTAATATTATGTAAGATACACCACTACCTTCCAACCCCTATATAAATCATAATTGCATCCATGTAATTTAGAAATAAATACTATAGACACATATTAAATTCCCTTGCCTAATAAGTTTAATATAATCTATTTTTATCTTTCTAATTTTTGTTGACTCTTCGAAAAATTTATAGACATATCATTTGGTTGAGTATGCAATTTGTTAAATTTTTTTTCTTGTTCTATCGTATTAAAGAAAAAAAGTAACTTGTTAACCCAGTGTGTGTATATATATATATATATTATTTTTTTTTTTCATGCAATGAATTTATTAATGTTTACACTCTTACAATAAATTATGTTCTTATCAAAAAAAAATTATGAAAATATATTGAAATGTAAAAATCATTTTTTTTAGAAACTACTAAAAATTTACATTAAATTAATTCATAAATTAATAATTAGTTTTAATAAGAATATTTTGATTAGTATCAAATGGGTTCGAAGTAATTTTAATTAATCTCAAAGTAGAATGGATTAAGCCAAAAGACTCAAATGGTTGGTGTGGATGTCTTTTTAAGACCTTGCAAAAGAAAAAGAGAAGTAGGCAGTGATTGTAGAGAAAAAGAAATCAACAATGAACTTGATTGATGGCATTGTGAGATGAAGGTAAATGTCATTTATGTTTGCCATAAACCATTATTGGTACGTTGGAGGAGTGGTCTTAATCACGAGATAGTAACATATCAAGAATAGCACGAAATCTCTTTAAATATATATATATAAATATCACGAAATCTTCTCGACTTATTATTTACTATTATATATTTGCTTTGGCACTATCTCTTGTCGTGACGTGTATATGACAATGGCAAAATGAAAATGCCTAATGAAGTTGAAATCTGTAGCATACAGGTGTGAGGTGTTGAGCTTATCCTCAAAGAACAATCAAGAAATTCATGACTCATCTAAATCTATCCAATTGAAAGCCACCAACTTTTCAAAGATTCACATGGACGTGGGTTCCACTGTCTCAAAATTTTCTTTAATCTTGTCCTTTTCTTGGTGACAGGTCTACCGTGCGAATGGGTATGGGAATGGGTAGTATGATTATGACAATGAAAGAGACGCGTGGGCAGGTGGAGACCCAGCCAGTGCGTCCCATTCTCCCGATGGGTTTTGTTAAGGGCAACGGATGGGTCTCACGTGTGAGTGCTACTGCCTATACTGTGGACCTTATTATTATTATTATTTTAATAATAAACAATTATTATTATTGATGTTGAACAGAATCAGGAGGCTGAATGTGTCAGCTTTGATGGGCTGATGGTTGTAGCGAATCCTTGCAAGAATGAACACGCTATCAAAGGAGACCGGGGTGGATCGGCCTAACACCCATCAATGGCTAAGTTAGTTTCTCACAAAAATAGAGTTCCAACTTTTTAGGAGTAAAATATCATAATGTTCTTACCTTTATTTGATTCAGACCGGTTCTTATATAGAGAATCTTGGTGCAGTTATTTGGTTTAGTAACTTCCCCAAGATTCGTGGAAATCAAGAATTCCGGAAATAACTTCCTCAACGGCTATAGAAGTTGCAACCGCTAGTGGAAGTTATATACTTAGGAGAAATTGGTGGCGATGAACACAGGTTGATTAACGGCTCCAGGATTTGCTAAGTGTTATGTGGTCGTCCGTGTGCTTTGCCTATGGACGACTCTTTGTACACAGACTGATATTGTGTGGTCATCCATGCGCTTTGCTCATGGACGACTCTTTCGTCCAGACAGTCTATGGTTATTTAGTTAATTGATGCCTATGGACGAACCAGAGATGGTCAATTTTGCTATCCCATTAGTTGCCCCCTTGTCCAGGGGTCGTTAAGTGATGGTCTTCCTTTTTTTTTTTTTTAGACCACGTGTCGTGATTTCGTTGGCTGACCCATCACGTCGATTGCGTTTTTCAAAGGGACAGCCACATGTCTTCTTCTGAATGGCTGGCGTCGCTTCGTTGAACTCCTTCTGGGCCCTATAAATAGGTACATTCTCTTTCCTGCCCTTCACCTTTCTCATAATCTTCTTTCTGCCATCCCGTCCAAGGGTCTCGTCTAGCTCTTCATCCTAGTTCTCAGGTATTTCCTCTTCCTTTTTTTAGGTTTTTCGTCTTAATTTTTATTTTAGTCATCTCTTCATCTAGTAGTATAAAGAGAGAGATTGACGAGTACTAGGACGCTTCTTCTGGGAGTTATGAGAGTGGTGAGGGTAGCACAAGCTACAGTAGTAGTTCCTCAGACGAGCATTACTCGTCTGAGGTTCCTAGCATTCCCTTTGAGGAATTCCAAGAAATGCAACGTAGGATGGCAACTGGGGCTGGGACTAGCTTGTCCAGAGAGCCACTTAGCGTTTCTCAAGTCAAGGAGGAAGAAGAGGAGAATGTGATATACAGCTGTGCTCCTGAAGTAGCGTCCACTCTAGTCGCCCCTAAATTGAAGACCCTTGTAGATAGATACCAAATTCCTATTGAGTTCAACCCTCGTCTACTCAAGGAAGGAGAATGGTGTTGTTCTCCTTCTTCTGGTTTAGGAGTATATACATCTTACCTTTTAGCTGGCCTTAGGTTCCCTCTAAATTCATTTTATAGAAGTCTTCTCCATAGGTTGGGTATTGGACCTAACCAGCTCAACCCCAATGGATGGAGGATGATAGTTGCCATACAAGTGCTATGGCGTGAAGCGTTGGAAGGGGACTGTCCTATCACAGTGGACGAGTTCCTTTACTGTTATAAGCCCTCAGAGATAAAGAAGTCTGTTGGTTTTTACCAGTTCTCATCCAGAGGCTCCTACTATAGTTTAATTAAGGGCAGTAGCTCCTCTGACAGGCTCTGGAAAAAATAATTTTTTTATTATTTTCGAAAATTGGATTGGGAACCCAGTTGATGTGGGTAATGCCCCTTCCCACCTTTTACTGACTCTCTAAGTCATCTTCGTCCTGAGGGTATGTCTCCTTCCATTTTATTTTATTTTTCTTTACATATTTTCCAACTCTCAGTCATCTAACGCCCCTTTTTATTGATGCAACTGTTGTTCGTCCACGCTTGGACAAATTTTACTTGGACCAAATTAACCAAGTGCGTGCCCTCTTTGGGAGAACCTTTCACGATCTAGTCACTCTCAGTCGTCTAGCTATGTGGGGACTTGGCCCAGAACATACTATTGAGAATCTTGGTCACGAGGAAACTACCCGTTGTAGTAAGTATCGTCCATTCTTCTCTTTTTTCTTCTTTTCTTTTCTTCCTTTAAAAAAAAAAAAAAAAAAAAAAAACTTAATTTTCCTCATTGCAAGAATAATTACAATAAGGGAGAACAAAGAGAAAACCATAACTAGTGGGGATGAGGGTGCAACTGCACCATCAGTCGTCTGGAAACCTTCCGTCCAGACAAGGAAGAGAAAGTCTAAGTCTATATCTAGTGCTGTGGATCTGGACGACCTTCCAAGTCGTCGAGGTCCTAAGAAGCAAAAACCTGGCAAGACTTATCTTCCCAAAGTTCTCAAATTTATACCTCTGACAGTAGATCTGGACGACCCGTCCAGCCAATGTGGAGTTCGTCCAAACAATTCATCCTGTTCAAACTCATCCTACTCCCCCTCCAGCCAAGACTCCTCGCAAGCCTCATCTGTCAGAGCCATCTGATCGTCTTCTAACCTAGTGCTAGATGAGAGCTATGCATGGAGGTCGTTCAAATGAATAATCACTGATAATGAAGTCAATGAATGTTACAATATGTTAGTGAAGGAGTTTGAATGCTCTGGCATCCATGACCTCTTTAAGGTAAGAGTTTCATTTGTCCTCGTGTGTTTTTAATAAGTTTTTCAAAATTAAATGTCTAACTTCTCTTCGTCCACATCTAGGCTATGTCAAAGTTTTATACAGCAACATGCCAAGCCAAGGAGCTCTATGAGGAGGCTAAGATAGCTAAAGAGAAGGCTAAGGAGCTGAACAATGAAATTCTTTTTAAAAAGGGGGAGGTGATCAAGTTGACTGATGATTTCAATTATCTGCAAACAAGTGAGACGAAGCAGAAGGACAAGGTGGAAGAGCTTAAAGCGAATGCCATTGAGAAAAACACTCGCATTGCCTACTTGGAGGGACAAGTTTCAAAGTTTACCTCGTCCTTGGAGAAAGCACGTGAAGAAGCTGTTGCAACTTTCAAGAAATCAGGGGAGTATAAGACTCGTCTAGACAGCCACTATGCAACTGGCTACGAGGACTTCCGTGCTGATGCCAAGGATGCTTTTCCTAACTTGGACTTTGATTCCTTCAAGATTCCCCTTGGTACAGAAAGTTCCTTGCTTGCGACAAGTTCTGAGGATGTCAATGTGGTGGATGACGCTAATAATGAGGTGAACCAAGACAATCCAAAGAACGACAATGCTCCCAGTGATCCGTCCAAGTGATTTCATCTTCTTTTAAGAAAGTTTATATTTTAATTTTGTTTGGAGGTGCCTAGTGTTTTGAGCTTTATTTTATTTTATTAAAATTTATTCAAGTACAATCCTCTTGTCCAAGTTTATGGACGAGCTTTATGAATAATTACTCATAACGTCCAAGGGTTTTTGGAGGATGGTCGTCTACCCTTTGAATTTTATGAATGAATGAATACTTTTTATTTTTATTGTTTATTGTGTTTGAATATGCCATAAGCTTTGTGAACAAGTTTTATTTATATCGTCCATACCATTTCTGTGGTTGGGGCTCACCCACTTATGGAGATTTTATTTCGTCTTGAGCATATGGACAAATTTCTTGCCAGCCTTATTCATTATTCAAACTTGGGATGATCATTTACTCGTCCTTAGTGAAATTGTTCCCAACAAATGCTCGTCTATGTGCTGGATTGTTAGGTTGATTATGTTCATCTATGGGCTTGTGGTGTTTTTACACGCACATTATTCGTCCATGGTTTAGACAATCATACCTCAAGTTTACCTCACCTTAAGCTTAGACGGACTAACATCAGGCTTTATCTCATCTTGAGCTTAGACGGATATACCTTAGGTTTATTTTTCCTGCTTTATCCTTATTTAAAGGAAAGCTTATAGATGATACATCCTTGCGTCCAAGGATTTTATTCATCTTTGGCTGTTTGCCTTCTGTAGATTATTTTGAATGAAATCACAAAAATGAAGGATTCCCATACAATCATACATATACTTGAAAATATATCACATATATATATATATATATATATTTGGAAATCCATACTATGTAAACATTCGTCCACAGGCATGGCACCTGCTTAAGAGCTAGTGCCTTTAGGAAATTAAAAATACTTATACAATACAGATTCGTTTATGAGTAACACAAAATACTTGTACATCTAAAACACACAGTAGTAATAATAAGCAAACATAAGAAAATAACACATCAAGCAATAAATTAGGACAAATGTCCATGGCATTCGTCCTACTGCAATGTTCATCCATGGTCACCCTTTATTGATAGTACATTCTTAGGTGTTCAACATTCCAAGGGTGTTCCAGCTTCCTTCCATCCAGGGCTTTCAAGTAGTAGAATCCTTACCTTTTGCAGTTGATAACCCTGTAAGGTCCTTCCCAATTTGGTCTCAGCTTCTCATGGGCCGAGTTTTTTTTGTAGCCAAAGAAACCCTTTTTAGGATGAGATCCCTAATGTTGAAGTGCCTAGGTTTCACCATGGCATCATGCTGCTTTGCATGAGATTTTTGTATCTTATTGTTTTCTGCTCCGCGTCCATCCTTACCTTGCCTATAAGATCAAGGTTAAGATGAATCTGTTCCTGGTTTTCTTCATCTTGATACTTCATCACTCTATGGCTGGCCATGTGTACTTTTGCAAGTATGACTGCTTCACTCCCATAAGCTAGTTTAAAAGGAGTTTCCCTGGTGGGGGTCCTTATTGTTGTTCTATAAGCCCACAAAACATCTGGTAATTCATCTGGCCATACTCCCTTTGCCCCTTCGAGCCGAGTCTTAATAATTTTCAACAAGGATCGGTTTGCCACTTCTGCTTGTCCATTGGCCTGTGGGTAGGAAGGTGAGAAGTAATGGTTCTTGATTCCAAGTTGTTCACAAAATTTCCTAAAAGGTGTGTTTTCGAACTGTCGTCCATTGTCAGACACTAGCACCCTAGGTACTCCAAATCTACATACAATGCTTTTCCAAACGAAGTTTTTGATATTCTGTTGTGTGATCTTCGCTAAAAGTTTAGCTTTTACCCATTTAGTAAAATAATCTATTCCTACTAGTAAAAAATTCATCTGTCTAGTTCCAGTTGGGAAGGGGCCTAAAATATCCAAATCTTATTGTGCAAAAGATCAAGGGGCCATCATTGGAGTGAGATACTCTGATGGCTGTTTAGGAATATTACTGAAACGTTGACATTGATCACATACGTTGACATATGCCTTAGCATCTGCTTGGATGGTTGGCCAATAGTATTCTGCACGAATGAACTTGTGGATGAGTGATCTGGCTCCTGAATGGTTACCACATGCTCCTTCATGAACTTCCCTCAACACGTAATTCGCCTCGTCTGGAGCTAAACACCTTAGGTATGGCTGGGAAGAACCTCTTTTGTATAACACCTCATCCATAAGGATGTACCTTGCTGATTTAACCCTGAGTTTTTTGGCTTTATCCTTTCCCTTTGGAAGCCTTCTGTCCTTCAGGTATGATACTATCGGAGTCATTCAATTTTCCTCACCTTCTAATTGTAACACTTCTGGGAGGTCTATGCTTGGCCTGTATTGTACTTCATTGAACTCTTCTTTTGCTTCATTCGTGGAGGCTTCCTTTGCTAGAGTATCTGCTTCCATGTTCTCTTCCCCTGGGATTTGAACGAAATCAGTTTCTTTGAATTTCTTTATAAGGCGTACCACCTTCTTTAAATATCTCTTCATTCTGTCTTCCTTGGCTTCACATGTCCCATTTACTTGGCCTATGACCAACTGAGAGTCTCCTAAGACAAGTATTGAATCTGCTTCCATTGATTTAGCCAACTCCAACAGTTTAAGAAGGGTTTCATACTCCACTTCATTGTTAGTTGTTTGGTACTGCAAGCAAACCTTGTGCTTCAATTTATCTCCTTCTGGTGACTGCAAAACAATTCCTATACCTCCTGCATGTAGCGTAGATGATCCATTTACATGGACAACCCATTTTTTATTATCTCTCTCATCTAAGTCGTTATAACTTGGAGTGAACTCTACAATGAAATCTACCAGGGCTTGAGCTTTTATTGCATTCCTCGATTGGTACCGAATGTCAAATTCACTGACCCATTGGATTAGTCGTCCTGTAGCTTCTAGTTTGTTCATTGCCTTCTTGAGTGAATGGTCTATCATGACATTGATGACATGAACTTGAAAGTAGTGTCTTAACTTCCTAGAAGCTGTTATTAGTGCAAAGGCTAACTTCTCTATCAATGGGTACTTTCCTTCTGCCCCTCTCAGTACTCAGCTTGTGTAGTACACAGGCTTTTGCAGCTTTTCTTCCTCCCTGATCAACGCTAAACTCATGGCATGCGGGGACACTGATAAGTATGGATATAGTTCTTCTCCTAGCATGGATGGACTTAACAATGGAGCTGTGGTAAGATAATTCTTTAGATCTTGGAAGGCCTTTTGACACTCGTCCATCCATTCGAATGCCTTCATGAGAATTTTGAAGAAGGGCAAACATTTATTTATGGCTTTTGAAACAAACCTGTTTAGGGCTGTAACCTGTCCAGTGAGGGATTGGACTTCCTTGATGTTCTTCGTTGGTTCCATGTTCAATATTGCTTGGATTTTGTCTAGATTTGCTTCAATATCTCTCTGTGAAACCATGAATCCTAAAAAATTTCCTAACGATACTCCAAATGCACATTTACTTGGGTTCAGCTTCATCTTATATCGCCTAAGTGTTTCAAAGGTTTCCTGAAGATCGTCCAAATGGCTTCCTTCGTCCAAGCTCTTTAAAAGCATGTCGTCAACGTATACTTCCACATTCTATCCTATCTGTGGACAAAACATGTGATTCACCAACCTTTGATAAGTCGTCCTTACGTTCTTCAGACCGAAGGGCATCACCTTATAACAAAACAAACCTTGACTGGTAATAAATGAGGTCTTTTCTTGGTTAGCCTCGTCCATCTTTATTTGATTATATCCTAAGAAGGCATCCATGAAGCTCAACAGCTGATGGCCGGCTGTAGAATCAACCAATTGAATAATGCACGGCAAAGGATAACTATCCTTAGGGCAAGCCTTGTTCAAGTTAGTGAAGTCCGCACATCCTCCACTTGCCATTTACCTTCTTCACCATCACTACATTCGCTAACCAATCCGGGTAATAGATTTCCCGGATAAACTGTGCTGTGGTTAGTTTCTGAACCTCTTCCTTGATAGCCTTATCTCGTTCAAGAGCGAACACTCTCTTCTTTTGACGAACAGGCTTAAAAGAGGGGAACACATTCAATCGATGAGTAATTACACTTGGATCAATACCTGGCATGTTGTCATGACTCCATGCAAAAACATCGATACTATTCCTTAGAAACTGGACGAGGTTTATTTTTGCCTTCTCCTTCATGCTTATTCCAATTCTAGTGAACTTCTCAGGGTCACTTTCTTGTAATAAAACATCTTCCAATACTTCAATAGGTTCCGCAACAACTCTTCTCTCTTCTATACTCATAGTCTGCACTTGCTCATTCAAAGCCAACATGGCTAGATAACATTCTCTGGCTGCCAACTGATCTCCTTGTACTTGTCCTATCCTATACTTTGTAGGAAATTTGACTGATAGGTGGTAGGTAGATGTTACTGCCTTCCAACTATTTAAGGTTGGCCTTCCAATGGTGGCATTGTATGAGAATGAACAATCCACCACAAGGAAATTCACTTCCTTAGTTATCTGCTGTGGGTATGATCCCACCACAACAAGCAATGTAATGGTGCCTACAGACTGCACTTTCATTCCTCCAAATCCTATCAGTGGTGAACATACTAGATGAAATTAATCTCGTTCAAGCCTCATCTACTGGAAGGCAGGATAATACAATATATCCGCTGAGCTTCCATTATCCACCAACACCCTTCTGGTTGTATAATCTGCAATGAGTAAGGCAATGACAATTGCATCGTCATGTGGATGATGGATTCTTTTAGCTTCCTCATCCATGAAAGAAATGGTTGGCTCGTCTGTCTCCTTCGTCCTTGGGGATCGTCTAGAGAGTTGGACATTTTGCACCACTTTGAGATACGTCTTCTTTGATCTAGAAGATTGTCCTGTAGAAGTCCATCCTATGATAACCCTTATCTCTCCAAGTGGAGGTCGTGATGATTCTTCTATCTTCCCCTTCAACTTCTCATCTTTATGATCCCTTCCAACAAAGTGCCTTAATTTCCCTTGTCTAATGAGGTTCTTAATTTACCGCTTCAAGTCAAAATACTCATCCATGTCATGCCCATGGTCTCTATGGAAGTGACAATATTTACTCTTATTACGCTTATTAGGATCTCCTTTCATCTTCTCTGGCCACTTCAAAGAAGGATCATCCTTGATTGCATGAGCATCTAATCGAGTGGGGCATTTAAGGGTGTATAATTTTGATTCCTTGCTAAAGGACCTGCCTTCCTGTTGTCTTGGTCTTTCTTATCTTCCGTTCGTCTCTTCTTTGAACGAGGCTTTTGTTCAGAATGTCGTGTAGGGTTCATTTCCATTCTCTCAACTCTATTCCTTTTCTTAGCTATGATTGCATCTTCTGCATTCATAAAGTTTTAGGCTGAATGGATGAGTTTATCTATGGATTGAGGTTCTTTCTCATAAAGCTTATGAATGAATAAGTCCGAGTTAACCCTATTATGGAAGGCTGTCAACAATAGCTTGTCGTCCACTTCATCCACTATCAGGGCTTCCCTGTTGAAATAAGTGATGAAGGACTGCAAACTTTCATTCTCCCCTTGTTTTATAGTTAAAATACTTGACGAGGATCGCTTGTGCCTTTGTCCTCCGATGAAGTTATTGACAAACAACTTACTCAACTCTTCAAAAGAACTGACTGTGCTTGAAGGTATCTTGCTAAACCACACTCGCGCTGGTCTTTTAAGAGTGGTAGGGAAAGCCTTACACATAATCTTGTTTGGGACTCCTTGAATATGCATGGTTGTCTTGAAAGTAGCAATATGATCGAAAGAATCACGTATTCCATCATATGAATCCAAGGAAGACATTTTAAACTTTGGGGGCTGGGATGGCCATTGATGGAAGCTGTGAAAGGGGAATTTGTTTTATGAACCAAATCCTCTACGAGATTTGCCCTTCTCATGTTCTCCTTCATCTCGTCTATAACCTTCCTCATCTGATCCATCTCCTTCTCCAAGTGTGGCACCCTTCGCGAAGTGGTGCCCTTTGAATGAGTTTCGGGCTCAGCATTTCCCCCTTTATCTTCTTGACTCTAGGCTTGTCCTTCAGTGTATCCTTCACGGCGTTGCCTCTCTATCTCCCTAGTTAACTCTTGGTTCTGACTAGTTAACTCCACCATGGCGGCTGCCATGGACTGTATATGTTGGATGGAAGGCGGTTGTGTGATAGGCGTTGATTGGCGATCTTTGTTGGGATTGCCAGAAGCATCCCTACTCTCTTGGTGGCTTGGTCTGGTGGCCCTTAATTTTGTTCGAACCATACAGTCTTTTGTCAGAGAAAGATAAACTGCAAAACTTGAAGTTTTCTCCTTTCCCACAGACGACGCCAACTAATGTTGAATAGAATTAATAGGCTAAACACTTCAGCTTTGATGGGCTGAAGGTTGTAGTGAAGGCCTACAAGATTGAACACGCTATCAAAGGAGACCGGGGTGGACCGGCCTAACCCTCTGATGGCTAAGTTAGTTTCTCACAAGAATGGAGTTCCAACTTTTTAGGAGTAAAATATCAGAATGTCCTTAGCTTTGTTTGATTCAAACCGGTCCTTATATAGAGAACCTTGGAGCAGTTATTTGGTTTAGTAACTTCCCCAAGATTTGTGGAAATCAGGAATTTCGAAAATAACTTTATCAACGGCTATAGAAGTTGCAACCGCTAGTGGAAGTTATATACTTAGGAGAAATTGGTGGCGATGAACACGGGTTGATTAACCACTCTAGGATTTGCTAAATGTTATGTGGTCATCCATGTGCTTTGCCTATGGATGACTCTTTGTACATAGACTGATGTTGTGTGGTCATCCATGCGCTTTGCACATGGACAACTCTTTCATTCAGACGGTTTGTGGTTATTTAGCTAATCGATGCCCATGGACGATCCTTATGGACGAACTAGAGATGGTCAATTTTGGTATCCCATCAATTATTATTTTTAAACTGAATTCTTAATTGGCAAAAAACTTTTGAGTTCTCCATAATTTTTCACTTTAGTATTATTTAAATAATTTATTTTATTTTATTATAAAACCAGTTTTTAACAAAATTATTTAACTTTTTATTTAAATATATTAGTCATCATATTCCAACGTAGAGAACTCTGCGACAGCCTTTGAATCTATCTTTAAATTATACACTTGTACTATACTACTGCATAAAGGGTCAAATTTGAATAAACAAGTTATTGGCTAGCTTTGGACTTTGCATATTTAGACTAACTGTACAAGTGGCCATTAGCCATGATATTTATGCCCTGTTTGGATTTTTTTTTCCTCACTCAATTTTCGTCACTCATTTCTTATCACTCATTACTCATCACTTAAAATACCCCAACTCCCTACACGAAGTCTGTTTGGCACCATCACTCAATTTGTCATCACTCAAAATTTTCAATTCTTTGTGGGCCCTATACCTGTAACTTGGTGCAGCTTTTACTTTCTTTTTTTTCTTTAACTCCTAGTATCCAAACTCACCAAACCCAGTGCAAAAAAAAAAAAAAAAATCTTAATGAAGAAGACCAAGACCCAGCGTGAAAGGGAAAAGAAAAGAAGAAGAAGAAGAAGAAGAAGAAGAAGAAGAAGAAGCCACCTAGTGTGAAAAGAAAAAGAAAAAAGGAAGAAGAAGAAGAAGAAGAAGAAGCCCCAAACTCACTGAACCCAGTGAGAAAAAAAAAGGGTCAAAAGTTATGGCTGACCTCTAACCGTAGGACCCTGCATGTAGTTTTAATTACAAAAATACCATTGAAAACATAATTATGGAAACTAAAAACACCTGAAATATGTTTTTAGTTTCCATACCTTATCACTAAAAAAATCAGAGAATTGAATGATGGAAACAAAAACTAAAAACAAAAACCAAACGAACTTCTCAGCCATGGGTCCCACCATTTTTGAGTTATGAGTTATAGAAATAGCAAATCCTTATCTTCACAGTTGTTTAATCTAAAATCATATATATATATATATATAAATCCCTTCAATTAGTGAACAAATACTTACACATATACTCATACACTAAAACCGGATAGGACTTGAATTCCCAATCCCAAATCCTGAATCCTAATAGACTCGAATTTAAAAAAAAAAAAAATGGTGATAGTAGTAGTATGATAGGAATCTTTTAACCTAAGTCAGTATAAATTGATTAGTGTATTCTAAGATTCTGTTGAGGACCGTTTTTTCAGCTCACGTGGCATTACTTCATTGGCAATCCATGCCACATCAACATATTATTGATTTTTTTGGGTAAATCTATTTAAAACCCTAAATAAACTCATATCTCATTCAACTATATGGATTGGGCTCACATGGCCCACGAGATCCTTACTTCAAGAGGTGGATTCATGGTCAACATCTCCTTTTCATCAATTAGGATCATAACCCTATGGCATCATCAACATCAACATATGGATCAGGCTTAAGCAATGAATCAAAGCTCACGGTCCATATTACCTCTCTTACACTCATGGCAAGTGGCTTCTTCAACAAGAGTCCATATTTACACAAAATGACAATAAAACTTAAGGTATGTTATCTTATCTTCGGCTAATGATCCAAATTCATAAGTCTCTTTGGGAAACTTTGGAAGTCATGGTTTGGAGGGCCAAGAGGATTGTTTAGTAAAGCTCCAGCTGTTTAATGTTGATAAAAGAGACATGTTGCTTAGCATGTCTTCTCCAACTCCCTAAACTCTGACGAGTCCGTGTGTAGTGGGTAACATATGGTAAGCATCTCTTATCACATAGCACTTTAAATGATAAAATTTCCCATTACTCTTTTCCTAAATCTTAACATTCATTATGTGATAAATACTCAATATCCCCAGCCATCTAACTGTTGAGAAAATAACTGTTCATTCAATCCCTAGGTATTGCTATACAAATTTAGAAACTTCATTATATCATTCTACATAAACTACACTAATTCTTTTAGCTAAAATCCAACTAAAACACGTGGCCTAATTTGATTGGCTATCTTTTATCTCTCTCTCTCTATACAAAATATTCATGATATCTCTAATACCCAACTACTGTCTGCCACAATCAGACCATATATTTCTCTGCTAGCTGCTAGAGCAAAGCATGAAACACTCTTCTTGCTCACCAAGATTATGTCACAATACAATGAGACCTTGACTAAATCTCTACAGCTTCATTGACTTTCAACCAATCCTTCTATTACTTGCTAGAAATGTGTTGTAATGGAACTTTGGACCAAAAACACAAACACCCGAAAAGAGAAGCATTTCCAGCTGAACCCCAGCAACGTATTCAGTACTTGACACCTGGCTGGAAGTGATATCATCAGCCATTTAATGCTGAAATCCTAGCAGCCAGTTGCTATACCCAAAATAGCAAGATACCCTTGAAAGAGGTCTTAGAATTTTTCAGCCAAATCCATGAAATGACCTCTCTAGCAGTCTGAAATGACCCATCTAACCTCATTGGGTTCTACCCAAAGCAAACAGCTGTCTCATGATAGCTGTCATAGTTTTTCCTAACAGTTGGGACAATCTTTTCAGAATAGTTATGACAGCTAACCCAGCAGCCTGAGCATTACTGATTTTTCCACTTTTGGCTAAAACCAAAACCAAATAAAGTAATTATCTTTATCTTGCCAAAATACTTTCCTTTTTTGCTTCTCTTTCCCTAGCAGCTCTTACTCGAAATAGAAAGAATACCTTAAAGCTAAACATATCATTTTTGGCCAAAACTTAAGATGGATTCTCTGAAAATTCATTGCTATTTGGGATAGATTTTGACTGATATTCTTTACTAAAATACGCCCTTAAACTTAGCTCTAAAAATGACCCCTTCATCAACACCTTAAGGGGAGGGGGGGACACCAATGGAGAGGAAGAACTTTCTCATAAACTTCTCTCTCCCTCTAATCATCTTTTGAAGCTCTTAATGAAGTGCTGAACTTCTGAGTTTTTAGTTTCTAAATTAGGAACTAAACTCTTCAGCCCTTAGCTCATAAATGCCCTCCATAAGCCTTAATACAATCCCAACAACTTGGCTAAACACACTACAATACTATTACTCTCTTGTATCATCATCTCACTCTCCATATTCTAAAAATACATATATCTTGCTGCCCATATCTCTAAACATCTCTTTCTTCACTTCTCTTACACAATCTCATACACACTATACAATTACATATAATACACCATAACTCTTCTAAGCTCTACTCTCATACTCTCTCACTCTAAAATTCTACTGTTTTGCTGCCTATAAACACATCTCTATACTCTTTTCTTACAAGATCTTTCTTCTTGGAAAGCAATCTCTACTACTCCTCCAGCAGAAGATCCCAGCAGTAAATCCCAGTAATATTTTTAAACACACTACAGCACTATTACCCCTCTTATACTCATTCTCTCTCTCCATATTCAAAAAATACACCTATCTCACTGCTCCTATCTCGAAATACCTAAACACATCTCCATGCTCTTTTTTTACAAAATCTTTCCTCTTGGAAAGCAATCTCTACAACTTCTCTAACGGTTATAATTTCACATTTTTACTATCTTTAACCCCCGTATCTCTCATACTTCCATATATCATATACTACATCTGACAAAACATCTATATCTTTTACCATCTCCATACTTCTCAAGAGATATCAAACACTCATACTAAAAGCCCTTCTCATGGAAGACATGAACTTCTATTACTAAATCCCTTCTCCTAGAAGGCACCAAAATCTCATATCAAAACCCTTCTCTTAGAAGACACAACTACTACTTACATAAAACCCTTTTCTTAGAAGGCACATATATTCCATACAAAAGCCCTTCTCATGGAAGACAACACTATTCATAACTTCACAAAAACTAAAAGAGCATTGTCAAGGAGAAAACTCATTTAAGTGCATGATAAGAGGGGCAAGCTTAACCAACCCCTACACACAGCTAGACATACTCTCTCTCCCTCCAGTTGCACCCATTTTTCCTCTTAATCTTGAAGTTATCATGGTAAACTACCTCTCTACCGTTGGGGTCACTCTGCTGGGACATTATTAGCTCACAGAAGCTATACAACTAAGGCTACAAACCATACAAAGATAAGTGACTTTACTTCCTTATCTTTAAATTTACATAATTTAGTATATGATTGTTTCACATTTAAATATATATTACTTTATTCCAACTACTATTACAACTATTAGCCAAGGCTTAAACTCATTTAAATGCATGATAAGAAGGGCAAGCTTAACTAGCATTTATTGCTGGCATTCTACTAGAATCCTATCAGTTCAGTGATGCTATATAGCTGGAGTTATAAACCATATACAGATAAGTGACTTTACTTCCATATCTTTAAATCTACATCATTGACTCCATGCTTACTTCACCTTTAAATACAAATTACTTTATTTCAACTACTATTACAACTACTATTACAACTACTAATCAAAGCTATCATATCAAACACATATTACATATTTACTCAACCATTATCGTGATTCTTAGATTTTGGTATTAATGATTTTGTAGGCTTAAAAATACGCTGGTAGCTGTTGGACCACGTGGCCCAATGTTTAGTTCTGGACGCAACTCTCCAAAAAGAACCTGGGCCTAGTAAGGTCATCCCTCCAACAGATTACACGTGGCTGGGCAACCGAAAAAGGCCCCCGAACTGATCCTATCATAATAGTTAGTAGAATTTGGGTTTAGAGTTTACACTCTTTCTACAAAACTAATGCTAAGATATAAATCTGTGCAATGTACGGAAAAAAAAAATCTTCAATGGGGATATCAAGAATACTTTTGATTATAGAAGAGTATTCTTATTGCTTATTTTTGGTGTTCATTAAAGACTCACAATTGACATAAGTATATAGCTATGAAATACTTAATCATGCTTTGTAGTCACAATTAAGTGAGATGATGTGCAATAAGTATTAAATTTGCAGTTTGTTTTATCGCGAATCGCAATTGTGTTTACACTGTGTTTGGGGTTTCTGTTCTTTTTGTTTCTCTATCTTTTTCATATACCAAGATTATGGCTTCTCCAATTTTTGGTAAACAATTTTTGGTTATTTTGATGGTTAGCAACTTAACATGTACATATATATATATATATATATATACATATATATTATTGAAAATATAATGAGACGTTGATGGTTAATACATATATATATTTCAGGAACCAAGGGTAATACTCTTTTTTAGTATTTGAAGCAATCGCTCCAACTGGTAAGGTTTTGTTAATGTCACTTTGTCTTGAATCTTCAAGGTGGCTGTGTGTAAAACTATAAGTATGTAATTTTTATTTTTTGATGGTCTTATATATATATATGTGTGTGTGTGTGTGTGTGTGTGTGAATTTTTATTTTATTTTTGTTCAGGCCAGTTGATAAAGCAAGACTTGGAGGAGTGAATCATCTTAATCGGTAAGACAAAATACAAGGAGGGTGGAGAGTCATGTTCATGATTAAACATTCAAGGTACGAATTATATGATTCATGGGCAATTTAAATTTCAATTTGATGATGGATTTTCAATTTTAGAATTATTGCATGTGTTGCAAATCTATATTTAAAGTGAGAAAATTTTGCATAGAAAGATTTTTAGAATGATGATTAATTTTCTGTGGTTAAAATGAATCTTTGTATATAGAAGTCTGATAAATTCTTTTGTTTTTATACTTAAAATGGTTTAATTGATCTGTTACGTCGTTAACCATTGCTACAAAGTACATACATATACAAAATAAACAGTTTTAAATCTAAAATTATTTGCTAATTAGTATTGTTGGCCTGTTATAGTTTATTATTTACATATGTGCAAAGTTTAAATATTGTAATTGACATTGTATATTTAAAACTTTTATGATTGACCTCTTACAGTATGATTTTCATGTTAAATTATGTATGAACTTGGTACAAGCAATCATAATGTTCATCCACATGTCTCTTATATTTTAACTTCTTTGTGCTCATATAGAATATGAGTATTGTGGGGATAAATGAGCCGAGTAGGAGTATTGGGCCGTGGGCCATGCCCGAGGATGTAGGGTAGCTCGAGGAGGCTTGAACAGTAAGATAAGCTTATGGAGCAAAGGGACGAGGACAAGGACAAATATTGATGAACAAAGGTTGTCTCCTGAGGATCTAGACTTCCTCGGGAAATGTTGTGGGGGATTGGAGCCTGGTTGCCTAGAGAATACCGTGCAAGAGGGTACCATGCTTTTAAGGATAACCTTCAGATAAAAGAGTCTACAGTGAACTAGGAAATATCTGAGAAGAAAGTTGCTACCACCACATTAAATGTTTTGCACCTAACCAATTGACTGCATTTATGTGGAAATGATGTCTGAATAGTGATATTGCCTTACAACTACACACAATGGTTCCAGAAGGGCTCTAATGGGACAAGCATCTAGAAGATCGCTTATACAATCAACAGATGGAAGGCTGGGATTGAAAAGGAATATGATTATATAAAGAAAAGCCCCCGTGAGAAATGGGGTATGTAATCACTAAAAAAAAAAAACAAACAAAATAGAGAGAACATCTTGTACTTAAAGAAACTTCAGTGAATATAAGAACACTTCATCCTCAGATTTGACCGAGGAGTGTTATTCCCCTCAAACTATGTTTTCTTATCTTTCTTGCGCAAATCCAATCTTTTGTGGCCTATACATGATTTACTGAGTCTTACCTGTAAGATCCACTCTCTAATAAATATGGGCCAGTTTGGTACATGTGTTTAAACACATATTTTCAGTTTTTAAACAACATTACACGTATTTTCACGCACTTTTTCACTCACACATATTTCCATAAAAATTGAAAATTTTTGTTTAAACACGCGTACCAAACGGACCCATGTTGTTTTGGGCTTGTTGGGCCATCATCCCTTTCTAGTGAACTGAGGGTCAAAATCTAGTCCTTACAAGTATCATCTAATATTCTAGATTACAGAGTATAAGAAATATATTTATTAAATAAAAAATGATATATTTGCCTATTAGGATTTGTATAGAGGAAGCATTCATTTATTACATTTTTTTTTTCATCTAAATATTTTGCAATAATGTATACAATTGTTTAATTTTCCTTTAACGTTTGATTATATTTCAAATGTAATTATACTTTCATAGCATGCTTAAAGTAAATATATATAATTTTTGAAAAATTATCCCGTGCATCACACGGATTAGCAACTAGTTATCTATATTTTTGTAATAGTCAATTTAATTTTTATTATTTTTAATTTATAGTCAATTTCTGTTATTGATTTTTTTTTTTTTTTTTTTTAATAATATGAGAAGATTTCTATTATTGAGTTGATGGTAGGCACCAAATTATTATAAGCTGAAAATTATAAAAACTAAATTAATTGTAACCAAAAAGTAAAAAATCAAATTAACCATGATCCCAAAATGCAAACCTCAAAATAGGATTTTCACCTTCTTAATAAGCAAATGTTATTTTTTTTTTTAGAAAGCTTCAACCTATGGTGTCCGCTTCTGATGATACCTCTTTTATCATCAGACCAAGACACCGATCAGTTTTTGGTATAGGCAGGGATTGAACCCTAGGTCTTTTATACAACCATCAGAGACTTTACCAGTTGAGCTGACTGAAACCCACAGCAAATGTTATTTCATTTATAAGAAGTGTTGTAATGTTGGTTTCTACTTTTGATTTTTAAAGTATCCCAATGAGCAAATGTAATTTCATTTATAAGAAGTATTGTACTTTCAATTTTTAACGTCTCATCAATGAGGACCCACCACACAATACTTTATTTAAGATTTTACTTCCCGTTAGTTTTAAAGTAAAAATTTTTATATGTAAAATATTTTCAAGTATTTGATATGATAAGTAAAAATTTTCAAAACAAACTACAAAAATTAGTATCTTAGCCATTAAAGCTGCTGGTGCCAGAGGTCCAGTGACAAATTTCCAAAACTAGTAGCCGTAATAGTGGTTCGACAACCAAACTATTGGTGATCGTCTCTAGAGCAGTGTCTTCGGTAAGCGAACTGACAACATTGGTGGTCAGAACGACAACTTGTTATTTCATTTATAAGAAGTATTGTACTTTCAATTTTTAACATCTCATCAATGAGGACCCACCACACAATACTTTATTTAAGATTTTACTTCCCGTTAGTTTTAAAATAAAAATTTTTCTATGTAAAATATTTTCAAGTATTTGATATGATAAGTAAAAATTTTCAAACAAACTACAAAAATCGGTATCTTAGCCATTAAAGCTGCTGGTGCCAGAGGTCCAGTGACAAATTTCCAAAACTAGTAGCCGTAATAGTGGTTCGACAACCAAACTGTTGGTGATCGTCTCTAGAGCAGTGTCTTCGGTAAGCGAACTGCCAACATTGGTGGTTAGAACGACAACTTCAGTTATCAGACGTCCGACATCAATCGTTGGTAGCTGAAGAGGCAACTCCTGCCACTAAACCCACCACTGGTTACTAGAGTAGCAACGTCGACCACCAGATCACTAACATCGATAGTTGGAACAACGGCTTCAATGACCAGACCTCTAGCACTGATCACTAGAGCAGTAGCTCCAATTGCTAGATTGCAGACACCAGTTGCCTAGTCCAGATGACTAGTAACCTAACTACTAGGTAGGTTAAGGGGAAGCCATTGTGCATTTTTAAAAATACTTTTCCAGATTTTTAAAGGTAAAATGGCTTACAACTTTTTATAAAGAATTTGATAGTTAACGGAAAATATTTTACAAGTTTGACTATATTTTAGATGCAAACAAATACCTAAAAATGGGAAAACATTTTCTAAAAGAATATTTTACTTCAAAACAAACGGAGCATTAGTAACCTTTTTTTTTTTTTTTTTTAAATATTTGTGGTGAAAGCTCTTCAAGGCTTTAGAGCTTGAATCCGATGAAGTTTTGATGGATCAAAGTCTTTGAAGTTTCTAGAGGCTTTGAAGCTTGATTCCAGTAGAACTTTGAGACTTGTAAGAATGATTTGGATAAATGTTTTTTGTATTTGAAGATTT
Organism: Quercus variabilis; assembly: GCA_030445155.1. Classification (NCBI taxonomy): domain Eukaryota; kingdom Viridiplantae; phylum Streptophyta; class Magnoliopsida; order Fagales; family Fagaceae; genus Quercus; species Quercus variabilis. Next base: position 34,736,051 of record CP129452.1, on the reverse strand, counting down.
GTAGTGAAAGTTCTTCGAGACTTTGGAGGCTTGGATCTGTAAAACTTCACTAATTTGTAGTCTCTTGGTATTTATGCAAGCTTTTGAGTTTGTTTCCAATGAATTTTGACATCTAGAAAGACGACTTGAATGAATTTGCTTCGAATGTTGTTAAGATTTGAAAGTTGAAGTTCTTGGTAGCTATGGAGCTTGATTCTGGCAAAGTTTCAAGACTTCTAAATGTGTGTCAATATCCCCTCATAAGAATGAGGAAGATCTCTATTTATAAGAGTCTTAGGGAGGTGTGATTACATGTGATTGACTATGAGTAGTGATACATGTCATAATTTAAATGGAGGGACTTTATGTCTTATTCTCCAAGGGACACATAGCATTATTTGATTAGCCAAAGTGTTCTAATTTAAAATAACACATGACAATATATATATATATATATATATATATATATATATATATATATTTAAAAAAAAATAGACACATAACAATATTTAATTTGACTGCTTATGTCATTTAAAATTAAATTATCAACAGGTGTCGACGTGTGATTGGCTCTAAGTATTCTTTGCAATTTTTATTTAGAAACATTTGAAATATTTCCACTGGTCTTTAAATAATGTCAGCGGGATCCACTAAATAGCATGTGGCGCTTTGTGATTTGTTGGAAAATTTCCATGGCTACAACTTGAACGAAAGGTAAGGCTAATAATTTATCATTTGGAGAAGGTATAGTCAATTTAGAGTGGATTCTAAGATAGACAGACAAAATAGAATCCACTCTAAACTGAGTATTCCACAGCCAAAAGATGGACTGTCCTATGAATTTCATTGTTTCGTCACAAACAAAAATTGTAAATAAAAGCACCCCATTTTGCATTTAGGATTTTGAATATCTTATTATTTTGAAATGAAATGTAATACATAATTTATTTTAAAAAATTCATAAAATTATATATTAGGATTAATAATTTGTAACAAAACGTTTTCTCATAAGAGAATTTCATTTTCTTTTTTATATAACTGTTTACCACACAAACAAAGGGCAAGTTTTTTTTTTTTAGTAACTTATTTTGTGTTTTTTTATAAATAAAAAATTATATATATATATTTACTTTATTTTATATTAATATTTTCATCTATTCATATTGTGAGCCAATTTGCTAGTGATAATATATAGTGTGGATTAAAATTTTCTAATTATGACAGTTAGAAAAGAATGAGAAAAATAGCTTTTTTCCATTATTAAAAAATTTCAACTTGTGGCATCCTACTTTAATATTATATATCTTTTAAAGTATACAATATATAATCCTGATGCTTCTTGAATACATTACTTATCTGAATACATCTATAAAAATACACTGAATCAAAACAAACCTATATGAAGATACTTTGCAAAAAAACAAAGTGTCTTATCAATCATCACTTTGCAAAATGTCATATCAATCATCACTTAACAATGATTAATTTGATCGATTAGGAAAATAATTTATTATATATAATCTATGAAGATTATTTTCTTTGGAGAAATTGCAAATTTGTCCACCCAAAGAGATTATAAAATACACAATTATAAGCAAAATCTCATAATTAAGTTTCTATTTGCATCATTATAATAATTGATAATAAGAACAACAACAACAACAACAACAACAACAAAATAATGAAAATACAATTGCAAAAGCTAAAATATGTCACTAATCCAATTATTTCCATTTGATTAACCTTTGCTTTTATCTAAATAAGTGGCACTATATATAGAGTATTTCTAATACAATTATTAAGAATGCTTTCTATACAAAAACTACAATTTTGTTCACCCAAAATGATTTAAAAATATAAAAAAATTTAGTAAAGTCTCATACTTTAACATCTAAATGGATCACTAAAAAACTAAAAAAGGAAAAAAAAAAATTTGATTAGGAATTGGAATACCAAAATACCTAAATATGCATAAAAGTCGATACAACTTTTCCAAAAAGAGAAACAAACGTGAAGTGACAATTAAATCAATAATAACAAAAAGAACTATTAGCAGGGAAAAAAGTGGTTGAAACAATTTTAAAAAAAAATGCACCAAAGAGACAAATTTAGAGAGAGAGAGAGAGAGAGAGAGAGAGAGAGAGAGAGAGAGAGAGAGAGAGAGAGAGTATTGACCTTTTCACAGTGAACAACTTGGAAAGAATAGGGGAGAGAGGTGGAAATGGAGTAAAAGAAATTTATAAGAAAATCTAGTTGGAAGAGTAAGGGTGGAAGCAGATGAAAGGTTCAAAAAAGTAAAACCATAGAATTTATGAAAATGAAAGGTTGGAAGGGTAGAAGTAGATGAAAGGTTCAAAAAAGTGAAACAATAGAAGTTATGAAGGTATAAAAGGAAATTAAATGAAAATTTTAAGAAGACATGATTGGAGAAGATGAAAAATTGAACTAAGAAGAAGATAATGGTTGAAGAAGATGAAAGGTTAAACAAAGTAAAAAAACTAAAAATTGCAACAAAAAAAAAGGGTTGCTAATGACATGGCACAAAAAGAGCTTTGTAAAATTTATTTTAAAGCTACCATTATTATATAATAGTATAGATAGATATGTATAGTAGGGGTGTTTGTGGTGTGGTGCAGTTTTGGGCCACTTTTAGCACCACACTTTGCAGTGTGGTTTAGCTAAAACCATAACTGCACCGCACCTTATTTTTGCGATCACATGTGCAATGCGGTGCGGTATGATGCGGTTTAGAGTATAGCCAAAACCATAACCACACCGCACCTCTTTTTTGCAGTCATATGTGCGGTGCTATGTATAAGATGCGGTTTGAAATCGGTATATTTTTCAAATTTTGGGTTCTTCCTACCTAGCCCAAAACTAATTTTTCTCTTTTTTTTGGGCCAAGCTAGTTTTTCTTTATTTTGGGTTGACTTTTCTAGTCAACACTTGCTAGGACTATCAAACTTTTATTTTTTTGAAAACTAGGATTATTAAACTAATAATAATTTATTTAACATTAAAAATAAATAAATATATTAATATATAGAGAATGTGCGATGCGATGCAGTTTATGCAGTTTTCTTATTATAAAACAGCAAACCGCACTGCACCATGCGGTGTGGTGCAGTGTGGTACATTGTTACTTGCGGTGTGGTGCAGTCATGCCATTTTGCGGGCGGTTTTGGTGCGGTTTATGCAGTTTGGTGAACACCCCTATGTATCGACATTGTTTTTGGTTTTAAATTCTTCATTGATTTTATTGCCTAGTTATAAACATCTAAATAAAGTAGATGAATTTATAAATGCAAAGTTATATATAAAGCTAAAATTGTCCAAGATGAATGTGTAGAGTCAATTTATTTATATATTTAATATATTCTCAAAAAAAAAATTATATATTCTAATATTGTCAATAAAATTTAGGAATAAAAATTAAATAAGAAAAATAACGATTATGTAGGCAATGACATGACAAATAAGGCGATGCAATATGAGCATAATAGTAATAAATGCTGCACTTTAACTTTTAGATATATATAGATTAATGTTGTTAATATACCAGGGTCTAGTGGTTTAGCCCTTTTGAGTTTTTTTTTTTTTTTTTTTTTTTGGGTTAAGAGGAATATATATAAAATAAACTAAGAAGCCATAAATGGCGAAGTCGTGGCTGTGAGCCTTAAAGAGTATAGACTAGCAGCATCTGAACTTAACATATTAAGTAATACATCACTAGTTGGTAAATTTAATACAACAAAATCTTCATCCAATGTGCAGCCAACACGAGCAAAAAAGTCAGCACATCGGTTCACCTCTCTAAATGTATGGCTGACCTTGAAGCGATAAAACTATCTCAGGAGGAACCTGCAATCATTTAGAATAAGGGAGTATGATCTATTAGACGTTGAACTGCCAGATACAAGTTTAGTAACAGTGAAAGCATCAAGTTCAACATTAATTAATACTGCCTCTCTTATTTATTTATTGTTTTTTGATAGGGACTGCCTCTCTTATTGACGCATATGAGTCATGGATGGTCCATCATGTTTTAACTTGTAATGTCCCAAATATCAGCAACCTTTCAATTTGATGTGATCACTTGAGCATTATTATCGAACCAAATGAGTAGGTCCCACGCCCACTTTTTTACCTAATCTTGTTGTTTATCCTAACTTATTCTACTCCAAGAATCCGGCCCGGGGGAGTGGTGTTCAATCAAGGACGAGCTTTTGTCAAAGTGGCATGTCAATAAATGAGTTACAAAAGGTAGTGATATCATAAATTGATTGATATTTTGGTCTGATAATAAAGAGTTATCATTAAAAACGAACGTTATAGATTGAAATTAAAAAAAAAAAAAAAAAAAGTGGTTTGAAATTTGCAAGAGAAGACACTTTTGAACAAAAGAGAATTAAGATCATTTTTCGGTTGGCTTGGGCGTAATTTCTTAATTCCAAAAAAAAAAAAAAAAATCCACTTCTTAAGAGCTTGGTACGATGCTTAGTATGTACACCATAAAAATACAATAGATCATGGAACTTCAATTATGTATTTCTCCTTTTCTAAAGTTAGTGGGAAACAATTGGCAAAATCCATTAAGTCCTTTAAAATGTGGGTTTCAAATACGGCCATTCTTTCTCTTCGTTTCTTTTATTATATAAAATTGGATATTATGCATAACGCTTAATTCTGCAATAATATATGGTTGTCAATTTTCATACAGTGAATATAGACCTTGAAACAACATATAAAACTTTATCTTAATCTATCACTAGTGCAAATGGGTGGCCCTCATATACAATAATACAACACGAGCTTAGGTGTTCCTTATTTGGTCGTTGGATTCTAAGATATTACTTCACTTGATATTGCAATATACTGGGGATATTTTTTTAGACAAGAACCGGTAGAAGAATTTTTCCCATTGAACAATCCACTAGGGTGATATGGCAATGGTCTAGCCAAGAAAAATTCTATAAGAGTAAGAGTCCTCCAACAGGGAATGAAGTGAAGACATGCTCTTCTTTTGTGGGTCTCTACCCACTTTAAGTACTAAATAGCAGTTTATATTGAATTAACTATTATTGTTCAATGTCAAAATTCAAGAACTTTGTAACTCAATTGTCACTTTTTAATATTTATAATGGAAACAGGATTCAAATCTTCCCTTTACTGCTGTAAGTATCAAATTATAAAATAATAATAACTATAAAATTTGGAGGTAAGTGTTCCTCTAAGTCTCATCCACTCATGCTTAATGAATTTTATCTAATTCATTATACTAATTATTTATTTACGTAATCAAAAGAAAACGTCCTTTTCTTATTATTCCCTAAAGAAGTATTCCCGAATGAAAGTGATGGGTACCTATCCATTGGCTTTCACCCCAAACCTTTCGAGTAGTATAGGAGGTAAGATCTTCACCTTTATTCTCGCATGGTATATCAGTTCTCTGATTATTAAATTTAGTAGAAGATATGCTTGGATGCTTTTTGGAGATTTGGATCTTTTATGCTTGCAATGGAACCTGAGGCCTGAGGGCACGAAAGTTTATGCCCCCAATATGACCGCGTCAAAATTTGTAATCACTGCAGAAAGTATAATAGTTTATTTATTAAGGGTAAATTTAGTTACAAAATCTTATTTAATATTTTTTATGGGAGGAGGATTTTGGCAAATTCATCCTTAAATGACATTTTTTTCTTATATTTTTCATACTTGCAAAATTTCTAGAAAATTAAAGATTAATAGCTATATTATCAATAAATTTTTTAAATTGCAAGTTTTTATAATTTAAAATTATGCATAGAAACTAAAATTATAGATCATATAGTAAATAATATCCAATTGACACAAAATTTGACATGTGTATTAAGAGTGTAAAGAACATGAAATTCAACGGTTTGATTTTCTAAATATCTAGTAATATTTATTTTATTGAGTTTAGACTACAACTAATTTTGTAACTAAAATTTGTCCATTTATTATTTAAGGAAATTTTTTATTGAAATCCAAAAGATTGACTTTATACTTTATTTATACTATGTATAAATCTATATTATATATAAGAAAATTCCCCTCTTTAGATTAGACTTTTATGTGGTTTAGAAACACTCCTAAATCTTACGTTTAATAGGGAAAAAACTTGAGAACAACCTGATAAAAATATATCTCCAACTCCAATTAAAATGCCTACAAAATAGAAAACTCTCCTACAAATTCATTTTTTTTAAAAAGGAAAATTATGACACTAGACCACAAAAAAAATAGCCTCATCGCACACGCAAAGCACGTGTGATGCAGGGGCGACACTACACTATACTCAAGGGGTTCAAATGAACCCCCTGACTTCAAAAAAAATATATATATATATATATAAAATAATTTTTTTGTTAGTTTAATACTATACTTTTTCTTAAAAATATTTTTGCACACCCTAACTTAAATTTTGCACACCCTTATTTATTTCCAACTCTAAGAATAAAGAGTAAGTGTTTGTGAATTGTAAGTATCACTATTTTTTATAAATTTATATTATGTGTGTGAGTGTGTCTAATATTGATTGTGTGCATTAATTTTTGTTATAATGTTATTTATGTGAATTATGATGTGTGTGAATGTTTGTGTGTACAATATAAATATAATATAAATTTATATAATTTAATAATTAGGAAATAGAGATAGTTTATTGTATGTGAGTGTATTGTTATCATGTTATAATAGCTTTTTGTTATAAAGTTAGTAAAAATCAAGAAAAAAAATTGTAAAGTTAGTGATTGTCCAAGCATTTGATTGGTTAAATAGACATTAGTATATAATTTTTTGTATGAATGAGTGTGGTTGTGTGCGTCAATAATTAATACAAAGCTAATGAGTTTAGTTTAGTCATTTAGTTTAAAATATTTTTATAAGAACAATAACAAATAGTTAATAAAAACTGCATAAAAATAAAAATGTTAAATAAACTTAACAAAATAAAATGATTATAGGCTCATAGCTACTCACATTAGCAATAGATACTCATAATGAACTATCATATAACAATTCAAAATTTGAATACTTGTAAAAGGAAATTGTAAAACTTCATATATTAATTTTTTTTTTTTTGGTAACTCGATATATTTAATTTTTTTTTTAATTAAAATTTTTTAATAATCCTCCTAAACAAAATTTCTGGAGCTGCCACTAATGTGATGAGGCTATTAGTTTATATATGCAATTAAAAATTATAATGATAATGGCTATTAAAAAACAGTTAGGCAAAATGAGATTAACATTTTGATAAGATGATTTTATATTAGAGTTTGCTATAATATTCAATCCTGATATTGGCTGCTGTTTCCAACAAAATGAATGAAGGAGGTGATATTATGTGTAATACTTGTATACATCATCTTTCTTACATGGGAGTGGATGTTTTATAAAATCCATCTTCACGTGAGAAGATGTTACGTACAGATTACAACCTTTGCACAAAATAATCAAACTTAAAAAAGGACAATCTCCTGGTATGTAGCTTTAAAAGTTCAGGTGGCTATGTCTCCCACCCCCATGGATTAAACAAAAGTAGGTAGATTAGGTCTGCACTTAGAATGTTAATTTATGGCTAGTGGGACAAAAAAAAAAACACAGAAAATCAGGGAACATATCCAGATCATTATCCGAAAAAACAATGGAGATCATAATCTACGTCCCATCATTTCAACTAATTAACAAAATCAAACAAGATCATACTCTTCTTCTATACATTTTTCCAGCTAAGCTGCCTACTAGAATATATTCATTCTAGAATATTCATTCATGATCGCTAAAAGTGCTTTGTGCCAGTAAATGGACATGGATGGAGCTACCTTGGGGCCCATGCTGCCTCATGTTCAGAGGATTTTTATTCTTATTTTTGTTTTTGATGTATTACAATAGAAAAATGGAGATTTTAACTCAAAGCGTTTTCGTAGGAAATATTAGTTGATATATGAGCCTATTGGCAATATTCGTAAGATTAACAACATACTAATTATTTTATAGCTAGTTGTACTTGTGCTTACTTTTTCAGTTTCGAATGTGGTTGATATATGAGAGAATTGACCACTGATTTGGGAGAACTGTATCAATATACCCCCTATTGTCGAAATTGAGAGTCAAATTATACAGGAAATTTTGGCTTTTCATTCGCAACCAATAAGTATATTTATACACAACACCACAAACAGAATCATTAGACCAAATTTAGAACTTAACAAGTAAAAGATAGGCTTCTACACCATAAAGGAAGACAACTCAGAAAAAATACTGTAGCTGGCTGAATAGATGTTGCTATTTTTGCTTGAAATCAAGGGCTATATATCCATTCGAAAATTAACAATTTCATTTCTAATTAAAAACAGGCTATCTACAAGTAATAGGGATGAGCCCTTAATCAAGTTCTTTAAATCAAATACAATTTTTCTCACATCTAATGGCATAGACATCCTTCCATATCACCTTTTGACAGGCCCTCTTGCTTGTCTCTACCTCCTCTTGGAGATTGATTGAGGAGGAATTCAAGATCACAATATAGACCTTTCATTAATTGCTCAAAACATTCGGAAACAGCACTTTACGCAGAATCAACCCCTTCAACCTGCTGCCGTGCCAGGTATCTTTCCCTCCGTTCTTTCTACAAAAGAAACGTGGAGGGTAGAACAATCAGATATTATGCAAAGAGAGATCATAGATGGCCAACCAGATAAAAACAGAATCCACAAAATATTCATTGGCTCACCCATTCATCAATAACAAGTCCTTCGCCAACAATTCGTGGACCTGTCTCCTCTGGAGGCTTCTTGCTTGCCTCAAGTGCAGCATCAGCATCAGCCAACTGTCGCTTAAGTTTTTCCATTGCCTTAACAATAACAAATATGAAATTCTTCAAACATTTAGAAATATTTTTCTATGAATGGCATTTACAATGCAAACACAAAGACATAAAATAAGTGGAGGCACATGACAGATCAAAGATTCAAAGATATTTCCAATCCTACTTACAGGACTGGGACGTTCAGGGTCGACGAAAATAACCCGCAAAATTTGCTCAACTGCTACTTGATCCCTTTGCTCATCAAACTGGGTAGAGGTGTCACATAATGCATTTTGTTCAGCATCTATATAACATGGTGGTCTCAATTTTGTAAAAAAAGAACTAAACATCATATAGACCTCATCCTAACCTAGTTCTTTAGGTTTAAACTTTTACTTGGAACACTTTCAGAAAAATATATACACACAAATATGTAAATATTTTTTTAGAACCAAAGACCTAATATAACACTTCATACTATTAAAACACAAAGACAGACACACATTATTACTCAAGATACGGAAACAAATTTTCCATTTCTAGCACAGTCTGGAAATTCAACAGGTAGGTGCAAACATAGGATTGTCAAAAATATTTGAAAGGAACAAGTTATTAATGAATCAATTAAATTCAATATCACAAGCATATACATAACTCTAACATAATTAAAGCTTAAATTGGTAAAGCATGTGAAAGTAATTTCATGCCCTGCATTATTCAAGATTTTGAAACTAGGGAAATATAGTGAGGCCAAGAACTCCACAAATATAATTCCAATTGGAAATTATTTTGAGAATGAAATCAGATAAATCCAAAAATAAATTGCAAAGCGATAAGACAACATATGCTAAAACAAATGTGTGCATGTGAAAATCTGAAAAACTCGAGAGTTCAGCAGATAATTTGAGATACATATGGAATATATATTCTTTTTTTATATAGGTATGATACATATGGAATATAATGGGAAATTTACAAAATTATTGAATACAAGGTAAAAAGAAGTCACAGAAATGCAAATGAAGATCCCAAGTTTATTTCATCCCTGACACACACAAACTCCAGGGCCTCAAAAGAAATTCCTGTATAAACAATCATTGTTTGATCAAACTTTCAGAAAGCTTATATCTCCTTTTATTGCCTGTACTTATTTTGCTTCTAGGGAAATGTAAAAAAATTCAGCAAATTTTGACCCAATAAACTCAACAAACATAAAGCTCAATTTCACATTCCAGAATAATTTGGGTAACTGACCCAGCCAGCCATTTGATATGATAAATAAAATAATGGAAATACAATTAAGTCAAGAATAAGATTAAGACATTCTACAAGGGTTTCACCATATCAAGCAGACACGACAAATTTACAGTAAATAAAATCAACAGTAAATGTCAATTAAAGAGCTTGCATGATATACCAGTTCTGGCACATAGTCCATTTCACCTTTCACCTTTAAGCTCATGATTTTGAACTTAACTTTGCTCTTGTGATCTATTGGTTTTTCATTGTTTTCTGGAGGCTCGACAAACTTAAAAACTGTTAATCCAAGTAAAAAAATCAGAAGAGGAACTCAACAAAATATTAAATGATCACAGCATATTGTTCATCAGAAATGTGGAAAGAACCAAATGCTGGGAAGGAAAGAGGGTGGAGGGAGTGAAAGAAGAGAGAGGGGGGGGGGGGGGGGGGGGTGTGTGCTGCTAAAGAAGAGAAGATCAAGAAGACTGAATTACCAGTAGCAACTAAACTTTCACCAGGAGCAAGTATACCACCTGGAGGACGCATATAACAACTCTTTGGTGCAGTTGTTTGGAACTAAAACAACCAACAGGTTACATGTTAGATGGTTCTGATGGTAGCAAGTAGCACTTCAAACAAGATTTAACTAGAACAATAATAATGTTTTTTCGTAAAAGGGCAAACAGTCCTGCTCTTATTCTTATTTCTTTCTACCTCAAAGTCAAGTAATGCAATAAAACAATAAAAGTATTCACAACAATTATATATAAAAATGTGATAGCAAACATATACACAATTTCACACAAAATACAACACACATCCATGGACTAGTTTCATTATCTTTCCTAATCACCTCCCAGTCCTCCCCCCTGAGATATGAACCAATCTTTTTAAAAAAAATCTATCCAGATCTCATCAAATCAAAAGAAGTTATTAGAGTGGCATACCCATAAAATTTTACAAAACTCATTTTCACAAATTTGGGCCAAACATACAGTAAAAATTTTCCACACTGAGTGTCATCCCTTAATGATCTCAGGAGCTGCTCAAAAACTGAATTTGACCAACTTGTCAGAGAGTCACAGACTGACGTTAGGTTCTAAAACATATATTAAACTTATAAATTACTGCAACACAGGAAGAGTATCAACAGAAAAAGTAAAATAACAATGAAGAGACAACATAATTAAATATATTCCATACCTTGAAAGCTACATGAGACTTGCAGGTATTTTTAATCCCAATCGCGCTCCTAACCTGTTTACCAGGTTCATCTTCACGTTGAACACAGTTGAATAAAATCAGGTGCCAATAAAAATAATTATATATTTGCAAGGAGCAAGGAGCAAGGAGCAAGGAGCAATGAGCAGAGAAATTTGATCAACACCATTGGTTGCTTCTAATCATTAACCAGACTTGTGAAGTAATATCTTCAAAAAACAAGTTTGGGATGAATCTACTAAAGAAATAAATGACATGCAGGATTGACAACCTCAATTAACATTAAAATAATAATAATAATAATAATAAGTCATCAATATTGATGAATGCCATAAGACAGATTTGAGTAATAAATTCAGTACTTGCCTAGTTCAATTACTCCAAGAAGAATAATTTGAGGCACTTAGTAATGCAAGAAAAGTCAACAAAGTAAACGAAGAATGAATCTCACTTATAGAGACTGAATAGAGAAAACCCAGATTTCAAATGATTCCACTGATCAAAGATACACACAACAAACCGATCAAATTAATTTATAATAACACTAATTACTGTAGCTTATAGAAAGCAAGAAATAAAGCAATAGAGCATGTAAAAAGTAGTTTCTCTTAGACCAAATTAAGAGGATGTAGATCACCAATTGCAAATAATTAAGTCCCAAAACAATTCAACCAACTAATTCAGAAATACAAGCAGAATACGCATTGTAAACAGACAAACAGTGTACACAACAAAGAATTTCGAGCAATTAGCATATGACTTCAATCTACCCCCAATAATTGACAAATCACGAATTGGAAACCAGAAAAAGAAGAAGACCCAGATCGCAATTCAGAAAATTTAACAGAAAAACACACTCTAAAACCACTAAATCATACAAAAACCACAAACCCCAGAACAAAAAAAAAAAAAAAAAAATCAACTAAAACAGTAAACAACCAAAGAAACCAAGTAGAACTCAGACGGGGGAAGACAAAAAATCATACAAGGAAAGAAGAGCTTGTTTGAAGGATCAAGACGGAGCCTCCTCCTGGTTGGAAGAAAAGACTTAGCCATAGAAGAAACCGCAATCGAAGAATGCAAACTAGACCTTTCCACAGCTTGATGACTTTGATGCTGACCAGAAACAGTGGCAGAAGTAGCAAAAGAAGAAGAAGAAGAAGAGGAAGAAGCAATGCTGGTTTGCCAAAATGGCATTTTACAGAGACTCCAAACTTTGCCTTCAGCACCTGTTTTCTCACTAGCGACCGCCATTATTTCCTTCACCGGAAAAATCCGACCCAAAACCACAAACTGGGTCTGGGTCTGGGTCTGGGTCTCTTGCCAAAAGCGAGTTTTCTGTTTTTGGTTTTTGGTTTTTTTTTTTTTTTTTGTTAATATGCAAAGACAGATTTTGTTTTTGTTGGAGCTACTACGAGAAATGGATTTAGTTTTGATGTGAAAGATCTTTTACCAAACGGTGGAAAATGACCTTTCAGCTTATGTTTTTTTTTTTTGTTGTGCTTTTTTCTATGATTTGTCGGATTATATCGGTGGTTACTTTTTCTCGGATATTTTGCTCTTTTGCTATTCGACGCTGTGGAGTTGAGTTAGTACGACTTACGAGTAGAAATAGTGTAGAAATCTCAAATTCGATGCCAGTGACTGAGTGCGTGCCTTTTGGATATTTGATAGGCAGAGCTTGGATCCCAAATTTTGGGATTTTGCTCTATTTGATCGGGTGTGTGACTTCAACTGCATTGGAGCTTCGATATTTCTTGTTGCACTAGGCTGTGTTTGATTCGACACGAAAAATTTTCCAAACATAAAAATATTTGGGTGAAAATATTTTTAAGAAAAGAAATTATTTTTAATTATTTAGTTGCGTTATTGAAAATACTCTAGAAAAAAATGCTTTTCAGTTTTTAGTAGTGTACTTAAAAACACTATGGGAACACATTTTTTACTACTTTCTCACATTTTCTTATCTCAACTCTTAAAAATTTATAATTTTGATTTCAATTTTGAACGTTGATTTGAATTTTGAGGGAGAAAAATCAAAATCTGCCTAAAATTTAAGGGTGTAAATTGTAATTTAGTCAAAATAATATATGACATGAATTTAATAATGTTTAAAATGGCGTAGTTTTAAATGAAAAAACCATGTTGATTTGAGTTTAGTTGGCACTAAACAAACTCCTTGTCATGGTGCATTTACAAAATGATTTAAATACAAATAATAGGTAACATTAGGTAACGCTAGAGGTATGTTTTTAAATTTTAAGGAACACGATCAAAATTACTCAACCTTTAATGTTGTATATTAAAATTTAGCCTTTTTTCATCTATAATATTTCAAAGTAGTGGGTTTTAGTTAGCTCAATTGGTAAAATCTTTAATAATTGAATAAAAGATCTAGGATTTAATTCTCGTCTACACAAAAAATTAATTAGTGTCTTGGTCTAATGATAAAAAGTTATTATTAGGAGTGGATACCATAGGTTGAAACTTTCTATAAAAAAATATTCCAAAGCAAATGTTCGAACCCAAAAATAAAAATAAAAAGCAAATGTCAATTTCCTAACTAAAATACATACTCTTCGTCTACAAAATTAAATTAAATTTTGATTTTTTGTAATTTAAAATTTTGAAAGGCATCAATTCCATCTTTTTATTTATTTGTCATAAAAAAAAAAAAAAAAATAGCATACATGGAGGATAGAATTCTATTGTAGCATTCTAAAAAGTTGACATATTCTGAAATAAAGTTAATAGCATATGGAACAAATGATGATTTAAAATTTTTTTAATCACAGAATTGTAAGTTTTGAAATTTATGATGCAAAAAAATTTCAAGCACAAAAATTATTTTAACTTTTTTTCCTCTCAACTTGGAATCATGCTGATAAATTTTTCATAGATTTTGAAGAAATTATCAAACATTTTCTTACATATTTCTTTACCAAATGGATATACATTTTCTTTTAAGTACCTCTCTCTCTCTCTCTCTCCCCAATAAGTGGGGAGATGAATTTGAATAGAAGTTCTCCTTATGAAAGAGATTCAGCAATATCACTAATAAGTTACAGGACCCTGACCTTCTTTTTCTTTCTCAAGTCATGTTAAAGACTATTTTGCATTTGTAAAAGATGAGTACGATAAAGGAAAAGTTAGGAATAAGAAATATTTAAAGAAATTCAAGTTAATAATTTTTCTTTAATCATCACATGAATTCTTTTCTAGAAATATATAGCGTAGAAAAAAACGAAAAATGAAAAGTACCCAAGATTCATGTAGTTTTACGTAAACATGAAACATCCTGAAATTTAGAGAGTAACACTTAAATCAATATGGTACTACTTTATATGTAAATCATTTATTGTGCCACACGTAACCCTCTTGAGTTTTTATTTAAATGTAACACGAATTAAAAAAAAAAAACAAAAATCGCCTGGGTAGTTTTGTCACCCTCAAAAACCTTAGGAAGTGTAAGTATAACAGAGTTTACACATAAAACAATACTAAATGAAGGTTAAGGATATGTTTAGATATTGTTTATCGTTGAAAATTGAAAACGCTATAACAAAATAATTTTTAAATATATAAATAATACTGTAAGATCCAGATTTAAAGTTTTTTTTTTTGCTGATTAAAGTACTTACAGGTCCTATAAACAATGTACAAGACCTATTAAAAAACGCACAACACAGCTGAAAATTCAATTTCAGCTCTATCCAAACTACGCTAAAGTGTTATAGTCAAAACCTTAAGTGGGTTCACAATAACAACACCAAGATGCACAGCTGATTCCCCCCTCCCAAAAAAATATAAAACATCAAAGTGAGCCTAGGAATTTATTATAAACAGTAATGTTCTATTCCTCCTCTTCCAACTTTTTCGTTTCATTTTCTTTTCCACAAGATCCGTTTTTTGCTTAAAGAATGGATAAAATCTTCTTTTTTTTAATAATTATAGAGCATGATATGTGATGATGGTATAAAATAATAGCATTAGAACATGTTCTTGTGGTGCCATTAAAAATAACAACACAGGAATGCCCACTGATACTCCCATGTGGCCCTCTTGCAAAAGGCATCTATCCTTTTTCATCTAAATTATTGTTGATAGGCAATCATGTAACCTACAATAACATCGGGGCAATTAGTGAGTTGTTAGGGCATAATCCAACAGCCTCTGCATAAAGGCACTTTCTTTTCCAAATTTTTCTTTCGTGGTCTGTGAACGATGGACCCATGAGCTTATTGCTTCAAAATGATAGTACTACTACTACTTTTACTCATTGTATATGATAATTTCTCAGTGGAGAAATTAGAGCGGGCATTCATTTTACTGATGCAAGCGGATTTCGTAATGCCTCATATTACAGCCAAATCTATACCAAGTATAAAGGTCTCTCAACTGAGGGCACATGGTCACAAGGCATGAATTCGGTGAGCCCACATTGGAACCCCTTTTTTTATTTAGCGGAAAAAAAAAGCACATGAAAACATACTTGTGGAAGGTAGAAAATAAACGTAAATTTCAATGAAGACAGAATCGGTCGCGCATGGCACCGCAGACTTAGGCTCACTAGGGCTAGTCTATACTGTCCTATCAGGAGGTGCCCCATCAGCCAGAAGTAGCCTTGTAGGGCAATGATGCCCCCTATTATGCCACATGTACTACTTAGAGCAATTACAAGATGGTGGAAAGTCTTGCAAAAATAGGAAAAGGTAGGCATTTGACATATATATTGGCCCAAAAAACACCCCAGATCATTAGGCGTAAAATTGTGCATTTATGCATAATTGTTATAGTAATTGTGCATATATGCACGGTTATTGTAGCACTTGCATAAATATTTTAGTAATTTTTTCTCTCTCATTGTCTTTGTTGCTCTCACCTCACTCTCCGTGATCAACATTGCACCACTATCATACAAAGAACTCGCCTGATCAACATTACACCACTGCTGCCGATCAACATCACACCATTGCCGTGGATCAACATTAAACCACACGCGGCCTGATCAAATCGCCGCCAATCACTCTCCCCTCACTCTCCATTTTTCTCATTTGATCAAGATCAAACCATTGCCGCTGATCAACTCACTGATCAAGATCAAACCACTGTTGCACGAAGCCTGATCAAATCGTCACTAATTTCTTGTTGTTTGATCAGTGGGTTTTGGATTGGGTGGGTTTCTGATCTTGGGTTTGTTTGATCTTGAATGGTTTTTTGATCTTGGGTTGATTTGATCTTGAGTGGTACACTGATCAGGTAGTGATGATGATGGTGGTTATGATAGGTTGACGGAGAAGAGGAAGGAAAAAGATTCTCAAAAAAAAGAAAAAAAAAAAGAAAAAAAAGAAGAAGAAGGAGTAGACAAAGAGGCGGAGATAGAGATAAAGGATTGTGTGAAGAAAAAGGGGTGTATTAAGAGGAAAAAGGAGGGTTGGGGGGGGGGGGGTACGTGGGAAATAATAAAAAAAGTGAGAAAAAATATTATTTTAATAAAAAAGGTGTGTATAATAGATAAACTGATGTGAGTGTTTTATAAAAGTAATAGTGTAAAATAGAAAAAATAGATTTTTTTGTGTAAAATAGACGGAATCTTTTGCACCAACTGATGTAATTGCTCTTAAGGATATAAATAATCTTCCATCAGTTGGAAAGGGAAAGTAAGAGCTTATAGCTCCTCTCTTCATCTTTCTCTCTCTCATTAAATATGGAAACTGACTTGAGTTTCGAAGTGCTTATTGTCACCTAGTATAGTATATTAGTGTTGCTCTCTCTCTCTCTCTCTCTCTCTCTCTATGTAGGGCCTAGGTGGTGTTATGTTGTGTTTCAATAAAGTTTCATCTATAAAGTTGTGATTTACATCTATGTTTTATGTTGGCTTTATTCTATAACAAAAAGTGTTGTAATTGCTTTAATTTTATTCTTTGTATTTTGTAGGATTTTATTGTATTTGGTTTAGTATTAAGTTGGTGAAGAATCGAGCATGAAATGAAAAATAAGTGCAATTTCACGACTAACTCGCAAGAAGCTCGCGAGTAAGGGTTCTCACGAAAAGGGCACGTGAGAAACACATGCTGAAAGTTGAAGAGTTATGTTAAGCTGTTAGTTTCGCGAGTGTCTCGCAAGAAGGACCAACCCGTGAGGTACCCACAAAACTCTCTACTTAGAGGATTTTGAGTGTAATTTTCTTACCCTTCATCCATACTATATATACCATCATTACCCACAAAAGTAAGAGAGGTTATTCAAAGAGAAAAAGCCTAAATAGGTTTTCTACAATGCAACATAATCATCTTTTAGAGAGAGAGCTACTCATCCTTAGTGAGAAATCATTGTAGCATCTTCTCCTTTCCTTTCCCATTACCATAACTTGAGAGGAGATTTATACTCAAACACAACTCACACATTTTCAGAGTATAGAGAGTGTTTTGAAACTTGGGAAGTTTTGGAGATTTGCCAAAAGAAGCCAGTAAGGCTTGGCGGATGCAATCAAGTGTATTGCGGGATCTGGAAAGTTAGAGAAGACATCAAGACATAACTCCGAAAAGTCCATTGGTAGTAGGAACTTGGAGGGCTTAAGTACATTGGGTAGACTAGGTTTTGAGGGTCTTTTGTTATTCGTGTACTTCAATTTTATTCTCTAGTGGATCGATTTCGACTTGGAGGATCGCGGAGAGGTTTTTCATTGAGTTCTTCGGTTTCCTCTTCAATAACACGTTTTGGTGTTATCTTGTATTTGCATCTCTCTTCTCTTACTCTTGTGCTTTACATTCATTGTTTGTTGTTCATGTTTATGCAATAGAGTAGTTATTGGTTCATTGTGCACATTTACTCTTGTTCCGCACTTTGATTAAGTAAGAGTAAAAGCAATCTAACCGTAATTTAAATTTTGTGGTCTAAACAAGCTTGTGTGTTTTAGCACAAATCCGAGCCTTTTCACCATCAACCTTCACCAATCCATATTTCATGAACCTTGAAGTTGGGACTACAACCATTTGGGATGGACGGTTCCAGTACCTAACCCCATACGTTCGGGAGACAGAGTCACCCACTTTCTAGTGGAGGGTTTCAATGCTTTTACCAAGCTACCCTCCCTAGATCAACAACATTTACAAGTCTAGAACTTACAATGCTCAACACTTGAAATTTGAAATTTGATTTCATATAACGTCGTGAGTTTTTCCTTAGTGCATCCATTGATATGAAAGTATTATTAAATTTGTATTCCTTTTTGTGCCCAAGTATTGAATTGGTATTTTCTTTTGTAAGATGATGAAATGGTGCCATTGTTAATGAAATGTGTAGCAAGTTGACACTCCCCAGCGGCGACCTAAACAAAAGAGTGCAATTTATAAAGCAAACAAAAGAGTAATCGCCTTTTCTCTTATCCTTAGTGCCTAGCTTTTTTTCATATTTTAGAATACTAAGTATTTTAACACACACACGGGGAGAAAAGAGAAGGTTTTAAAGAAACTGACAGTGGCTTATTGTCTAACCTTAAAATGAACATAATGCATTCCATGATTTGAAATTTGATATGTTTGAGAAAAAATGTTTGAGAGAATAAATGCAAGGAATTCAAATATGCATTTTGCATTTGTCACCTTAATCAATGTGTGGAACCATTTTATATTGAATTATGAAAAAATTCTTAGGTACTCTCGGAGTATAATGAAACGCAACTCCCATTTCTCACTTTTATAATGGATTCTATTATAAACTTAATGAATGAATCCTACAATAAATGTAAGAGGATAAATCATCATTCATCGTGCTATGAAAATACTTAAAAATTACTCCTAGTGGAGCATTGTTTCCTAAAATTGTATTTTTGGATAGATTTTTTTCTCTAAAATTTAGTCATCATGATAATTGTGGAGTCGAGATAACATAAATAAATGTTAGAATCATTTCATACAAACAATCTCTCTTGCATTTTCTCTCAAATTTGTAATTATTAATCCCCCATTGTTGGAGCTCGAGTTTGATTCTAACATGATATTAAAGTAGGATATCTTAAGTTCAATCTCTATCTTCTCTAATTTACCTCTTAATTAATATCTCACATGTTAAGCTTCACCTATTAAAAAGTAATTTTGGCTCACATGTGAGAGGAGGTGTTAAAATTGTATGATTAAATGATTAAATTTAACATATATTAATAATTTAAAATTTTGAGACAATGGGTGTGTTTGGATTGAACTTATTGTTGCTGAAACTGAAAACTGAAAACTGAAAACTGAAAACACTGTAGTAAAATAATTTTTAAATATGTAAATAGTACCGTGAGACATATTTTTAATATTTTTTTTATTATATAAACAGTGTATGAACAGTGCGTAAACAGTACACGTACTGTTCGCACAGATTGTTTGTCTCCCAAAGTCAAACAATGCGGCCCAAAAAGAAAAAAAAAGAAAAAAAAAAAAAAAAAGGAAAACGCGTTTGCTGAAACGCAAACGCGGAATCCAAACCCTACCAATAAGTACTTTTAACAATAAATTAAGCGAAAATATCAAGTTTGGTAGTTGAAGCATTTTCTAACCTGCTTAATTTAGGCATGGGTGCAAGGGATTACAAACTATATCGCAATACTCTCGTTTAACAAAAAAGAAAAAAAAAAAAAAAAAAAAAGAAAAAGAAAAAGAAAGTTAAATGACTCTGGGCTGATTTATCTTTTTTGGGTTTTGCTTAGAAAAACTTAGAGAATAAATATTTATTAGCTATTTTTTTTAAGTTAATAGTTAATTTTAAATGTTCAAATATGTCTTGGTTGGTATTAATCCTAGGGAAATTAACCTTAGGGTAAGTTAAATAACTTCATATTAAATTTTTTTTTTAGAATCAACTAATCAAATTTTGATACCCTTCCCTTGCGGGTTAATTTGCAATAGACTCCTTGTTTTAACCCAAAAAAAAAAAAAATATATATATATATATATATACACATTTATTGCATAACTGAAAGAAACATTATTTCCCTCGGTATTTTAATAGCTTTCATTGTCAGTACCAGTGCGTGAATAGACATGGTAATTATTGAATACTTTCTAAATATCCGAAGTATTACAGTACATCCTACTAATTAATTAAATTTATAGTAAAACTCGTAATTCAGGGAAGAGTACTATTTATTCAATAATTTTCCAAAGGCATGCATGGTCTGGTTTCAGCAATAATTCACAGGCGGCAAACCGCTACTCTAGTCATCATACAAGCCCCGGGAAGAGCACATCATAATTCAGTCTGTAATTTCCTCCATGACCAGCTCGGCCTGACATTTCCCACCAGCACCAACAAGCCATGTATAAAATCTCTTGTACCCGTTAATCCTGAAGTCTTTTCTACACAACGAAGTTCCATTAGAATTCACTCGGATGCTCAGTTGATCACCTTCTTCAGCTGACTATATGTGTAGTATATTCTGCCTTCAATTGGGACCCCAACAGCTCAAGTACATGACTTTCCTCAGAGACTCCTCTGACTGCTTCATTTTCTCGTCTCTCAATTTGCTTGAAACCATAGCAGACGTTGAAGAAGAAAGGTTCCTGGTCTGGGAAATCGACCTGAGATTATTCTTCGCATGTTGTTGCGCTGATCTTATGATAAAATTCCACCTGCAGATCCCCTGGTCTTTCATGGCTTCCACAACTCCAACACTCACTGCCACAACAGCTTTTCTTGTTGAACTCATCTTTCCACTCTTCACAACACCGATGTTTGCTCTCGCACAATTGGAGTCAAATAATCGTAAACTTTATGTAGCAAATAATAATACTGATATAACAAGGATTTATGGTTGTTGAATCAAATGGTATTGAGGGGTCACTTATATATATAGGGAGAAATCGGTAGCTACCAGTTTAGGGAAAAATACCAGAGGCTAGAGCATTTGCTGGTGGTTTTGGCTCAAGGAAGCCAATGGTTTTTTTCCCATGTATTGACTATGATGCCCTTCTATGAGTAAACGGTCGCATTAATTATATAGGGGTAAATTTGGGTTTTTAATCATACTCAGTACCAAATACTTTCGATGATGACAAAGTAATGTTGTCACAACATTTAGAATAGCCACTTTTCAAAAAAGAAAAAAAAAAAAAAAAAAAAAAGAATAGCCACTTACTTCGGGCACACAGTTTTTCCTATTTAAAAAAGAAAAAGAAGCGCACACCGGATTTCAAGAGTAAAATCCAGTATCCATTCATATCTGGAGTTTTGGAGTGAGAGAACCAAACCACTTGTTTTCTTAAAATGAAGACAGACAGGACAACAGTATCCACGTGTGTCCATATGATTTGAGTGTCCATGGAATTTAGCTGATATTTACGAAATGGAAATGATTTACGGCGCGTCCTGTTACGGGGAAAAATTATAAGATTCTTATTGTCCATTGTTACACTAAAAAAAAAATTTATTGGTTTAAAATTGTAAAGTTTTAAATAGAAATTAATTATTAATTTAAGAATTTTAAATAGATGAAATTTTTTTATTAAAATGGTAAATAAGTGATGTAGTTCACTATAAGAACGAGGCTCACTAAATATAATGGGAGCATGTGATAATACAAAATCTGTCTCAATTTCTCTTGAGATAATGGTAAAATTAATGAGAAATAAAATTTAAAATTTTAATCTTGTTGTAAAGAAAGCTTCTAAAAGAATTATATTTCTTCCCATGCTTAAAGAAACTTTCCACTTAGAATAAAAAATTACACAATCTTTTTAATAATTATTTAAATGATATATTTTGAGATTAAAGTTTATAAAAATGGTGTAAATAACTAAATATTAGACTCACATAGATTTCATTATTCTAATAATAATTTCCCACATTAATAATTGTGAAATTTTTTGTATCTGTAATATTACTTAGGGTCATACTAATGAGTGCTTTTAAGATAATGATTAACAATTTATTTTAAAAAAGTCTTGACGTAATTTTTATGGAAAATTAAAAAAGTTGTCAAAATATTAATTGTTTTTTCTCCTAAAAATTTTCTTTAAATTTATTATTAACCATTGCGAACATCCGTTAGCTTTTCTCTATTACTTAAACTAATTGTGAAATTTTTTTTATCTTTAAATATTACTGAAACTATTTTGGACAATAAACCTATTCGTGGATTTCATATGGTGAGTATAGGGTCACGATTTTCGGACCAAGCCCAAAATGTGTAGGATCTTGGTCCAGTAAGCCCAGTATAATAAATTTATAAAGAGTGGCTTAAAGAGCTTGGATTTAGTGCATGGATAACAGTTAAAATGGGTTTTCATGATGATCAAGCAGAAATGAACTAAGTTTATCAAAGAAAGTTTGTTCTCAACACAATCCGAGGAGCTCTACTCTAGTATATATTGCATGAGAATGCTTACAGGAGTTCTTGAGATTGCTATAGTGCTTTCTCTCTCCCTTTCTCTAGCACCCTCTCTATGGTGGATTTCTCCTATTATATAATCTTCTTTAAACGATCTTGACGTTCAACTTGTTGATTATCCAAGCCTATATTTGAATGCCTGTCCCATCAGTCATTCTCTCTGGCGTTCTGTGAGTTACGGTAATCGATGTAGCACTGTTCAAAGGTCATTTCTTCATTAATGTGGCCAGGATGTTATTTGCAGGTATTTATTGCGGATGTGACGGTTTCTCCTTAAATTGCTCCTCCACCATGCTCTCATGGCTGACCCATTGTACTTGTCCTTCTTTTTTTCTGGAATGCTCTAGGAGGTTGCCTTTGATAGCATGTCGCTCTTCTCTTCTATGATCTTAGTTCACAGAGGATAGGATTATCCTCGACGATGTTTCTTGGTAATTTGGGCTTTCTTCGTTCGTCCTCGGACATTCCTTCCTCCTTGGTGTGGGTCTTGGGCTCAGTATAAAGTGGGTTGGAGTTGCCAAATTCTTTGACCCCACAGCGAGTAAAATAAATTATTACCCTTTTTTTTTTTTTTTTAGTGGTTATATAAGTGATAAATAAGCTTAATTGCTATTTTAGAATTTTCAATTGACCATCTTAGAGCATCAGCAATAGGGCTTGCAAATGCCAAATCTTAAGAATATTTGGCATTTAAGCCCCAAAACTGCTCAGCAACTGGGAGGGCATATGTCATATGCCAATTTTTTTTTGAGATTTTGCTACAGTACCATCTCAAATGTAAGATGGTACTGTAGCTCAATCTTATAAAAAAAAATATATTTTAATGCATTCATTTCTCTCTCCTCTCTCATTTTAACCGGGTAATTCTCTCTCCTCTCTCATTTCTCTCTTCCTTCTCTCTTTATTTCTGCTCTCTCTTCCTGGTTATTTCTGCAGTACCATCTCTTTATTTCTGCTCTCATGTCTACCACGATCGGAGAGGATCGTCTACCACGATCGGAGAGGATCGGCGTTGTACCATGATCGGAGAGGATCGGCGTTGATCGGCGTTGTACCAAATCTAGATAGTGGTGGGTCTCGAGATCGGCGGTGGTTTCTAGATCGGTGGTGGGTCTCCGTGTTCTTCCTTCTCCGGCAACTCTCTAGATCGGTGGTGGGTCAACAAATCAACTTCCTTCAAGCTTCCTTCGAGCTTCGGCGGTGGTGGGTCTAGTTTTTGACCGTGGGTTGCTGTGTGTTTTTTTTTTTTTTTTTTTTTTGTGTGGTGTTGATGGCCGGAGAGGGTGCTCGTGGTGGTTTTGATGGACGGAGGGCAGTGTTCTGGTCATTTCTCTGGTTTTTTTTTTTTGTGTGGTGTTGATGGCCGGAGAGGGTGGTGGTGGTGGTTTTGATGGATGGAGGGCAGTGTTCTAGTCATTTCTCTCGTTTTTTTTTTTTTTTTTTTTTTTTTTTTTTTTTTTGTGTGGTGTTGATGGGCGGAGAGGGTGGTGGTGGTGGTGGTTTTGATGGACGGAGGGCAGTGTTCTGGTCTTTTCTCTGGATTTTTTTTTTTTTTGAGTGTTGATGGTAGATTATTGGTTGCCGGTGGTGGTGGTGGTGTGCAGCGGTGGTGGCGGCAATGATGGTGGTTCTTGAACAGAAAGAAAGAGAAAAAGAATAAAAAATGAATAAATAATGTGTTATGTTGTACAGTGATAATTGTGAGATATTAATATTTTATTGCGGTAGAAATATTATTTTAATGAGTAGAATTGAGATATAAAATTTGGGATGTTGGAGAATTGAAAAATTATATTGTATAATTGATAAAGTTGCTTTTTGAGGTGGTAAAATATGATAGGATATAGAAACTGGCTGCGGATGCCCTAAATACTCTCATCTCATGATTGTTGAGGAACTTTGAAAGCCGAGGCTCAAAATTTATGAGGTCCAAGGCATTTCGAGCTTGCTTTACAATTACACACACTCAGGGCCCATCATCAAGGCCCAATATACGCAACATGAGGCCCATCGAGAAATGGGGTCATAACACACTCGGCCACAACATTGACCAAATCCTCACGACCAGAAAAGCCATCCTTCAACTTCCAGCAGCAACACTTCACGGCTAGCAAGAAAGAAATCTAGGTTATTTGAAACACACACCATGACAAATTGACCCCACCTTATAGCTATATGCTCATAGCAAGATAGAAATCTTGGTTATTTCGAATAACGAACAATGGATGTGTGGTTTTGACAAGCAGGTGACATTATACAAGCACCTGGAATAAATAATAGAATCCTACAATTAAAATCAGATAGATGATAGAACATAGAACATTAGAACTTAGAATTTTATGGCTTTTCCCATTCGCAGTATAGATTTTTTACTAACTCGTAAGTCATATCGAGCAACCTTATTAAAGAAAAATTTAGAAATTAATTCGTCATACCAAAAAACACTTAGTGAAAGAAAATCTTGGATCGTGAAGGGAACCAATTTAAGTACAAAAATGGTTCTCCACTAATTAGCTCGAGAGAGACGACATCAACTGTAGTAAATAATATATCATCTTTGCTATAAAAATTGATCATTTACAACTTACATCCGACCTACAAAAATCGACTGTTCGTCAATTTGTCACAAATTTCAAGCACAAAGCACGACTAATACGCCTCATCAGAATCTTCCATGCCTTGTACAAGATATGTTGTACGTATTAATCTTCCTTCACTCAAAGAAATTCCATCGGAACTCATTGGCTCACTCGAAAAAAAGGCCACCTTCTTTAGCCGACTATAACCATCAATTGGGACCCCAACAACTCAAGTACATGACTTTCCTCAGAGACTCTTCTGACTGTTTCATTTTCTCGTCTCTCAATTTGCTTGAAACCATAGCAGAAGTTGAAGAAGAAAGGTTCCTGGACTGGGAAATCGACCTGAGATTATTCTTTGCATGTTGTTGCGCTGATCTTATGATAAAATTCCACCTGCAGATCCCCTGGTCTTTCATGGCTTCCACAACTCCAACACTCACTGCCACAACAGCTTTTCTTGTTGAACTCATCTTTCCACTCTGCACAACACTGATGTTTGCTCTCGCACAATTGGAATCAAATAATCGTAAACTTTATGAAGCAAATAATAATACTGATATAACAAGGATTTATGGTTGTTGAATCAAATGGTATTGAGGGGTCACTTATATATATAGGGAGAAATCGGTAGCTACTAGTTTTGGGAAAAATACCAGAGGTAGAGCATTTGCTGGTGGTTTTAGATCAAGGAAGCCAATGGTTTTTTTTCCCATGTATTGACTATGATGCCCTTCTATGAGTAAATGGTCGCATTAATTATATAGGGGTAAATTTGGGTTTTTAATCATACTTAGTACCAATACTTTCGATGATGACAAAGTAATGTTGTCACAACATTTAGAATAGCCACTTTTCATGTAATCTAACTTCTAACATTAACTTTCTCAAAAGAATAGCCACTTTTCAAAAAAAAGAAAAAAAAAGAATAGCCACTGACTTCGGGCACACAGTTTTTCCTATTAAAAAAAAAAAAAAAGAAAAAAAGAAGAAGAAGAAGAAGAAGAGAGAGAAGCGCACACCGGATTTCAAGGGTAAAATCCAAGATCCATTCATACCTGGAGTTTTGGAGTGAGAGAACCAAACCACTTGTTTTCTTAAAATGAAGACAAGACAGGACAACAGTATCCACGTGTGTCCATATGATTTGAGTGTCCATGGAATTTAGCTGATATTTACGAAATGAAAATGATTTACGGCGCGTCCTGTTACGGGGAGAAATTATAAGATTATTATTGTCCATTGATTCACTAAAAATTTTTTATTGGTTTAAAATTAAAAATTTTAAATAAAAATTAATTATTAAATTAATAATTTTAAATAGATGTGAATTTTTTATTAAAATGGTAAATAAGTGATGTAGTTCACTGTAAAGACGAGGCTCACTAAATATAATGGAAGCACGTAATAATACAAAGTCTGCCTCAATTTCTCATGAGATAATTGTGAAATTAAAGGGAAATAAAATTTAAAATTTTAATCTTGTTGTAAAGAAATCTTCTAAAAGAATTATATTTCTTCCCATGCTTAAAGAAACTTTCCACTTAGAATAAAAAATTTCACAATCTTTTTAATAATTATTTAAATGATATATTTTGAGATTAAAGTTTACAAAAATGGTGTCAATAACTAAATATTAGACTCACATAGATTTCATTATTCTAATAATAATTTACCACATTAATAATTGTGAAATTTTTTGTATCTTTAATATTACTTAGGGTCATACTAATGAGTGCCTTTAGGATAATGATTAACAATTTATTTTAAGAAAGTTTTGAAGTAATTTTTATGAAAAATTAAAAAAGTTGTCAAAATATTAATTGTTTTTTTCTCCTAAAAATTTTCTTTAAATTTATTATTAACCATTGCGGGCATCCGTTAGCTTTTCTCTATTACTTAAACTAATTGTGATTTTTTTTTTTTTTTTTTATCTTTAAATATTACTGAAATTATTTTGGACAATAAACCTGTTCGTGGATTTCATATGGTGAGTGTGGGGTCATGATTTTCGGACCAAGGTCAAAATGTGTGGGATCTTGGCCCGGTGAGCCCAGTACAATAAATTTGTAGAGAGTGGGTTAAAAAGCTAAACTTTAGTGTATAGATAACAGTTAATGGGTTTTCAAGATGATCAAACAGAAATGAACTAAGTTTATCAAAGAAAGTTTGTCCTCGACACAATTCGAGGAGCTCTACTCTTATGTATATTGGATGACATTGGTTACAGGAATTCTTGAGATTGCTATAGTGCTTTCTCTCTCCCTTTCTCCAGCCCCCTCTCTATGGTGGGTTTCTTCTTGTTGGGGGTCATTTTTGTCAAACAGGCCTGTCGGGGAGATAAACACCTTGGAGAGATTATTTGAATAATTAATATAACATATAGAGACACACTTTAACCCAAAAGGCCTAAGCCCAATGGGTATGTGCTCAATTATGTTATATTAACCTCTCATTCTTCTCATCTTTATTCAATGTGGGACTTCACTCACATGTGTAACCCAACAATCTCCCCCTCACGTGTGAGTCTCTACCACTCTGTGGGTCATCTATGGGTTTCTACCACTCTGTGGGTTTCAAGACTTCTATGTAGGCCATGAATAAGTCCTACTCGCTCTCCCTTGCCTAATGAACTTTTCACTTCATCAGTGCGTCATCCATGGGTCTCTCGTACGTCATCCATGGGAACCACGTGTCAACCCTGCACGCACATCCATGAAAACTACGTACGTTCATGTCCATGGGAACCTCGCACCATACCATTATTTAGCACCACGTGAGTCTCTGCTTTTCTGTGAGTTTTGAACAGGTCCTACTCACTCCCCCTTAATTAATGGGCTTTTCACTTCATCAATGCGTCATCCATGAGTCTCTCGTACACCATCCATGGGAACCACGTGTCAACCCCGCACGCATATCCATGGGAACTCCGCACGTCCATGTCCATGGGAACCTCGCACCTCATCATTGTTTAGCACCATTTGCAATATTCCTTTGTTGGGTTTTTTCTTTTTCTCTAGGATTTTTGTGTGTGGACCATTAAGGCTTTCTCTGTCCCCCTGGGTAAGGACCATAAACACCTCACCACCTTCGCCACACACCACCTTCGCCGCACACCACCATGAGCTCTGATACCACTTGTCGGGGAGATAAACACCTTGGGGAGTTTATTTGAGTAATTAATATAACATATAGAGACACACTTTAACCCAAAAGGTCTAAGCCCAATGGGTATGTGCTCAATTATGTTATATTAACTGCTCATTCTTCTCATTTTTATTCAATGTGGGACTTCACTTACACGTGTAACCTAACACAGGCTCAACTCAACAAAGTAGGCAGATAGAAGTGGCAAGCATAGAATAAAACCATTAGGCCCAAGCGACAAGAATAATGGATCACAGGCTCATAACATGAACAAATGGGTCTTGAGGAAGTAAATGGGCCCAAAGGGCCTGAAAAGAGAGAAATGGCACCTATGAGCAGTATATAGTATGGAAAAGTGAGAATGGGCCGCGGTAGGCTCAAGGCAATGTAAACAAAGAGAGTAGGAGTTAATAGCAAGCCCATGAACTCCAAGGATGAAAATGAGGAAATTGGGCTGGAGAAACCCAATCAAGTTAGTAAAAACTCATGAGAATGCAGGGTTAGTAAATGAGTCGAGGAAGTCCAAAGGAAGTAAATGGGCAGCAAGCCCAAGGGAGAAAGAAAGGGACACTGGAGCCCATAAGTAAGAACACCAGTGACCATATTAAGCTACTGAGGGAAAGAATGGAACGACAGGCCTGAAAAGAGGCCTAGCAGGAGCAAATCACCACAGCAGGAAAAGCCAAGTAATGTGGCAAGAAGTCAAGGTAATTAAGAAGTTGGCTGAAAGAAATAAGAAGCCCAGTACCACGTAAAGTCCAACACCTAGAGGGAACAGTGAATTATGCAAACGGCCCACATAAAGAACAGAGAAGCGCGGCAGACTGTGCAAACAAAGCTCCAGGTCACGACAAATGCATGAGTAGTAGACAGATTTTGAACATACATAACAGGAAGGTATGCGCAAGACCCAGGCACCACCAGCCTGTACCCAACCAAAATGGGACATGGTGGGGCCATGGGTCAGAGGTAAGAGGTAAAAGGGGGTGTGGTTTAGCGGTGGGGAGAGGGGAAAAGATTTATTTCGCGATTCCTACCCAAGCTCTTTTGGAAGGTACGTTCTGTTAGGATAACAAACTGCCCAAAAGAGGCAACATTGAGGGAGGAACTGTTGGGTGCATGCCAAAAAGAGAAAGAAAAAGCATTTACGCCATGGTAGGAAAAGATGCCACGGTGGACTAACAAACAACACAAACCTGCCTTTGTCTAGCAAGGGTGAGCGGTACACAAATGAGCCTCTAGGTGATTGGCAAGTACTCCCAGACCAGATAAAGGCGGTTAAGAGGGTAAAGTGGTAAAATTTGGTCACAGCAGGCCTTATAAAAGGACCCTTGCTGTGCCTTGTAAAGAGGATCGAAAAACAAAGGTATTATGAAGTAAAAGAAAAAACAAAAGAAAAAGAAAGGAAAAAAGAAAAGATAAGAGAGAAAACGAAAAACAAAGAAAAGAAGCATAATGGGCATGCACTAGTAGGTCGGTTCCCTTCTCTCCCCCTCAAAATCCCACTCTCTAGAAGACAATTAAGCAATAATAATTCTTTTGGGCACTAATCATTTAGGTCAGATTCCCTCAAAATCATTAATCCCTGTGGCAAGATATCTTCCTGGGAGATTAGTTTCAATGAGATGAAGCGTTCTTCCTTTTTGGTCTTTGCCATTACAAATCCAAACTTAACTTGATATGACTTCTTTGATTAATTCATGTTGTCATTTAATCTTTCACTCTTTTTGTAAAACTATTATTATTACTGTAATTGTCATAAAAATAGAGATTATTTGGTTATTTTCCATCAAGGAAAGAACACTATATCCAATTTTCTTTTGTTATTATATCTGCCTATCGTGACTTATTAAAAAAAACAACTCTGCCTACCGTAAGTACTTTCCTGACAGACAAGGTTAGTTTTGCGTATGAGCCGGCCTAAAGTGAGTTACAATTGAGCTGGTCTCAACTCTTCTACTTAGAATATTCGAGCCCATCACCGCAGGAGGCAGCCCAGGTCAAAGCATAATACAAAAAAGACCTCTACATTAAATCGGTGACTCCACTGGGGAGTTGAGAAACTGTTCAAGGACAAGAGTCCTCGCAAACAAATGCCTCCAAAGTCTAGAACGACATGAAATATGAGTGCCGTACCCTCATAAGCAGTGTCTAGGCCAACGACGCCACACCAACAGCAGCCTAACTAGATAAAAGGTGCCAACGGGATGGAGGCTGACCCCTGACCTCCTCTAAGGATCCCCGCAGACAACGCCAATACCTTCGTTGAGGTGTTACAGGCCTTACAGCACTCACGACAGAATGCGAATCAACGTTTCATTCGCACTGTCTGTGAGACAGGCGTTCTTCCTTGGATCGTGAAGGGAACCAATTAAAATCAGATGGATGATAGAACATAGAACATAGAACATTAGAACTTCGAATTTTATGGCTTTTCCCATTCGCAGTATAGATTTTTTCCTAACTCGTAAGTTATATCGAGCAACCCTATTAAAGAAAAATTTAGAAATTAATTCGTCATACCAAAAAAAACTTGGTGAAAGAAAATCTCGGATCGTGAAGGGAACAAATTTAAGTACAAAAATGGTTCTCCACTAATTGGCTCGAGAGAGACAACATCAACTGCAGTAAATAATATTAATATATCATCTTTGCTATAAAAATTTATCATTTACAATTTACATCCGAGCTACAAAAATCGACTGTTCGTCAATTTGTCACAAATTTCAAGCACAAAGCACGACTAATACGCCTCATCAGAATCTTCCATGCCTTGTACAAGATGTCTTGTACGTATTAATCTTCCTTCACTCAAAGAAATTCCATCGGAACTCATTGGCTCACTCGAAAAAAAGGTCACCTTCTTTAGCCGACTATAACCATCAATTGGGACCCCAACAACTCAAGTACATGACTTTCCTCAGAGACTCTTCTGACTGTTTCATTTTCTCGTCTCTCAATTTGCTTGAAACCATAGCAGAAGTTGAAGAAGAAAGGTTCCTGGTCTGGGAAATCGACCTGAGATTATTCTTTGCATGTTGTTGCGCTGATTTTATGATAAAATTCCACCTGCAGATCCCCTGGTCTTTCATGGCTTCCACAACTCCAACGCTGGCTGCCACAATTGCTCTACCTGTTGAACTCATCTTCTATTCCTCGCAAGACTCTTCTTTTCTCTTAAAATTGGAAGCACAGAACAGTAAACTTTGTGTTGCAAATAAAACCGATATGAGAAGGATACGATGTGTTTGATAAAGTAAACGGTGTGTGAAAATCACTTATATATAAGGACTAGGAGAGGTGGGAAGATGGTACTTATTATTAGTGGAATGAGCTAACAGTTTGGGAAAAACCAGAGGCTTATAGCATCTGCCGATGGTTTTGGGATTAAGTAAATAAAAAGAGTAAGCCAATGTCTTTTTCCTAGATATTGACTATACTACCCTATAAGAGTACATGATCGCATTAATTAGATAGGGGTAAATTTGGGTTTTGATTATTTGCTTTTCAATGATGACAAAATAATGTTGTCACTCCAATTAAAATACTAGCCACTTTGCCTTTTCTAGTTTACTAGTAGTTACTGACGCGCACACTGTTTTCCGTTTTAAAAAGAAAGGCGCACACTTTACCAAAAAAGGAAAAAAGAAAAAAAGAAAGGCGCACGCAGTTTTTCATTGTCAAATCCGTTCAAGCTGGGGTACTTTGGGAGTGAGAGGGATAAAAGAAAAACCAATTTTTTTTTTTCCTCAAATAGAGACCAAAAGGATAAGATTGTCTATTCATCAAAAGAGGATAAAGATTGTCTGGGTCTGGCTTGATGGTAGAGTAATAATTACGGATAAGACACCACGTCATCAATTCAAATCCTATAAGAACTAAGAAAAAAAAAAGGTTTATTGCTTATGAGGTAAAGACCAAAAGGATAAGATTGTCTATTCATCAAAAAAGGATAAGATTGTCTGGGTCTGGCTTGATGGTTTATTGCTCAATAACAAAATCATTGGAGTAGTTCCACATGGCCCATCAGAATTTTTGATATGAATTTCAACGCCATTAACGATTAGTTAGATTTGTGATTCATTTAAAAGAAAAATTGAGCCCCAAAATGAAGAAGAAAATTATTATATAATATGGTTGACAAAAAATTTCATCCTACAACAATCTAAAAGGGAAGTAATAGATCCTTATGCGTGATTAATTAAATAAATAGAATTTATTTGGATCGCATAGTGTTCGTTTGGATATGACTTATTTTGCTAAAAACTGAAAATACTGTAGCAAAACAATTTTTAAATGTGTGAATAGTATCGTAAAATCTATTTTTAATATTTTTTTCCTGAATAAAGTGGCTGTGAACAGTGCGAGAACAGTATCGGAACAGTGTGTGAATAGTGACATTTGTCTCATAAACAGTAAATTTTGTTCCCCAGAAATGCGTGAAAAAAAAATGAAAAAAAAAAAGGAGAAAAATGCAATGCAAGAAACGCGAAAACGCAAAGTCCAAACCCACACATAATGTCTTAGGATGTTGAAATTCATGGGATCCTCCTAAGATCCTATACCATCTTTTGTAAAAGTAAACTTTAATGCAACCATTAGTAAGGAGAAAATATGCCCTGTAGCAATTAGAAGGAACCATAAAAGAGAAGTCATTTTTGTGTGAACAGATTTAATAAAAGATCAAGACTTGCTAATATCTAAAACCAAGGTTGCTCATTCAGCAGAAAAAAAAAAAAGAAAAAAAAAAAAGAAAAAAAAAAGAAAGAAACCAAGGTTGCTCATGTAGTAGTAGGAAAGGTAGCAAAGTTGAGCGTTTCTCATGTAATTTGTAAAATAGACACTCTTAATGTGATTCAACTGCTCAAAAGCATTATGACTCCCCTTCCTTGCTCCATTGTAAATATTATTAACTTAGGTCAATTTTGAAATCCCTTGCAAATTGGATTATAGTTCCTATATTTAAGGATGCAAAATTTTATTGCCCAAAATAAGAGATGACAATCTTATGTTTTAGATTTTTTTTTTGCTTAGGATTACAAGAGGGAAAGGAATCTAATTTTGGTGTTGGTGAGGTTTGACTCCCAAATCTCTTAGTTGACAATTAGAGAGTTTATCAGTTAAGTTAATTGGAACTTGCAATTATTTGTTTGCAAGTAAACAAAACTTAATCAAAGGAAAAGAATAATTACCATTTTTAAAAAATGGTTATACTAATATGTGATAAATGTGTTGAATTTAGGGTTGTAAATGACCAAAATCATTCATATACAACTCAGGCTTGACTTAATAAAAGTCTTGCTTATGTTTGTTTATTTATAAACAAACCAAGATTAAGCCTTAATTTTAAGTTTGTTTAATAAACAAAAACCAAGTACAATAAAAAAAAAAAAAAATTCATGAACAAGCTAGTGAACATTAGGGCTTGATAAATATTAGGGCTTGATATGAAACAAGCTGAGCATAAGCTAATTTATAACGTTGATAATGAGCCTAACATGAGCTTGACAATTAAACTTATATTTTACAAAGACTTTAAGTAATTAGGAGTTGAAATTACTAGTTCAAACGCTTGAAACTAAGCTAGATAATGTATATTTATTAGATCTCAAGCTCAAAAGCATGGTAGTGAGCTCAAGTTTGTGCTTGGCATTGAGCTTGAGCTCAACTTGACTAATAAATCAAGCTCTTAGACTTTTTAATAAGGGAGTCAATACCATATCGAAGGTTGTACCGGTTTGACCAACGGTACGATATATTTCGAATACCGGTTAATATCGGTGTATCGTTTCGGGTTTACCACTCACAGAGAGCTAAAGAGGAGACCTGACGTGACATATACTCAAATGGACACTTAAATGAAGAACAAGTGGACGATGAAGATGATGAGGAAGGGTGCTGAAAAAAGCCTCTGATAGGGGGGGAGAAGGAGAGGAAGAAGAAAAAAGAAGTTCACTGTAGCTCTAAGAATTGTATTCATCTTTCATTCAATAATTTTCCTCCTCGAACATCAAATTGAAAAGTTTTGAAGTGTGTTTTTATGTCAGTTCCTTCTTTAACACCATAGTTAACTATTGTTTAGTTCACAATCAGCCTAGCACTTTCACCTACTCTCTACAAATTCATTGTTTTGGGTTCATTGGGCTCATAATCCAAACCTTTTGGGCTTGGGCTACAAAAATTAACCCTACAATTGGCGCCGTCTGTGGGGAGAGTTAGAGCGAAAGTTGAAGCAACAGTTGATTATCGCCGAACCAGGGTAACAACCAACAAAATCTAAGGCATCCCAACATGTAGATCATTTTCTCAATTTGGAATAGAGACAAGATCGTGAAGGTAGTGTGCATATTACGCACCCAGATCGAAGCTAACCACATGGTGGAAGTCATGTGTCTCATGTAGAGAAGAATTAGAATATGCAACTAGAAATTGAAAGGCTAATGAGGGAGTTATGCCACGCAAAGAGGAAACAGCTTTTTTCGCATTCTGATGAAGATTTGGGTGACTAGCAGGATGTCACTTACGAGTAGAGATTTCGGTCACCAATCAGTGAATCCTTTTCCTATGAAAAGGAGCATCGTCACAAGAGGCAACCTCGAAGTCCATCATGTGGAGGCTAGGGAACGATGCTATGAGTAAGGCCTTGAATCAAATCTCTAGGTCACCCTTCACGCGCAGGATTGAAGAAGCGAGACTTCCTTGGCATTTTAACCAGCCGACCTTCACCATCTATAATGGTAAAACGGACCCTGTGGAATATGTGAGTCACTTTAATCAGAGGATGGCTATCTATTCTAGAGATGTGGCTCTGATGTGCAAAGTTTTCCTCTCTAGTCTTGGACCGGTTGTAATGAGATGGTTTGACAGCCTAGAAGCAGACTCCATTGATTCCTTCAGAGAGCTCACTCAAGCATTTGGTCCTCGTTTTGTCACATGCAGAAAAGTGGTCAGGCCCTTGTCTTCACTGCTATCCTTGAGCATGCAAGAGGGTGAGACCTTGAAAACATATTCAGATAGGTACTGGGAGATGTTTAATGATATGGAGGGCAATTTTGATGGAATGGACCTTAGCATGTTTAAGCTCGGCCTCCCCACTGACCATGGTTTGAGGAAGTCCTTAACTGGTAAGCCAGTTACTAACATGCGTCAGCTCGTAGACCATATCAAAAAATATAAAAGAGTTGAAGAAAATCAACAGCAAGGGAAGGGAAAGGATAAGGTTATCCCCTAGGAGAGGATGGATTTCAGGTCGGACTGTTACAACAAACCACGAAGAGATTTTGCTGGGCAGTCAGGATCAACAAATTTTTAAGTAGTTAATACTGTATTCAAAGAGCCAGTACACCAGATTTTGGAAAAGGTTAAGAATGAACCATTCTTTAAGTGGCCGAATAAGATGGTGGGGAACCCTGAGAGGCATAACCATAATCTTTATTGCCAATACCACCAAAATCATGGGTATACCACAGAGGATTGTAGGAGCCTGTGGGATCATTTGGACCAACTAGTTCGCGAAGGTAAATTGAGACACCCCTTGCATCACTCTAGTGGCCGAGAAAGTCAGATGAACTCAGAGCCCCAAAGAGATGACTCTTCAAAGCCTCCATTGGGAACTATCAACGTCATCTTTGCCGCACTAGGAAGAACAGGATCCTGGCCGTCCAAGGTTATGTCGGTAGCCCGGTTACCTGCAGGGAACTTTGGCCAAGGTTCGAGGAGAGTTAGACTGGATACTCAACTGGTTCTAGGGTTCTCGGACGAAGGCAAGATTGGAACCATCCAACCCCATAATGATGCTTTGGTAATCACTCTTAGAATTAGAGGGTATGATGTGAAGAGGATAATGGTGGACCAGGGTAGCACGGTAGAGATAATGTACCCCAATCTCTATAAGGGGCTGGACCTAAAACTTGATGACTTAACACCATACAATTCTCCTCTGGTTAGTTTTGAAGGAAGAGTCATCACCTCGAAGGGCCAAATATGATTACCCGTACAGACTGGCTCAGAGGTGGTAGAGGTGGATTTCATTGTTGTAGATGTGTATTCCCCATATACGGCAATTGTAGCCAAACCTTGGCTTCATATGCTAGGGGTTGTTTCTTCTACTTTGCATCAGAAAGTTAAATATCCATCCAAAAGGCAAGTTTGTGAAATCCAGGGAGATCAGTCCGTAGCCAGATAGTGCTTAGTGGCTGCCATCTAGCACAAGCCCGAAACAGAGTCCTCGGCAAAGGCGAAAAGGGGTTTATAATAGTTAAAAAATTGGGCATTGCTTATCGAAGATCCAGACGAAGGAGCTAGATGTGAAGGTTTAATAAAAGTTGTTATTGGAGACGATCCTGAAAGGTTTTTTCAAGTCAGATCTTAAATGCCTCTACCGGAGAAGGAGGAGCTAATAGAATTCCTTAAAAGAAACCTTGACGTATTTGCCTGGAATGCTTACGAGGCCCCAAGGGTGCATCCAGAATTTATTTGTCACAATCTGAAGGTCAACCCATTGATCACAGCTAAGAAGCAGCCTTTTCGGCGCTCATCTAAAGAGCATGCTAATGCAGTAAGAGAAGAAGTAACAAAGCTCAAACAAGCTGGAGCTATTAAAGAGGTTTTTTATCTCGAGTGGCTAGCAAACACTGTGGTGGTAAAGAAGAAGAATGGGAAATGGAGAGTGTGTGTAGACTTCACTGACTTAAATAAGGCTTGTCCTAAGGATCTATTCCCTATGCAAAAAATGATCAGTTAGTAGATGCCACTATCGGCCACCTTTGGATGAGTTTTCTGGATGTCTTCCAAAGTTACCACCAAATACCGTTAGCTTTGGATGATCAGGAGAAGACTGCATTTGTCACCCCTATTGGTAACTATCATTACAAGGTGATGCCCTTTGGTTTAAAAAATGCAGGATCCACTTACCAAAGGATGATGACGAGGATGTTTGAACCATAGTTGGGCAAAAGTATCGAAATTTATATAGATGACATGGTGGTAAAAGGTAAGATCGTTTTTCAACATATAAAGGATCTTGAAAACATTTTTGAAGTTCTAAGAAGGTATGAGCTATGCCTGAACGCCTCCAAGTGCTCATTTGGTGTGGGGTCAGGCAAGTTTTTGGGGTACATGGTGACTCATAGGGGAATTGAAGTTAACCCTGATCAGATAAAGGCCATCCACAATCTATAGGCTCATCGGAATCCCAAAGAAGTTTAGAAATTGACTGGAATGACTGCTGCCCTAAATCGATTCATCTTCTGATTAGTAGATAGGTGTAGACCTTTCTTCTCATTGATCAAAAAGTGGAAGGGATTTAAGCGGACTGAAGAATGTGCTGTGACCTTTCAGCAACTTAAAGACTATCTTGCTCGGCCACCCATCATGTCTAGTCCTGAGCTAGACGAAATCTTGTTTGCCTACATTGTTGTGGCTCCTTGTACTGTGAGATTGGTGTTAATATGAGTTGATCGTGGTGTGCAAAGGCCAGTTTATTATGTAAGTAAGTCGCTGCATGAGGCCGAGGTTCATTATTTGCCACTAGAGAAGGTTATCCTGGTAGTGATGCTTGGTACACGAAAACTACCTCATTATTTCCAAGCCCATACAGTCATTGTTCTCACCCAGCTTCCACTCAAGGCTATACTTTAGAGTGCTGACTACACCGGGAGGATCGCTAAATGGGGCATGATCTTAGGAGCTTTTGATATCAAGTACATACCTCGCACATCGGTCAAGGGTCAGGTCCTGGTAGATTTGGTGGTCGAGTTCACGGAGCCTCGGTTAGAAGAAATAACGCCAACCTCAAACATGGATGAAAAATCGATTGGCATGATTTCTCAACAAAGCCCCTTGCATTGGGAAGTGTACGTGGATGGTGCAGCGAACCAGAAGGGTCTTGGAGTGGGGCTAGTGCTAATATCCCCTGAAAGAATCATCATTGAAAAGTCGCTAAGGCTGGAATTCTCAGCAACAAACAATGAAACAGAGTATGAAGCTCTACTGATGGGAATGGCTATGGTTTGAAGAATGAAAAGAAAGTCAGTGAAGGTGTTCTCAGACTCGAGATTAGTCATTGGTCAAGTACAAGGTGAGTTTGAAGTGAAGGATGAAAGAATGCAAGGATACCTAAGCCGAGTTAAGCGTCTGTAGTCAGAGTTCGACTCTTTTAATTTGCTGCATATCTCCAAAAATGGTAATGTGCATGCTAACTCTTTAGCCACGCTCGCTACCTCTTCGGTGCATGATTTGCCGAGGGTTGTCCTCGTTGACGACCTATATGGCCCTATAGAGGCCAGAAGAGAGGTAGCCCAAGTTCACCAAATTAGGGCCGAACTCAGCTGGATGGATCCTATAATTAAATTTTTGAAGGAGGATATTTTACCTGAAGAGAGGGCGAAGTTGAAAAAATTCGAAGGAAGGCAGCCATGTTCTGGGTATCCAAGGACTAGAAACTATACAAACATTCCTATTTAGGACTGTACTTATTATGCATGCATCCTGAAGCGGCTGAGTTACTACTGGAAGAGTTACATGAAGGAATTTGTGGGAGCCATACTAGAGGTAGGTCCTTGGCTTACTGAGCCATTACCCAAGGTTACTAGTGGCCGAATATGCAAAAAGAAGCTTATGAGTATATCAAGAGGTGTGACCAATGTCAACGGTTTGCCCTAAAAATTTATCAGCAAGGGGGAACCTTTAATCCACTATCCAGCCCATGGCCTTTCGCTTAATGGGGCTTAGATATCGTGGGTTCATTCCCTAAAGCCGCAAGAAACAGGAAATACCTTCTGGTTGGCACAGATTATTTTACCAAATGGGTCGAAGTTGAACCTCTAGCCAACATCGGAGACGTAGATGTGCAGCAATTTGTGTGGAAGAATATTGTCACTCGGTTTGGGATTCCTCATACTCTCATTTTGGACAATGGCTTACAGTTTGATAGTAAAGCATTCAGGAATTATTGTAGTGAATTGGGAATCACAAACAGATACTCCACCCCTGCCTATTCCCAGGGGAATGGGCAAGCAAAAGCAGTTAACAAGGTCATAGTTAATGGATTAAAAAAGAAACTAGACGATGCAAAGGGCAAATGGGTGGAAGAACTGCTACACATACTGTGGGCATACAGAACTACACCTCGTAGGTCTACTGGAGAAACCCCCTTCTTAATGACCTATAGAGTTGAGACTGTTATACCTCTAGAGACTAGGTTCCCAACTATGAAAACTAGTTCGTTTAGTCCGATCGGCAACAATGAGTAGCTAGAAAAGAGTTTGGATCTGATTGAAGAACAAAGAGAAAATGCAATGGTCTGATTAGCACATTACCAACAAAAGCTTAGGTAGGGCTATGATGCCAACGTAAAGCTAAGGCCTATAGAACCTGGCAATTTGGTACTCAGGAAAGTTGTGAACATTGCAAAGAACCCAGCTTGGGGAAAGTTAGGACCCAATTGGGAGGGCCATATTGTATTACTTCAAAAGCTGGCATTGGGGCATATTTCTTGGAAGATTTGGATAGTTACATAATACTACGCCCTTGGAATGTAAACAACCTTAAAATGTATTATTATTAATTAAGTCTTTACTTTAATTATTGTGCCAATTTATTATGTAAAATCTTTGGACCTCTCCTAAGTGTTTAAACTTAAGTCTAATTATGCCTGAAGTCCTCGGACCAGATGATTTGGGTTAGTTAACACTCGTTTACAAGTCTCCTAAGTGTTTAAATTTAAATCCAATTATGGCTGAAGCTTTTGGACCAGATGATTTGGTTTAGTTAACACTTGTTTACAAGTCTCCTAAGTGTTTAACCTTAAATCCAATTAGGTCTGAAGTCCTTGGATCAGAGGATTTGGGTTAGTTGACACTCCTTTATATTTTGACTAAGTGTTTGAACTTAAATTTACTTA
The DNA here is from genome assembly GCA_030445155.1 of Quercus variabilis. NCBI lineage: Eukaryota > Viridiplantae > Streptophyta > Magnoliopsida > Fagales > Fagaceae > Quercus > Quercus variabilis. The sequence continues at coordinate 34,695,777 of CP129452.1, read as the reverse complement.
CGCCTGAAGTCCTCAGACCAAATAATATGGGTTAGTTAACATTGTCTTGTAGTCATTATCAAAGTTTAAATTCAACAAATCATGCTTAAATAACTTCGTCTTGTAGTCTTAAATATTGAAATAATTCGAAAATTAGTATTTAGCAATACTCCTTGTGGATATCCAAGAGAACCTGTAATATCTTCACATCATTCATTACATTCTATATTTGTTAATAACTTTTGTATGACCTACTTCTTCTAGTATTTGAATAAGGTGTTTACATCATTGGTTTGATATTATTGTTAAGTTTGCCTATATTATTGTAGTTACAAGTTATAGTTATTCATAATAGTAAATTTCATAACATGTACGGCGAAGACAGAAAATAGAAGAACAATTTCATTAATTAAAAGAAAGTACATTGTAATCCCTTACATAAAAAAAAAAAAAAAAAATTCTTACTAATACAAGTATGAAATAGAAATTCTTAGATATCTAAGTCTACGTTTGAGGAGCCAAAGGGTTAGTAGTATGGCTAGGCTAGGTAGCAGCATCCGTAGTCTAATCCTCAACCTGCTTGCCCTGGTCTCCAATTTGACCAGACTCTTTGGGTGCTTTAGTAGGATTAGAAAGGGTCTGATCGACTACAGGCTGCTTCGAAACTTCTGAGAGTTCGCAAATGTTTGGGTGGTAGAAAACACTCTTAGGCTACCTCAAGTCAGCCTCTGGAGGGACCTCAGCAGCTTCAAGGGCTTTATCCTAAGTGACATCACAGTATTCCCTGCAGATCTTTGCAAACTCCTCAGTGAGTCTGAGTTGGGTCTCCTCCACCCCAAGAGTATATGCTGTTTGTCTCTCAGCCTCTACTGCCTCTTTGGCCAGCTGAGCATCTTTCTCGGCCAACTGAGCAGCTTCCTTGGCTTTCTTTAATTCAACACAAAGACCTTTGACTGTCTCTCTCTCTGTCTCCAGATTGATCTCAGTCATGTGCAACTGCTTGTATTGGTCTTCGGCTTGCTTTTCAGCGGTCTTCAGGCCAGCATCAAGATTATCACTTTGGCTTGTCATATCTCTTAGATGTTTGGACAGTCGGGAGTAATCTTCTTTCAGACTATCCAAAGATTTTTCAACCTCAGACCGAGTGTGAGTCTCAGCCTAGGCTTCATTAAAAGTTCTTTTATTCCATTTTTCGGCCACGTAAACCTACTAGGTAATCTGTATAGTAGAAGGAAAAATTTCAATATAAAGTAAAAAAAAATTAATTAATTAATTAATCAACATTTTAATTGAAAAAAATGGACCAGTTCACTTACCATAGCCAAATCCCTTTTGAGGGATAAGAAGAGTTCATACTGGCTGAAGCGCCTATAAGACTCCATATCCTTCGGAAGGAGAAGTGGCTGCTCCAGGGTTTCAGCAACTAAACCTGCCCTTCCCCCATGATAATTTCTGAGGGAGGTATCCTAGGGGATGGGAGCATTGTCCAGCTCCAGTTTAGGGGACCAGGTGCGCGGCCCTTTTGCTCTTAGTTGACGAAGCCCTTTTGCTCTGTTGGCCCTTGTCTACTTTCTGTTGCTTTGCTCCTTTTGGAGGCATCACCTCCCTCACTTCATTATCCGTAATGGGCCTCTTCTTCTTCGGATCTGGTAATGGTTTTAAGCCGAGATCAGAGGGAATTTGAGGAGGTGGTAGAGGAAGACTAACAACTGGTTGAGACGTTCTAGTCTCATTGGGCCCAGCTTTTTTTCCCCTATTCTTCATTAAATCCTTCAAGCTCGCCATGTCGTCTTCTTCGTCCGAAGAGTCTTCTGGAAGAGTTGTTATCAAGACAGGAGGGTGGACACTAGATTGCCTATCAATTTCCTCCTCGGCGTCCGAAATGTGTATCACTCGAACCTCTTCTAAGGCCTTTCCAATGGTAAATTTATCAATTTGCTCTTCGAGTGAAAAAGTCGAAGAAGCAACACCCTCGCCTTCTGCTGTTGGTTCGAGGGGAATCTGTTGAACTGGCTAGACGAGTAGCGGTACATCCTGCAGATTTGGATGTGGCATAGGAGGAAGATCAAATGGAGCCAAAAAGTCTTTTCGAGCAACATTGATGCGATTGATGCGATAATCTCCTTGTCTTATTGCGTTGCCAACCGGTTGAAAATCGGATGGTTTGGGCATGTAACCAAGAATAAATGGAACTGACTAGAGTTGTCCATCTTTACTTACAAAAATTTCTGATCGTAGTAGATAATTGAGTGTAGTGGTATTTGTGAGACTCAGCCGAGGGGAAACGTGGTCTTTATCTATGAACATCACAACTGAACTTAGTCAGAAACTTGAAAATAATAACACAGAGAGGACAAAACTGTTAAAAAATGTCGATCCTAAATCTACTGTTAGCAAACCTAAATCTAGGATGCTCCCACCTGGCTCTCCTGGTCGGGTTGGGCAGTGAAAACCGTCATGCCACGCACTCGAGATGATTAGATCATCGTCTTTCATCCCTTTGTTAGATTTGAGAAGACAGAAGACAAGCCTAATAGCATCGGATCGGGATTTAAGATGATATCCCGCTCCATTCTGACTGTGACACTCGTATATATGTACCACGTCGAGCCAAGTGAGTCCCAATCCTAGATGACGGTTCAAATCGTCAATTGCTCATAAGATTTTAAAGACATTAGGCGCACATTGTTCAGGACTAAGCCTATGGTTTCAAAGGTAATTAGTGGTGATGGGCCCTATAGGGATAGTCATTCCTCCTTCCAAGAAGGCGATGATGGGGATTATAACTTCACCCACCTTTCGATCTGTTAGTATTTTTTCTGGAGGGCAATATCTCAAACCCACATCTTGAGGTATGCGGTATGTGGCCCTAAATTCCTCTATCTGGGCGGGGCTATCCACTAAATACTGAAATCTACTCATCTCAGATAAATAAGAAAAAGGAAACTCTAAATGCAGTGACTGGAGAGTGACTACTCGAAGTCCAAGGAAGCTAGCCGAGGAGAAGATGAAAGGTTTGAGTAAATGAGAACTTACGCAAACTAGGTCGGGGAATGATCTTTAAACTCGTAGAGATTCTTGCAAATTCTGGGTTTGATGATTGAAGAGTTCGATGGATTTGAGTGCTTTAGTTTGCTGGAAAGTCTAAGAATCTGTAAAGTAAAAGAGGAAAAACCTCTTCTGGGGCTTTATATAGAGACAAACGAAGGGGTAGTAGTCATCCCACCCAAATTCCGAGGAAGAACCACGTCCGTTGGATCAGTAGTCCACCATTGAATAATAGAGACAAAACGCCGTCTGGAGTAATTAATAACTCTTTGGGAATATTGAAACGGCAGCAGTAGTTATGAAGCACCTAAATCTATGCTCTTACACGTGTGAACTTAAATATTTTTGTACTTTTGACTTTTTTTTCGTAACAAATCAAAATCCTATTTTTTCTCCTCGGATACGAGGGAAAAATTAAAATTTTGAGGGGCTATTGTGGGGGGTGGAAGCTCAAATTTATGTATTGGGCCTAAGGCCATATTTGAAGGATATTGTGTGTTCGAAGAGGTGAAAACTGTTGAGAAGGAGTCCGTATGAAATAAAGATACCTGGAAATGAAGAGGGAATAGTCTGAAGAGAGAACTAGTGGTTCGAAGAGGTCATTCTCCTCGGATGCAAAGATTCTTGGTCAAGTAAATATCTGGAGGGTTCGAGTGATCTTCCTAACGACTTCAATGATGAGGATAAGTTTTGGGCATGCCTGGAGATGAGAAGAATGGAGAAATATCTAAAAGGAAAAACTGCCACCATCACATTAAATGCACTGCATCTGCTTTTCTGGCTGCATTAATGTAGAGAAGACCCCTGAACAGTGTTATCTTAGCTACTACTACTCACAGAGAGTTAAAGAGGAGACTTGACGTGACATATACTCAAGTGGACACTTAGATGAAGAACAAGTAGACGATGAAGACAATGAGGAAGGATGCTATATAAAGGAAAAAAGCCTCTGATAGGGGGGGTGGGGGAGAAGGAGAGGAAGAAGAAAAAAGAAGTTCATTGTAGCTCTAAGAATTGTATTCATCTTTCATTCAATAATTTTCCTCCTCGGACATTAAATTGAAAAGTTTTGAAGTGTGTTTTTATGTCAGTTCATTCTTTAACACTATAGTTAACTATTGTTTAGTTCACAATCAGTCTAGCTTTTTCACTCACTTTTTACAAATTCATTGTTCTAAATTCATTGTGTTCATAATCCAAACCTTTTGGGCTTGGGCTACAAAAATTAAGCCTACATATATAAATATATATATATATATATATATATATATATATATATATAGTTATATATTATAATAAATATAAAAGTTTATCATAAAACGTTTCCTTAATTCAGAATTAATTATTCATGATTTTAGACTTTAGTATTAATTAAAAGAAAAAAAATATAAAAAAATAGAAAGCTTAAAAGTTACCATAGCATACTAAAAAAGGAAATAATACTAATAAGTAAATGCAAATAAGTTACCATTTTGCCTTAACAAAAATTCAAAAATTACAAAACTTAAAAAAAAAAAAAATTTCTGTACCGGCTAGTATGCCCGGTATTACTCGAAATTAGCCAATATAGCCAGTACATGGTCGGTATGACCAATATTTAAACCGGAATGAAACATTGATATTTCAATACCATTATACATATCGGTATGGTATATATCGACCAGTACGGTATTGACTACTTTACTTTTTAAACGAGATCTCTCAAACATTATTTATGAGCTTAGCTCAAGCTCATGCTAAACTTGAATGTTTTACCTTCATTGTCGACTCAAACTTGAACTAAGCTCATAAATTGTTTTTATTATTATTATTTGGCTCTTTTTATTTCACCACCCAAGACAAGATACTCATCTCATGATTATTACAAAATTTGAACAGCCCCCCCCCCCCCCACCAAAAAAAAAAAAAAAAAAAAAATCAAAGCAACACAAAATTAAACTTCATTTAAGCTCTAAAAATTTGGAATAAATGATAGAATCTTACTATATAAAGATACAATGGATAATAGAAGTTTATGCTCTCCTCCATTCGCATTTTGCAGTATCGATTCTGTCAGGGTCACCTCATATCGAACAAACTTATCTGAGAAAATTTAGATATTTTTTATAATAGGTTAAACAACAGGAGTTATACCAAGTAATGCGAATTTCGGTACAATCATCGTGTTCTCCATTTGCTGAATTAATCTATACAAGGCTATTAGGCATATAGTCATTTACGCCAAACATAAATCTATATGTTACAAATTTTTATTTCAGGAAAAGAAATATAAAAAACTGATTTTTAATTCATCATTTGGAAGAGTGATAAACTTCACCCAGAAGAGAAAAAAATAACGAGATTATATAAAAAGAAAAAGATAAAAAGAGGGAATCGATGGTGACGAGATCAGCTATTGTAAAAATATGTATCTTGTTTGCTATAGAAATTTATCATTACAATTTCCAATTTACATCCGCATTGCAAAAATCAACATCAAATTGTCACAAATTTCAAGCACAAAGCACGACCACTATATGACTTCAGAGTTCAGAATCTCCCATGCTTTGCACAAGATGTCTTGTGTGTTCTTTCACCCAACGAAGTTCCAGCAGAACTCACTACTCATCACTAGCTCACTCGTATAATGGCACCTTCTTCAACCGATCACTACTGCCTTCAATTGGGACCCCAACAACTCAAGTACATGACTTTCCTAAGAGACTCCTCTGACTGCTTCATTTTCTCATCTCTCAATTTGTTTGAAACCATTGCAGAAGTTGAAGAAGAAAGGCTCTTGGTTTTAGTAAACGATCTCAGATTGTTCTTGGCATGTTGCTGTGCTGATCTTATGATAAAATTCCACCTACAGATCCCTTGGTCTTTCATAGCTTCCACAACTCCGACACTCACTGCCACAATAGCTTTTCTTGTTGAACCCATTTTCCACTCTTCACAAGACTGTTGTTTGTTCTTACAATTGGTAGCAAAGAACCGTAAACTTTATGTAGCAAATAATTCTGATCTAAGAAGGATATGTGTTTGATGTACCAAATGGTGGAGGGGATCACTTATATATAGAGATGGGTATTTGGTAGAAGGAGCTAAAAAGTTCGGGAAAAACCAGAGGCTACAGAATTTGCCGGTGGTTTTGGGATATAGGGAAGCCAATGGATGTTTTCTCGGATATTGACTGTACTGCCCTTCTAATAATATATAAGGGCATTAATTAGATAGGGGTTAACTTGGATTTTGGTTATTTAATTTTCGATGACGACAAAGTAATGTTGACGCTCCAATTATAATGATAATGATAGCCACTTTACGTACTAACGCGCACACTGTTTTTCCTGAATAAAAATGAAAGGGCGCACACCGTTTTTCAGTGTAAACCGTAAAAGCTAAAAACCATTTAAAACTTGGGAGTTTTGGTGGTGTCCTAATCAAATCAACGATGAACAAACAACTTGGTTCAGCAAAAATTAAAAAATAAAAAAAACTTGTTAAGACGGAAGGGTTAGAATGCCCATTTGCCGTCTCTGTGCCGGCGCCCCCGCCCCCCCCCCCCCCCCCCCCCCCCCCAAAGCGCCCGCCCGCCCACTATTTAACACGTGTCTATATGAGAGTCCTTATTTATTTTTGAGAAAGAATTTATTTATTTATACCATCAAACTGCGTTTATTTCTACAATAAATTTTTCTTCACCTGAAATCATTTTTAGAGAAGTAATTTTTTTTTTTTTTTTTTTTTTCCAGTTTTCTCTATTTCTTTTATAAGAAAATTGTAACTTTTATTAAAGTAAAGATAATATCGCTATATCATGAACTATAACAGATTCAACTATAAGAGGTGTTTCCTCTATCCAAGTTACATAATCAACAATATTGTGCTAATAAATGGGCAGAGCGATTACTCTGTTGATGAACATGTGATACCTGTGCCTATCAAAAGTCTTGCAATTTGTGTTAAATACTCTCATTGATATTGCTTATTACCAAGGGAGGATCACTACATCCGGTCATAGCATTATATACAATTTTGAAGTCGCATTCAAATAGAACATCCCAAACCCCCACATCCTAAACAAATAGTAAGCTCTCTTCCAATGCCTTAGCTTCAGCCTCCAGCGGCCCCAACGGTAATGGAAGTGATTTTCTAAGAGCTGTTTCAACACGCCCACCATGGTCTCAAATAATAGCTCCCAAGCCAGTCGAGTTATTACTAGTAAAAATTGCATCATCGCTATTGACCTTGTACCACAGTGCAACTAGAGCTTTCTACTGGACCTCATCCTTATTTTCGACCTCGAACAGCTTCAGGTTGGCTGTTTAGAATTCTTTTAGCATGTATTGTGCCTTCTACAAAACAGCTAGACCTGTTAGTCTATATATGTGCAAGTTATACTATCAAACTTGTAGAGGAAAATAAGCTATGGATCTAACTATACATTTAAGTGCATAAGCTCATGAACAGATAAAAATGGGAACATTAACACTTTAATGTTTAGAAAAATTTAAAAGCAAAAAAAGGAAAGTAAAAAAGGCACAGAAAGTACTTGGAAAACCCTTTGGAAGGGATGAAAATCCATGGGTGAGCAAAGTGAAGAATGTCCCTCACTCTTAGGGCTCTCTATTATGTGAAAGTTAAGGTTTTTACACAATGGTTATGTTATTCCCAAAGAAAACCTCTTCTTACCTCACTTTCCTACCCAAACTTTTGCCTCTTTCTCTCTCTATCTTTTTAGGTTCTTGCTTTAATTGTTTGGCAACATGTTCCTCTTATAATATGAAGAATGTTGTTAGGTACATAAGGACAAGTGTCAAACCCCCATTTGCCCATTTGAACCCTAATACAGCTATTGTACTATATTACGGCTGGAGGAGAGGGAAGACACGTCAATGTCAGGGTAGCCAGATGGAGTGTGACTCTATTGCAACATGGGGAGCAAGCCATAGACAAGGAAAGGGACTTAGGGAGGCTAGGAGTGATACACGTGTCCTTAGTAGTGGTCCAACACAAGCTCAGCCAATAAGAGGTGTTCTCTAGCATCTGACCACAGGGGGTCACTATTTCCCTTTTACGCTAATGCTGAATGTACATGCTAGGCGCATTTTTCACCCTTCCCAAAAATAGTCACGCCGTTGGCACGAGCCAAAGATGCTCTCTCTTAGCCAACATTCTCCTTCCTTTCCTTACAGCTAGCCTACGTGTAAGGTTTGGATCCAACCATTTAAGCACTCACACATACTTTGGCTAGTGTAACGTATAGTCTAGCTTTTCCTTGTCGCACTTCATTATGGTTGAGCCATATGGCCCAAGATCCAATAATGACAAGTTCCAACAGGTCATTCCTTATTCTTTATTCAAACTTTAAATGTCAAATTAGGTCCTCAAAATTTGGGAAGGTAACTTTGTGTGCTTCAAAAGGAATAGCTAATAGTGTCCAGATTTCCAATGCTTTCTCACAACCCCAAAATACATGCTCACCACTTTTTGATTCCAACCCGCATGCCCATAGCTGATAGCCAACGTTCTGTTTCCTTTCCTCACAGCTAGCCCATGTGTAATTTCGGATCCAGCCACATTAGCACTCACACATGCTTAGGCTGGTGTAACGTACAGTCTAGCTTTCCCTTGTCGCACTTCATTACGGTTGAACCAGATGGCCTAGGATACCATAATGACAAGTTCCAGCAGGTCATTCCCTATTCTTTGTTCAAAACTTCGAATGCCAGATTAGGACCTCAAATTTTGGGAAGGTAACTCTGTGTGCTTCAAAAGGAATAGTTGATAGTGTCTAGATTTCCTGTGCTTTCTCACAACCCTAGAATACATACTCACTACTTTCTGATTCCAACCCGCATGCCCACAAGTGGAATTACCAATCACCTTCCACGTACATAAGTTATCCTTCATTGGAATGATATTTCTACATGCTCGCCATCCAAATGATTGGACTTTATTAGGAACATTGAGATCCCAGAGTGTCTTCCAAAATATATTATGATTCTGGTTGTTTGATGCTTCCCCCGGGTTTCCATTAAACACCTCATCCAACGCGATCTAATAAGCATTCTGAACTGTAAAATCCCCTTTCGGAGTGTAAGCCCATATCATCTAGTCTCCTATAAGTCGAAAACAAAGGGGAATGCTTAAAATAGCAGAGGCATTTGAAGGGGAGAAGAGCTGTGTAACCATGTCACCCTTCCAAGCACGAGTGTCAGGATCAATAAGTAGAGACTCCGCTTGCCAACTGAATGGCCATTCCCAACCTGCCAACGGTACCCTCTTTGTACAATAGGTTATGCTACCAAGATACTACGCCAAACAAACGATGGATGATTGCCAAGTTTAGATAGAATGTCCCCATTGGGGAAATACAGTTTTTTCTCTGTATGATTGCATTAAAAAAATATTTTGAAATTTTTTCAAGTGTTTAATTTTGGAGAGAAATTCTATATGAATTTCAAAAAATTGGATAAAGATTCTTCAATGAACACTAACTTCACCATTTTAAAGATACCCATTCCAATAATCCATGATACCAAAATTGGATAGAGAAAAAAAAATCTCGTTACATCTCCCAATATTTCCAATTTATACATTCAGATAAATTCGAAAAAAAGGGGGGGGGGGGGGGGGGGGTTCAAATTAGTGGGAAAAAACAAAAAAAGAGTTAGAAAGACAACCTTGGATCATGAGGGAACCAATTTAGGTATAAAAACTGTTTTCTCCATTGGCTTGACAATTTTTTTGTTTTTACTTTTATTTTTGGGTTGTGAGTTTTTGCTTGACAAGTTATATTAATCTATACGAGGCTAATGATCTTCATCTAAAGTGAAAGATAGAGATTATAAAGAAAGAGGGAGGACAGTGACGAGATCAAGTTTGTCAAAATATATCTTGTTTGCTATAACTATTTATCATTACAATCTCCAATTTACATCCGAGCTGCAAAAATCATCATCTAATTGTCACAAATTTCAAACACATAGCACAACTAATATGACTTCAGAATCTTCCATGCCTTGTACAAGTCTTCCTTCAATCAACGAAATTCCATCATAACTCATTGGTTCACTCCAAAGGTCACCTTCTTTAGCCGATTATGATCTCAATTGGGACCCCAACAGCTCAAGTACATGACTTTCCTCAGAGACTCCTCTGATTGCTTCATTTTATCATCTCTCAATTTGCTTGAAACCATCGCAGAAGTTGAAGAAGAAAGGTTCCTGGTCCGGGAAATCGACCTGAGATGATTCTTGGCATGTTGTTGCGCTGATCGTATGATAAAATTCCACCTGCAGATCCCCTGGTCTTTCATGGCTTCCACAACTGCAACACTCACTGCCACAATAGCTTTTCTTGTTGAACTCATCTTCCAATCTTCACAACACTGTTGTTTGCTCTTAAAAATGGAAGCAAAGAATTGTAAACTTTATGTTGCAAATAATACTGTTATAAGAAGGATATGTGCTTGATGAAGCAAAGGAATGATGGGGTCTCTTATATATAGGAACAGTGATGGAGGTGGGGTACTTTGAGTAGGACCTGAAATTTGAGGAAAACCAGAGGCTCTGTACCATTTGCCAGTGGTTTTAGTGTCTAGGAAGCCAATGGTTTTCCTATTCCCCCACTCCTTAATTGTGACTATACTGGCCTTGCACGGCTTTGTTGTGGGCTTGTGGCATTAATTAAATCAATAAGAATAAGGATAAGAATAAGGATAAGGAATTTCACAAATTTTTGGATAACCTTGTAGCTTGATACAATTTTGTAAGGTTGAATTTAATCAACCATTTTGTTGGCTTTATTCCGTATTAAATTTGTTTGTATTTTAGCAATTATTAACCCTGTATTTAGGTGAGAATCATGTAAGGGTAGTGAGTGAGAGAGTGTGAAGAATTGCTCAAGATTGTGCAAGGATGCAGAGACTCGCGGCTGGACTCGCAGATGACTCGCGACTGGTAAGTCACCAAAGTTGGCACACGTGTGGAGCATACAAGGGAGCTGAAGAGTCACGCTAGCTATTGCATTATAGGATAAAAGTCCCAGGTTGGCCAAACCATTAGCTTGCGGCCTGAACTCGTGACTCAGCTAAGTTGCGAGGCCAAGCCGCTAACCAGCCATGTTGTGAAAAACCTGACTCTTCATATTCCTATCTCACCCTAGTATAAATCCCCCTTAAACTCACGAAATGTAGAGAGTTTCCAGAGAGAATTTTGAGAGAGAAACCTTAGAGAAAAAAAAATTGATTCATCAACAATCTTCACTTAAGAGACTTTTCAAATTCCCCTACTTTCTTTCTCTTCATTGATACATCCTTGAAAGGTTCTTGACTAAGTCTTTTTCTCACCATACCCACGTCTATGAGAAGGTTCTTTGGGTGCTAAGGGAAGCAGTTTGGAAGGGACCAATAGTTATTGATTGATGCTATGAGTTACAGCGGAATCCGATAAGCTAGAGAAGAAAAAAGGTTCGGCGCAACCTCGTTAGAGCAAGAAACTTGGAGGGCTTAGGTACCTGGGTAGATTAGGCTTGGAGGGTCTATTACTATTTATGTATCTCAACTACATTTTCTAGTGGATTATTGACCACTTGGAGGGCGGCAGAGAGGTTTTACGCCGAGAGTTTTGGTTTCCTCTTCGATAACACATTGCCTTGTTATCTTTGTGTTTGCATCTTTCTTCCCTTAATATTATCTTTTAATTTCTGTTGTGGATATGATTTTAATTCGTTTAGATTATTTATCAATTCTGTTATAAGCTTGTTACCATTTTCCGTACATACATTGTTTGATTTAAAGCTTGAATTGGTAATTTGTTGTTTGGGGGTCTAAACGTTCATAGTGTTTTCAACGCTATTTGAAATTTCAAATTTGTTGCGAGTAATTTATAATAATAAATTATTTGTTTATATTTCATTGTTCATGTAAGATTTAAATTGTTTATTAAATAAATGTGTACAACATTATACACATTTGCATTAAAGTATACAATATTGTGACCTATTTATGCAAATGTGTACAATTTACATGAACAATAAATGTAAATCAATAATTGTCCATAATAAATATCATGTAAATATTGGATACAAATAAAAGTGATATTACTCCGATCACAGTAAATCATTGTAATTATTGTAAAAAATATTATGAAAATGTTATGAATGATCTTAAGGATAATTGATTTAAAAAAAAAAAATTTAGAATTTGATACTGTAGGGTTAGGATTTGTAGCCCAAGCCCAAAACAATAAATTTGGAGAGTATGGGTGAAAGAGCTAGGTTAAGTATTGGATTGACAACAACGAATCACAACTTTCAAACACAAGCCTGCATGAATTTACACGTAAAACCTGAAAATCCGAAGAGTTATACTATTGTTTATCTGATGAACAAATGTCTTAGAGTTACAGTCAAGTTCTCTCTTTCCTCTTTTGTTCTTCCTCCTCCTCCTTCTCGTTAGGAGCCTCCTTCCTTTATATAGCCACCCTTCTCCTCATTTCCATCGTCCACTTGTTCCTCATCCACGAGTTTGCTTGAGTACATGTCATGTTAAGCATCTTCTTTTAGCTCTATGTGAGTGGCGGTAGGTTAGGATGCACTGTTCAGGGGTCTTCTCCACATAAATGCGACCAGAAAAGTTGCTGCAGAGTATTAAATACGGCGGTAGCAGCTTTGCCCTTAGATATTTCTCTATCCTTATCGTCTCCCAGCATACTCAGAGCTTATCTTGATCAGGTGGAGTCCTCGGAAGGTCATTTTAGCCTTTCACACACTCAATTGATTTATAATATTTACGTTAGAGGATTACAACCTTTTCGGACAAGAGATATCCTCTTCGGGTTGTAATCATTCTTCCTTCTGAGGGTCCCACTTCCAGATGGGTCTTGCCTTTTCCATCTCCTTCTTCTCGGTTGCAAAATAGCTCTCCTATGGGCTTTCGGCCCATTATGTTGGGCTGGGCCCTTTTCCCCCCACAGATACATATAACAAGAGAGAGAGGGATTTGAAACATATACGACTACGTTGAAATTATTCGGAGGTGCTAGTTGAGTTACAAGGATATTGACAAAGAATCTATAGATTTTACCATATAAAACTTTCAAATTGATTCATAAATTACAAAATTTAATTCAAACCTATATTTATTAGGTTATTGAAATATACTAATCATATTCATTTCCACAATTTGTTTACATTTTTTTCTAAAATTTGCAATAGTTTTAGCATTTTTTTTCAAATGTTATATTCATAACATTACTCTTTTAGCGTATCTCAGCATTATTTTTGGGTTTTTTTTTTTTTTTTTGTTAAAATTATTATTATTATTATTGTAGGGACACGTTTTGCAACCCAAACCTAAGATTTATGAGATCTCGGCCTAGTGAGCCCAATACAATAAATTTGTAAAAAGTGGGTTGGAGAACTAGTCCCTAATGAATTTAACAGTGGCTAATATGGATTTGAAAGTTAATCAAGTAAGAACAAGAAAAATAGAGCTGAATGAATTCACTGTCAGAGGAGGTATTTTTTTCCTATAAATCAATAACAGTTGAGTACAAGTACAACTTTGATTGCTACAATATTCTTTTTCTCTTTTTCTGATCCCCTCTTCATGGATGGTCTTTTACATTATATAGTTCTCTATGGACCATCTTAGTTCTACATTTGTTGATCATTTGAGCCCTCACTTGAGTGCCTGTTTAATCAAACACCCCCTTTGACTTTCTGTGAGTCGTGGTAGCCAAGGCAGCATTGTTCAAAGGTTTTTTTCTACATAAATGCGGTCAGAAAAGTAGCCGCAGTGCATTTAATGTGGTGGTAGTAGTAGCTTTCTCTTAGATATTTTTGGGTTTCCTTCCCTCTTGTATGTTCATGAGGCCCGTCCTTATTAGTAGATCATCTTGGAAGGTTACCTTGAATGATAAGGCACATATTTGATCCGTGCTCCACTCATCCGAGGAGATAATCCTCCTTGGACCAACTTTCTCAGCCTTTCTGCTTGTTTTTTAATTATGGGGTTTTGAACTTGACACATTTACCACTGTTTATCCGTCATTGGACAAATTAGGGTCCTTGGCCAATGCACAAGGCTCAATACATGAACTTGGGCCTTTATCCCTACAATTATTATTATTATTATTAAATGCATAAGGATGAAAGGCAAAAAAGGGTTGAGTGTGTACTAGAAAAAATTAAAGTTAAAAAGAGACATGCTGAGTTTCTAAACTTGTCTGTTCTCTAGTTTGATAGATATGGCTATTGAATTAATGCACTGGTTAATAAAAAATCATATGTAAATTAATGAGATAAAAATGAAAGAAGGGGAGGGGAAATAATAAGAATACAAAGAATGAGGTGTTTTGGGGATTGGTAATAAAATATGTTAAAAAATAATCTATAATTCATAAATAAGAAATGTATAGAAAAGATTAAATAATATAAAGATAATTTACTCACACATAAATAATTTATTTATTTTTTCATATTTATATTTTTGGAAGGAACAATGTTAAGAACATTTGATTGACATCTTTTACATATAGAAATGAGCACTAGAGGGAAAAAAAACGTTTAATTGTTTTTTTCTCTCCCAACTATCGAATAATTACAAAAAATATACAAGTTTTTGTCTCTTTGTTGACTATTTTTTTTTTAAGAGTTTATATAAACTTTTGAAAATCCATAGTTTTCTATGTCATATTATATATATATATATATATATATATATATATATATATATATATATTTTTTTTTTAAAAAAAATTAAATTTAAATTCTATAAATATTTTATAAAGCTTTCTTATAACTATCAAATTTCATATTCAAGAAAAAAAATAAAATAGAAAATTTTTTATATTCTATTTAATTTTCCTGCTATGAATGAGTTATATATAAAACTAAAACTTATGCAATTTTGCTGATTTTTCTAATATTGTCACATAAGTTTTTGAAAGCCCATGTTTTATAAATATACTAGTATTATTTCTGTGCGATATACGGCTTGATGAAGATTCACATGTAAGCTAAGTTTTAAAAAAAAAAAAAAAACTAAACAAAACTATTAAATAACTATCAATAATAAATTATAAATAAGTAAATAATTTTAATTAAAAAAAATTGCTTTAAGTTTTAATTGTTTAGAGTTTGGACTTTATTAGTGTTTATCTATTTTTTATATTTGAAAATTCTCTTTGAGTTTTGTGTTAATTTCTTAATATGAGATATGAAATGAGTATGTCATTTCTATTTGGGTTATATTTAATCTATGATCTAGCTAGCATAAACAATAATAAACAAAATAGTTCCTCAATACAAACTTTTTCCTAGTGATAGTTTAATTAAAAAAATCAACACACTCACAAATTAAATATAATAACCAAAACACATAATCAAAACATACACAAAAGAGTTCAAAAATTGAGAATATATATATATATATATATATATATATGTATGTATGTATGTATGTATATATATAAACTTACATAAGAAAACCAAGAACTTAAATAGGTGTCCATTGTTTTGTTTTTTTATAGTAAACTTTCTTTAATATAATATTCTGCACGCCAAATTTAGAAGTGAAAAAAAAATTAGTAAGATGAATTTATTAGATTAAAACATTAACGTAAGTTGCATCTTGGGGAAAAAAAATGAAAAAATAATAATAACATGGAATGTAATGTGAGATTTAATTATAGGGATGACTTTAAGTTGGAGTAGAATTCAAATTTCTAAAAACTTAGATGTAAATTTTTATCTAAATTAAATTATTGTTAAATCTTATCCCTAAAACAAAAGTTATGTAGCTTAATATCCTAATAAGGTATTAATTTAATAAGATGCAACTTAAGGGGAATAAAACAAAAACTCAAATTGTGTGGGATTTAAGTTTAGAAAATTTTGATGATAGACTTTTAGTTATCCCTTAATTTGAGGGAATTTATTATAACAAATAATATAAAATTAATTTACTAATTAGTTGATTTTAAAATGTTGATAATATACTTTTAGTTGGAGTAGAAGTTAAAATGTTGTTTTTATTATTATTATTATTAGTATTATTTTTAGTGGGAGTAGAAGTCAAAAGGCTGTGTTTTTTTTTTTTTAGAAAGAAAACGTGGATTGTTGTCTGGAATTTAAGTTTATAATTTTTTATAGTAGACTTTTAATTTGAATAAAATTTAAATTTGTTGAAATTTAAATGAATATAATTAATTTACTAATTAGTTGGTCTTAAAATATTGATAATAGACTTTTAGTTTGAGTAGAAATCAAAATGTTGGGGGGGGGGGGGGGGGAGGGGAGGGGGTTTATTATAGAAAGAAAACATGTTTTGTTGTTTGAGATTTAAGTTTATATATATATATATATATATATATATTTAATAGACCTTTAGTTTGAATAAAATTTAAATTTAAAAAAATAAATTTTTACCTAAATTAAATAGTTGTTAAATATTATCCCTTAATTTGAGGAAAAATATATCCTAATAAATAGTATAAAATTAATATACTAATTAGTGAAAGTAGCATTTGGTGCAACTACAGATTCTAAACCCAAATTTTATTTTATTTTATATACACACACACAAACACAATCTCAGTAAATATTTATTAAAAACTATCATAATTATTATATTTTATATTTTGAAAAAAAAAAAACAAATGACATAGGTTACCATCTGGTTATATATAAAAATAAATAGATGTGAGTTTTGTTATTAAAAAAAAAAAAATGCTACCGTATTATAGCTTTTGCGAAAAGCAGTTCTTTTAAAAAAAAAAATGATATATGATTTTATTCGAGAGCTGCAAGTATATCCCCTTCTAAAAAAAAAAAAGAGCTGCAAGTATATCCATATTTTGCTAAAAAGTCTTCATTGTAAAATGACTCTTCATTATTCAAAGAAAAATGAAAATGACCCACATTAAAATAAGAAAACAAATGTTCTTTAGTGTAAGATGTTCTCTTTATATTGAACAATTGATCTTCAGCAATGTGTGAGTGAGAGCAATCTAAGAATGAAGGACTAATAGCCTAATATCTTTTAAAAAAATAAACCAAAAAAGAAAAAAGAAAAAAAGAAAGGAAATTACGGATGAAGGACCAAAACCCTGCAGGCATGATAGGGGGAAATTATGCATCTCAGGCACTTTCTAGATCAGAGTCCAGCAAGAGTTCTCAGGTTAGCGGGGTTCCTAGCTTCAACTTCAAAGACTCGGTGACTGGAGAGGATTGTTGGGATGGATCAGAAAAGCAGGTCGAGGGAGTTGGAGAAGGCAGAAAAAGTCATGAACCTCATATGTTGGGGCCTCGATTAAGTCATATTTATATATGTATATATTGCTTAATCCTTTCCCTCTTGTGAATTAGTCCTTTTTTTTTTTCTTTTCTTTTTGGGGAGGCTCTTTTGCTCTTCCTTTGTTTTTCTTTTGAAATGACAGGATTTAACACACAATATGACTCAACTGTGGCTGTAACTTACCACCATAGAATACTCAATTATGTGCTTTGTATCACCAAGTGAATATTGGGGAGGCTCTTTTGCTCTTCCTTTGTTTTTCTTTTTTAAAATTGGTTATATTCAGTGGCAGAGGCAAAAATATTTTCCAGGAGGGCCAATCTAAAAGAGTAAATACAATAAAGTTGTTAAGTAAAAAAAAAAAAATTATTTCATAAATTAACTTTAACTCAACAAAGTTGTGACCTATGTTTTTCATTATACTAAAATCATTTATAATTTATTCTAGGCTAAATCTTTTAGTAATATATATAGTTAAAAAATTACTGAAAATCTTATTTTCCATGTTGTACACTAGGATGATCCCATATCGGTCGCCAATGCACAACACTTATATGAACAATCAAGCATAAACTACTATGTATAGTGAGATAAACAAACAATTAAGCAAAAATATATATAACTTGGATAGAGAAAAATCCTAATATAATTGAGTTTTCTTTGGCTTAAAATGTTTTTTTTTTAATCTTCTTCTTAATAAAAGTTACAAATTTCTTATCAATATATATATATATAAATACATTATCATACAATACATGCCACTATTATATATTTATATATATATATATATATATTATATAACATTCACTTTCAATAACACATTCACTCATGACTCAACAAAATAGTAATATTATTAATATATTATATAAAGTTATAAACAGAAATTTAAAGAAATTACAGCCACAAGATTTTTTTATTTATTGAGATTGTCAGTCCCACAAATGAAACTCAGCTAAGTTAAAATTAGTAAAGTACAACATACAGTTGTTAGCACATTGATTCTCAAAAAAAAGTTGTTAGCACATTGTATAACAAAAGTGGTAATTACCACTCTTGTTATAAACCGACTAGTGTTTATAAACCGACTACACTAGTTCAGGGCTGGCTCTGTTATAGGAGCGAATGATTCGGTCGTCTAAGGCTCTAAGTAAAAAACGACTCTTAAATTTTAATTAATAGAGTAATTTTTTTATTTCTAAAGTATTAATTAAGCTCAAATATTAGCCAATACATAAAATGATATATTTTTTTATCAAATGAAAAACAAGAAAAAGAGAGAGAAAAATGTTACATCTACAATATTTTTCTCAACAAATTCCAAATGACAAGTTGTTATTGATTAGTAAAAAAGTAATTTCAATAGTGGGTTAAAATTAGAACTAGTAACAACTTAATACTTAATATTTATTGTGAAAATATTATTAAAAAAAGCAATATACAAATAATTTTACAATATTTTTTACAACAGTTGAGTTAAGAAATTTTTACTAATTTTCATCTAGATCTACCACAAATATCACATTTTTACTTACTACTATTAATTTGAAACATCAACAGTGGTGAAAAGTTTTGTCAATTTTTTTGTATCTATAGATTTTTTAAAGCAAAAAAAACTACGTGGATAATTAGTAGTTTTACATCTAAAACAAGATAATAGAATTTAAGTAATATTAAAATTTTTTCTCAAAAGAATTCATATTTAAATATATAAAAAGTTTCATATCAGTTTTCATCTAAGTCTTCCAAATTATCAAATCGTTCCTGCACTAATTTGGTCTTTAGTAGTATATTACTTGTTCACAAGTTAAACACCGAGTGAGAGAGAGAGAGAGAGACTTTGAGAAAGCGATACTAGTGGTACTGTGACAGAGCAACCCAGATTCACGGCGAGGTGACTGGTGGCGGGATGGGTTAGGTGCACAACACACACAGAGTAACTTAGCTTTGTTTTTTTTTTTTTTTTTTGGGGGGGGGGTACTTGGATGGCCATGATGGGCTACGAAATAGGCTATCCTGGGGGCAACTTTTTTTGGGGGTGTATTTTGTATCAATTCAATTTTTTTTTTTTTTTTTTGGGGGGGGGGGGGGGCACTAATTATTATTTTTGTGATTTTTAGGACTACTTGAAAATTTTGAGGGACCACTTATGAATGCTTAAGGCCAAATTTTATATTTTGAGAGACCAAATTCTGAAATTTGAGAGGGGGCTAGTCAATTATATTTTGTATTAATTCTGATTGTAGCACCCATACTAATGGGAAATTAGAAAAGCTAAGGAAGGTATATTATAAGGAAAGAAAAAACAATATGTAACAAGTTGTGATTTATAAAATATAAAGTGAGGCAGAAGATTTTTATTTAGAAATACCTCACTGTGTAGTATGTTAGCAAGATACTACTTATCGTCTCTTTCTCAAAAAAAAAAAAAAAAAAAAAAAGGAAAAGAAGAGAAAAGAAAAGAAAAGAAGATACTATTTCAATTAGTCAATGGTTTGTGATTGACATGTGGTTTTTATTCGAACAAGTTGATTTAATAATGGAACTAAACTTAATTTTTTTTTATTTTATAAAAAATACATGTTTTCATATCTATTAATTTAAATATATAATTGATCTCAAATCAATGGAAGCCACCTTTAAACAACTAAGAAAAATTCACTAGTGAATAGGGATTCCAAGGTGGTCTCAATCTTAAAAATATTGGCACAAAAGTGAAAACCTTAATTACCAATTGCACAAACACCCTCACAGCACATGCACAACCCAAAATCGAAGCCACCATCGACTTATATTCCATCTCACCCAAGCTACCAAAAATACACCATCTCCACTAGCATCAAACACACAAAAGCCAATTAAATTCTAGTGAATTGTCATTCTCTCCTTCGGTCAACAAAATGTCAAAACGAATTCAGTGCCACCTGTAAAACCCATTGCAACCATGATTTGAAGATCACTAGATACCAATGACTGAGAAAATTATTTTATTGTAGCACCAATTGCTTAAACAAACACCAGATCTAACTTTGTTTTTGCATTTTGCTATTATAACATCTAAAACTACTCTGTAGCAACATCTATATCTCAAATACTATGATTTTATTTAACCCCAATTTATTTTAATCTCACAAAAGAATAAAGTATATGATGTATAGTGTATTGCTTTTGCATTTCTAGATGTGAAGGCTCTTTATGCCATTGCTAGCTCTATTGCACAATAAGTCGTCAGGCCACCCTTTACTAACCACTGTCCTTGCCAAAATGAGATGAAAGAGAAAGGGATGTGTGAGATTGGTAAAAGCACTCAAATTAGTGTCTCTAAAATACCATATTTATTACTCCAAATCAGCCTCAATAATTTCTCCCCAAACCTTAGCAATGGATATTGCACACGCTAGTCTAGGGATGGCCATGGGTAGGGTATGGATCGGGTATACCCATACCCTACCCGAAAAGTTTGCCCATGGATACCCGAATATCAATACCCATTAGTATCCATATCCGAATCTTACCCGGATATATTATCCATAGATATCCATACCTTACTCGAAACCCATTTAATTTTTTTTTTTTTTTTTTAAAATCCAAAACATTTTAACTTAAAAACTAACCAATAGTTTTATCACCCCTCTACGTGTATTTTTTCCCATTCTTTGGTCTGTTACTATTTCTGTTAATCTTACCTCCTGTTGAATCTGTCTGGTGATAGTAACACCTTAGGATCTCCACATCGTAACCGACTCAATGAGAACGTTGTTGCTTCGGCAACAGCCATTGAAGATCTTATCAACATCGGGCTCAATGTTGATTTCATTCTTCTTGATGATCCGCCTCCGACACCATTGCCAGAGCCAGCGAATCTTTTCGATAACGGGAAGAATCCTCTTCATTGAAAAAAGGACGATTTCATTCCTCTGTAGTAGCGAAATGAGAAAACTCTAGGCTTTGTTATGGATCAAAACGTCGATGGTCATTTGCTCCAGAAATTTCCTCTTCTGTACTTCCATGGTGACATTGTTGTCGGCTCCATCACCATCCTCTCCAACGCTAAATTCCCTTTGAATCCAAACAAGTATGACCGCTTCAATAGGAAATCTCTTCAATTGAATCTCTCTTCCTAGTAGTTATTGTGATTGTTGTTGTGGTTTCTCATCGGAGAGTGTGAGTGATAGTGAGAGAGGTTTTTTTTTTTTTTTTTTTTTTTTTTTTTTTTTTTTTAAATATACAGGTCAGGTTTGGATAATATCCATTCCCTACTCGAACAATTTGGGTAATATCCATACCTTACCCTGTTAAAATCTACCCATGAAGAATTGGGTATTACCCAGAACATTTGAATCGGGCAAGGTTGGATATCCATTACCCAATGGGTATGGCCATCCCTACACATTACAACTGAGGATGCGTTGTTTATCTTCAGATTCTTAAAATAATAGATACCATTCTTTTCTCTCTCTCTCTCTCTCTCTCACTTACGCAGGTATCTTATTTTCCTCCTTTATTTATTTTTTCAACATCTATCCTTAGGGATGGTCTAATTGATGTGTTCTCTAAGAGATTTCTTATTCGGCTAAAATTAAAAAAAAAAAAAAAAATTGAAGTTATGCTAGAAATACAACAAAAATTCACAAAAATTCTAAATTTTTATTAAAAAATTAAATTGCACATTTGTTATGGGCCCAAATGTGAAGTCGTAGGCTATTTTAGGATTTTGGTGAAAGTGTAGTAAGTTTTTCTTATGTCCCTAGCCTTATTAAAAATAATTAAATAAAAAAAAAAACCTATCAAACGTTTTCCATATTAGAAATAAGGAAAAGATCAAAACTACACTATTTATGGAGCACAACAATTTTCGAATTGATAGAAATGAATAGAATGACTATGTGTTGAACATGACCTCGAAGTTTAAAACAATATAAAACTTTAAAAAGGAAATTGAAAATGAACCAAAATTAGAGGTTGTGATATATACTCTAGCCCTTAGTTTTATAAAGGTGGGATGATATAAAGAAAATAAGAAACATTTTCCTATTAAATAGACATTGAAGTTAGAACCTTTTTTTTGTTAGTAAGAACAAAGATGTGAAGAAGCACCGTCATTGGCCAAAGCAAAAGCCATGACCCTCTAGCCTTAGTGTAATTATGCCATTGTGTTTTTTTTTTTTTTTTTTGATAACCGATTAGAATATTTTATTAATCTGAAAATAGAGTACACGTATAAGAAACTATTATAGGACCTAGGCCATCTACAGACAGTTGGCCAAGGGCAGGAGCTACAGACTACGTAGCTAAAACAAGTAACTTCTAAGGCATTAAAGCCGAGACGACATCAGTCTCTGATACTCCTCCAGTAGTCCCTCTGCGCCACTGAAGATTATCCTTGGGTGGGTTTGCTTGTGCTCAAAGTAGAATCTATTTCGGGCATTCCAAATAGACTAGGCCACTATAGCCCAACGCTCAAGGTCGTTCTAATCCAAATTCGATATCATGAACCCAAACAGAAGAAAGAAATCCCTAGCCTCGTTGGAGCACTTCTGCATCTTGCCCTTAACCATAGCCCATACATTTCTACCAAAAGGGCACTCCCACAAAATATGTCCATTGGTCTCAGGTTGTTGACCACACAAGCCACACACCACTTCAACTTGAACCTTTCTATTGTACAAATTGTCCCAAGTAGGTAAGCTATTTCAACCCCCTCCAAATGAAGTTTTGGACTTTTGGTGGAACGTTGAGTGACTAGATTTTCCTCCAATTGGCTTGTTCGACTGAGCCATCGAGTACTCCACAGGGTGCTGTTGTTTTAACCTCAGTGCAACATGGTATGCAATCTTGACTGAGAAGGTTTTTGACTTGTTTTCCATCCATATTAGAGAGTCTTGAGCTTGCAGATTATTGAAAGGTAATGCTAGAATTTCAGACCGGGTTCTGGGCATAAACAGAGTGTGAATCTTTCCTCTATCCCATTGTCTAGTATTGTCATCTATAAGGTCTCAGACTTGCAACTCTGGATCGAGCTCACCGATGAAGATAGGATCATGTGAAAGCCATTTATGCTAATCTTCGATTAGACTACCATTGCCAATCTGCCATATGGACCCCAACAGTGATCACTTCTCGAGCCGCCAACAGACTTCTCCATACGAATGAAGGATTGTGACCCAGTTGGGCCTCCAAGAATATGCAGTTGGGAAAATATCAGGCTTTGTACACTATAGAATAGAGACTGAGTATCATGGATCAGGCGCCATGCTTGTTTAGCCAACATTGCCAGGTTGAAAGCATTGATGTCCCGAAACCCCATGCCACCTCTATCTTTTGCAGTACATAATTTCTGCTAGCTCATCCAATGAATTTTCTTCTCTTCATTTTTCTACCCCCACCAATATCTTGTCAAAGTTGAGTTGATATTATCACACAATGCTTTGGGAAGCGTGAAGTAAGTTGGAGTAAGTTGGAATGGCTTGTGCAATTGTTTTTATGAGTATTTCCCTATTTGCTTTTGAGATTAACTTCTCCTTCCACCCTAAAACTCTTTTAGAAATTCTTTCTTGTATCTCCCTGAATGTGGTTGTCTTAGCTCTCCCCCCAACCATCGGCAAGCCCAAGTACTTCTCACAATCTATCATAATTCTAGCCCCAAGCATGTTTTTGATCATTTCTCTAGTTTCTTATCTAGTATTTCAATTGAAGAAAAGAGAGGTTTTTTTTTTTTTTTTTTTTTTTTTTTTTTTTTTTTTTGTGTAGGTTTATGGCTTGCCCAAAAGCAAATTCATATTGCACCAAGATATTGAGCAATACTTGGCACTCTTGAGTTGTAGCTTGGCAGAACAACAAACTGTCATTGGCGAAGAGCAAATGGGATATATTCACCCCGTGTTGGCAAGAAACAACCCCTTTGAGAGACCGAGTAGCTTCTGCCTTTTGTAGCATTGTAGACAAGCCTTCGGCACATAGGAGGAATAAATAAGGTGATAGGGGATCGCTCTGCCTGATTCCATAGGTTGGAGTGACAAGACCATGAGGCTTCTAGTTGATGAGGATAGAGTAAGAAGCAGTGCATACCGATTCCATGGCTAACCGTATCTAGGTATCATCAAAACCAAGTTTGCTCATCATATTATGCAGAAATAGCCACTCAACCTGATCATAAGCTTTTTCTAATATCCATCTTGACCATCATTTGTCCTTTCTTTCCCTTCCTCTTATTTCTTATCCTATGTAACAACTTAAATGCTATAGTGGTATTGTCAGTGATCAAACGATTTGGGACAAAGACACTCTGAGCATCAAAAATAATGTTAGGCAATATTGCCTTAATGCGATTAGCCAAAACTTTAGAGAATAATCAAGACACAACATTACCTAAGTTGATCGGGTAGTAATCTAAGATATACTAGAGCTCATTTTTCTTGGGAATCAGTATAATGTGAGTATAATTCATCTTTTGCAGAAGGTGGCTAGAATTTAAGACAGAAAGAACAGCCCTAATCACATCATTCCCAACAATATGCCAAAAATTTTGAAAAAAGAACAGGCACATAACATCAGGACCCAATGACTTGGATGGGTGCATTTGGAACAACGCCTTCTTTATCTCTTCCCATGTATAGGCTTGTAAGAGTTGGCAGTTCATGTCAGGAGTTACCAACCTGTCTACTGAGACTAAAACACTCTCAATATTACTTGGTTGTGCTGAAGTAAACAAATTCTAAAAGTACTGCTCAGCTACTTGTGCAATACCATCTTTTCATCATTGGCATTAAAGGTTCTTGGATGTGATTTTTCATCTTCGTTGTCTAGCTCGCTGATGGAAGAATTTGGTGTTCTTATCACCAGCAGGCAACCAAATGGAACTAGATCTTTGCCTCCAAGCCACTTCCTCATGGTATAATAATGAGTTTATTTCAGCCTTTACACCTCGAACAGCCTCATTGTTCTCAGCGTTATTTTGGTTGGTCAGTTTTTCTAGCACCTTATGTTTATCTTGGAGCTCAGATTTTGCATTCTTGAACACCATACGACTCCAGCTCATCAGGGCCTATCTATACTGCTTGATTTTTTTAAAAGGTTGAAACATGGGGCTCCCCTCTGTCGTTGGACCCATCCAGGCCTCAAGAGTGGTGGCTTCACATGTTGGGCAAGTCACCCATTCTTCCTCAAACCTGTGCGAGATCATCTTTCTCCGAGTAGGTTGATTTAGGTTTTGAGTGCTAACAAGGATAGGTGTATGATTCGAGTACGAAGATTGGAGATGGGTGACTCGAGTAAGTGGAAAATGTTCCCTCCATTCCAGTATGGCACATGCTCGATCCAAGTGTGCTTGAACAAAGTTGTCACTCTCACGTCCATAACCGATCAATAACATCATTGTCCATCCTATGTTTTCTGCCCTCTTGATTTAGGAAATCTGAGGGACAATGGGATGTAGAAGAGGAAAACCATGTGAGAACGTGGTGAAGAAAATGGCTCACCCTCGGTGAGAAGGAAAGCTCCTAGCGAGAGGAGAAAAAAAGAGTGATATAAGCAATTCCCAATCAACTTAAGGTTAGTAAATAATGCTTCATTCAATTCCAATTGTTATTTATGCTAAGTTGAAGTTATAAAATTCCTCATTTAAGTCGTTTATTGTGTTGACAACCTTTGCTATTGTGGTGTTTATACCATGCTATCATGTATATATCTTTGAGCTTCTAATTTTTTTAAAGGTGAATACATACATACATACATATATATATATATATATAGAGAGAGAGAGAGAGAGAGAGAGAGAGAGAGAGAGAGAGAGAGAGAGAGAGAGAGAGAGAGAGAGAGAGAGAGAGAGAGAGAGAGAGAGAGAGTGTGTGTGTGTGTGTGTGTGTGTGTGTGTGTTCATACAAAAAATCAAGCAAATCAACCAAATGTTAAAAAAACTTTATTCATACATTTCATATGTTATTGCATACTTCACTCATACACTTTTTACATTTTTTCCTATTTCAATTAGGGCGGGCGATCCATAGGATCAAATTGACAATTTTTACAACAACAAGTAGAGGTGTGTAAAAAACTAAAAAACTGAAAACACTAATCGAAACCGCCTGAATCATGTCCAAAATTTCGGTTCGATTTCAATATGGTTTGGTTTTGGTTTTAATTTCTTGAAACTGAAATATTTAAGTTTCGGTGTCCCACACAAATACACTGACTCGACCGAAACCGAACCAAAATATATTAAATATTAATATGTACAAATTATATCAAGAAAGTTCTTGGTATCATAGTGGCAAGGACATGCGTGACCCCACTAGTAAACCTAAGTTTGACCCATAGCAAAGCCTTTTTTTTTTCTCTCTCCTTATTATACCAAAACTACATCATGTTGGGTTTGTTTTATAACCTACTAACCTTATTTTTTAGCTTTTCTCTTTCACTTCAGCGGTAGTCGTCCTCCCTCCCCCCCTTTTTTTTTTGCTACTTTGCTTAGTGCTTGGTGTTTAGGTGCTGAGAAAACGTGGGAAACCAAAGGGAAATATATATTTTTCTTCTTCTTATTTTGGTATGTTCTTTGAATATATACATGATTTTGAGTTTTTTTCTTTTCTTTTCTTTTGTGTGTGTGTTGCTTTGTGTTTAGGTGTTGAGAAAACTTGGGAAACCAAAGGGAAATAGATTTTTTTTCTTCTTATTTTGGTATGTTCTTTGAATATATACATGATTTTGAGTTTTTTTTTTGGTGTGTTTGCTTGGTGTTTGGGTGTTAAAAAAATGTGGGAAAACAAAGGGAAGTAGTTTTTTTTTTCTTTGATCTGTTTGGTTTCTAAGAAATTGGAAGCAACTAAAAGCCAATTCAACCAAACCAATTGAAATCCAATTAGTTCGATGTCAGTGTTCCTCCCTTACAGTTTGGTGTTGATACCAAATTTGGTAAAACCGAAAATTTCAATTCGGTGGAAAAATCGCACTTTAAACTGACCGAAATAGATTGATTACACCCCTAACAACAAGGGTCACAAATGCAACAAATTGGTTGCCCTTCTGTCCTTCCAATAAGAGCGATGCGTGGGATCAGACTGATGATTTTACAACAACAACAGTCACGATAGCAACAAATTAGTTGTCCTTGTGTGCTTCCAATAAGACCTAAGAATGCCATCAATATGATCATTAAAACCTTCACCAAAAATTGCTCGCAGTCATCCATTAACACTTAATCCTGAAATTCTTCAGATAATAAGTGTTAGTCTTCCTAAGTTGTAGAATAAAAGATATCCAATTTTTGATAGAAAAATATGGAATTGGCACTACTAATTGAAAATTCGTGTGTTCATAAAAGGTGAAAGTATAATATTGTTATGGAAACTTTTGGGAATATACTAAGGAGCTCATTTATTGAATTTTCGTTTTTCCTCCCTTATTGAATAGCTTAACGAACATATCTTCATAAATTGTCACTTCTTAATCTCTTAATACTCATTTCTTATCTAATAAAAAAGAACAATGAGGTTTTGTTTTGTTTGTTTTGTTTGTTTGTTTTTTTTTTTTTTTTTTTTTAATTACAGATTATTTATTTATTTGTTATTATTATTTTAGGATATCAAATGATGCCCTGTCTAAAAGTGATCATGAATAAAAAGTTTCTTATCAATAAGAAATATTAGTAAATCCCCAAATAGTGTTATCTGAGTATGATATTATTGAGTTTATTTATTTATTGAATATTTTCAACCACTATAAAAATTGAGAAATGCTCTTGTATTTCATACAAGAAAAAAAATTTTATAGGTTTATATAAGGCAGTGAAAAATCTCATGAATTTTTATGAAACCCACAAAATACGATGCTTCTATATATATATATATATATTTTTTTTTTTATATAAAATTTATTTTAAGAAGAGTTCACATGCCTTTCAATTTTTGAGATTAAAAATTGAGAATTTTATATGAAACATTTTTACTTGTAAAATTTTCTCAAATAGTGGGAGTATTTAAAAATTGAGAAAAAAAATATGCGATTTGAGAAATACTATTTGGCACTCACAAAATAGGAGATGATAAGTCAGGTATATTTTATTGAGAATTGAGATGAAAATTATTTTTTCATCTAACTGTAAGTCGACTTTCAAGCTAATTCTTCCTCCAGCATGAAGGTTCCATTTCATGAAAGGACGACATACCAATGATACTTTCTATTTTGTTATGCCCTACTTTGGTCTTTGGTTTGATGGTTATAAATGATAAAAATCCTGTATATTCCATTTTGTTTTCTATCCCAATCTTTCACTTCATGTTTACTTCTTTTTTTTGGCCTTGACTTCTTTGCTAAGATCTTCCTAGTAGTTCATTAGGAGCTATAGTTGTTTCATTCCTATTCGTTTTTATGATGTTCCATATTCAAGTAACAGTGATTCACAAAAAAGTATTGCGCTATTTACCAATAAGTGGTATTATTGGACTGATCCTTTAATGTGTTGTAATATTATAATATTAAGAAGAGTTCACATAGACTTATAATATTATTGGACTTATAATATTATCTACTAATCACATAGACTTAATAATATTATAATATTTATCAATGGATTTGCTCCTTCTCCGCCGTCAATGCAATACATGTACTACTTTGCTGCAATCTCCACCTCATCAATATCTACTACGTCATCATTTTGATGCTTCAACAATTTGGTGCGTCGACATTGGATGGGTTTTGTTACCTCTGGTTTGGTGGATTTTGGGGTTTGTTGGAGCAAGACGAATGATGTGGTGGCAGTTTAATATGGTAGTGGATTTTGGTTGTGTTTTTGGCTTGAAAGTTTGTGCAATTGATGGGATTTGTTTGACAATTGATTTGGGTTTATTTGGGTTGTTTAATTTGCTCTATCTGTTGATGTTTGATTTGGGTTTATCTAGGTTGTTGATGTTTGATTTTGGTTGATATGGGTTTTGGGCTAAAGCTGAGGGAAGATCGAGGAGAAAGAAAAGAAGTATGTTGGTGGCACTGTTGAAGCTGAGGGAGATTGGTTAACCCTAAAGGTGATCAAATATTGGTGGCATTCAAATATGAGAGGTTACGTGGGCTTTGCTTTAAATGTGGTAGAATTGGGCAAGAAGGCAAGGAATGTAGTATGCCAAACATGGATGGGGAAGAACTGTAATGACTCCACCCTAACAATGTAGATATTATCTGCTTTGGGACCCATACTCCTCACGGTTTTGTTCTCCCTCAAAGCACATAGCAGTGGGGGAAAAGGTTTCTCCACATTAAAGGGAGGTCATTCCTTATAAACACATTCTCATGTGCTTCCCTAGGTGATATGGGATTCCATGGAATGCATGACCCTCTTTTTGGGTCACTACAATCCACCCCCTTACGGGCACACGCATCCTCGCGTGTGAGGCCCACATTTCTAGCTAGGGCATAGCTCTGATACCATTTGTAACGATTCCACCCCAACTGTGTAGATATTATCCGCTTTGAGACCCATATCCCTCACAGTTTTGTTCTCCCCCAAAGCATATAGCAGTGTGGGAAAAGACCTCTCCACATTAAAGGGAGGTTATTTCTTATAAACACATTCTCATGTGCTTCCCTAGGCGATGTGGGATTTCATGGAATACAAGACCCCCCTTTTGGGTTACTACAATCCATTGTGATGCCCAATTTGATTGATTGTGTGATGTGTGTGGGTGTGTGATGAATCCCACTTCGGTTATTTATTGAGTAGATCTGGGCTTTATTAACTACTACAAGTAGCCTTAATTGTGACTAGTCCTTTTGAGATATAGCGCAGATGTAGCTAGCGTTTTTTCTTGGGTTGTTACAAGAACTTCCCTACGGGAAGTGGATGAATGTGGGTTTTAGAAGAAGTGTAGTTGAGAAAAGGAAAACACTCGATGAGAATTTGGGTTGACAAGAAACAGCGTCTGAAAGGGTTCTGCTACAAACCAACCCTAGTAGGAATGATGCTGATGTGGCAGATATGTCTGGCAAAAATACTGAAGTGGATGGAAATATGGCTATTATGAGATATGTGAAGGAAAATATTATTGCCTTTGATATTGAACAGCCAATTCTCATGACTGTGGGGTCGGATAGCTCAACAAAAGATATTGGACCAAATAGGGAGGATAACCAAGAAGGAAGAAGCGAGCCTGATTCCGTGAATAATGGGATTAACTTATATAGTGTTCCCATAACTTTTGGGTCACAAATTGCCATATTGGATGGGATAGGGGAAGGCAGTCATAATGTAATATACAAGGGATTACATAATGAAGGAAAAACTCAAGTAAAAGCCAGTAAGGCCAAAGTGGGTCAATCCAGCATGAGGAAAGCATCAGTAAGGCCTAATAGGAGCCTAATACAAGTTGAACCCATGGCCCCAAATAGCAGTGGGAAAAAACGAAGACTTAATGAGGTTTGTGATGAGATTGGGATTGGAATAAGGGAGGACACCAGTAAACACCCTCGATCCGAGGGGTATTTTACAATCACAAATGCAATAATGGTGGAGTCTGGTCACCAGCCCCACCGAGCACAATGATTGTTATTAGTTGGAAGTGCAATGAATGTTCTCTCCTTCCTAGTGAGGGAAAAAGTGCCCAATGTTTTGTTCCTCATGGAGACAAAATAAACCGTGGATGAAATGGGGAAGATTCAAGCTGATTTACACTACCCTAATATGCTAGCAGTGTCTAGTGACCATAGGAGGGGAGGATTGGCAATGTTTTGGAAAGATGATACTAACTTACAAATTTAGACATACTCACCAAATCACATTGATGCTCATATTCATGATGACCCTATGGTGCTGTGGAGTTTTATGGCCAGCCTGAAGAGCATAGAAGAAAAGAATCTTGGAAAATGTTACGGCATCTCTCCTCTAGATTTTCTCTACCGTGGATGTGCTTAGTAGATTATAATGAGATTTTGGTGTCTGAAGAGAAGTAGGGCCGAATACCAAAACCACTCTACTTGATGATGGACTTTCGGGAAGCCTTACTAGATTGCAATTTGGTTGATTTAGGATATCATGGAAATATATACTCACTTGGAACAATGGGAGGGAGGCTAATAACTATGTTTAAGCACGACTGGATAGGGCTTGTGCCACGGTGGAATGGCAGGAGTTATTTTCACAAACTAAGATATTTGACCTATAAGCACCCTACTCAAATCATGTGCCAATAATGCTAAGTACCCACATTCAAAACCCGTGTATCTGAAGAAGGAGGATACCACACAAATTTGAGGAAAAGTGGGTGACACACCCTAATTGTGAGGATGTTATCTATGACTCTTGGGTTAGTATAGTAGTTGAAAGAAGCCAAATGTTTCAACTTTTTGAGAAGATTAAGCACTGTAGGAAGACCTTGGTAATTGGAGTCGTGGGACCTTTGGGAGTGCAAAAATTAAAATTCAAGAGAAGTAGAAGTTGCTATTTGAGCTAACAAGCCAAAATAGAGCAGATCGCTTAATGATGAGATCTAAGGAGTCAAGGCAGAGATAAATGCAATGTTGTATCATGAAGAAGTGGCACGGAGATCTGGCTTCCTATGAGTGAGAAGAATACCAAATACTTTCACCAACGGGCTAGTCAACACCATCAAAAAAATCACATAGCTGGTGTTTTTAATGAGGATAAGGTGTGGTCTGATACCCAGGATGGCATTGCACAAATAGTAGAGCACTATTTTTCAGAATCTTTTTACCTCTACACAGCCAAGCAATATGTCAGATGTGCTGGAATCGGTGGACAGGTTGGTCACTCCGGATATGAACTGCCAACTCCTTCTAACTTATAATCCTGAGGAGGTAAAAAAAAGCATTGCTCCAAATACATCCCTCCAAATCACTGATCCCTAATGGAATGTCTCCCTTCTTCTTCCAAAAGTATTGGCATATTGTTGGCAACAATGTGACAAAGCCTATTCTTTCAGCCTTAAACTCTGGTCATCTTTTGCATAAAATGAATTATACTTATATTGTGTTGATACCAAAAAACAATGAACCACAATTCATCTCTAACTTCCATCCAATCAGTTTAGGTAATGTGGTGTCCCGTATTTTTTCCAAAGTCCTGGCTAATCGAATTAAGCTAATTCTACCTAATATTATATCTGATGCTCAGAGTGCTTTTGTCCCATATCGATTGATCACTAATAATACCTCTATAGCTTTTGAGTTGTTACACAGGATGCAGAATAAATGGAAGGGCAAGAAGGTTTAAATGGCAGTCAAATTGGATATTAGCAAAACATATGATCACGTGGAATGAAAATTTCTTCATAGCATAATTCTTAAATTAGGATTTGATGAAAGTTGGACATGACTGGCCATGGAAACTGTTCGCATAGACTCCTATTTAGTCCTCATCAATGGTAAGTTGAGGGGTCTTGTTACTCCTACTCGCTGAATCAAATAGGGCGACCTTGTCTC
The DNA here is from genome assembly GCA_030445155.1 of Quercus variabilis. NCBI lineage: Eukaryota > Viridiplantae > Streptophyta > Magnoliopsida > Fagales > Fagaceae > Quercus > Quercus variabilis. The sequence continues at coordinate 34,663,043 of CP129452.1, read as the reverse complement.
GTCGTATTTATTCCTCCTTTGCACCGAGGGGCTATCAGCAATGCTTCGAATAGCTGAAGCAAATTGGTCCCTAAAAGGTGTAGTTTCATGCCATAATAGAGTCAGTATATCCCACTTGTTGTTCACCGACGATAGTTTATAATAATTCTGCCAAGCCACAGTCCAAGAATGCAATCAGTTGCTCTACATTCTGGCACAGTATGAATCTGCATCTGGGCAAGCTATCAATTGGCAAAAGACATCGCTCTTCTTTAGCAAAAACACTAAACCTAAGATCAAGGAAGCTATCCGATCTATAATGGGGGCAAGGATAAAGAATGATTGTGAGAAATACTTGGGCTTTCCAATGGTTGGGGGAAAATCAGAACATAATACCTTTAGGGAGATTCAAGAGTGAATTTCCAATAGAGTGCTCGATTAGAAGGAAAAGTTCATCTCCAAGGCTGGTCAAGAAATTCTCATCAAAACAATAGCGCAAGCTATCCCAACGCACTCCATGAACCTCTTTAAACTCCCTAAATCCCTCTGTGATAATATCAACTTAAGCTTGGCAAGGTATTGGTGGGGACAGAAGAAAGAAGAGAGGAAGATACACTGGATCAATTGGCAAAAATTGTGTACAAGAAAAGCCAAGGGAGGAATGGGTTTTAGAGACATTAACGCATTCAATTTAGCAATGTTGGTGAAGGAGGCTTGGCGGCTAATCCACTACACGCATTCTCTATTCTATAGAGTTTATTAAACTAGGTATTTCCCAAATTGCTATCAACTCGGGATGTAATCATTGCAAGTTACAGGTTGAGGGTGGGAGATGGTAATCTGATTAGGGTGACTACTCATAAGTGGCTTTCCCATGATCCTATCTTCTTGGGCCAACCGAATCCAGATTTGAGAGTTAGTAATTTGATCGACAATGATTCTCAGCAATGGGATAGAGGAAAACTCCATACTTTGTTTGCTCAACGTACCTACAAAGAGATCCTAGCAATACCTCTCAACAATTTGCATACCAAGGACAAGTTACTTTGGATGGAAAATAAATCAAGAACATTCTCAGTTAAAACTGCTTACTAGGTGGCAATTCGATTTAAACAACAGCACCAAGTAAAGCACTCAGTCGCGAGGATAGATCAGCCAATATGGAAGAAGATTTGGACTTTAAATGTGCCACCTAAGGTTCAGACCTTCCTTTGGAGAGTTTTCTCAAATAGTCTGACAACTAGGGACAACCTACATTGTAGAAAGGTGATATTGAGTCATTATGTGGTGTCTGTTGCCAAGAGCCTGAGACGATGGGTCATATTCTATGGGAGTGTGCTCTAGCTAGGAATGTATGGGCCATGGTTAAGGGGAAAACACAAAAATGCTCCAATGAGGCACGTGATCTCTGGCCAAAATGGCCCATTACCATTAATTTTCGAATTATTTGGTCAAAAAACACTGTTTTGGAAATAATTGGGGATATACCACTTTTTTAAGTACTCGAGTTTGATGAACTCGAGTACTATGTTTTTTTACTTCCACCGTGGCACGCTGACATGGCAGGTGGATTTGAAAATTTTGCTTGGTACTCGAGCTCAATAAGCTCGAGTACTGTATTTCTGTGGTACCCGAGTTTGGGAAACTCGGGTACCGTTTTGTCTGAACAAAATTTTTTTAGAAAAACACTGGGCCAACACTTACTTACTCAACTGTCACTCTCAGTTATCACTATCTCAATCTCAAATCTCCCTCTCAATCTCGCTATCTCCCTCAATCTCGCTCTCTCCCTCTCAATCTCCCCTCTCAATCTTGCTATCACTTTCTCAATCTCCCTCTCAATCTCGCTGTGAATCTCCCTCTCGGTATCGCTCTCGCGCTCTCGCTCTCGCTCTCACGCTCTCGCTGTCTTCTTCGGCACCACCAGCTGTTTTTCTTTCTCTATTTGTCACGGCAACACAGGTTCATCACTCTAACTTTTCTTTGCTTAGTTGACCTCTCTATTTCTCTATTTCTACTCAATCTTAATGCATATGGGCTCTGGGATGTGGGTTTCGTTTGAATATATATATATTTTTTTCTGTGGGTTTGCTTGGGTTTCATTTGATTTATTGTGGGTTTTGCTTATTTGTTTGTGCGTTTTGTTTCATAGTATGTTCAGTAATTTGTTTTGGGTTTGTTTTTATTTTTTATTTCTGTTATCTTTTTGTGGGTTTGTAATGCAAATTATGTGTTTGATGAAATGCTTCTATGAACTATCTATGAAATGCTTCTATGAAATGCTTCGTGGGCTCGTTGAATTTGGGTTAGGATAATATTTGCCGTTCTCATTTGGCACATTTAGCTTGTTTTATCAGTTTAGGATCTTAAGGGTTGGGAGTTTTGGGGTACAAAATGATCATCTTATATTCTTTGATTCTGACATGATATAGGGATTAATGTATGATGGTTTGGGTCATGTGTGGCTTGAAAAATTTGGGGAAGATTTGAATGGTTTGGGCATGTTAGTTGTCACTGATCTAGGTGACAAAATCACCTTTGTCTGCTCACCATCTTGGCTTCATAGGACCAACAAGTGGCTTTTGGTGTCAGGGGCTGATTTTAGCTTGGATGGGCTTCTTGATCAGTTTGTCCAGCTGCATGGTTTTGATGAGTTTCAATTGTAGTGGCAGCAATATGTGAAGCAAAGATGGTAGCTTAGTTTGATAGGCTAATGGTAGCTAGGAGTGTGGGTGGCTTTGGATGTCAGCAATGGGTGTTTGTGGCAGTTTGGGATGAGCTTGATTTTGTAAGTCAATCAGGTAGCCACTGATTTGCGTATGAGGAATGGGTGTTCAGTTAGTGGCTACTGTTGGAGAGGATGAATCTCAGCCAGTTTTAGGAGAATGATAGTGGTGTGAATCTCTGGTGCCAGCTGTGGTGCAATGGTTTATGAATATATGTGGGTTAAAGGTGGATGTGTTTTGGAGTGCATCACAGGTGGCAGTGCAACATCGAAACAAATTTTCTAGTTCCTATTCTAAAACATATGTTTTTCACGTGACAAACAAATTTTCACTTGAAAACCAACTAAAATTGTGTTTTATTATCATCTCGTGAGACAAAATTTTGAAGACAGAAAAAAAAAAAAAAAAAAAAAAAATCCTTAACATACCCTAGTAGACTCAATTGATCTGCTCGTATTTCAAAATTTCAGTTTAACTAGAATCAAGACAGATTTCAAGTGACAGTTAAACAATCTCCAAATGAAGTTGGTTTGCAAGTTGATCTTGTTCATGGACCCCACCTAACATTTTCATCTAATGCACATGTTGATTCCATGTTGGCCCTATTGCTAGAAATATCTTTTGAAAGACAAGAAATTAGTAAGAGAGATTGGAATTACCATTCATAATTCTAGATCATCTTGTAATATATATTCAAGAAAGCAAATGCATGGAAATATTCCATGGTATCTTTAGAGATTCTGTTTACGCATGACAGCTACTATTCAAATCGATGAGCATGTACTATAACTGTTAACCATCTATTTGACCAAGTGGTCATCTCCCCTTTTATGGCTATTATGTTTAGTTTTTACATTATCAAGATTATTATTAGTATTATTATTTTTTCCAATTGAACATCTGGTCTTTCTTCCTCTGCATTTCTTTGCATAATTTTTTCCATCGTTAAATAATATGTACTTATTTGAGTAAGGGGCCGTGTTGAAGGGAAGTCATAATCTAGGAGTCAACACCAAATGATGAAAAACTGCTTAAAGTTAGCACCTAGGGTTGGTTGGAGTCAGTACCAAACTATAGAGACAAATTCAACAAAAACTTAATTCATCAAAATAGTTTCCCTTTGATAGGAGTACAATACTTTGCTTATAAAAGAACACTAGCCCTAATTCTAATTGGTGTAGGAAACCCTAATTGGCTTCTTACAAAAATAACCATCCTTATAGAAATTATAATATTAATAACCTAATAAACTAATAGGACCTCGACTTGTAAAATAAAATAAGACTAAATTAAAATAGTTTTCTTTTTGTATTTTCAAAAAAAATATGCTTTGTATTTGACCTAATGGGCCATTAATCATCTTTAATTTATGCCAGATATGGACCCACCTAGAGCGGGACCCTCTATACGGGATGTCTTGACGAGGCAGGATGCGCATCGTTCAAGTTTGCTTTGGGATGCTCCTTTGGCAGGCGAGGTATGCACTTGTCCAAAATCGTTGTCAATATATGTAGTAGAAAGATTTTTTGCATTTAAGTTTGAACCGTAATTATTTTGTGCATAGTGAATGCTATTATTAATACTAAGTTGTTTTGTTTGCAGGAAGTGCCAGGTGTACTGACTTGCCGTCACCGAGACAAAGGTTTGCTTGAAGGTCTGTTTGAAGGTGGGTTAGACCCACGTATCGCTGCTCATATCACGGATGCAGGATTAGATGGACTGCTTCGGGTTCCAAATATAGACATTGACCATAGCTTGATCACGGCTTTGGTGGAGAGATGGCGGCCGGAGACCCACTCATTCCACTTGCCCCTCGGTGAGATGACCATCACGCTGCAAGACATAGAGGTTATAATGGGGGTTCCTGTAGATGGGTTGCCGGTGGTGGGATATACCCATATGAATGATTGGGGTGACCTATGTGCCAACATGCTAGGGCATAGGCCGCCGAGAGGTGTTCGTGGAGTTACAGTCGTTAAGAACGCTGGAGTGATGGAAGGGCCAAGGATAAAAGCCAAGTGGCTTGAGGATCGGTTTAGGGACCCTCTCCCAGCTGATGCTAGTGAGGAGCTTGTGTAGCAGTATGCTCGGTTTTATATACTGGAGATGTTGGCTGGTATATTGTTTATGGACAAGTCTGGCGAACGACACTCAATTATGTATTTGCAATTTTTCAATCCAATTAGCAATGGAAAGAGATATAGTTGGGGTAGCGCAGCATTAAGTTGGTTATATAGACACCTTTGTAATGCATCAGAGAAGGACGCCAAGCAGATTGGCGGTGCTGTGCTATTGGTGCAGTTGTGGGCATGGGAGAGGTTTCCACACATATGTCCTGTGATGAGGCATCCACTCCAGGCACTGCCCCCAGGTCCACTTGCTATCAGGTATGTAGGATCTTAGATAGTTACCGTTTTAAATTTTTGTATTATCTTTTTCATATGGGAATTATGTAAGTACCTAATATGAAGGTTATGTCTGTGTTGTTTGGTAGATGGAAAGGGGCGAAGATAACAACTGAACATCCAATGCATGTCCTACGCGCCTATCGTTTGTCGCTCACTTCGCTACGGCCAAATCAGGTATCGTGCGTTACAAGTACGAATCGCTTTGGCATGTAGTTGTCGTACTTACGAGTGGCAATGAATAAACATCTTTTATTTCAAAGTTAAACATTGTTGCTATGTATTGTTCACGTTTGTTACATATTTTTTCTAATTATATTGTTAATATGGTTGTTTGCATCTGTTGAATCATTGCAGATTGTCTGGGAGCCATACAGAAATTATTTGGGTTCCCTGCCCGCATATTGTACGGCGGGCCAACGCATATAGAGGTCTATCGTGCCGCTCATACATTTTTGGGTGGTCGAAGGCCATCACCCAGAACGTGTTCTTCGACAGTTTGGGATGAAGCAAGACATACCGATCAATGTCGATACTTCAACTGAACTTCACAAGATAACACTTCAGGGCAAGCATGAAAAAAACTGGGCGGTTGAACATAGAACTCATATTGCTAAATGGGCAGCGCATGCCACAATTGCCGATGCACCGCCCTTTCATGGGGAGATGAGCTACAATGACGATTATATGGTGTGGTTTCGTCCTCGCACTGTTCGCCATATTACGAGAGAGACCTCGTACTGGGACACTTTGGTAAGTTTACAAACACTGTTCTGTTATAAATGTACATCGCTTCGCATAGTTTAGTTCAACCTACTAACACTATTCTTGTATACTTGTGACAGGTTGAATCACAGTTGAGGATTATGGAGAAGTGCGAACCAGGGTCTGAGATCTACAATGATTGTATTAAAGGTTGTTCTACACAAATTTATACAAACCACAAATTTATGCAACCAGTGTTCCAAATATATGTAGGACCAAAATAGATTGAAATGGCCCGAATAGACAGAATGGGATCTAATGGAATGAAATTAACCAAAAATGGACCAAATTAGATCAAATGGACCGAACTGAACCTAATAGGATCGAATGGGACCGAATGGACCAAAACGGACAGAATTGGACTGAAATGGATCTAAGTGGACCAAATAGACTAAAGTGGACCAAAATAGACTGAATAGGATCAAAATGGACCAACTAAGATTGAATATACTAAAGTGGACTAAATGAAATGAAATACTATGCAGGTGTGACTTAACAAGGGCATATCAACCAGAACATGCTACAAATTTTTGCGTGTTAGCCTTATTTATTTTCTTAAGGCAGATTGGTACTCGAGTATGACAAACTCGGGTACCAATCTGCCTTACAAATTTTTTTTTTTTCCATTTTCTTGGGAGATGCTGAGAATTAAGATGTAGACAACATTATGTAGTCGCAATAATTTTTTTTGTGAAGGCAGTCCGTGATCATGACAGTCTCACACAATGTATTTATGCTGATAAATTCAATTTTTATGTTTTTTTTTCTTGAATAATAGGAGATTTTAATCTTTTATTACAAGAACCATAATTATTGGAATTTACCTGCAGACCTCATAATTAAAACAAGTTGCAACAAAAATGTTACTTTTGTTAATTAAAGGTTGTTCTACACAAATTTATACAAACCACAAATTTATGCAACCAGTGTTCCAAATATATGTAGGACCAAAATAGACTGAAATGGCCCGAATAGACAGAATGGGATCTAATGGAATGAAATTAACCAATAATGGACCAAATTAGATCAAATGGACCGAACTGAACCTAATAGGATCGAATGGGACCGAATGGACCAAAACGGACAGAATTGGACTGAAATGGATCTAAGTGGACCAAATAGACTAAAGTGGACCAAAATAGACTGAATAGGATCAAAATGGACCAACTAAGATTGAATATACTAAAGTGGACTAAATGAAATGAAATACTATGCAGGTGTGACTTAACAAGGGCATATCAACCAGAACATGCTACAAATTTTTGCGTGTTCGCCTTTTTTATTTTCTTAAGGCAGATTGGTACTCGAGTATGACAAACTCGGGTACCAATCTGCCTTACAAATTTTTTTAAAAACACTGTGCCAACGAACACTGAGCGAACTGCGAAATGTGGCCATTTGTAACAAGGTACTCGAGGCCTTGAAACTCGAGTACCTACTCCCACAATTATTACCCACCTACTCACATACGAACGAACTGGGGCTCCAGCGGTAGAGTAAATGCTATTTAATGGTACTCGAGTTCCTTGAGCTCGAGTACCATTTAACCAAATACCATCCCAGCCGCATGAAGACATTTTCAGTACAAACCTATTCAGAAACTCCATGTGCGAGTCAGCCATCAGCATAAGCTTGACTGTTTGGTCACCATCTACAAGTCCTTGAGCGGTGTTCGTGTCTCCATCAATCAACGTGCTATCCATTCCACCGGTGAGTCAATTCTTTTGTGACCAGTACATAGATGTATTTGTTCAATGCTTAGTTTTTAAATTTTTTTGCATGCGTTAAAAGAACTATTATTTTGCATGAGTTTCCCCAAATGAGTTTTGCACAAGTTAACTGTGTGCAACCGCTACTACATACATGGTTCTATATATATATAGTGGAAATTTAACTGTGTAATGGAAAAGAACTATTATTTTACACTAAGTAATGCCACATACACAAAGGTTTTTACAACATTTTTACAAGTTATTGATATGGAAAATTGTTTGTACAACATTTTTACAGACATTACTAATTTGTAAAATTGTTTGTTGCTTTAGCATTTGCTTTGGGACTTGCAACATTGATAACAATTCTAAATTTCTAACTAATTTAAACTGATGGACTTGCTTCATATATATATATAAATATATATATTATAATATGTTAGAATTGGTTTAAAATTCTTCAATTATTATAGGCAAACGTCTCTACATTATAAATATATATAATAATAGGCAAACGTCTTCTATTATTATAGGTTATATAGATATTAGGCTTTGTGGATGGCTTTGTTAACATAAAAATTCATATAATTCAAGTTGCATTACAAACCTTGCCCTTCTAAAAATTGTAAAGGAGTTGTAAATAAAACCCAAATATAAAAAATTATTTTATATTTTGCAATCTAAACAGAGAACGACTTTGAAACAAAAAATAAATGAAATAATATAGGAGTTATAATAAATAATATTTAATTTTAATTTAAATAGAAAAAACAAAAACTGAATAAAATTTATGGCCTTAGTACTTTTGAAAGGAAACTTTTTGTTTTTTGGGGTGGTATTTTTGTCTCTTCAGTTGAGACTTTTTCTTCGTTATTTAAGTTTATTTGTTATCATTGTTTATTTATTTATTTATTTTTTAATTTTGAACTTTAAAAAATATTGATAAAGTAAAAAAAAGATATGAAGATATATATATATATATATATATATAACTATTTATAGATTATGACTACTTTTAATATTGTCAATAACAGGTCGGTGATGGATTTTCACTTTTTCTATGTGTACTACGACGGAGAGACGTATCATCATGACTTAAATGGGTTGTCATACCAAGGCTCAAACCAAAAGCAAAAATGTGTTAAGGTGAAGCGTGGGATAGGCCTTATGAATTTGAAACGAAGAATATTGAAGGCGATGGGGTTAGACCAGTGTAGGCATAACATTTCCATCGTGTATCGAGCACCTCAACTAGTTGTAGGCACCCAGGTTGTCTACAAGTCACTACAGTTATCGTGTGGTGCCGAAGTGAAGATGATGTGAAAAGTTGTTGAACAAATGGTGGTGAAAGGATTTGTTGCTTCGGAGCTCTATGTCACTGTTGAGCCCACCATAGTAGAGGCCGGAGAGGGTTCACAACAAACTGTTTTGGATGGAACTACAAATGAGCACATCGAGTCAATACCACTACAATCTTATCAAGGGTGTGCAGACAACACAGGAGATAGGTATGACAATGAACCATGGCAGACATTTCCTGTTGTGAACTCAACTGAGGAGGAGGCAAGGCGCTATGAAGTGCATGAAGGAGAGCATTTATCTCATCATGAGCTGCATAGGGGCACATTCGAAAATGAAGATGATTACGGAGTTGCTGATGATGCAACCCATATTGATGTTACCAGGGATGAGTTCGAGGAGTTCCTAGATACCATGGGTGAACATGAGGATGTTGATCATATCGAAGATGTGGTTGTAGAAGAGAATAGAGACACATGCCCAGGTCCTGATCCTACACCAGAATGGTTCACTAAAAACACTTGGGATAATATGTTTGATCCATCACCGGTTATGCAAGCGGAAGTATCAAGTTGGACACCTGGGGAGCAGCCACAGAAAGGGATGGTATTCGCCAATAAATTGGCAGTAAAATTTGCGTTGACTTGGTACGCATTGCGAGAGAATTTTAGCTTCAAGACTGAGCATTCAGACTTAGAGAGGCTTATAGTGAGTTGTGAGGATGATTCCTGTCCATGGTTAGTCCGTGCGACTTGTTGCAAGGGAAACAATGTCTGGAAGATCGCAAAATGCAAGGGCCCCCACACGTGCGACAAAATTCAGAATGCTCACGATGGTCGGATGATTGATTCGGTGTTCCTAGCATACGTACTTGAGCGCTATATACGAGAAGATCCTGCATATAAGATAAAGAACTTACGCCACGTTGTTTTGGCAGACTTAAAACACGAAGTATCTCAGTACAAGGTATTATTTAATTTGCATTCTTTTTTCAATACAATGTAGAGACATGCAGACCAGTCTAGTATAACCAACATACTTTTTTCCCAAAACCCATGAATACTTTATATTATGAAAATTGAAATTGAAAAAGAAAAAGAAAAAAAGGAATAAGGAGGAAGAAATATTATATTCATCTTATAGCCTTACAAGTCTTCATTTCGTTTCTTCAACTATAATGATTTAACTTGTATTCATTTCTAACGTAATCATTATGGTTCACGTACAAGGTATGGGATGCCAAACAAAAGGCCGTTGCAGCTATATATGGAGATTTTAAGGAGTCTTATGCAGAGTTGCCGCGTTTTTTGGCAGGACTTACGGATGCAAGTCCGGGTACACAGTATAAGTTAGTACTGGATGATAATTATGAGCGGGGAACCTGTACATTCAAGTCTGTATTTTGGGCGTTTCGTCCATGTATTATTGGGTTCAAGAAGTGTAGGCCTGTGATTAGCATTGATGCAACCCACCTCTATGGAAAATATAAAGGGAAATTGATGATTGCAATGGCGACAGATGCTAATAATAAGATTTATCCACTAGCCTTCGCCGTTGTCGAGAGCGAGAGCACAGAGACTTGGGGTTGGTTCTTGGCTTGTATACGAACGTATGTTACTGACCGGAGAGACCTGTGTGTCATATCTGACAGACACCCTGGGATACAAGCAATCTTCAGAGACACTAATCGAGATGTCTCCCTGCGACCTCCCATGACAGAACATCGTTACTGCCTTCGTCATCTATGCAGTAATGTTAACACTAGATGGAAAAATGAAACTTTAAAGAATCTAGTATGGAGGGCAGCAACTGCTACCCAAGAGCGAAAGTTCAATGCCACTTTCGATTCAATTGAGAATGTCAACCGGGATGCGCACCGATATCTGAAGGAGGTGCCCAAAGAGAAATGGGCTCTAAGTTTTGACAACGGTTACCGTTATGGGGCGATGACTACAAACGTGTCCGAGTGCTTCAATGGTGTTCTAAAGGGTGCTCGTAGCCTGCCTATTACGGCAATGGTGAAATACACATGGTTCAAACTAAATGCCTACTTTGATGATCGTCGTAATAAGAGCGTAGCACAGTTGAAATCGGGTCAAAGATGGACTAAATATGCCTTGGATATCTTCATGAGAAATAAGGCGAAGGCAGAGAATCACAGGGTGACGAGATTGAGCGCGCAACAACAATCATATCAAGTAGATACACCGCATAATCCAGGGACTGATGGACATGGGGATCACACACATGGAGTTAATCTGTTGCAAAGAACTTGCACATGTCAGAAATGGAAACTGTACAAGATACCATGTTCACATGTCATTGCAGTTTGTATTAGGTATCGACATGATGCAGAGCAGTATATTGACCCATGCTATAGCGTGGATGCACTGTTCCGGAGCTATGCTCCCGTTTTCCCTGTGTTGAAAGATAGATTATCATGGCCGGATCCTGAAGAAACTCGAAAAGTCCTCCCTAACCCTCAATTGATCCGAGAAAAAGGTCGCCCTGTTTCAACACGAATCAGGAATGAGATGGACGAGGGTGGGAGACGGCCAAGAACCACACCATGGAAGGAGGGGGGGAGGAAGGTGCAATGCGGGTTGTGTGACCAAGAGGGGCATAATCGAAGAACATGCCCTAAGCGGAACGAGGTACGAACGAGTGGTGGTCTCGCGGACTAGGTACGCTAAGTTTGAACCGTGGCATCCTTTTACATGTAAATTTTTTCCATTTTTTTAATGCTGATTGTAGAAGTTCTAACAGAAACTTGTTCTTAAACATTGCTACCAATCAAAGGAATTGCCTACACTCTCACAATTGAACACTTTAGTTACTAGTAAATGTCTTTGATTGCACTAGTGCAAAAGTTCAAATTATTATGCTTATGATGATGATTACTTTCTCTTTATATTTAAAGTATTGAAATTGTGTATGGTTTCTATTTAAATTATAATTTGATGTCCTCAAGCTTGGCATTTTGAACCATCCCGCTATGCCCTGAAGAAACTAGGCATAATGACACCATGGGAAAAGAAAACCCAAAAAGTTGAGTGACGAAGTTAATGAAGAAGTTCATGACTGACTTCTACAATACATGTGCATAAGTTCATGGCTGACTTCTACAATGCATGTGCATATGTGTTATATATATAGAAGTTATAATAACTCAGACTATTGACTTAACTATAATCCAAAACCTTTTCGTAGTTAGCTGGATTTGGCTATTGAAATCTTATTCAACAATGACACTATCTACGATCATATCTCTTGTTAAATCAATGGCTGTAATGAAAACTAAGGTCAGTCAGTGTTGTTACTATACACTTCCTCAGTTGCTTGGATTTCCTTTGATAAGTAATCACCTTCGCTAATTGTGTGTTCCGGAAATTTGAATTTCCTTCAAGCAAAAAGTACAAATATAACTCTGCCCTTCTACTTTATTACATGCAAAAGGCCTGTGTAAGTAAATTAACTAAATACTTCCAGGACTGGCATTCCAAATACACTGTATACTTTCAACATTTCGTAGTCCTTATGCAAATTGTTTCAGTCTGCAGCTCATGTTATAACATATCATAGTTGTTTTATTAACTAATGCATTTCGCAATACTATTAGGTTGATCCAACCACTGGTGAGACAGAGGATGATGGTGTTGAAGATGAATACCAGCTAGAGGACCTGGAGGTTGTAGCAGCTGATTACATGTTGAAAGTGGGGGTCTCCAATTTCAGAAATGCATGGGAAAGCATGGGTAATGACTGCCATGTGCGTCTTGTAATGTATTTTTGGTCTTTTTTTTGGGGCCCTAAGTCTTCCTCTTAATATTTCTCATGTGTATGTGCCATGTGCGTCTTGTACATAAACACAATATAAAATGCAATGTAATGTATTTTTTGCAACTGTGGAAATTGTAAAAAAAGGGACTTTGAAGTATTTAAATAAGGAATTACATGGAGTTTCCTATGCCTGAGCAAAAAAGAGAGTTCCTATGTGACATGTTTTGTCGTATGCATTCTGTTTCAAGCAAATGTGAGATCTTGTGCATTATTGCACACGGGGAACTTTATGGCTCAGGTTTTTTTTGTCCAGGAAAATTTTCAAGCCAGCTGGGCACTTGAGTTGTTAAGGCAGATTGGTACCCGAGTTTCAGAAGCTCGAGTACCAATCTGCCTGATTACATTTGCCACAAAAGTTTTTAAACGGTACTTGAGCTTTCCAAGCTCGAGTACTGTCTTGAATTTTTTAAAGTGCATTACTGTCTTAAATCGCAAAATGCCAGAAAAGTTTTGTTCTCCATGGAGTTCTTAAACGGTACTCGAGCTTCCCAAGCTCGAGTACTGTCTTGAATTTTTTAAAGTGCATTGCTGTCTTAAATCGCAAAATGCCAGAAAAGTTTTGTTCTCCATGGAGTTTTTAAACGGTACTCGAGCTTCCCAGGCTCGAGTACTGTCTTGAATTTTTTAAAGTGCATTGGTGCGAGTTATATTTGATACACGATTTTAGTGAACTCGGCATTGAACAGTACTCGAGCTCAGAAAGCTCGAGTACTGTTTGAATTTTTTAAACAGTACTCGAGCTTCCTAAGCTCGAGTACTGTCTTGAATTTTTTAAAGTAAAGCTGGTGCCAATAATATTTGATACCCGAGTTTACTGAACTCGGGTACCACATTGAACAGTACTCGAGCTCAAGAAGCTCGAGTACTGTTTGAAATTTCTGACTCAGCTGCCATGTGAGCGTGCCACGGTGGAAGTCAAAAAACATAGTACTCGAGTTGAACAAACTCGAGTACTTAAAAACATGGTACATCCCTAATTATTTCCGAAACAGTGTTTTTGGGCCAAATTTTTCCAAAATTGATGGTAATGGGCCATTTTGGCCCGTGATCTCTTCTTATTATTTGGACAAATGGTCAAGACCTTGGACTTGAGAGGTCTGGAGTTGGGCTATGCCAACGTGGTTGATTTGGAATGCTTGTAATAAGTTTTACTTTAAGCAAAAACAAGCTCACCCCAAGTCTATATTAAATGGGGCATACAGGCTGTTAGAAGAGTACCAGAGGTTGATGTTGTCATGGGCTTAGGGTGCTCCTAGTCCAATAGCTGCTTTTTGTGTAGGGTCTAGTTATAGCCTTTTTTCCTCCACTTGTAGTAGTTGCTTTCCTTTGCTAACTGCTTGTAGTTAAGCCTTGGATTTATGCCTTTTTTTTTTTTTTTTTGTTTCTTTGTTATTGCTTTTTTGGTTCTTTTGAGTTTCTAATCAGTTCTCAAAAAAAAAAAAAAAAAAAGATGTTATCAAGAGAGAAAAAAAAAATGAATATTTAAATAAATGAGAGAGAGAATATTGAGGTTGATGTAGGTGTATTAAAAAACTAGTTTGCTAAAGTAGAAAAAGTGAAATTTTTTGGGTTAATTTAGCTAAATATTTGAGAAGACTGATATGAATGCCCTAATGAGAGATCAAGGCATCAAGTGTTATATTGAAAAAATAACAAGATCATTTTAGTTAATTTAGTGTTTTCATTAAAAGCTAAAACAATGTTGAAATAACTCTAATTCAAAAGTTTCAAATTCTTGCCTTTACCTTAAGCCCTCGTTTGGGAGGAAGAAATGGAATGGAAAGAGATGAAAAGAATAATTTTATAATATTATTATCTTCCCTTGTTTGAGAGTTATAATAGAGGGAATGAAAAATTCATTCCCTTGTTTGGGAGTTTAAGTGGGAGGGAATGGAATGGGTAAGAAGGAACACTTATTCCTCTTTATTCCCTTAAAGTCTCAAATTTTCATTTTCCCCGAAATTGGGAGGAACGAGATGGAATAAATTAGATTTAATGAATTTTTTACTAAAACTCCCAAAATGCCCCTATATATTCAACACTTTATTTTAAAATAGAAGTCCAATAGTAATATTGTCATGAAATGATTCTATTCTATTCCCTGTATGTTATTCCCAAACAAGACTACTTATGTTCTATTCATTTTCATTCCTTTATTTTGAAACAGCCAATCAATGTTACTTAATTTCATTCTATTTTTTTCCATTCCTTTCCCTTACTTAAATACATTCCATTCCTTTCCATTCCCTTATAATTATTCCATTCTTTTATGAACTCACAAACAAAGCCTAAAGCAGATTTTCAACTATAGAGGGAAGAAAAATATTTGTATAATAAAATTTTCAAAATAGGTGTAAAGATGAATTAAAACCCTTCTAGGCACATACATAGGTTGAAGGGTGTCACTAATGCAGATATGTTGAGAAGGCATAGTTGGCACTACGTCAGACAAGTCCTAAGAGCTCTAAAAATAAAAAGAAATTAAGGTATCTTGTGGGTCAGACGTACGAGACATCTTTCTCATTGATATGCAGGTTCCACGCCTATGGAAAATATCAGTGAGACAAATGTCTCATATGCCAAGTGCATATATATATATATATATATATGAAAATATCCCCTAAAAAAGAGGCCCTTAAAACTCTATAGTAAAATTTGCTTATATTTGAGAATTTTGCTAAAGAACGTTCCCCTTAAAAGCTGAAATATAGTTTTAAGCTAAGCATTGGAATTCGAATTTTAACATTTAAATCTATTTGTCCACTATTACAATTACAACTTTTAAAAAAAAATAATTAACTGGTATAAATGGTCATACTTATTTTTCAAAATAATTCATGAGTCTTGAGGTGCACATGTTCTTAGACATACATATAGTAACATAAAAAATAATAACTAAATAAAATTGGTAATGATCAAAGATTTTGTAATTCAATTAGTTGACACTTTTTAGTATTTTCAATGGAAAAAATTTAAGATTAATGTCTAATCAATTGGGTTCAATTATAAAAATACAAAATATGACACATTTCATTATTTTTGACATATAAAAGCTATTTATCAATTTTATTTTTTTGAGAAGAGGCTATTTATCAATTTGATTACAAAAAAAAAAAATGTATAACAACTTTAAAACATTTTATTTTCATGGAATGTATTAGGAATTATTGTTTTTACTTAAAGGCATTGGCAATCTTACAGCAATTCCAAAATGGGCACTTATCTAGAAAGGTTGATACTTTATCGATCTAAATTCTCACCAACCCCCCACCTCCCTCATGAAAAATTATTGAATGCTTCGGTAGTATCATAAATGCGCACGCTCTCCTCTAAATAAATAAATCTTACACCACTAATTATGAGTGTTTTTTTATTTTTATTTTTTATACAAGATAAAATTTTCACTCTAATCTAATCTAAGTGTATATGTGTAAAACTCCCTCCTAGAGACTTGAACTCCGACCCCTACCCCTTACACCCTACAAACACTTGTGAAGTGACCACCACACTAAAATCTTTCTTATGAAATTTGTGCTAATGCTTTTGGAGTGTCTTAAAAAAATTTTCCGTTTGTGTCCACGATCTCTTTGGCGCTTATCAAAATCCAAAGATTGTATCGTTGGGGCCAAAGATTTTTTTTTTCCTTAAAAATAACAAAAATCATTATTGGATTATACGTACTCACCAAGAAAGCACCTTTTTTTTCCCCCCGACTGTAATAAATACTCAGAATAAAGAGAGAAAGTTTTTTATTTATTTATTTTTTATAAGAAGAAAGTTTTTTATTGATTCAAAGGTTTCTTACCATATTCCCTGACTCCTAATGAAACGTCAATTCCGTAAGATCAAAGATATATTGCTCCAAAATGAGTTTGAGGTATCTGAGCAGGACTGCTGTTAAAATAGTTGAAGGAGTAAAAGAGCAGGGATCCAAAGGGTTAACTAGGCCTCCTCAATCAAAAATCAGATCAGATTCTGATAATTCCTCTCGGATTAGATGGTTTTCGGGCACCGTGGAACCAATAAAGAAGGTTAATGTGGCTGGGAAAAGAAGACTAAGGGAGGCTGAGAAGGCTGAGAATGTCATGCAGCTAATTTGTTGGGGACCCAAGTAATCATTTTTCTTATGTAAGATCTGTTTTTTTTTTTTTTTTTTTTTTTTTTTTTTTTTTTTTTTTTTTTTTTTTTTCCTTTAAGTTTTGGTTTTTCTTTATGTTTTAGTTTTTGCGTTTTTGTCTCCCTCTGTGATTGAAAAGGCACTCTTTTTTATATGCATGGGATACCTTAAATTTAAGCACGAATTAAAAGAAAACTATTTTTTTGGCTGAATGTAAAAGTAAAAGCAACTTAATTAGCTGTAGTAAGATATCACAGAGAGAAATTAAATTAAAACAAACAGATAAGAGGAGAAGAAAGATAATACACGTGAGAAAAAAGATGCAATAAACCTAAACTTGTATAATGGTTGTACGAATTTCTATCAAATATACTTTGATAAGAAAAGTTTGACCATGTTATTCGCTTGATCAATAATCACTACTGATCAGTGATCATTATAGCGACTACCAAGGAGCATTCTCAGATTTACAAAGAATGATAAGGTGATAAAATTTTGGGATATTAGAAGTATTTGATAAATCTGGTAGGGAAAAGGGTTATGTTAGCTCAAGTATTGTGACAATTTTGGCATGGCGATTCCATCAATGCCACTTACAAGTGGTTTTGAAGTCTTTTTCTTCAACAAGGGTTTGCTTTATATTCAGTTATGGTAGAATTTTTGGCTTAGCAATTAGTGCTTCAAGATTCAGCTTCGAAGGAAAAAGACTATATATCCAAGGTACATTCCCACTTACCCTAGGGGTAGGCGGTTTATATGAGGGAAGCCATACTAGCTCTTGTTGTGTAGCTCATACACCTAATGGGTATAGTGGAACAAAAGGGTAAAAAATGATTGATGTGCTTGACATACATGCTTCGTTTTTCATACAAACATATGTAATGTGATATAGGAAAATACTAATTAAAGAAACCATAAATTTTATTAAGTAAACTTCACAAGCAAACATGGTAATTAATGTGATTGGTAAATTTCAAAACATAATAAAGAATGTCTAAATTACTTCTTTATTTTTAATAACATATCAGTTTGTAAAAACTGTCTTCAAAATTTTGTAGTAATTAACCCTAGTCTCACTCTATGTTTTATATATTGGGTAATAGTGATTAATTGATGTGTTGTAAAATCATGACATATATTGATCAATTATGGTCACACAAAAGGTGTTAGATATCTAAATATATTCTTGTGTAAGTTGTAATATTTGAGTGACCATACTTTTGTAGCAGAAGAATAGAAAATGATTAAAGTAATAAATTGAGTTTCAGTGAGTCGCTCTAGGGAGCTTAGTACTTTCTCTGTTGCTCGTGTGGAGACATGGATTTCCCAGATCAACAAACAGAGTTTTTGGTTTGGCACTTCAATTGAATAAGCCTACTCAAGTGTGACAAAAGCAAGTATGGGTGGAGTGACTGGAGTCTTGGAATAGCTTATTTCTCACTTAATATTTGAGAGAGATTGTAAAGCATGCTTAGCGAGACAATTGCGAAGAGTGAAAAATTCTACACAGTGGGGAGAGAGGGTTTTCCAATCCCTAACGTCTAGTAACAACTAAGACAACGTTTTAGAGGGCTTGTATCAGCCAAAGTGACCTTTTTAGTGTCTTTTCAAAGATTACTTTTCATTATTTATAACTAGGCTTTCACACCGGGACAGAGCTATTGTTTGGCTTTGGGGGGCAACAGTCCCCCTTAAAATTTGAAAAAAAATTATTAGTATATACTATATGTATTGATTTACTAATTTGGTTCAATAAAGTTGTACACTTAGCCCCTTAATAATATTAAGCCCCTCATTCTCAAAAAAAAAAATAATAATAATAATAATTATAATAATACTAAGCCCCAACAAATTAAGCCCAACAACAAAATCACCAATGCCAAAGTTAAAAAATTTATCACAATCAACTAATTTTACCAAAATAAAAAAGCCCAGCCCTTAAAATTTTTTGAAACAACATTAATCCATGGATTAAATCTTTCCTTCATTCCATCAATTAAAAAAAAAAAAAAAAAAAAAAAAACCCTAACGGAGAGAGAGTGAGAGATGTTGAACCGAGGGGAGAGCCAAAGAGGTAGTGTTATTGCCACATGGAGACAACTGAGCAGCATAGCAGGACAACAAATTAAGCAAATCTTTAGCACAATACATAAGTAGTAGAGCCGCGCTCCAACCCCCAAATCTGGTATTTTTATGTCTCTCTCATTTGAGCAACGAGTAGGTAGAGTGATCTATCTGTCTCACTTTCTCAGTTCTTCTTTTATTCTCTGAAAAAAAGAAGACAGAGGAGAAGAGAAGAGAGCTTTCTGCCTTTTTTTTTTTTTTTTTTTTTTTTTTTTCTGTTTAAATAATGACTCATGTGCATTGTATAGTGAGTCATGGGTGTCTCATTGTACATTGAAAGATATTTTCTCTACAATAAATAAATAAATAATCTAGTGGATCAAATGAGTTCAAAATTACAAATTGGATAAAAATTTCACTTGCGTTACAGCAAAAAAAATAATTGTTTTGTTTACAATAATTGTGAGTTGAGGCCGGGCTTACTATTGTAAGTTTGGATGTGAGGTTATGTCGATGGGTATTTTTATTATTATTATAATATGTCTATATTAATTGAATTTGTTTTTTTGTGACAAATAATACAAAATAGATAAATAGTATAGATGTATAGGAAGTTTTTGTGTCTTTATTAATACTAAATGAATGCTCATTTCAAATTAAAAAAAAAAAAGAGTAATTGTTTCATATTGACTAAAAAAGTGTGTTGTATGTAATATAGCTTGCATTACCCTTACCATGGTTTTTTAGTGGAGTGTGTTTTTGTATTTGAACCTTTATCTCTCTCCCTTGTAATCTTTTTCATTTTATACTACTGCCCCCCTAACTCGAAGTTCTGGCTCCATTTTTGCTTTCAAATTCAGTTATTTCTACAAATTTTGCACACATTAAGAGAACTTCATAGAATTTTCTAAGTTTGTTTCTTGAAGAATCCTGATTTAGTTGTATCCTAAAGACAATTTTGTTTGTAGCATTTTAGTAAATTTAATGGAGTGGGGAAAAAATATCTGCCTTGAAGGAAACGATACATTCGTACCACAAAGTCTAATTGAGATCTTTCCATGGTTAGCCCCATAATCCCAAACAAAAGTGACACCATATTCTAGAAATCCTATGGGGTATGAAGTATAGACGACTAAGCAATATATTCTAATAAAGAAAAAGTTCCTTCCCTTGTTAATATATATTCCAAAATAGCCTTCCTTGTTAATATAATATTAGGTTTTGTGCTCAGATACGGGATTCTTCAAGCTTCAACCATACATGATTCTTCTCGGCCTCCACAATTTGTGCACTATTATTATTATTATTATTAGTCACTAATCTAACCCGTGCACTAGTCGCTAATCTAACTCGTGCGATGCATGGGAAAACTATTGAAAATAAGATTTTAAAAAGAAAATTTTATTAATTTTAGTTTATATTGAATATTTATTTATGGTAGTTTAAAATATTATTTCAAATCTTCATTTCATTTTATTTTAGTTGGAACAACTTATATAATTAAATGAAATGCTTACAAATAAGAGATGACATTAATAATATACTATATCTAGTTAGTGATTATTCAAGATATCATTCAAATATGACAATTTTTTTTTTTGTTTTAAAAAAAGAACAATATGAATGCATTGAAACACAAAATACTATATTGTCCAATAGATGTTAGAACTTTAAAACTAAAACATGAGTAGTGATCTTTAATGGACTGGGGCAATAGTACAACTTTTAATAGAACAAAAAAATATGATTTAAAATTTTTTGGAGTAACACTGTAGTAAAATTGCCGAAAGGAAGCAAGAAATTCCACTGAAAAATGCTACAAATACATTTGGATTTTTTTTTTTTTTTCATTGAGCAGGTACATCACTGTTTAGTAGAGTCTTAATACATGGGGGATGCTCCTCCATCCAATACATTTTGTCTAGCAAACCTAGCCAGTTCTTTGCTTCACATGCTATCTTCTTTGTTGGTCCGCTTGTTCAAGGAAAGCCATAAGAGAAAAGTATATTCCTAATAGAAGAACCAACTACGAAGTAGTCTAACATCATTAAGGAAGGATGTGGCCAATGCTCAAATTGGTAGGTCCAGCTAACTTTACTTCATCTACTGGACTTTTAAATTCACACTCTACCTCAACTACTTGAAGCCCCAAATCCACAGAGGCCATGTACACCCTTCAACAAGCTATCTAGATTGATTATTTCTCTAAGCTTCCATATATTCCAGAGCAAGTGTACAGGTTGTTTGCACCAAATCCACTACTAACTTCAGAGTTTCATCCACATGCCTTTGGTTCCGATTTGACCATAATAGCCAACCTCCACCACAACTAATACAATCAACTAGATTGGTTAAAACAATATATCAAATACTGGGAATATAAAAATACAAAACTTGGCATTATGTATATGATACCATTGAAAGATTTAAATATCATCGTAGGCTTCCTGAATTCCACCCATCACAAAAGCCACGGCTTACATCAAATTGGCCTTTGAAATCTTGATCTCTTTCATCCCTGGAACTTGGAAAATAAAATTTCTGGACTAATTGAAAACTTGTAAATATTTCCAACTATCATCTAACAATGAAATTATTATATCTTTTCAAGAACAAAAAGGAAAACAAAGACCAAACGTTCTATGTAGCAAATTTGAAACCTATCACCAAGAAAAAGAATTAAACCTATTGGAAATTCATTAATTGGTACCAATGCAAGTAATTGGTACGCTAAAAGGCTCATATTAATAACAAAAAAACAAATAACCCATCTGAAATATAAGATCAAAGTTAAATCAAGATGATTAAATACCTAAACTTCCTCCCGCTAAGGTGAAACATTTAGCCATAGCAACCCAAAACACCAAAACCAGATCACCCACATGAACAATTCAAGTGGAAGGAAAGCAATATATAGAAAATAATAACAGAGTAAGCAGGTCTTCAATTGAAAGCAAATCTGAATTCTTACCTTGGGTTCAGATTTTGCTCATCAGACAATCCAGCCTTTAGTTGCAGATTCTTTGTATTTGAATGTTGAGTGAGCTTGATAAGAAGAATTAGAACGGAGGACTTTGAAGTTTGAATGGGCCGTGGATCTTTGTTTTCGAGCAAGGAGAAGGGGTCTGCTTTTATGTTTTGGGTTTTACAAATATCAAATCAAATTTTGTGTGTGTGTTTTTTTTTAATATTATTATCGGGTTTTAGAAATATAAATTCATAATTTATGTTTTTTTTTATTTATTTAAATAATATTGATGTCGCTAACCTATGCGATGCACGAAATAGTTTAACAAAAGTCAACTAAAATTATTTTAAAATGAAATCAAACATTAAAGGAAAATTAATCTACTCCGTAACAATTATTGCAAATGGTAAAAGAATGAAAAATATTTATTGAAAGCTTCCTCTATCATACAAATGCTAATAAGTAAACTCTACACGACCACAATAAAGTTAAAATATAAGAGCCAAAGGGAATAGATATCAAGGGAATACAATGACCGATAAAGAGAGAAGAATCTCGTAACAAACGGTTATTATCAAATAACAATTGTGTGTAAATATCTACACTACAACATTGGATATAGATATTATAACGACAATAACAAACAAAATCAACCACATCTCAGTGGAAAGTTCAATGTCACTCAGTTGCAAGCTCACAAACATGAAACAACTGCCTCCATATCGTCTACATTTACAGGGAAAATTGGGTTTCAAGGCTTTGGCAACATTAATGCAATATTGTGAAAAAAAACCCTGCCCTTGAGCTATGTGCTCCATATAAGTCTACCAAGATTTATTTTTAAGAACAAAATTTTCAAACTCAAAAACTAAACACAATAATTTTACGAAACATAATGTCCTTTTTCTATGACTTAATTTTGTCATAATATATCCCTCCTTCAAATAGACAATATTCAATGTTGTTCACCATTCAAATTTGTGTAGTTTGACTAATTTAAATTTCAAAGTGCTATATCCAACCAAAAACCATAAATAAAAATTAGAGGGAGGAAGGCCAGTTTAAGTGCAGAAAAAATAAACTCCAAAAAAATTCAAACTCGTGTCAATAGCAAGCATCACCTCCCAAAATTTGGGGCTCTCAGTTTTTAGCAAAAAAAAAAAAATCCATTTTCAATGCACTTCTCAAATGATTGGCTCAATCTAAAATACAAATATAATGTACAATTAGGGTTGTCCACGAGTCAGTCCGGGTCGGGTTTGTGCCCAACCCGAAACCGACCCGTCGGAATCGGGTGACAAAAAAATGCACCCACTGCCGACCGCTGGGATAATCGGATCGGGCGGATCGGACCATCAATAAGCAGCGGTCGGGTCGGTCGAGGTTGAAAGTCCAGAAAACGGCGAAACCGGCATGAAAACGGCGAAAATTCGGCCAACATCTTTGAGGTTTCTCTAGATTTGGCCTAATCTAGGCCATTTTTGGCAAGATCTTGGCTAGATCCGGCGAAATCTTGCCGAGATCTTGACAAAAATGGTCTAGATCTCACTGGATCTACCAAAAATGGCCGGAAATCGTGTGGGTCGGTCGGATTGGTTTGATCGGATTCTAGAGAAGGAAAACTGACCTCTGACCCACCAAACTCAGGTTTTGGAGGAACAAACCCGACGCCGACCGCTAGAGAAGTCGGATTGGTTGGCGGTGGGTCGGGTTCGGTCGGCGGCGGCGGATGGGTCGGGTTGGCTGGGTCTCTAGACAGCCCTATGTACAATAATAAGCTTATAAATTGAGGATAGCTCCCAACGTTCAATTCAAAGATTCAACTTAAATCAATCAATTGGTAGGACAACCCAAGAAAAATCAAAGAATTAACTCTACTTGTATTATGACTTTGAGGAAAGAAAATATATTGATGAGTAGATAATCATGATTATGAGATTATAAAACTTTATAGGAAAAAGATAATATGAATAAATTGCTTGTGTATGCTTTGAAGCTACTACCATATCTATCAAAATTTTGAGGAGAAAAATAGAATGAAATATATTAATAAAAAATAATATATAAATTTTATTATTGATGCAACAATTTCTCTAATGTTAAGGTGAAAAAATAATATTCACACTCACAACAACTCAAAACATTTACTTAATATATTATATCATCCATACCAACCAACCACCACTTCCATTCCGGGTGATCATCTCTAACCACCCTCTGAAATTTTGTGGTTGCCTATGCTTCTTGCCCAACACAAAATTCTGCTCCCCACCACTAAACAAAACTTCACAACTTTGAAGATAATTCTTGTCACATTTAGAGATCTCAAACCAACCATTTTCATTGTAGAAACCAAAATACACACTCAGTGGTTCCACCAATATAAACTATACAACAAATTGAGCTATAGCAAATCTTAGTAACACAAAATCTCATAAAGATTTAAAAGTATATTCCAAGAGGAAAAAAACAACAAATTTTTAATACAAATAGTTAGAATCTACCTTTTAATTTTGAGTATGTACATGTTTTCTTAAATAATATAATCATATGAAACTTGAAAGCAAGTTCAAAGAATAGGTGCAGTACATAAAAGCCAGTCATTCATTTAAGTTGGAGAAAAAAAAAATCCATTTTGGTTCAATTGAAAAAGCATTAAAAAAAAATGACAGTCATGTTTTTACATCACACAAAAAATGACATTGAGAAAATAGGGCCAACAAATACATTTCATCCTGATTAAATCAACAACACAGCATCACATTTCCTACTTATCTTCCTCCTTACCACTCTCCATGTATTATGACTTCTAGAACAACAACAAAAAATCTCTTACAAATTTTATCAAACAGCTTGTGTACGTGGAAGAAAAACAACACTTAATGAAAAGACATAATTTTAAAAAGAAAAGAGAGTACCATGTTGCAGCAACACCAGCATCAATATAATCAAGGGTTGTTTTTTCTCTCAAGGCCTGTGCAAGCTCCTTTGTGCCGAAAACTGAAAACATAAAATGAGGTTTTTGTAGGTACCTATGTATTTTTGATACCATATAAACAGGCAAGTTTGGTTATGAAGTTAAAAGATTTCGTGTAAATACTCCAATTAAAAGGTACTATGACACCACATAAACAGGCAAGTTCAGTTATGAAGCTAAAAGATTAAAAATCTGTAATATGCCTTTTGATTTTGCATAATGATAGAGGTATTCATTAAAGTTTGCTATTTGTTAAGTCTCTCTCGACCATCTCTTTGAATCTCTGCCTCAAATTTATAATATCTAATACCATGCCCATCTATCAATGAGGACTTGGCTGAGTGGGTAAGGTTCGGACGCTTCGTGCAACACACCTAGGTTCGAGCCCAGCTGCCTACAGGCTTTCGTTAGTGGGTAAACTTAATGGTGAGGTGTACTCACAAAATGTGAGGTGACTCCCGCACAGTGGTACAGAATGGGCCCCTGACTACAGGCTCCCTGATCGAGGCCACTAGCTCCCTACCCGGGGGTATAAAATGACTATAAAGACCCCCATTTTTTGCTTCTCAAAAAAAAAAAAAATAATAATAATAATAATACCATGCCCATCTTGCACAATCATATGTAATTGACTTATATAACTCTCAAACAACTATACTAACCAACCCCAACCTTCAAAAAAAAATTTCCACAGAATCAAAATAGCGACAGCCCCAACATTTCTGTAGGCTATCATATAAGACAACCCAGAGATTATAATATATATATATATATATATATATATATATAACCGAAACCTCTGAAGCTCCCACAATTTTTCATGTCAGCAAAATATAAAAAAAAAATGAAAAAAAAAAAAACTTTTCTAAAACCAAAAAAAAAAAAAAAAAAAAAAAAAAACTTAAACGAAAAATCAAAGAAGCCCTAAGCCCCTAACACGCTCTACCTTCTCCTTCCTCCAAAATGCAGACCACGCTTTGCTGTTCCCCCACACGCAAATCACAGCTCAATGGCTCCACCTTCTCCGGCACCACCCTTCTCCAGTTCTATATTTGTTGGCCACCCATAAACATTCTGTTTCTAAACATTCTATTTTTGAAGCCCCACCATTTGATTATATCTTCAGCCCTCAAGTATACTCATCCAAAACCTTCTTCTCTCTAACCGCTTCACTCCTTCCTAACATAGACCTCTGGGTTTCACTAAGAAAAAAACAAGCAATACACAAATAGTGAGAGAGCTGATTTGATCTACTAGCTTTTTCTTTTTTGTGAGCTTTGTAGAATTGGGATTGAAGGAGCAAAATCAAGATGTTGTGGATGTCCTCTTTTGATCAAATTCATAAAAACCTTCTTACTCTCTTTCTCTCTCCATGTGGTGTGAGGTCAAATATTTGCTTTCTTTGTTCTATTTTTAAAATTTAAAATATTGTACCTGTATGTTTTCTCTTTTCATATTTCCCTTTTATCTTCAATTTACCCTCTTTGTTTGTTTGTTTATTAGTTTTTCAAGAGATTGCTTTACAACTCTATGTTAATTTGTGCTAAGTAATTTGTGTTAATTTGGAATTCTTGCAGGTTGTGTGGGTTAATTTACAACTCTGTGTGAATTCTTTAATTCTTATGAGTTCTAGTTGGTAGAGCATTGCTTTTTAGTTATGAGGGATATAACATTTTTGTTTCTTAGAATGTACTGAATTCCTTGGCAGAAGGATTTGCCTGCATGGCCCCTTACCCATGATTGGTTGCCTAAAAGAACTATATGTATCATGGTAAGTTTCTTATGAAAGGAGGTGCATTAGATTTTTCTTAACAATGATTTATGAACATTATGTGTCATGTTAAGTTTATGTTGCATGATACTTATTTAAAATATGCAAATTGATGATTGTTGAAGTACTGTTAAGTGCTCACGTCTCTTAATGGTTACTTTTGAAGCAGACATCATATTCAAGGGGAGTCACTATCCAATGTAGAAACAAAAAGAGAGCAAGGCCTTCCATTGTGTATTTGAGCAATGGAAAAAGCAAGTTCTTCAAGTTGTTGCTTTGAAATAGTTGAACCACTAAATGAATAGATAAGAAATAACTAAATGAAAGGAGTTGCAAAAATTGGTTTGTCTTATAACCCCAGTTATTTCTTTGTGATCTGGTTGAAGTTTGCATACAGAATGCTATGTATATGCTCTAACTTGATTTCAATATTATAAAACTAGGAATTAGATAATGCATTGTCTTTTATTTGAGAATGGAAATTGATTTGACATAAATAGCTCTAATAATCTAATACAAGACACTTAGCTTTTGACATAATTTTGCTTAGATTGTGAAAATTAGTTGGATTAGTTGGATGTGTGGATTTAGATGGATGTGTTTGGCAGATTGTCACTTGAAGATATAATTTATAAAACATTATAACACTAATTATTCTTTAATTTTATGCAGGCTTTGAGGTTGATTAAAGTGCAAAGACATTCAGTGGCCATTTGCTAATTATTTCACTATAAGGGACATTTGGATCCTCATAACAGGGATGCACTTAATAAGGTTGGGTAGGACACTGCCCATGAAGATGGCTCTTCTATTGTTTTGAGTTTTGTTATTGCATTTACGTAGCTGCCAAATATGTGTTGATGGACTTAATGGTTGTGTCTTAAATTTATTTAAGAAGAGATTTGAAATATAGATTAATAACAATTTATAGACCTCAATGTTTTATGTTGAATACATATATGATGTACTCTTCTATATAATGCAGATGTGTTGTATTATGTTTTCTCCTCTTTTTGAGTCATAGCAAAAGAATTTGACATTGGTAACTATATTCTATTTATTTATTATGAAAATAAGGTTGCGATCATTATTGCAATTTTTTTATTCACAGTATATATGTAACTATGAAAATAATTACATTGTCAATGGACTTATGGTAGTGGTATTAATCTAATCGGCATGTTTGTATTTTTATGGAGCTGATATACAGGATTTCTTTATCCCTTATTTGTCTTTATAATTTTTTATTGGGCACAAGCACATTGTGTACTAGGTTTGACAATGTTTAATATTTGAATTAGTGAAGATTTTATGTTATGCTTGGGTTTTCTTCATTTAGTTGTATCATTTGATTAGTGAGTCTTGAGACATTTTGATTTAGTGCAGCAAATGATAATTGCAATATTGTTTTTTTCTTTTTAATGCACGGGTCTAGTAATTTATAAAAAGGGGAAAAACAATGTAAATGAAGACGACAATAACACTATATATCAAACCATAGCCTTTTGTAAATTCTTGTAGCTGAATTCTTTTAAACATAGAACAAAAGGCATATTACAAATGAATCTGAGAACAAACAGCTGAGCATTTCAAACTTGTTCAAGGAATACCACAAATGAATTGGCAAAGAAGAATTAGAGAACAAACACTTGAGCATTCTATCAAACATATGTTCAGCAATCTCAAACAACTATACTAACCAACCCCAACCTTCAAAAAAAATTCCCACGAAATCCAAAATAGCGGCAACCCCAACATAACATTCCATAGGCTATCATATAAGAAGACCCAGAGATTATAATAATTTATAAAAAAAAGGGAAAACCAATGTAAATGAAGACGACAGTAACACTATATATCAAACCAAAACAAACCCAGAATTGAAATCAAATAGAAGAATCCCAGGAAACCAAAAATCCAATAAAAATTGCTAACCAAAAAAAAGGGAAAAAGAAAATCCAAACCAATGTAAAATCAAGACGTGAAAAACACTATATATCAACTAAAACAAACCCAGAATTAAAACCAAATAGAAGAATCCCAAGAAACCAAAAATCTAATAAAAATTGCATACAAAAAAAAGGGAGAAAGAAAATCTAATTACAAAAATTTCATGATTCTTCTTTGCCATAGATTTGGCAACAAAGGAAGAAGAAGAAAATGTGGAAATCTGCAAAGAAAAAAAAAAAAAAAAAAACTAGAGCAACCCACAACCACAAACCAACAAAATTCCATGAAAACAAAAACAAAAAAACTTAAATCCAGGGCAACCCACAGCCACAAACTAAGGAGAGTTCACAAACTAAGGAGAGTTGAAGTGGATAGAGAGAGAGCAATATATAGAAATTAAGGAGAGTAAAAAACATCCATGGTGGCAGCAGCGGCCAGAGGATCTGAGTTTTGGGGTGCCAACGTATATTAGAAAATAGAGAGGTTGTGGGGTTTAGACGTGAAGGCTGAAGAGGGAGTTGTATACTTGTATTAGGGTTCTAAATTGATAATTCTAATATAATAATAAAACGCTAAAAGGAATTAAAAAAAAAAAAAAGGTTACTTGAAGGCTGATGGGAGAGTTGTATTATTGTATACTGATGGGGGAGTTAAATTGATAAATTCTAAAATAATAAAATATTAAAAAGAATTTAAAAAAAAAAAAGTGACGTGGAAATTTGTGGAGCTATTGATGGAGGAGTTAAATTGATAAATTCTAATATAATAAAACGTTAAAAAGAATTTTAAAAAAGGTGACATGAAAAATTGTGGAGTTAGCAGAAGTTTCGGTTATATATATATATATATATATAGATTATTATTATTATTATTTTGCATATATACTTGCACTATTATTATTTAGTAATGGTAATATATATCTTTGCTAATAACTTAGTGCTTCAACTTCTTGATTTATATTTTAATACTAATGAATAATCAAGCTTTACCTTACCCTGATCAAGAGATTGATACTTTAATCTTAGCAACAGGAAATACCAGGCTTTTTCTTGAACAAAGATTTGGTTTATATTCAGATATGGCAGAAGTTTTGCTTAACAAGATTGATAAACTAATTACAAGTTTACATACATACATATATTATATAAATTGAATAACAGTGATGGTTTGATTAGATTCCAAATTCAATAAAATTGATTAACTAAACTAGATGGTCACAATTAATGGAAAGTGACAACTGAACGTATGCTAGAAATCGTAAGGGGTATAGAAGTGAGCAAAATATTGTAACAAATAAAAAATTCAATCCCTTGACTGATATAATATCTGTGCTAGAAATTATTCTACCACTAATTTTTTTTTATGCCCTTTCCCTATTTTTGGTTTATTTAATGGTAATATCTTCTTGAACAAGCTGTGCTTCAATTTCTTGATAAATATTTTAGTACATGAATGAATATTTAAGCTTTACTATACTGTGAACAAAAGCTTGATACTTGAATCAAAGCTAGAGATATTAGCCATTTAATAAATGCTTTTGCCCTTGACCTCTTTCTTAACGAGATGGGAAACGGGATCATAGTTTATTGCAGACAAATGTTTGATTCTAGGCTATCTTTTTAATGTATCATGTCATAGTGAGCAACTACTTGCAGTTCAATGGACTTCCCACGTGAAGTAGGTCAAGAAATGTACAAGAATTCCAATAAATTTGGGGACAATTTTTTTTTTTTTTTCCAAATTATTGATCTTACATGTTATGTTAATTCGTAATAGAAATAGTGTCAACGATAGATCAATGTAAATCAATGTTAAACCAATTACAACTTATTTCCTTAGCAATTTGTAAAAAATGGTGTCTTTAGCATTGTGCTCACCTTGCTTTGATAGCAAAATCACGGATTATGCACAATGAGCATGCCACTAATTATTGCTGAAGAGTGAAGACTTAATATTCTTCTGATTATATAGAAGATGAAACATAAATATCCATGCAATTCCAACTTCTTAAATATCATACACACATACTATATGTACAGTGGGCTACTTTCATAGTCTTAGTTATAGAAAGAAGTAGCTACAGAAAACTATGTTCAGAGTTGCTTTGAAAATTTTGGTTGGACATCAATTGGGACCCCAACAGCTTAAGTACATCACAGTCCGAAGGGACTCCTCAGCCTGTTTAATCTTATCATCCTCGCTGGTTTTAGCAGCTTTAACAGAGGAATCAGCAATTAAACCACCTGATAGGCCTCTCATTTGCTTAGAAGAAGTGGATTTACAACCAGAGTCCTTGGAAGATGAGATGGTGTAGTCACTTTTAGGAGCTTGATCATTAATTCCTCGCATCCTTTGTGAGCCTTCTTGGAAGAAATCTCTGCTCATGTACCTCAAGATCATCTCCAATAATTAATAGATAAATCCAAATGCTATTCTTTTCAGAGAAAGAGAGAGTTGGCATATAGTGGCATAGTAGTTCTACAAAGAGAGTGGATAAGGAAAAGGAAAAGAGGGGGAGGGGACTTTGGAAGGAGTTTATCAATCTATATATAGGGAGGGCACAATCTGTGAAACAATGGTGGTTTTGCTTTTGATGGTTCCTGGTTTTAGAAAGACAATGTGGAAAGTGTCTCTACATGTGAAAGAAGAAAACATAATGCCTTCAAAGATCTTAATGATCCACTTGGCAAATCCATCTCCATCAAGTTCAATTTTCTGCAGTATTTAATCCCATCCTAGCAGTACTTGAAAATATTCTTCTAGTTAAACAAGCACTATAATTAGAGAGAGAGAGAGAGAGAGACACCTAGTAGCACTTTGAGCGTGTATACTGACTTGGTTTGTGTGTAATCCTAATGCATACTGACCGGGCCGGCTTGGGTGTGATCCTGAGCAATGTAATCTCTTTTAACCTTATTTAAACTAATGTCATTATTATAAACTGCATCACCTGTACACCTTTACCTTTGGTGTCTAGTCCTACTCTATGTTAGGGGCTAGATTCGATCACAAAACTAAATAATAGAGAACTATATGCTTTATTTCTTATCAATCTTTATCTGGGGACTTTTTGCTTTGACATATTTTAAGCTTTTTTTACCGAAGAATATATCTACTTGTTCCCTCCCCATAATTTTATCTCTTCTTGCTTTGCAATAAAATAGCATTTCTTAAAAGAAGATTATTGCAGTTTAAGAAAGACACCTAGCAATCTAGCATGTTACTTCCATAAAAATTGGGACAGAAAGCACATTACCACGTGAGTCGTTAGATAGCATATACACGTATTAGTCATTTGGATAAGATTGACACCTAACCATAGTTGCAACTTGCATACCATGTACCGTCCATCTATCTTTGTTCACACGTATAAACTCTGTTTGATTATCAACAAAAAAAAAAAAATTTATAAACTCCTTTCAATTAATAGAATCTCCCGTTTATTCCCCCCCCCCCCCCCCCCCCCAAAAAAAAAAAAAAAAAAAAAACAAAACAAAAACAAAACTTACATGCCTTGTCCGTACCTGCTGAAAAGTGGAGATGATGAAAAAAAATAAAAATAAAAACCTTTTGTTAACGATTGCCTTCAAACATATTATTAAGGAAGCATTAATTGGATCTACCTGTAATGAGAAGTAGCAAATGGAGAAAGTAAAATATAGACTTTCTTAGTGAACATGCTTGACAGCAATGGGTTTTCCATCCTCAACATTAGTTAGTTGGACGCAAAACACTATGCTGAGCAAAACTTTTGAGTAACTTTTAGTTTGGAAAGTTTTATCAAATTAATAATATTATTTTAATAATTATTATTTAAAATGTTATTGTTTTGAAATTATTTCGGAAATCTAATTTTTTGTCGTAACATGATCTTAAATGTTAATTAAAAATTAGGTTTTCAAAACATAATTTCACTTAAAATTCAGCAAAAGCGGCTGAAATTTTGTTTGTGAAATACGATTTTAAGTTATGAAATTGTGTTTTCAAAGTGAAAAAAGAAAAAAGAAAAAAAAGAGGCTAGATTGAAAAAACTTCAAAACAAGTATCAATTTAAATAATAATTATTCAAATAATATTATTTTCCACCCCTTATAGGTTGAGACTTATAGCTGCATTTTGTAAAAAACACAGCTATAGACACGCTTTAGGTTGCGTTTAAAACGTGGTTATAGCCTTGACCTATAGCTGCGTTTTTAAAATGCGGCTGTAGGCTCAGACCTGTAGTTGCATTTTCTAAAACGTGACTAAAGCCCCCTACATTGGGTTTTTCTATAGCCGCATTTTTAAAAACACAACTATAGGTGATTTTTTTTCTTTTTTTTTTTTTCTTGCTAAATCTGTAGTTCCTACTCAAAACAATTCCCAACAAATCTGTAAATCTGTAACCAATTGGAACCAACAAAACAAATTGCCAACACTTAACAATTTGCAACCAATTGCCAGCAAACAAAACAAGTTCATTGACAAAAGATTGCATTGCCCAAATAATTTACATAAACAAATAATTACATAAACAAAACAAGTTCCCAACAAAAGATTTTTACATCACAAAATACATATCCCTCAAGGATTTTTTTACATCACAAAAAATTGTCAGCAAGCATCACGGTAATTGATCAGCCAGTTTCCAGCAAGCATCATGGTACTTGATCAATCAGTCCAATGCCCGTAGCTACAACTAATTACCTGGTGACAATAAGAACACCAGAAATTGGGTTGAATTGGGCTTGCAAAAATCTCTAAGCTTGGAACACTTGAAAACAGTGCAAACACTTGAAAACACTCATGCATCATGGAACTATCAGCTACATTTAGCAAGGGTAAAAAGGCATGTATCAAAGGTTGTAATTTCCACCCCTTCAATGAAGGTTACAATCCTCCTTATAATTGCAAGCTGCAACATTTATCAAAGGTTGTAAGTTGTAACCCTTCATCAAGATTCACAATCTTTCACAAATAATCAAAAACCTTTCTTGAAGAGTCAAGAACTCTTCATCATAGACTAGAACAAACTCACTGTGGGCATGTTCATGTTTGGATTCAACATGGCCCAATATTTCTATTGTGTATGTATAAATAAATAAAAACTTGTCCTTTATTAAGATTCTTAGGACGCTTATGGGAATTGATGTTTCGGTAATAGAATCCGTAAGTTAAATTTTATTAACAATAATTTTTAACTTGGACTAAGGGTCAATAATAATAAACCATCCTAGTTTTTGGTAATATTAGTTAGTTTAAAAAGATTAATTTTAAATGAAATTAAAACTATATTTTTAATGATATTATTTTGAATGAAATCAATTTTTTTTTTTTTTTTTTTGCCTTAAACAATTGGAATCAATTAAAAATTTAGTGATAAGAGATTGAAAAATGGAAAAGAAAGATAGCAATTAGGGAAAAGATATACATACTCTTAGAGCATTCGTATCAAAGTTCTTAAAATGGTAAAATGCTATTTTTTTAGCAACACAAACAATAAAATACACCTATATCAATGGTGTTAAAGCTAAAACATTTAGAACCCAAGCTACATTAAGCTGCTATAGGGATATTAGGCCCGGAAGTTCATTATACATTTGTACATTGGGCGTATGGCCCAAGCTGAGGATTAGGACTAGCCCGAGGAGAAAGAATCTCCATCGTTAGAGATTGTGTTTACTAATAAAAGAGTTAGTTTTGGCCATAAAAGCTCAACGAGATAAGCCGAGGATAACTGCCTCATCGGAAGGGAACTTCCTAGAAAGTTTTGTCGGTATGAATAGACATTGTGGAGACGTCAGACCGAGAGAAGGCTTCAGATATCTTAGGAAGAAAACTGTCACTACCACATTTAATGTTCTGCAGCTACTTTCCTGGTTGCATTAATGTGGATAAGACACTTGAACAGTACAAAGTTGGCTATCTTAAGGCCTACACAACCAAAGAGGGTGTCTGATGATACAAGCACTCAAGTGGTAATGCAGGTGATCAACAAGTGTAAGATCAAGATGCTTTAGAATGAGATATACAAGGAAAAAGGTCCTTCATAGAAGGGGGATCGAAAATCAGAAGGAAAAACACTAGCACATTCAGGAATCAAACTTGTAACCAAATTTGAGGATAATAAACAAGAACAGTTCACCTCGGATCTTGCCGAGGACTGTTTTTTCTTCAATATAATCTTACTTCTTTTCATTCTCCTACTTGAATCTATTCCAATGTTTGTTTGACAAACTATAGCCCAGTTTTTCAACTCATTCTCTATAAATTTATTGTTTTGGGCTTTTTGGGCTTAAGTCCTTTCACGTAGTGGATTCACTGCTTAAATCTGGTCCTCACAACTGCCATCTTTGATAGCTTACTGTAGCAACAATCTTAAAAAAAAAAAAAAAAAATTATTTCATTCTCTCTCTTCTCCTCTTAAATAATATTTGTTTCTCTTTCTTCTAAAAATTTCTTTATTTGTTGTCTTCTTCTCCATATGTCTTTTTCTTTTCTCTTTTTCTCTTTTTGCTCTTTCTTCTTCTCCTCTTGCTCAAGCTCTCTCAAAAAAAAAAAAAATGTTGTGGTGGGAAATGGTTTTAGGTCATGGTTTGCTGTACTGTGGTGGTGGTAGTGGATTTTGGGTCATTGGTTCGACGTGTTGTGGTGGTGGTGTTGTGGTGGGTCATGGTGGCAATGGTGGGTCACTGTGGGTTTGCTCTCTTTCCAGGTCATGGTGGTAATGGTAGGCAATGATGAGTTTTTTTATAGGTTTTTTTCTTTTTCTTTTTTTTCTTTTTCGGGTGGTGGTGGTCTTGGTGGGTTTTTTTTTTTTTGGTGTTGGCTTGTGATTGTGATGGTGGTTGTTGTGGCTGGAGGTGTTGGTCTATTTTAATGGGTTTTGTGGTGAGTTGTTGATGATGGTGGTTTTTGTTGTGGTTGTGGTGATGTTTTTATTTTGAGGTTTTTATTTGCAGTGGGTTGTGGCTCCCATGGTGGTGGTGAATGAGTCTGGTGGTGGCTGATAGTGGTTGTTGTGGCTGGTGCTATTGGTCTATTTTAATGAATTTTGTGGTGAGTTGTTGATGATGGTGGTTGTTGTTGTGTTTGTGGTGGTGGTTTTTTTTTTTTCCCCAGTGAGTTGTGGCAGCCATAGTGGTGGTGGTGGTGGTGAAAGTGGTTGGTTGTAATGAACTTTTTTTTGGAAGTTCTATTTTATTTTAATAAGTTGTTTATATTATTTTAATGAGATGAAGGTAAAAATAGAACCTTTAATGTTGGGTGTAGGGCTGTCCACGGGTCGGGCTGGGTCGGGTTTGTGCCCAACCCAGACTCGACCCGCTCAGGTCGGGTGGGAGAGAATCAGACCCCGCAACCAACCGCCGATCACCACGGGTTGAGTCGGTCGGATTCTAAAAAACGATTGGTCGGTTCGGTTGAAACTGACGAACGACGGCGATGAGCGTGGGAACGAAATCGCGTCAGATCTGGTTGAAGGAAAGCAAAAGGTCACCGATCTGAGCTTAAACATTGCTGGATCTGAGCCAAAGTTACCGATCTGAGCTTCCACGTCATCAATCTGAGCTTAAACGTCACCGATCTAAGCGATTTTTTGAAAAATATTGCCGGATCTGAGCTAAAATCATTGGATCTAAGTGGATCTGAGATATATCATCGTCGGATCTAAGCGAAAAATGGGTAATCGTCGTCAGATCTAAGCAAAAGATGGGTAATCGTCGCCGGATTGAACGGGGGAGGCTTTTATCTTAAGTGGTGGTCGGGTGGGTCGGGTGGCTGCGGTTTTAGAGGAGAAAACCCGCCACTCGACCCGCCAGAATCAGGTTTGGAAGGTTGAGACCCGACGTCGATCGCCAGAGTCGTCGGATCGGGTGGTGAGCGGGTTGGTCTGGGCTGGTTTTTCGGTTTGGCCGAGTGATCGGGTCACATGGACACCCCTAGTTGGGTGCATTATAAAATGAGTTGTTAAAATAGATAAAGTGGCTTTTTGAGTTGCTAAATGCTAAAATTTTTGAAAGCTTTGATATGAATGCTCTTACTATGGGAATGGTACTATAAGCCTATAATGTTGGATTAAGATAGCTTGATCCCAGTTAATTAATTCAATTACCCAAGTTGATTAATTAAGTTCAATTGCATGCAAATCATAAAGGCACCAACAAATCACCAAAAATACTAAGTGCTGTAGAAAATAAATTAAACACGGTAATTTGTTGATAAATGGGGAAAACCTTGTAAGGCGAAAACCTCACCAGGTGATTTAAAGGTCATAACTCCCAAGAATTCACTAATCAACAATCAAGCGGTTACAAGTATAAGGAATCTTACCAATTACCCTGGCCTATCCCAAAATACCAACCTACAATTGAACCTTCGCTCTAATACCCAATTGGACTTGATCTTATAGTAGCATTCTTTCCCTTTGATACACAAACCTTCAATTTGTGACTAACTCTTTGCATGGTTCCCAATATGTGACTAACTCCAACACTTGGTTACAAATACACACACACACACACACACACTCAGGTATGGCTTTAATTGACACACATAGGTATGGCCTTATTTAATAAATATATATTACTAGGGCACAAGGTAGAAAGGCAAAGATAAATTTGCTTTCTAAGTAACTCAGGTTTGGCTTTGATTGATTCTAAAGATAAATAAATGATAAAAAAAAAATTATGGGCTTTATTAAGTAAATTGACCCCTTTAAATGACTAGCTCTTTTCTTCTTTAGATCAAAATTGATTCCATAAGTTAGGTATTCTTTCTTATCAAGACACTCAACCTTTGTATTTTTTTAGCCAAGCTCAGCAAATATGTTGGCATGGTTAAGCTCGATGGATGTCTTGACAAAATAAAGATCAAATTTAGGAGATATTTGGAGGATTTTTTTTTTTGCAATATAACACCATTTTTCTAACAATTTCATTAGTTAGCAACATTTCCAAAATATTTAGGAAACTAGCATCTCGAGTCTCTTAGACTCGAGTTTACTATAGCAACTCGAGTTCCATGTGCTGACAAAATTAAGGTGGATTATTATTCACATGGACCTCGAGTCTTAAAAACTCAAGTTCCCTAAAGAACAAAGCAACCCAAAGTTCCCTTTTACGAAGCAACCCAAAGAAGATGCAACAAAAACAAACAAAGCAACAAACCCATAGAAGCAACAACGAATTAACAAAGCAACCCCCATGATCGGACTGAACCTAGGTGGCAAAGGCTCTAGGCAAGGGAAATTAGCTTGGATTGAACTTCCATTCCCTCTGCTCTCTAAACTTCCATGGCTGAGGCTCCTTGGCTCTTCCTCCGACCATCCATTGGCGGTGGTCCCATCTCAAGCTCATCTCTTTGAACTTGAACCAAAACCCTCTTCTCTCAAGCCAATTCTCTCGATCTAACGGCAAACCCCAGCCACCACCATCATAAGGATGACTTCTCTACCTCGGATTCACACACACACACACACACACACACACTCTCTCTCTCTCTCTCTCTCTCTTTCTCTCTAAACTAGATTTGTGGGAGCTTGAGCCTTTGGGTGTGGGTATTTTCTGAATCCTTGATTTGAGTCTTAAGAAAGAAAAAAGAAGGAAGAACAGAACTCATGTTGGAACTCGAGTTTCGTGTGGATTTTAATCCACCTTAGCTTTGCCAACACATAGAACTCGAATCTAAGAGACTCGAAATGCTAGTTTCTTAAATAGTTTGGAAACCTTGCTAACTAATGAAATTGTTAGCAAAATGGTGCTATTTTGCCAAAAAAAAAAAAAATCTGAGATTTGGCAATCTTATTGCTGAATTGAGTTTAAAAGAAGTTGAAAATAAAAAACAATAGGGCGCACTAATTTGGCAAAATGAGTGCTAAAAATTGAGCTATGCAGTTTCTTTGGAACTCTTCGGTGTGCAATAGTTCATCCTTGTCATTTGTTATTATTACTACAAAATGTATCTATGGATAGCAAAAGGAAGGATCTTAAGTAGACAAGTAAAACAATTGGATTGTAAATTGTTCTTCAAGTTTCATAAAAAAAAGAAAAAAAAAAGAAAAAACTCAATTGTAGTACCCAATAAGTATGAAAAAGAATTTACAACTTCAAAAAAAAAAAAAAAAAAAAACCCATTTTTGGAAAGTTAATAATGAAAATTTTTAGAGAATTTCTTACTCAATTTGACATTAATTTGATCTCATTTCAAGTACCCAATCAATATGAACAAGAACTAACAATTTCAAAAACCAACAAAAATCCCATATTTGGAAAAAATTAGAAAATTTCTTACTCAATTTGACATTCATTTTATCGAATTAACTCTCATTCCTTATTCCCCTAAATAACATCACATGTGCTACAAACTTACCCATTACCAATAATATCCCAAATCACTCGTTAAATTGATTTTAACTTTTGATCCTGTTAATGGGTGTCTTAAGGGAAATTGTTAATAAATCATTTTAGAAAAATTTTGATACTACTTTTATGAGAAATTTAAAAACTATCAAAATAAATTAATTATTTTTTTCTTTTCTTATAGAAAATTTCTTAAAATAATATCTTAAGGCATTCGTTGACTTTTCCATTTATATTTACAACATTTTCTTTGATAAGTGTTGAGGTACCATTTTTTCATTCATGCCACATGCCCCAATCTTATTTAATCACATTTATTTATTCCCCCAAAATACCAAAATATCTCATCCCATTGGCCCACAAATATTTCCTATCTCATTATCTAAATTGGGCCACGATATAAACCATCACAAAAGCCCAAAAACTCATATCTTATCCAATTTTATTATCATTATTTAGATAAGCCCAAAATCGGTCCTCTGAGTCCAATGCACATGTCCCATTCTGTTTAAAGCCCAAGGCTACTTATGCTTGGCAATATTTCAAAAGCTCAATTCTCATTGGCA
This sequence comes from Quercus variabilis, assembly GCA_030445155.1. Taxonomy (NCBI): domain Eukaryota; kingdom Viridiplantae; phylum Streptophyta; class Magnoliopsida; order Fagales; family Fagaceae; genus Quercus; species Quercus variabilis. The sequence goes on along the minus strand of CP129452.1, from coordinate 34,623,567 downwards.
ACATCAAAAGCTTGATTTACAGTGGAATTATTAAAAGCCCAAGCTAGCTACTTGACAATATTTAGTAAAAAGCCCAAAGTTATCAATGCTTGGCAAAATACTATATTAGAAGTCTTTCACTTAAAGTCCAATGGTGAACAATGCTTTACGCCCTTAAACCTATTACTATAATATTACAAGCCCATGAAATCTATCTTATAAAAACCATGGTAACTATTTATGTTATGTAACATAATTCATTTTTCCAAAACCTATAGCAAACATATATCAAGCCCATAGGGAATTATGCATTTGTGTTACTAATATAAAAGCCCATGGAAAGTTATGATTATCTATCTAAAACCCATAACATTTATTTATTTCATGCGGTATTATAAACCCATGGAATTTATATAAGAACTCATAGTCACTATTTATTATCACAACATTCATGATATTTATTTCCAAAACTCATGATAATTATTTATCCTACAAGCCCATTATGATTTTCTATAGAAAAACCCATGAGAATATCACATTATTCCACTATAGTGGTTGTTGCCATATTTTATTTAAAACCCAGGGATATTTCCTCTATTAAAACCCATGGTAAATATTATTCACAAGAAACATTGGAGGTTACTATCTAAAATCCCTAAAGAAAATATCATTTACAAAATAATCCATGATAAAAATTATGAGAAATTATACAAGTTGTTATTTAAAACCCATGGAAATTAATACCCAAAACCTATCATAAATATTTATTAAAGCTAATGAATAAATTTCATTTTTACTAACAACTAAAGCCCATGTGGAATAAAAATGCATGACAATATATTGTAACTTTGTCCATTTTGTAGCGTTCACAATTAGAAAGCAAAAGGATAGGCCCAAGTGTTGGGAACCACCAAGTCAGAGGCCCACCAAAATACTAAGCTCTTATGGCCAAGCCCAACATGAAATCTCAGCCAAAAATAGGCCATTTGTGCAGACTAACCTAGTTAGAGAACACCTTTCAATTCTACATTCTGCTAAAGAGCATCTCAAGAAGTAACCAAGCTCTCAAACCAAATTAGGAGTTGGTCACCTGTCCCATCTATCATTTCTAATGTGAACTATACTAAGGGGTTGGGCTAACACCTAAAAGCTAATGGGCAATAAATACCCTTTTTCTCCAAGTTTTGGTTACAACTCAAGGAAGCCATAACCAATACCTCCAAGCTCATGAAATCTTCAACCAAATAGTTTATTTTATTACTAAAAATGCATGTAATTGATTTATGAACCAAGCCCATGAATCCCAAAAGGGGAAATTTAGGGAAATGTGGTTTGAAGGGCATAAAAAGATCTTTAGTGGAGCTCCCTAAAATAAGCTAAAAGCTTGACACTTGGCTTAAAGTGATAGCTTCTACTCTTTGAAGTTCAAATTTTAGTTGCAGCAACCAAGTTCTAGCTCCGTGTTTGTCTTGATTTTATTGGCTGAGATCAATCTTGAAATATCAGCACTTAATGACATTACCCAAAAGCAAATCACACCATTTTTGGCTAAATCCTAGGTTAGATGCTCTAAATTTCAACTCCATTTGACATTACCCAAAGGAGATAAACATTCAAAAAGGAGCTCACACCATTTTTGGGCAAATCTCATGATGAATATTCTGAAAATTCTCTTGCTAATCAAGCCCAACGTTTTTGGCTTTTGCTAATTGCTCCCTAAGCTTCACTATAAAAGGAAAGCATCGTCTACTCACAAAGGGGGGATGAAATCCTCTCAAAGTCTCCACCAATCTTGCTATTTTCAACCCTTAGGGCATGTTTGGTACACTATAATAATTATTATATGGAAATAAGAATAAGTATTACAATGAATACATTAAGTTGGAATGTAATAAGTATTACCATTCATTTGGTGATCGTTTAGGAATAGAATTCTAAATATGCATCCACAATTTAGTAGAGTATAAAAATATCTAATTAAATCATTTTTAAGTCAAATTTCCTAAAATATACTTATTTTAAGGTGTTCAAAATAGAGTTAATAATTAACAATAAGGAAAATTTATTTTCTTTTCTTTTGAAGATGTGGCAACTAGTGGCTTTTTAGTAAATTTTTTTAAAAAAGTTATTACATAAGGTGAAGAAATAGATATTCAGTACTTTTGATAATGAATAGTTATTCTTCATTTTGAAAAATAGCTATTCATAAGGAATAACTATTCATTGTAATAAAAAAATAACCAAACAATCAAATAGTTATGTCATAGGAATATCTATTACAGTCTACCAAATGTGTCATTAATTTAGAAATAAGTTCCTTTTTAGTTCATAAATGCCCATACCCATCAACTCACAAATCTTCCTTCCATTTTCCAACAAAACCTAGCACCATAAAGGTCTAATGATTAGCTACAATCGATCTCTTTCCTCTATGGCAAAAAATAGCCAAGTTCCTTTACCATTTTATTCTCGCATCACCATATATTTGCTCACCCACTCATATAAGAGTACCTTAGGTAAATATTTGCTACACTAAGCTGGGGGTCTTTCTCTACCTTCATTCCACCCTAATTTTTCCTCTTTTACTTGTAATTATAAAGTCTTTAATCCTTTTTTTATTGCTATTATAATGAAGGTCATAATGTCTTGGATACTATGGAAGTTTTTCCTCATGTTGACTTAATAACAATAAGGAAAATATATGATTTTTATCATGGTTTTGAAACCCGGACCGGACCGTACGGTCCGACCGAAAAAGCCGTAAACCTCTCACAATCACGGTTTTTTTAGGCTCCAGAACCGGTCTATGCCCAAAAAGCAAGAAACCGTTTGAACCGCGGTTCAACCGCACGGTTTTGAGAACCGTAATCAAACCGTTTTTCACGGTTCCGTTTGAATCTGAACCTTGAAGAAGAAGAAAAAAAAAAAAAAACACAGAAAAACAAAAGAAAAAGAAACACAACTCCCTCTCCAGAGAAACACAGAAACACAACTCCCTCTCAAAAGAAAAAAAAAAGTACATCATGTCTACCACTGCCATCTCCAGAGAAACATAGCATGTCTTTATGTTTCTTCTTCTTCTCTCTTCAGAGCACATCACGCAGCTCCCTCTCTTCAGAAACTCTTCTCTTGGGCGAAGCAAGCTTTAAATTCTAGCTTTGTTCTTCGCTGGTAATGTGTGTGTGACAGGGTGAGAGTATGAGAGAAAGAATGAGAAACGGAGAGCTAGAGATAAAGAAAGAAAAATAAAAGCAGAGGACACTCTGCGTGGAGAAGGAAGAGTCTAGACAAAATAAAAACAAGATGAGAAGAGTGGGGATGGGATGGGGATACGTGGGTGGAGGAGAAAAAACAAGAGAAAAAAAGGAAAAGAAACGTATGGATGCCAGCAAAGAAGGGAATAATAATAAAAAGAATAAAAAAATCACAATTAAATGTTACTATAATATTTTTACAATATTTCACAATAAATTTTAAGTAATAGATTGTTATTAGTTAATATCGATGAGTAAAAAAATACTTTCAATAATGGGTTCAAATTATAATTAATAACGACTTTTTTATATAAATTTTGTTGTGAAAATATTGCTAAAAATGTTGTAGACTTCTTCACTGTTTCCGGAAATTTCTTCTTTGCTGTGCGTGTCAAGTGTCAACTACTCACATAAATACTTGCTTGCTGTCAAGCACTTCTTTCTTGGTTTTGTTATTTGTTTAACTTTAACCGTTTTTTAATGCATGGACATCATTCTTCAGATCTAGCTTTTGATTTTGATTTTTTTTTTAATTCATAATAAATGGTGATAGTGACTATTCAAACGGGCTTGGAACAAAAAAAATGACCGGCAGTCAAATGGGGGCAAATTTTGCCAAACAGCACATTTTCAGAAAAAAAAAATAGACGAATGGCATGCGCTCAAACTTAATTGGTAAGTTAGACTATTTTTGAAAGTCGAGTTTGACAAACTCGACTTTGGGCTGGAAAATGGACGCTATAGTGGCATTTTGTTTAGTGGCATTTTCAAAAACGCCACTATAGGTACCCTATAGTGGCGTTTTTTATAAACGCTGCTATAGGCACTTAAAAAACGCCACTATAGTGCTCATATTCCAGCCCAAAGTCGAGTTTGGCAAACTCGACTTTCAAAAATAGTCTAACTTACCAATTAAGTTTGAGCGCATGCCATTCGTCTATTTTTTTTTCCGGAAATGTGCTGTTTGGCAAAATTTGCCGTCAAATGGGCTTGGCAATGAATTTTCTCTTCACTATTTTATTGGGATTCATACAATAAAAGTTATTGAGTACTAAAGTGTGCTTTGTCATGACTTAAAAATAATTTAGAAACTCAATAGTTATTTAAATTTTTTTAGAATTTAATAATTTTTATTTATATTATGAAAGTTGTGTTATAAAAAATACTATCTATATTTATTTTGGACTATTTTAGTTAATTTTTCTATTTTTTATTAATTTAATGTTTTTATATATATTTAAATTAATTATTAAATTAATTATGACGTCATCACGGTTCGACCCCGGTTTGACTTCGGTTCGACCTCAAAAACCTTGAACCTCTCCCTTTTACGGTTCAATGAACGGTCCGGGTCTGAAAACCATGATTTTTATCATGTAAACACATTTATGGACTAATTAAACATTACCGCTGAAGGTTTGTAATATTTACTGCTGGACCATTTTTCCTTTTGTGTACTTGTTATAATCGGCCCACTTTTATATTAACTGACTATGGAAGAAATGCATAATTTTTATTATGCAAATACATTTATTACCAGACATCTACGGTTGAACGCTTTTCTTATTTAGCACTAGACTATTATTTAAGTACTTATTGTCGTGGGTTATCTTTTGTGCTAGCTTATCTTTGCAAAGGTATTTTTGGAGTCTTATTATAATTTTTGTTGGATGTAACTCAGACTTCTTTGAGCTATATTCCAAGGCCAAAGTTGAGTGTCGGTCTTGATTTCCCAAATATCATATTGGCAACGGAAAAAATAAGGCACCCGACAGTAGGTTTGATTGTTACTTAATAATAATATACAATATAGTTAAATATGCCAAAAATTGACCACCAAAAACCATCCAAACCCAATCCATCGCCATCTCTCCCATTCAACCATCCTTCACCGCAAAAGCAAGAAGTGAGAAACACACTTAAGTCACGGCCCAAAGAAGTCCAACGCAACCCAAACAAGTCCAAACAAAACAAGAATTAAGTGTCCCAGCCTCCAAAAAAAGGCTCCACGTGTCAAAATCTTACACGGTCCTCCCTAAACATTACACTCGTCGAAAACAAAACTTTCAATTTTCACACTCACTGGATAAGCCTTAACTTTTCGTGGACCTCTCTCTCTCTCTCAATTTTCCCGAGGAAAAAAAAAAAAAAAAAAACCAGTTCAGGGATGAACCACATTTTCCCGGAAAATCACTAACTATATACAACACTCTCTTCTGTATCTCTCTGTCTCTCTCTATAATGGCGGCTATTGCCTCATTGTCGTTTTCAGCAGTAAGTCAATGCTCTGAGAGAAAAGCAACCGTGCAGTCTGCTCGTACTTTGGCTTCGAATTCCGAAGCGTTTCGGTTCCGTACCAACTTTTCTTGTCACTATGTGGGCGTTCGATCTTCGGGTTCCATTTCTCCTATGGTTATTCACTGCATGTCCGTCTCCACAGGTTATTTTCTCTGCTTGGTTGCTAAGAAAAATCGAGTAAAAAATGAATAGCAAGTGAAGTTTTAGTTTTGTTTAAGCTCGAATTAGTGAATTTTAAGTCATTACGATTGGTTTGGTGAATTGAGCGTTTTTTTTTGTTTTATTTTCTTTTTTTTTTTTTTTTTTTAATTTTTGTTTTTTTGGAGTACTAGTAGCTGGGATTACTGCATTTGTGCTTTTATTAATTTAAGTTTAACTGAAAAAGTAACTGTAATGTAGATTTTTTTTAAAATGCAATTAAGCTTGGAGTCAATTTTATCCATCTTTGAAAATAGGAGTGGGAAAAAGAATGAATTTTGAGTTTGATTATAGGCAGAAGACTCATTTGCGAAATCTCGTATTTATTCAAATTGAAACAAATGGAACGTTGATGAAACGTAACTAATTATAAGGGCACTCTAAAATCCTTCTGTGGTTTTCATTTCCAAAGCCACAACTTTAAATTATGTCAAGATAAATATTATGTAGGTTGAAGTTATTTGCTCTAGATGCCTTTGTTATTTTTAGTCCAAGTAAGAAATAAAGATGTTAAAATCTTTGTTGGTCATGATTTTTTATTTTTATTTTTATTTTTATTTTGCTTGATTGCAGATGTGCCCACTGTGTCTGAGACAAAGTTGAATTTCCTTAACACATATAAGCGACCAATTCCGACTGTGTACAACACTGTGCTGCAGGAGCTGATTGTCCAGCAACATTTGATGAGGTACAAGAGAACTTACCGTTATGACCCTGTGTTTGCTCTTGGTTTCGTTACCGTGTATGATCAACTCATGGAAGGGTACCCTAGTGATGAGGATCGAGACGCCATCTTCCAAGCATACATAAAAGCACTAAAGGAGGATCCTCAGCAATATAGGTTTCTCATCTTTCTCTAGTGACTCATTCTGTTTCCATAATTATAGATTTAATTTTTAAATTGCAACCAGACGAAGCACCAGTAAACTTATTAAGCATAGAACACCTTGAAATTTAGTAACCATGGCATGATAGGCTGCTAAGATTGTGATCTTGCAATATCTTTCTTCTGTGGGTATTTGTGTGTAATTAAGAGAAACCAAACTAAGAAAATAGATAAGTCATACAAACAGCATGCTGTAAATGTTTAAAGCTCTAGCTAGAGGACGAAAGATATGGCAATTGAATAATAATCCGCCTGAGAACCTGAGATGGATTCTTATAAAAATTAGAGTCCCCACTCCATGTCTTGATTACATAACTAACATCAAACACCCTTTTTTCCTTGTCTGAAGATTAATTGTGGGAAAAAAGTAATCCTTAATCAATATTAAGCTCTTGAGCATTTGTGTTGTATTATCAAGTTCTTTTGCATATATATGAGAAGGATTCTCAATCTTACGGTGAATTTTTCCTATGCTGTGCACTGCAGAATTGATGCACAAAAGTTGGAAGAATGGGCTCGGGCTCAAACTGCTAGTTCATTGGTTGAATTTACATCGAGGGAAGGAGATGTTGAGGGAATGTTACAGGACATTGCAGAAAGAGCTGGGGGGAAGGGGAGTTTCAGCTACAGCCGTTTCTTTGCTGTTGGGCTCTTTCGTCTTCTTGAGTTGGCAAATGCAACTGAACCCACTATTTTAGAAAAGGTTTGAGCATTAAATTTAACCCTAGGATCTTAACCTTGTTTTGCGCTCAAAGTTTCCATCAGCTTTGTTTTAGGCTATTGGGATTTATAGTTTTCACTTTTCTACCCAAAGTGGAGGAATTTTAGTGTTGCGATTATAACAAATCAATGGAATTGCTTGCTCTTCAAGATTATGAAGAAATTAGACCCCTACATGAATTTATGTGATTGTTTGGAGACTTGTAATTCACAGATAGACTAAAAAGTATTGGTTGATGTAGAGAAATTACTTCCACTAACACAAATAACAAAATGAAAAATCCATCTGTCATAATATGATAATTCTAGGCTTCCACAACTAAGAATCACTTCATACGCCTCTTGGTGGACATAAGATGTGATATATACGGTGCACATCAGATATTATTACTTCAAAACTGCTAGTAGTAGCATTTATTTTTGTAGGGTATATCAACCCTCAACTATATTATACTTATGTGTTCAAGTGATAGCCCAGTGGTAATGGCATCCTTTGTGGTGCCTCATGTTTGTGGTTTGAACCCCACCTCTCTTTGCCTCACTATCTATAAAATAATAATAATAATAATAACAAAATAAAAAAGAACTACATAATCCTTACCTGCTGTGATGGATGATGGTGTTAAAAATCTTGATGCCAAAAGGGCATTTGGCAGTGTAGCCTTATTTTCCATATAGCAAATTGATTCTTTTGTGAGAGCTTAAACTTTATTGAATATGATAAAATTGTCACATATGATTCTGTCAGTGTGTAGATGTGGCTGTACGTGATGTAGGACAAAAGGGCAACAAGTCCACGTGTGTTTGTGGTGGGTTAAGGTTTAGGAGGATTTGTGGAAATAGGATCTAGGTTGTTGAACAAAGGGTTATGGGGTTGTATTATGTATTAAAAGGTGGTTTGATGCATTATTTTATGGTTTTTTGGTAGAAGAAAATATATGGGGGTTTTAGAGTTTCGATAGGTAAAAGAAGGGGCTTGATTTGGTGTTATAAGGAAGAAGGAAAAAATAAAAAGTAGTTTTTATGGTATTCTAAGCACGGTACCCAAAAGAAGCAGAAGGCTAACATGCCTCAATAATAAACAGAATATTTTTATTAATCAACTCTATTTATTGAATGCATCAAGCATAAATATATATAGACTCTTTCTCTCTTTCTTGTACTAGTAGTATTAGAACTACTAGTAAAAATAGGACTCCTAGTTTGACTTGTAAATTAAAAACTTAATAAAAGACTAACTTGGGCCCAAAGAAAATAAAAACTAAGAAGATACTTAGGATCACTTAGAAAATTCTAGACTTAATTAAGCTACCAAAATACCCTTGATTCATAGGAATTACAGAAGTTTACAGATTTTCCCAACTATGAAATTGACCATAACTTAAAAAATAAAAAACCAATTAATAAATTATTTTAACCCAAAAAGACTCGTACCTAAACCTTTAAAAACACATGACTTTTTACTTAGATTGGACTTCACAAGGCCCCTTAAAATAATTCTTGAATAGGCGAATTTGCAAAGTGATAGCAAATCAATCTCCATTGTTGCATAAGTAGGGGTGGGTAAGAGGTGTATATTTGTGGGGTAGAGAAACATATTTGGCTTCATTCTCATCCTGCTAATGTATTGGCATTTTTCAGCTATAAATTTTTCTAAAGTTTGTAATTAGGTAAGTTTTAACTAAAATTTTGGTTTAGTTTCTGCTAACTCTGTACTGTGCCCTGTGTATCTGCCGCTGAAATCTTTATTCTTTTTATTTATTTATTTATTTTTTATTTTAAGATAGCTGAAGTTCAGATGAAAATGACAGTTAAAAGCCAATATATATATATATATATATTTCATTATCATTTAGGAGTGGGGTTTTGACTAATGGTTTGACAATAAATCTTCCAACAGTTATGTGCAGCCTTGAATGTTAACAAAAGAAGTGTGGATCGGGACCTTGACGTATATCGCAATTTGCTTTCCAAGCTGGTTCAGGCAAAAGAGCTGCTGAAGGAATATATGGATAGGTAAAAACAACACTTTAAATTTGTGATACTATATAGTTTTGAATTTGAATCTGGATTCTTAAAAAGTTAAAGGAATGAGAGTGATATTGAGAATATTAGTAGTAGTAGTAGTAAATTAAGGATGCCATATTATGTGAACTCTGTCTGGAAAGAGTAAAATAGATATACAAAGAGAAGAGACAATTAAGGTTGTTAAACATAAAAAGACATACTACCTTTTCTTTTCTTTTTGACAAAATATAAGATCTGCAGAGAGTTGGGAGTTGCCAAAAAAATGGATATATATGTTGATATTAAGTTTTAACAATGAATGATGTTTAGGTATATATATATATAGAGAGAGAGAGAGAGAGAGTATAAAAAGTAAACAGAAACGAACCTGTGTGGAAACAGAGACAGAGATGAGAATGGAGAGAATTTCTTTTTCTTTGCCACAAAGTACACATGACTAGGTACTTCTCTTGGTACTTGAGCATGATAACTATACCTACATCCAGATTGGATAAAAGTCTTTGAATTCATAAATTAACAAAACTGGAAAATTGAACAGTGTTATATTATGAACCTTTTACAAGGATCAGAATTTCCAAATGTTGTCCCAGCATAAAGCAAGGTAGATCCAATTGCAATCATACTTTAGGTGTGAGGTTGATTGAATTTCCAAAATCTGATAGAAAGTCCTTTATAGTTACATTACATGACACCACAAGTTGGATTTTGAAATTCAAGTCCTTATATTACTTGGGCCTTTTTTTGAGTGCAAACTTTTTTTTTGTTCCATTTTGGTTTTGCCTCTTGCCTTTTCTTCAGGTTGCAAATGGTTGAGTTGGGGGGGTTGGGGTTGGGGTTTGTCTTAGGTCCATACTAGTCACTAACAAAAGAATTAATTTATGCTGTATTGTTCTGCTTAGGGAATCATATACTTACTTTTTGGTGAATAAACCTTAATATTTCTTTGCAATGATTTTGGCTTTCAGGGAGAAGAAAAAAAGAGAGGAAAGGGCAGAAACACAGAAGGCTAATGAGGCCGTCACAAAATGTTTGGGGGTTTACCAGTATGCAGGCCAGTAGTTCAGTTTGTGGTGGTTCCTCCATTTGCTTTTCACACGCTATGAAGCTTCAAACCCCTAATTTGTTTGAAGTGGTTTCGAGGTAGAGTTCAAGTTTTCACAGTTCAGGCACCTTTCATCAGCTGATTAGTATGCATTTTTAGCATGTTGTTCAGAATGGTAATACAGCCTACATTGACCATGTCCACATATACATTTCTCCTTAAAACTCATCTTGTTTCACTTCCAAATGTATTTCATAATTCATAACTATAATACTTATAATGCATATAAATTGGTATTGACTGTTGTAATCTACATTTCATAAATACTCTCTCTCTCGCATCTCAACTTTTATTTTTCTTCTCTTGCTTGAGATGTCCATCATTGGTTGTTTATTCCACAAGATAGTGAAGTCTTTTCAGATTATATCCTGTTTTTAAGAATATTATTTCTGAGAATACTCTACCAAAACAAGTCTATGATGTCCCCATTTGGAAGAATTCCTGGTGGAACCAGATAACAATATGATCCTTGTAATTGACAAAAGCATCATGTCACAAACAATGAAATAGGTGCAATAAGATGGCTACTAAATGGTTCTTAATCAGAAACAATATTGTGCTGTTGGGGGAAGACCACCTTCTAAAGGACTTGACTTTCTTTGGTGATGGAATTGGACGAAAGGTATCCCATGCATCTGATATATGCTTTCTCCTCAGATCATGTGAATCCCACATAGTTATGGGCATAGTTATTAAACTTGGCTCAGACATTTACCTATCTATGAGTCAGGTTACTAGGTCCCTAGTTCAACCAGGGTGTTATTGGTCAAATTGCAAGGTCAAATAATTTCAGAACATAAATATATAAATTAAAAAAAAGGCATATGTCTAAATTAAATATAATTATAATTTAAAATCAAGGTTTCATAATAATAGAGTAGCCTTTTGATAGGATGAAAGTCTTGGAGGTAGGTAGACAGATAGTGAAGTGCACTTTTTTTAATTCTTTAGGCTTTCTCCTTTTTAAATTACCATATTATAGCACATTAAACATTAAAGAAGTCAATTAAGTGGACCTATAGATGTAATTTTAGTAATTTTACTAACCTAATTGGATTATATAAACTAATCTGGGTTACTCAGGTAGCCATAAACCCACCAGGTTTGATTGGATTCGGCCGGGTCATATGTAAAAACGGTCCATTTAAATACCTGAACCAATCTAGGTGCTAGGTCACTGGGTTTCCACTTTAACTAGCCGGGTCGGTTTGGATTTAATAACTATGGTTATAGGGCTTACATTGTAAGAAGAGAATGTATAAGATAATTATTGCAATATCACAAAGGTGTAATATTTCTTCTCATCATAATTTTCTGTTTGTATTAAGGCATCATATACAAACATAGTTTTCAAGGCTTTGGTTCTTGGTCAAGGTGGCTTTGACCATCATCTGTAAATTTATTTATTTATTTATTTTATTTTTCAAAAATGTCATTTTGAATTCTATTTAAGCCACAATGATATACTCTTTATTAAACCAGATAATAAATATTTGTAAACTCTCTCTCGCTTTCTCTCTTTCTCTCTCTCTCCACACAAACAATGTTATTCCCCCTAAAGTCGCAATACATGGTAGGGGTGTGCAAAAAACCAATAAACCGAAAAAACTGGTTGAAACAGACCAAACTGAGTCCAATTTTTCAGTTCGGTTTCGGTTTGGATTTCTTGAAATTGACATATTTCAGTTTTGGTTTTGGTGTTGGATTTTTTCACCTCGAAACCGACTTAATTGACTGATATATGTGTGTGTGTGTGTGTGTATATATATTTATTTATTTATGTAAGTTTAAAACATAATAGAGTGAGTAGCTTAGTGGAATGACACGCGTGTTTTAGCCTCTTAATCACAAGTTCGAGCCTTCGCACTACCCTTTTTGAGTTTTTAAATTTTTTTAAAATCCTAGCATCTTATAAGTTATAAACTTAGAACCCTAATAGTCTATAACCTTCATTCTAGCTGCCCTTCCCCAATTTTCTCTCCCTCTCACAAACACATACCTTGCATCTTTTTTCTTTTTTGATATCCACTTATTGTGATCTTTTTTTTCTCATTTCTTCCAGCACCGATTCTCTCTCTTGGTTTCTTGCTATGGGTATGTCTTCTTGATTTTGTTTCTTCTGAAAGCTCGTAAATGTGTCGAAAATACAAGAGCTGTTTAGACCCTTAAAACAAAGTTATGGCTTAGTTGATTTTACACTAACTTAATACTAAGTGCGGAATAGTGTAAACACGAGCGTATAAGCAAGAGAACTACTCTAATCCATATTTAAAACAACACAGTAGTAAAAATGAAATGAACAAGGGTAGGAAGAGAAATGCAAATACAGATAACACCGAGACGTATTATCAAAGAGGAAACCGAAGAATTCGGCGAAAAACCTTTCCGTCGCTCTCCAAGCGGAAATCGATCCACTAGACAATCAGTTGGGATACATGGGTGAGCAAGAGACCCTCCAAGCCTAGTCTGCCCTTTATATCTAAGCCCTCCAAACTCCTACTCCAACAAGACTTTTCGGAACCGTATCTTTTCTAACTCTTTAGATCCCGCAATACGCCCGATTGCATCCACCAAGCCTTACCGGCTTCTTTTGGCAAATCCTCAAAGCTTCCCAAGCTCCAAAAGACTATCTATACTTTAAATATGTGTGAGTTATGTTTGGGTACAAATCTCTTCTCAAGGTATGACAATGAAAGAGGGATAGAGAAGAGGTTACAATGATTTCTCACTAAGGATGAGTAGCTCTCTCTCAAAAAGATGGGTGTGCATTGTAGAAAACTTATCTAGGGTTTTTCTTTCTGAATAGCCTCTTTTACATTTGTGGGTAATAAGAGTATATATAGTATGGGTGAAGGGTAAGAAAGTCACTCTTTAAAATCGTTCAGGCAGAATGTTTCGCGATTATCTCGCGGGAAGGCCTTACCCGCGAGACACTTGCAAAAACGACAGCCTGACACGACTTTTCAGCTTCCAGTTATGTGCTTCTCACATGGCTCTTTTGCGGGTTAGCTTCCAGCAAGACACTCGCGAGATTCACTGATTCTTCATTTAAGCTTGAGTCTTCACCAACTTGATACTAAATCCAATACAATCAAATCTCACAAAATGCAAGGAACAAAATTGAATCAATTACAACACTTTTTGTCATAGAATAAAGCCAACATAAAACATAGTTATAAATCACAACTTTACATCTTCCAGCACCGATTCTCTCTCTTGGTTGCTTGCTATGGGTATGTCTTCTTGATTTTGTTTTAAAGAAACTCTGTACCTGCTACCTTTTCTTGTAGATGGTGGCTTAATCTTAGTTTGTGTTTTATGTTTTTGGCTGTGTTGCTCTGTATTTTGTGTTGAAAACAGGGTTTGTGTTGGTTTTGCTTTTCTTGTTAGTTGTTGTACTACGATTGTATTTCAATTATATCTTTGATGATTTTTTTTTTAATTGCTTTTGTTTCTCATATCCCAAACACCGAAACCCGACCAAACGGAACCGAAACCAAATGCAATCGGTCAGTTCAGCATCCTTTCCTTGCAAATTAGTTTCGATGCTCAAAAATTAAAATCGAAATTTTTGGTTCGGTGCAAAAATTTCATTCAACACCAATCGAACCGAACCGATTACACCCCTAGTACATGGTGTTCTCATCGAAGTAGTCGTGCCCTAGGATGGCTAGGTTTGGGTAGAGCCAAAGAGGGCCTTGATGTGGATGATGCAGACAACCAACCCTCGTGTTTCTTCCAAATGACATCAAAAAGAGGGAGGTGGACTAAGTTGAAGAAGTAAAGCTTGTAAAGAGCAGGATCGAGAAGTTAAATGATCTTGGAGCAGTGACAATGGCATTGACAGGACTATTGAAAGAGGGTGTAATCGGTTTTAGTAGAGGTTGATGTGCTTCCACTGTGTCAAATAGCTTGTTTTGGTGGGTGTGAACCCTTTCAGCTATGTTTCTTATTCACTAATTGAGATGTTTGTACGGATAAGGTCAGTCCCATACCATCTAATTATTTGGCTATTGAGTTTTCTCTACTTGATGAGGTTGATGTGTTTGATAACAATGGTTGGCGGGTGGACAAGATTTCTTAGAGAAAAAGGGTACATGTAGGGTTGAGATTGTTTATCCAAGCTTTTGATTGAGGGCTCATCAAGTGGATTTCTTCAAAGAAAGTGTTAGGAGCCTAGCTAAGTTTGATCATGATTATTGTAATTAGGAAGATTGATTCAGTTTGACCATGAGTAGCTGGTATTACAGTTGTATGGCAGTTAGTTAACTAGTATGGGGTGGACAGCTAGCAGAGTTAGTTACTACAGCTGGCAGTAGTTAGTTAATGGTGTAGTAAGCCTTGTAGACTTGTATAAATAGCTATTGATTGTATTGAATCTTCAGGCAATAAGAATAGACTATTTCTTCCTCATCTCTTGCCTACTTCTCTAATCCATTCCATTCCTAAAGAGGCTAATTGACCTTGAATCTAGCTATAACAGACTTCAGCAATTGGTATTAGAACAGGATCATCCTACAAGTCAAATGGCAGAAACATGATCCCATGCTATCCTCAATGACTCCATTGCTTCTCTTTGCACAACCTTAGATCACCATGCCAAAGATATTGAGGAAATCCACAAGATCACCATTATCCATACTCGCATGCTAAATGAAATGAATCAGCAATTAAGTGCAATCCTACAGAAGTTGAATTCTTTAGAAGCAACTAGGCAACAGACCACAAGAAACCATGAATTTCAAAAAGAAACCATGAATTTCAATCAAACACTTCAACCATTCTTGCTATCTCCAAACCCTTAAGATTGGAATTTCCACGATTTTCAAGAGAGTAGCCTACTGGGTGGGTTTATAAAGCCAATCAGTATTTCAAGCATTACAACACTCCTTTCGATGAGCAATTGTTACTAGTTTCATTCCATATGGATGGGGAGGCAATAGTGCGGTTTTAAGAAGGTGAAGACACTGGGTTGTTTGAAGATTGGGAAACCTTGGTTGAAGCACTACAAATTAGGTTTGAGACTACAACTTATGACGATCCAATGGAAGCTTTAATAAGATTGAGGCAATCAACAATAGTGGTTGCTTACAAGTCAGAATTTAAGGCCTTATCCAACAGAATCAGGGAATTGTCTCCAAGGCACAAGCTCAGTTGTTTTCTAAGTGGATTGAAGGATGACATCAGGCTGCTAGTGAAGATGTTGAATCCATCTACCTTAAATGCAACTTTTGGGTTGGCTAAGATTCAAGAAGAATATTTGTTAGCAAACAAGAAGAGTTCCAAGAATGTTTAAGAACAAATCAAACCTTCTATTCTTGGGGCCCCTAAACTGACTATTGGCAATGAAACCAAGATCAAGCTGCCAATTAAGAGGCTTTCTCCTGCTTAAGTGGAAGAAAGAAGGAAGAAAGGGTTGTGTTACAATTGTGATGATAAATGGTCTCTAGATTATAAGTGTAAGAGGGCTAAGCTATTTTTGTTGGAAGGGTTAGATTTTGGTCTAGAGTTTAACCAAGGGGTTCAGATTACATAATTGAATGGTGAGCTAGAAGTAGAAGTAGTTTTGCTAGATAGTCATGTAAAGGAAGTAGAAATTACCTTGTATGCTCTCATAGCCAATCCTACTCCAGGAACCATGAGGGTCAAAGGCAGAATAGAAAAAGAAGGGTTAGTAATTCTTTTATACTCAGGAAGTACCCTCAATTTCATTGATGTGTCCTTGCTTTCTAAATTGCACATTCCTATTGATACTACTCAAGTTCTTAATGTAAAAGTAGCTAATGGAACCATTATCCAAACTCATGGTCTTTGTAGTGATGTTTTAGTAGTGATACACAGCTAAAAAGTTTATGTTCAATTGCATGTCCTATTTTTGGGTGGCTGTGATTTGGTCTTAGGCACACAATGGCTCAGTACTCTTAGGGTTATTAGTTGGGACTTTAAGCTCTTAACTATGTCCTTTATGTACTATGGTCATCAAGTTCTGTTACAAGGTATGAAGGCTACAGGTTCCAATTTACAAGAAGGTGACAGTTTCTTAAAAGAACCACTCAAGAAGGGATTGTTAGTTCGCATTGCAATGCAAGGGCCTACTACCGGTGCCCAATAGAGTGTTTATCTAGCAAAGATTGAAGCCTTGTTGTAGGAATTCAATGGAGTTTTTGATACACAAGTTGGATTACCTCCCTTAAGAGGGCATGAGCACCAGATCAACTTGAAGAATGGAGCACAACCCGTCTGTCAGAGACCCTACAGGTATCCGTACTACCATAAAATTGAAATATAAAAGATTGTCAAGGAATTAATGAAGGTTGGTTTAATCAGAAATAGCCAAAGTCATTTTGCATCTCCTATTTTGTTAGTCAGGAAAGTAGTTGGCTCTTGGTGAATGTGCATAGACTATAGAGCACTTAATCATGAGACAATTAAAGATAACTACCCAATACCTGTCATATATAATTTGTTAGATGAACTCCATGGTGCTTGTCCTTTTTTTTTTAAATTGGACTTAAGGTCTGGTTATCACCAAATCAGAATGAGGGAGGAAGACATTCCTAAGATAGATTTTTAGGACTCATGAAAGGCATTATGAGTTCTTGGTCATGCCCTTTGGCTTGACTAATGACCCTTCTACTTTTCATTCATTGATGAATGATATCTCTAAGCCATATCTTAGGAGGTTTGTACTTGTCTTTTTGGATGACATTTTGGTGTATAGTTAGTCTTTGGCTGATCATGTTAACCACCTTAAAATTGTTTTGAGTACACTAGCTAAACATCATTTATATGCAAATAAATCCAAATGTATGTTTGCTTATATGGAGGTAGAATACCTTGGACGTCTTATTTCTGGTGAAGGTGTGAAGGCTGGCCCTAAAAAGACTGCTGCCATGCAGCAATGGTCTACCCCTACTGATGTTAAGGCCTTGAAGGAATTTCTTGGTCTTACTGGGTATTACAGGAAGTTTGTATAGGGTTATGGCCAAATTGTAGCTCCATTAATAGCCTTGCTGAAGAAAGATTCTTTTTCATGGTCTGAAGAGGCTGAACACTCTTTTGTTCAACTCAAGTTAGCTGTCTTCAATCCTTCAGTGTTGGCTTTACCAGATTTTAACAAGCCATTTACCATTGAATGTGATGCTTCTAGCCAAGGCTTAGGTGTTGTCCTAACCTTTCTAGTCAAGCCTTGAAGGGTAGAAGTCTTTCTTTATCTACTTATGAAAAAGAATTGCTAGCCTTGGTGACTGCAGTCAGGAAATGGAGGACTTATCTATGGGGAAAACTTTTAAACATTAAGACTGACCAAAAAAGTTTAAAGTACTTGCTGAAGTAAAGAATTGGTACACCAACACAATAGAGATGGATCACCAAGTTGCTGGGCTATAATTTCATAGTGGAATATAAGAAGGGCAAGGAGAACAAGGTGGCAGATGCTTTGCCTAGGAGGGACATAGACACTTTTGAAGAAGATGCTAGCTTATTACACGTTGTTGATGATAATGTTCTAGTCCAGTGAGCACTTGTTGTATCATTTCCTTTCCTACTCCTACATGGCTTGCAAATTTGAAAGCTAGTTATTAATTTGATCAGGTGGTGCAAGGATTACTTCAGTCATTACAAGAAGGGAAACAAGCTTCCAAAGGCTTCTCTTTGCAAAATGGCTTTTTGTTGTACAAAGGAAGGCTCTATTTGGGATCTCAAGGTGACCTTAAAACCACTGTGTTGCAGCAGATCCATAATGGACCCTTAGGGGACATTCAGGATACTTGAAGTCTTTATGCAAACTCCAATAGGACTTCTATTGACTAAGAATGAAGAAAGATTTGAAGAAGCACATTCAAGAGTGTGATACTTGCCAAAAGGATAAGACTGAGACTTGTAAATTAGTTGGTTTACTACACCCCTTACCTATTCCAGCAAGACTATGGCCTGACATTAGCATGGACTTTGTGGAGGGTTTACCTAAATCTTAGCAGAAGGATGTCATTTTGGTAGTGGTAGATAGGTTCTCTAAATATGTACATTTCATTCCACTAACACATCCTTAAACAGCCTCAAAGGTAGCAGCCTTATACATGTAGTTTGTCTTCAAACTTCATGGAATGCCTTCTTCAATTGTGAGTGATAGAGATCCAATTTTCACTTCACATTTTTGGACTGCATTGATGAAGTTGCAAGGAGTGAAATTGGCCATGTCCTCTACTTATCATCCTCAAACAGATGGCCAAACTGAAGTGGTGAATAAAAGCTTAGAGCACCATCTTAGGACTTATGCAGCTGACAAGCCTCATAGCTGGGTAGAGTGGCTTCCATTAGCAGAATATTGGTTAATACCAACTTCCATACTGCTACTAAACTCACTCCCTTTGAAGCCTTATATGGCCACCCACCTCCAAGGCTGCTTGATTATATACCTGGCACAACTAAAGTTGAGGCTGTAGATGCTTAATTGAAGTCTAGACATGAACTATTCTCCTTACTCGGGTCCAATCTTGTCAGTGCGCAGGAAAGAATGAAGTTTCATGCTGATAAGCACAGGTCAGAAATGTCATTCTCGGTTGGGGATTGGGTGTACTTGAGGTTATAGCCTTATAGGCAAAAGTCCATTTCCCATAAGACCTTTAATAAGTTGTCTCTAAGCTTTTATGGTCCATTCCAAGTGCTACAGAAGATAGGGGCAGTTGCCTACAAGATAGATCTACTTCCTAGCTCTCAAATTCATCGTGTATTTCATGTTTCATGCCTTAAGGCTAAGCTTGAACAGCAGGTGACACCATGTTCTACTCTTCTAGTAGTGAACTCAGAAGGTATTCTTAATCCAGGGCCAGTTGTTGTACTGCAAGAGAGGTCTCATTAGCTCAGAAATAGAACTATCACACAAGTGCTCATCCAGTGGCAGGGAGGAATTAAAGATAATGCTACATGGGAGAATCTGTATCAGCTTCAGCAATAATTCCCTCATCTTGTGGGCAAGGTGATTTAAAGGAGGGGCAATTGTTAGGAGCCCAGCTAAGTTTGTTCATGATTATTGTAATTAGGAAGATTGATTCAGTTTGATCATAAGTAGTTGGTATTACAGTTGTATGGTAGTTAGTTAGCTAGTATGGGGTGGACAACTGGTAGAGTTAGTTACTACAACTTGCAGTAGTTAGTTAATGGTTTAGTAAGCCTTGTAGACTTGTATAAATAGCTATTGATTGTATTGAATCTTTAGGCAATAAGAACAAACTATTTCTTCCTCGTCTCTTCCCTAACTTCTCTAATCCATTTCACTTGTTTTTTTTTTTTTTTTTTTTTTTTTTTGGGACATTGGTTTTGAATTGGGGTTTTCCAGCTTTACGTTGGGGTCCTTGTGGATGGCAAGAAAATCCGTAAATTGCACACACACACACACACACACACATATATATATATAGTTGGGTTTAAGTTACACCTAGTGTAACTCTAAACAATATTACAACACTTAATACTTATTATTATATGCGAATTTTGAGAAATCTACCATTGGATTGCATTATATTCATATACTCTCCATGCTTGCAAAATTTTACGGTGATAAAAGATCAATAGTCATGTTATCAATCAATTGTTTAAATTCAAGTTTTTGTAGTTTAAAATATTACATAAAAGATGAGTTTATGGATCACATGGTAAATAACATCCAATTGGCATGAAAATTAGCATGCTTGTTAAACACATATAGAACATGTAATTCAATGGTGAGATTCTTAAAATATGAATCATATAACAAGTTATTGGATGGTGTAACACTACTTAGAGTTACATCAGGTGTAACTTGAACCTAACTCATATATATATATATATAGGGTTTGGTTTAAGTTACCCCACTCAATATTTTTTAATTGGATGCGGATTTTGACAAATCCATCTTTAAATTACATTATCTTTGTTTATTCTCCATACATGAAAATTTTCAAGGTGATAAAAAATTAATAGTTATGTTATCAATCAATTGTTTAAATTAAGGCTTTTGTAATTTAAAATAATGCATAAAAGATGAGTTTATGGATCGAATGGTAAATAACATTCAATTGACATAAAAATTGGCATGAATGTTAAAAACGTATAGAACATGTAATTTAATGGTGAGATTTTCAAAATATGAATTCTATAACAAGTTATTGGGTGGTGTAACATTACTTAGAGTTACACCATGTATAACTTGAACTCTTCCCATATATATATATATATATATTAAAGAAAGTCTTCCTTGAATAAACATCTATACACCTAGCAAATCAAATATAGTGGTGCACAAGGATAAACCTTCACCCATCATATTGATTTAGGGGGCGTTTAGTTTGCTATGATGTTACATTACGCTATAATATTATGTTATTGTAATATTATATTTATGTAATTTCAATACAAGAATACAACATGACATTGTTTAGGAAGGTGATGAGATTAAAATGATGTAATATATTTTATAATTTTAAATTATTGTAATGTTAGAAAAAAGAAAATAAACCAAAAATTTCAATAACACATTATCGTAATGTGTATTACATCAAGGACATATCACAACAAACTAAACTCCCAGTATAGGGTTAGACTAGGAAAATCCATCTTAATTAAATCTTTATACTCATAGTAAACCAAAATGGTGGTGCACAAACAAGGATGGAGCCAAGACTTGGAGTTAGGGGAGACGGCTTTGTTGTTGGCTATGTGCGGTGGCTTTGACTTCTGGCTTTGTTGCTTAACTAGCAAGGGTTTTCTTTAATTATTTTTGTTTGTGTGTGTGTAGAGTGCGTCTTTTGTAGATAAGGAAAAAATTATTTTGTTTAAAATTTTTTAAAAGGCCAAGTTTTTATTTTTATTTTTATTTATAAAATTGGTTGATAGCTTTGCTATTGGTAATTTTTTTGGGCTTGAATATATTTTTTTAGATTTTAAATCTATAATTTTTTTTATGGCCTTTAAAATAAGGAAAATACTAGATCTACAAACCATTTTCCAAATTCTTTTGTGATGAGTGGTTATCAGTAAGTAAAAAAAGTGATGTAATTGTTAGGCTTAGATACAAACCAGTAAGAATTTGCTACCTCAGTAGTTTTAAAAAATGTTGTAAAAAGTTTTTCAGTGGTAGCATTTCTCTTAAAATGATCAATGATATTGTGAAGGAGGAAAAATGTAATTTTATTGAACGAAATTTCTTAAATTAGTACTCTATATATATATACAGTACTACTACTACTACTACTACTACTACTACTACTATTTTTTTAAATTAAAATGTAGGGAAAGATAAGCCACCGCTCACCATATTGATTTAGAATATAAAAATTCACCAAGATGTAAGGTTAGTTTTTCCTTTAAATCTGTAGGATTTAATATGTCTATGTGCAAAAGGTAGAAACCTTCACAGTTGGCATATACCCATGAACACTTATAAAGGACAACACTACCTTCAAACAAGAACCCATACATTCTAAAACTACAAAGTTCATTTATTTTATATTCTCTTTTATTATTCTAGCTCTTTAATACATTCTATTTAATTCCCTTGCTCTTTACAATTATGTCATTTACTTTCCTTGCTCTTTACATTCATGTCATTTATGGGTTTGGTATCTATTCTAGAGAGGGAAAATATGCCTAGTGAGAATCCTAGAGAGGTTGGATAAGGTAGGGAATTTTTGTGTATGAAAATTTGGGGAAATTACACCTTACCCCCTTAAATTGTGACCCATTTTACACTTACCCTCATAAACTATGAGAATGCACACTTATTTCTCTAAACTATTACCCATGGGATGCGATGTAAAGTGTTATACAAGTAATAGTTTAAGCGGTTAAGTGAGTGCTTTCATAGTTTAAGAGAGCAAGTGTTAGGTAAAGTGTGCATTCTCATAGTTTATGAGTGTAAGTGTAAAATGAAATATAATTTAGGGAGTAAAATATAATTTTCCCCAAAAATTCCAAGAGGACCGCCAGAGGAGGGCTGTATTTATACAAAATTGAGGCACACACCTTAATGGTATCCTACTGCCATTTCATCATTTCTTTTAGAAACTTGATGAGAATGCAAAATGTCATATTTTTATCCCTTAATGTTTAGTCTTTTATATTTATTTGGTGACTAAATGTACTCATTATTCTTATATTTTGATTTAGGATGCAAATGGAGGCATAAAGTGCAAAACATAGCTAATTGGGCGATTCTGGACAGCTTTGACATTACTTTGTAATCTGGGCATAACTCTCTCATTAGAGCTCCGATTGAGATGATTCAAGATGCTATGGAACGCCAAGACAAAGCTATACAACTTTCATGTTTTGAGTTTTGAGAGATATGGGCCGCATCAAGGTCGAAATCGGGCTTGAAGTTGCTGCACCTGCACTGTTGACGTTCTGGAATGTTCCTTTACTTGAAATTCTAATACGTGGATCTGATGTGGTTTATTTTTGGAAGGTTCCAGATGTGATGCACAAAATTCCAGTTGAAAAACACCACTTTCCTAGTTATATTAGGACTTTGTTTTATTTTTAATATTTTTCCTTAATTAGTCAGATTTGGATGTTATTATTTAGAATATTTTTAGGAGATTTTGTAGGCTTGGAAAAGGGGGAATTAACGTATAAAAGGGGAGGAGAAATCAGAATTAGACATATACATGCCTCTCTCTCCCCTCTTCTCTAATTTTCTCCTTTGTGTTTTCTGTCATGGCTCTGTGTGGCTAAAACTTTTATACTTGGTTGAAGGAAACTGAAGCCTCGGAATCAATAAAACTGTGAGATCTAATTTGTTTTTATTATTCAATTTATGCTTTGAATATCGGATGTTCTTCTGTGCCTATTTTCATGATTGTCTCGTTTAATTATTAGGAGGCCTACTAGTTTATTATTCGTTTCAATCTACTGCTAGGTTAGATATCAAATCTGTAATTGTTTGATCTCTCTAACTTGTGAAGCAACCAAGATTTAATGATTTATTGCGTCAGAAATTATTAGATCTTAGGAAAAACGCTCGACTAAATTAAATGCAGCCGCTTGTGTTTGTGTTGTTTAGCTTCATCGATCTCTCTAGTTCTTAATGCTGCTACTAAATTAAACTTTTAGCGCTTGTCTTGGGTTGTTTAGTAGTTAGGGTTAATTAGATCACTTGTTTTCTAATTAACTGCACCTAAGGAGAGATAGGAAAATAGTTCCAACGGTGAATATTCAAAGTGTGAATTGATATATACTTGCATCAATGATTAGTTGTAAAATTCTGATGATGGATGTTGACTTAGACCAAGATTTGTTCTCTTGATTGATTTTGATATTTTAATTTGAATTGTTCCTTAGTTGTTTTACTTACAATTGTTTTCATTATACTTAAGCCCCCCCTTTCCTTGTTCACGTAGCATAAAACTAGGCTAGATACTCTCTGTGGGAACGATCCTTACTCGCACTACTACATATATTTTTAGGAGTATAGGTTTTATTTTTGGTTGCCTGCGACAGCACACCAAATTTTGGCGCCGTTGCCGGGGAGTGATTCTAGTTGATTTTTTTTTGTGCTTCTTGTGAACCTTATTTCGTTCTTGAAAAAAAAAAAACGTTTGATTTTTATAGTTACTGTTTTGGCAGAATTCAGATTGCGGTAGAACTAGGCCTTGATAGTATAGTTTTTTGAAGGTAAACAATGTTTTGACAAGACTAGTTAATCCTTTGGATTACTAGCCCCACCCTCTCGTGGCCAAATTCCACTGTTTTCTAGGGTTTTTAGGCATTTTTATGTTTTAGCGTAGAATTTTTATTTCTTTCCATTACTCTAGATTTTTACTAATTTGTTTTTTATGGTTTATTAGAGTTTCTTTGATTGTTTATGACTATAACTCGATTTTCTAATCAAGGTGATTTGCAGTACGATCCAGAAATAGAGAGAACTTTGTGCAGGTTGAGGAAGGAAGCTAGGAAAAATTCTGAAGAGCACAATCTAGCTCTTGATTCCCTGTTTGCTAGCGATTTTGATTTAGAAGAGGAGGAAGTCATGGCTAGAAATCAAACCTTGAAAGAGCTTGCTGCCCTTGATTTGAATCAACAACCCTTATGCATAATGATGGAAATTAAACCCCTTAAACACACAGATTGCGTAGCCTAGATTAATTAGCCAAGTTGTTACTTAGTCAAATTATGCAATTCTAGGTTAAAGCAATCAAATAATCATATCAAGATATAAAGCAGCGGAAAATAAATAAACACAAGATATGATCACCCAGGAAACCACTCGGTAAAAACCTAGGGAGGATTTGACCCACCGATCCTCAAGGCATAACAGAATTCACTATGAAAGAATTGAAGTTCTTACAGAAGGACTACAAGCTCCCCACTCGACTTCCTAATGCTACCCACAAGTAAAACTTCCTGACACGACCACGCGCAGGCTCCGAATCCACGGACTACTTCTTTCTTGAATTCTTTGCAAAACACAAACACCCACGTCTGTGACTTTGAGATCTCACTCAAAGGTTTATCAACACAAACTCTCCTGTTTGTGACTCCAAGACCACCCTTGAAGGTTTAGATCATCAACACCTTTGATGACTAGAGAAGGCAACAACTTCTACAACACCGGATCTTGAGATTCTTCAAGGAATAGCACCGATAGAAAACATAAGAGAGCTTTTGGGTACAAAACCCTAAAAATTCAAAGAGGCACAAGAGGCACTCTAATCTGTCTAAAAAGCTCTAAAAACCCTCCCTAGGGTTAGCTGATGATGTCCTTTAAATACTGGAAAAAACGGCTCGCGATTTGGGCTTCAAACGAATAAGTTATGGCCTTTTTACGTTTGCTGATTTTCCTGATACGCGATTTTCGATTAATCGAAAATTAGATTGGATCGATTGAACCAACCAGCTTGTAACTCATTTGTTTTTATCCTGAACTTGAAGTTTTTGTCTTGGGCTTCAATGTAGACCATTCTAAACTAATGAGACTTAGTTTTTGTCATGTTTTGTCATGGTTTGCCAACATTACAAACTCAAAACCTAACAATCTCCCCCTTTGGCAATCCGTGACAAAACACACATACAACATAATGCCCATATACAATAAAATGCCCAAATACATCACACATCCCAATCTAAGACTCCTAACCTAGAAGTTGCAAGAAGAGGTAAAAGGTCTTGATCAGAATATACCTGTCTTTCCTGAAACACTCAATAAACGCATAAACGCATGTGTGGAAAATATACAAGTAAATCAAAATTAAATTCTTGACTTCACAAAACACAAAACAAAGACATATATCATGAATAACTCATAAATATAAATCAATGAGCAGTGAACAAGAAATAGAAATAAAAACATAATAAGTAAACTAACTCTCCCCCTAAGTTAGATACAACAAAAAGTTTTTATTTTCTTCCCTTTCAAAAATAATTTCAACTCCCCCTAACCAAGACAAACATGATTCCCATAAATCAATAATTTCTCCCCCTTTTTGTCACGTATTGACAAAGACAACTCATACAAAGAGTAAACAGTCAACATACGCAATAAAGTATAAGAGAAAATAGAGAATCAAGGGGAACACAAAACAATTCAACTCTATAGAAAATAGAGACAGCTCCCCCTATGAACAACACAGGTAAAAAAAACTTTTCTCCCCCTATAAAAATAGGAAAAACAAAACAAGTTGTGGGAAAAACAGTTTTGGGGAAAAATAAAGGAGGGGGGGGGGGAATTAGCAGCAGCAGCAGCATCACCAACAGGATCAGGAACATCCTCACCAGCAGGACCAAAGTTAAAAACACACAAACCAAAATTAAAAACTAAGGTGAGGATACACATGAAGAAAAAATATTCTCTCTTTCAATAAAATGCAAACATGGCATTATGTGACCCATAAACAGTTGCATGAGTAGAGAAAATATTTGCACATTGATTATCCATCATATCTCTTAAGAAAAATATTTTCTACAATTCACACATAAAAATAGCATATACTAGAAAGTATGTAACTCAAAAATTAATCAATCAATTTTTAGATCAAGTTGAGTACCCAATTTAGCAAAGTGTATGCATGCTATGTATGAAAACAATGAGAGATATGACTGCAAAACTGCAAGATGGATACAGAAATCAATGCAATGCATGTGAATCTTAAACACAAACCAAGGGCAGACTGCAAATTAGCAGCAAAAATAATAGAATGAAAATCTATATGATGCATGAACAGATACAATGCCATGATGCATGTACTAATGCAGTGAGCAATTAAGTTCAATTGAGATTAAATTGACAAAATTGGCTTGAGCAGAGAATTTCATAACAAAAACCCCAAAAATTTAAAACCACTTGAAAATTTTTAAACAAATTGATGAATTGAGCATCACATAACACAACTCACAAAGTATAATGCTTAATTACATCCAAACAACAAGCCAATTTCATCAAATTCAACTCAATTTCACAAAAGCCCCAATTCGGATCAAGAACAAACCCTTTCTAAAAACCTGATTCGCGACTTTCGATTGATCAAAAAATACATTCGATCGATCAAATGAAACAGTCATTTTTAAACAAATTAAAGCACTTTTTCGATCGATCGAAAATCAGAATGGATCGATCGAACTGGGCAGAGGCTCACAAAATTTTGAGAAAAATCACAGTTTTGAAAAACACAAACCTAATTTTGAAAACAACTCCTCAAAGCATTAAACAATGAAAGCAAAATGCATGAGTATGAGATGGAATGCGTTTTCAAAAACCCAAATTTTAAACCCAATTTTCTCAAAAACAAGTTTCAATCATTCTCCCATTGAAATTTTCTTAAGCAACAAATATGTTCTGCACAAATCTCAAGATATTTTCAAAATTTTCAAACTTGAAACACATTTTGCATTAAAATCAAGGAACTTTTAATCTTGGATGACCACAACAAGATCACACACAATAAAATGTACCAAGTTTAACAAAGAGTAACTTGTGTAGTGTGTGCAACTAGCATAAACTTGAGATACATGTGAGGTGATATGTGAATAGCAATCAATCACAAAGTCTACAAAATTCATCACATAGAATTTAAAAGAGACTATCACCTAAAGAGTTACATCCTATAACTCCAACATCTGCTAGAACAAAAGCTTGCAATCATGTAAGTTTCTTGCATTTTTACCTCTTATTTGTATGAGATGACATTCAGCCTAATAGTACACACCGGTTTGAATTAAGTGAATTGGCATCAAACCTAATAGTACACACCAGTTTTAATTTAATTTGAGGCTACACCTTATGTTCTTTTTGTGCATGTGCTACACTTTCTCGAGCACAGAATCTTATAATATGCACTAAGGTGTTCATGATTGGCTAGTGAACAGTGGTGAGATGGTTATTTATGCCTTTCTCAAAAGAATCAAGTCCGACAGTTAAATAACATATGACTTCATGATTAAGACAAAGAGATTAACAACCATACACATCTTTCCCACACAACATGCACTACAAAGTTTCAACTAGTCAAGTGTAATGAATAAGCTCATCAAAGCTAAACAAGGTACATAAACATGTTATGTAAAGATAAGGTGGCCAACCTTGATTTCAAATCCATGATATGAAATACAAAACACAAAAATCTTTTTGGTTTAAAAAATTTTATGACCAAAAACAAAAAGTACACATTATACTAAATGAACAATGCAAATGCAATGCATGACAATGTTTAACTAAGCTATAGAGGGTACACAAACAAGAAATATCAATTTCTTAATTAACCCATAAGTACATGTACAAACTAGTACATACTTACACATAATAAAAAATAGCTTAACACAAACTATTCAAGTTTCTCCACAATGTCAAGTATGTTTTAAATCAAGAGAGAGATATCATAACTCATATAATCCTCAAGAACAATAAAACAAGACATAAAATAAAATATTTTTGTCTTTTTGAGAATTTTTCAATGTTTTTGGATTTTTTTTTTTAAAATAAAAAAAAAACAACCTAAAAAAAAACAACACAACCAAAAACAAAAACAAAACATGTTCACAAATAATTGAAAAAATTAAATCAGGGACAAGTTAGCAACACTCACCTTGGAGAATCTTTTCTCACCCATCTAGCACGAGTCTTTGGCTTTGTAG